>CM035837.1:108590688-109190688 GCA_020510985.1 Pholidichthys leucotaenia
GGTAGGAGAGAAATTTGTATGGCCGAGCCTGCGCAAGCAAGTTAAAGAGTGGGTGGCAACCTGCGTAGCTTGTCAACGAGCCAAAATACACAAACACACTAGAGCTCCCTTGGAGCCGTTTCACATCCCAGCTAAGAGGTTCGATCATGTGCATGTCAACCTCGTAGGCCCCCTCCCGCCGTCACAGGGGTGCACACACCTTTTGACAATGGTGGACCGCACCACGCGTTGGCCGGAAGTGGTCCCATTGGCATCAACCACAGCCGAGGAGGTAGCGCGCGCGTTTTTAACGGCATGGGTAGCGCGTTTTGGAGTTCCGTCGGACATTACATCCGACAGAGGTCCTCAATTTGTTTCCGAGCTTTGGTCAGCGATGGCCCGCAGCCTGGGGGTAACGATCCACCGCACTACCGCGTACAACCCGCAGGCTAATGGTTTATGCGAAAGTTTCCATAGGTCATTGAAAGCAGCCCTCAGAGCGTCGCTTACGGATGCAAATTGGGTGGACAGGCTACCATGGGTTTTATTGGGGTTGCGTTCTGCACCTAAAGAGGATTTAAAAGCCTCCCCAGCTGAGTTAGTTTTTGCACAGCCACTCTGGCTGCCCAGGGAATTTCTCCCAGATAATCCTGTGCCAGAGTGCCCCCCTGCTCAGCGGTGGCAGAGCAACACGGGATCGAGCACGCTTCCTGGCCCCGTTCATCACAGTTTTCTGTGCGTTTTTGTGCCTAAGGCTTTAAAAAATGCGGAGTTTGTTTTTGTCAGACACGATGCACATCGCCCCCCGTTGCGGCCACCTTATGATGGACCTTTTAGAGTGCTGGAAACAGGGGATAAGCATTTTTTGCTAGATTTGGGGGGCAGGAAAGAACAGATTGGCATAAACAGACTCAAACCCGCCTTTGTGTTGGCCGACGAAAATGTGCTGTTGGCTACGGCTCCTCGGCGCGGCAGACCCCCTAAGGAGCATTCATCAGGACACCCACAGGGATTGACTAACAGTTCTAATCCTCAGGCAGCAGCTCCCCAGCAGGAGGGCGCCGCGAGAGTGGTAAAGCCCGCTTACAGCAGATATGGGAGGCGACTGAGGCCCAAGCGACATGTGGACTGATGTGTAATGATTTTACCATGACTTGCAGACTGTTATTACGGTTGTTCCATCTTAGACGTTTGGGGGGGTCATGTGGGGCACATATATGCACATATGTATATGACTGCATGATTCATACGTATACCACCTTAGGCTTCACATCTGAGACGGAACAAAGGACTGAGCCGCTCTGGAGATAACACGAGGGTGTGAAGTTTAGTCTTTGGCATGCAAAGAGATAGCCTTGGGGGATTTCGCCCAGCGGCCAGAGACTGAGAGGTGGAGTGTGTTAAGATTGGGGGGAAGTTACATTGTGACTGGGATTAAGTACCATGTGACTGTATGTTTGATGTCCTGGGTATAAAGGGGACAGATGTTGGAAGATTCATTCTCTTTTTCTCTTTCTGTGTTTGGATGATGTTGGAGAATGTGAATAAATCTGACTTGAGAAATAAACTCAGCCTCATCTTTCCCCATTCTCCACACTATACTTGTTTTTACAAGTTTTTGTTTTGTCTCACGTGTTCAAGTTGCGTGGAAAAAAAGACGGAAGATTTGCGTCACGGTAGCAGAGTGGCAGCCTCAGATGGAGACTAGTGATGGGATCCACAGTTCACTGAAATGTACAGAGTCAAGCTAAAAAGATCCATTAGTAATCGTATACCAAATCACTCAGTGCTGTACTGGAGCTCCAACTGTCTACCAGTTGGAGAGCCGGCTGAACCGAGTGGGTGGGGCTTGTTTGCTGCTCAGGTGGGTGATTCAGCTGGTGATCCCTGGCTTCCCGTACAGTTCTGGTGTACCAGTAAGTGATTCAGTACAGCACGTTCACCCATGAAAACTAGTACACTTGATCGAATTGTTTGTGCACGTTACAGCACTAATGCAGGCACAGCAGATTCAACGTGTAAGCAACATCGCCATCAGGTTGGGAAACGAATGGGGGTGGGCAGACCCCAGTTTTACTGGGTGGTTCAAACTTGTTGTTGGCATTAGAACTAAAGGTTTCTGTCGCTGCTGCAACGTGCAAGTGTTTGTGCAAAAATGTCACTGGATTGTGGTTTTCAATAAAACTGTGAAACAGGTTTCTACTTCAATTATCAGAGGCATTTTAGTAGTAGTTCAGGTAGATTGACTGATGTTTATTCCTAATGTACTGTATAAACAGATTACTTCTCAAAATATTTATGAGGCAACACCTTGATACATATATGATGATTCAACAGAAGCCATATAGAAGATAGTTAAGTATGACTGATATTCTGGGCTGTTCAGTCCATGCCAGGGGCTAATCCTGTACTCCACACAGGTACAGGCACTTTTTTTCAACCGATCTGTTAGATTATTTCAAGGTAAAACTTCATTATAGGCTGTAATATGCATGACCTGTAATGATGTGTTACTGAAGCAGATGGTCCTGAGCCATGTCAGAATGAAAACTGAGTGTGTACGATAATTTTCCTCAAAATACGATTATTTGACTTCCGGTCTGGACACCATGGTGATAGCAGCTTAACGCTGAAGCTCCTAGACCCCATCCGTGAAAATACCTTGAAAATCAGATTTAACGGATTTTTGGAGGAGTGAAAATCAAAAGACAAAGTCATTATGCCTAAAAGAAAACAGAAGAGATCGACATTTGCCAGGCCAAGACGCACATTGGCCGGAGAATCTGACCTGGAGAACAACAACCACTCGGAAACAGAGGAGCAGAATGAGGCTAGCAACACGGTTAGCTTAAAAACGATATTTCAAGAATTAAGAGAATTTCGCCGTGAGTGTTGGGCCGAATTTCGTGAAATTAAAGACGAAATAAAAAGGACAAACAACAGAGTGGACCAGGCTGAGGACTGAATCATGGAAGCAGAGGAAAGAATAAAAGGTCTGGAAGAAACCGTGCTGGAATTACTCAAACGACAGACAAGACTGGAGGCTAAGATAACCGACCAGGAAGGAAGACTAAGAAGGGACAACATAAGAATTCATGGTCTGAAAGAAGGAGTCGAGGACGGTTTCACTACAATGGCTGCATGCGTGGAAACCATACTGAGAGAGAAGTTGGAAATTCCCCAATCCACCGACTTGACGATAGAAAGGGCGCACCGTTCATTAGCCACAAGGCCGTCGGCGGAAGCGCCCCCCACGATCGGTGGTGGTGAAGTTTTCCAACTTCAGAACAAAAGAAGAGGTTTTGAGACTGGCTTGGCAGAAAAAAGGATTTATGCACCAAGAAAGAAAAGTTTTTGTGGAGCACGACTACGCCCCGGAGGTCCTTAAAAAGCGTCGGGAATACAACGACGCTAAAAAGGTACGACAAGAGAAGAAACTGCGCTTTCAAACTCCATTTCCGGCGAAGCTGCGGGTTTTTTACGGGGAAGAGACGTGTCTCTACAACTCGGCGGAAGAAGCAACCAGGGATATGGCGAGAAGAGGACTCCCAGTAACGGTGTATAAACCCGCAGCAGACCCGATCGAAAGAATCAAGGCTCAAACATGGTGCACACAGAAACCCTCAAAATCCATGGGCCAGCAGCGGGAAACCCAGCGCCAGGGCTATAAGGAAAAACTGAACGCTTTCAGGAGGAAATAAGATATTTTTAATCAATCTGCACATCAAACCCTCCTCCTAGAAGGTAACAAACATTAAAGGAGATGCAGAATCAGCAAGTATGAAGTGGTAAAACATTTCATGGAACAGTCATAATATTAGAAACAAATAAGTCTTTAAAAAAAAAAACTTGTTAAAATAGAAATGTGACAATGAACCACATGAACTCTCCACACTAACAAATACTGTATTAACGTGATTGTTTGCTGTGACAGTGGTGGGAGGTTGCACACAATTTCATAGGGTATAGGCATAAAAAAAAAAAAAATCATTACAAGTTCGGATTGGGATCTGAAATTCACGTTAAAAACATGGAACAACTTACAGGGGTAAGAGAGGGCCCTCAACACGTAACAGAGTTTGAGGAATTTCCCTCAGAGCCAATGCACCATCAAGGCTCTTCTAAGGTCGCTAAAAAGACCTCAGCTCAGAAAGATCTTTTGACAGTTTTTTGTTTTTAAAGTTTTATATACTATGTTCTTAATGTTTTTTTATGTTCTTAATGTTTTTTCAGTTTCTGAGTAGCATAAAAGAGGGCCACTACACTGTTATACTAAATAAGACAACACAATGGAGAGACAGGGTGTAACCAAAATAATCTCATATAATGTAAAAGGGATCCTGAATCCAATTAAAAGATCCAAGATTCTAGGCAAAATGAAAAAAGACAAAGCAGGAATAATATTTTTACAGGAAACCCACCTAACAGACTTGGAGCACACTAAACTTAATAGACAAGGGTTTAAACTGATCTCTTCATCTTCATATAAGTCAGGGAGGAGGAGGGGAGTAGCGACATTGATCTCAACCAAAATTATGTTTGAAAAAAATTCAGAACACAAAGATAAAGAAGGGAGATTTAGCATGGTACTTGGTCGGCTAGAGGGAGAAGATATCACCCTGCTGAATGTATATGCACCTCCAGGGGCTAACTGGAAATTTTATAAAAATGTATCTGACCTAATGATAACTAAAGCCCAAGGTTTAGTGATATGTGGTGGAGACTTCAATCTAAGACTGAATCCATACTGGGATGCATCAGGTAATTCTCCACATCAAAATAACACTCAAAGTAGAAAAACTCGGATGTTACTAACAGAAATGGGAATCTGTGACGTGTGGAGGGAATTCAACCCCAGTTTAAAAGAGTATACATTTTACTCAGCACCACATTCATCATACTCAAGGATTGACTATTTTTTATGTTTAATAGAGACATTGGAAGAGTAAAAACATGTAAAATAGGACTGATGGATCTCTCTGACCACAGTCCGATCTATATGGACTTAAATATCCAAAAATACACAAATAATACATTTTCTTGGAGGTTAAATTCAAATGTGCTGAAAGGACCACTGAAAGATGAATTGGAATCAACTATTCTCAGATATTTGGAAGAAAATGATAATGGAGAAGTATCCCCTTTAACCCCTTGCACTCCGGTCAATTTCCCTAAAAACGCCAAAAAATAATGTGCCCAAAGTAAATCGAAAGCTGTTCTTCAACCCTTTGCAGCATCTTCATGGGGTTGGTCTCATTTGAAAGAAAACACTTTGAATTTTTTGGCAAAAAAAACATAATCTCTCTACGTGCTCCGGCCACTGAGTTACAGTCATCTAAACATACACATCTTGTTAGAAAAACGTCTAGAACTTTTGAATGCTTCAACATAGAAGCTTCATCTTGGGCTCTAATGAAAGGTGACACTCAGGGCTATCACTGTCAGTAGTAATGACACAGAGAAAATGAAGTTTCAATTCTAAACACGCTTTACTGAACAAAAATGTCAATATACAAAACATACTATTTACAAACAACAAATTCAATTCAATTCAACTTTATTTATATAGCGCCATTTCACAACAACAGTCATCTCATAGCACTATCAACTGTAGGGGGAACCCCCACAGTTGCAGAAAGACCCCAGCAATCAGGCGATCCCCTGTGAGCAAGCACTTGGTGACGGGATATTTTACAAGTTGACAGCAATACCCTCTCAATCAAATATAATTTTCTAATCCTACTCATCATCATACTGATTCCTAGAAAATGTGTCAAGATTTTGCTGAGGTGGTCATGCATATCCGTGCCTCTCTTCTGCTCATTGGCCTCTTCTGCTGCTGGGCTGCTGAGGTGAAGGGCCCAGCTGATCAGGAGAAACTGATCCTGATCAGGAGAAACTGATCCTGGTCATTACACTCTTGGGGAAAGGAAGGCTGTACAGGTGTCCCCCTCGCCAGTAATCACTGAAGGATTTGCACTTGACTATACCCATGTAAATAATCAGGCCAAAAAATGAGAGCAGGTCAGAGCGTGTGAGGTCAATCCAGGGGGTGGTGGATGTGTTGTAGTGTGCAGAGCCATGTAGGTTGGTGTTCTCAACAATGTGGTCTAGCACAGATGGAGTGAAAAATAACTCAAACAACTGAACAGGGGTGTATAAAGCTGTTGTAATTAGCTGAGGTCCAGGTGGATTTTTGGGACGAAAAATGGGCTGTGGTGGAATGATGTCAGGGGTGTCGGAATCATGCCACCTCTCCTCAGCTAATGAAGGGCCGGCCGATGTCCCAGGCTGAGGGCTGCCATCACCACTCTCGCCTCCTCTTCCTCTCCTGCTACCTCCTCTTCCTCTTCCTCTTCCTCTCCCTCTCCCTCTCCTTCCTCTTCCTCTCCCCAGTGGTGTCCCTCTTTTTGGGGTAGGGGTTTCCTCTTCTGACGAGCTCGCCTGCAGCTCCCTTCTTCTGCGCTTGCTGGCAGAGTGCTCGTCTGGCACCTACTCCTCACCAGAGTCTTCATCTGAAGTTTGTCTATTATGTGAAAATAAAGTCATTTACAAAGTTCAGTTTTTATTTTTCACTATTCTCCTATTTTCCCAGAGTTCACATACACAGCACAGTTCCTGTTTTTTTTTTTTTTTGGGGGGGGGGGGGGTTGTACAAGAAAAAATAGCCTCAAGTGCAATAAAAATTATACTAAAACATTATTACATTTCTAGAGGGTAACAAACAACCCACTGGGAGGAGACCCCGGGGCAGACCCAGGACTCGGTGGAGAGACTATGTCTCCCAGCTGGTCTGGGAACGCCTTGGTATCCTCTCTGGAGAGCTGGAGCAGGTGGCTGGGAAGAGGGAAGTCTGGGCTTCTCTGCTTGAACTGCTGCCTCCGCGACCCGGACCTCCGGAAAAGCGGTAGAAGATGGATGGATGGATGGATAACAAACAACCCCCCCCACACACACACAAAAACATGCCACGTAAAAAATGTGTGGCCTTTTTTTACAAGAAAAAATAGCCTACAGTGCAATAAAAATTATGCTAAAATATCTGTCTGCAATGCAGAGGATAACACCCCCCTCCCCCGCCCCACTACAGAGGAACTCTGCACACCAAAAAACTTGTGGCCATGACGCACCGTTGGAATTACCGATCGGTCAAAAGCGATTTTTATTACTATTTTCATCGAGAAAGAATAATTTAGCTTATAACACTTACCTGTCCACAACAGCAGTAAGTTCCTCATTGTCAGACGAACATGAAGCTGGTCCGGTTGTAACGGACTCGTGCTTCTGGTCACCCGACCCGGTCCAAACATCTCCGCTTCCACGCTTGCGGTTTTGGCGAACCATTTTTCCAAACAAGACTGACTGATGCTACCGTTCCGCACAGGTCTCAATGTCAGTCACCCAGCGGCTTAGGCAAAAGAGATTTTATGCAGGGAGACGCACGTCAGCTGTCAAACTTCTCTGCTTCAATTGGCTCGTATTTGCAGCCGTTGGTAGGCAGGTCCTGCTTGCTAGGTTTTCAGTCATTGGTTCTTCAAGGTTTCAGAAACCCAATTCAAGGCTCTTATTAGTCGAATGAGAGGTCAATCAGATGAACTAATCTGTTCGCGGCTGTGTCTGCAGCTTTTATTTTCAGTGCGCGCTTGGACGCCATCACCATCTACATCACCATCTTCAGCATCTCCATCATGCGTCCGAGAGCGCACGAGGGCGCTCTCGTGCGCTCTAGGACGCAGAGACTTGCCCGCCCGCGGTACAACGGAGTGCAAGAGGTTAATACTGTGGGACGCATGCAAAGCTGTAATAAGGGGAAAGATTATCGCAAAACTGGCAATCCAAAAGAAACTGAGACAAGAAAAACTAATTACATTAGAGTCAGAACTTAAGAAACTAGAAAAAGAGCACAAAGACAACACTCATTCTAATGACTCGCTCAAAATCCAGGAAATTAAAAAACAAATAAACGAGATCTACACAATAGAAACCCAGAAGAAACTTACATTTCTGAAACAAAAATATTATGAAACAGGTAGCAAATCGGCAAAATTACTAGCCTATAAATTGAGGAAACAACAAACGGAGAGAGCAATCTACAAAATCAGAGACCCAGTATCAAAGGAAATAAAATTTAGAATTCAGGAAATTCTTAAAAGCTTTGAGAATTACTACAAGAACTTGTACTCCCTCAAAAAACACAAAAATGCATCCGAAGCCTTCCTAAATATATTAAATCTTCCCCAACTTACTGAGTCACAAAATAAAACACTACTGTCAGAAATACAACCTAAAGAATTAGAAAAAGCAATTATGAAACTTAAAGCTAACAAATCCCCAGGAGCCGATGGCTATACAGCAGAGTGGTACAAAACCTTTAAACAGCAACTATCTCCTCTCCTCCTGAAAACATTTAACTATGTCCTCCACACAGGGGAAATCCCCCCCTGCTGGAGAGAAGGGGTCATTGCAGTCATACCTAAACCTGAAAAGGATAAACTAGACTGCTCCAACTACAGACCAATCAATGTGTTAAATCAGGACTATAAACTTTTTACCGCTATCCTTGCCAAAAGGTTAGAAAATGTACTGACAGACTTAATTCATTTAGACCAAACAGGTTTTATAAGACAAAGACAGACACAAGATAACATTAGACACACTTTACACATAATTCATCATATAAAAAAATATAATATAAATGCAGCCATACTGGGATTAGATGCTGAAAAAGCATTTGATTCGGTTGACTGATCTTTCCTATATAGAATCTTATCCAGTTTCAATTTTCATAACAACTTCATTAGAACTATCCAGGCATTATATAAAAAACCAACAGCTAAAATAAGGATTAATGGTAAATTATCATCATCTTTTGAACTGGAAAGAGGATGTCGTCAGGGCTGCCCCTTGTCTCCACTGCTCTTTGCAATCTTCATAGAACCTCTGAGCCAATGGATAAGACAGAATCAAAAAATTCAAGGTATTACACTTGGTCAGAAGGAACATAAAATAGCACTCTTTGCTGATGACATTTTAATATACCTGGGGCAGCCAGACACCTCTTTTCCAGAACTAATCTCAGTTTTTTCAGAGTATGGAGAGTTATCGGGGTACGAATTAAACATGCATAAAACCCAAATTTTAACATTCAACTATGACCCAAATCAATATTTACTAAGCAAACTCAAAACTAACTGGGAGATGGAATCTATGAAATATCTGGGGGTCAATATCCCGAAACAACTCAACAAAATTATAACACTAAACTATGATCCACTGATGGCAAAAATAAAATCTGATCTAGCAAGATGGAATATGATACCATGCTTGAGTACTGCACAAAGAATTGAAGCAGTCAAAATGAATATACAGTACTTCCACGTCTTCTATACCTTTTCCAAACAATACCGGTAGAACCTCCCAAAAAAACATGGCAAGAACTGGACAGAAGGATCTCAAGATTCATATGGCAGGGCAAGAGACCTAGAATCAGATACAGAACCCTACAGCTAATCAAAGACAAAGGTGGGCTCGCGCTGCCAAATATCAGGGACTATTTTAAAGCCGCACAAATTAAAACTTTAGTAGAGATATGTAACCCAGTCTACACTGCACAATGGAAGGAGATGGAATGCCAAATAACAAGTGACATCCCCCTACAGGCGATAATAGGGAACAATGCCTTACCTAAACTTTTGAATAACACTAACTCGTGGACAGAGACCCCGCTAAAAATTTGGTTTAAGATAGTCAGAGAGAATGAAACTAAAGAACCATATCGATTATTACAATGGATTTCCTATGATCAGGACTTTACTCCTAATAAAACAGACACTAGATTTAAAAAGTGGAAAGAGAACAGACTGATAAAATATTATGATTTTTTTTTAAAGGGCAAACTTTAAGAAGTTTTGAAGATTTGAAAAAACAAGGTCTAATAAATCAAGACCTTTACAGGTTCTTTCAGCTTAGACACCACATAAACAAAATACTTAAAAAGGAGGATTTGGAAAGGGCCCAGTCAGGTGTTCTGAAGGTTTTCTTAATGGCATATAAAGGGATCCCAGGGATCAGATACATTTCTAAAATATACCATGTTCTATGCCAAGGTACTGGAGAGGAGAGTCCGGCCGTTGGTCGAACCTCGGATTCAGGAGGAGCAATGTGGTTTTCGTCCTGGCCGTGGCACATCGGTCCAGCTCTTTACCCTCTCGAGAATTCTTGAGGGTTCGTGGGAGTTTGCCCAACCAGTTTACATGTGTTTTGTGGACTTGGAGAAGGCATTTGACCGCGTCCCTCGTGGATTTTTGTGGGGGGTGCTTCGGGAGTATGGGGTATCGGGCTTGTTGTTACGAGCTATTCGGTCTCTGTACGACCGTTGTGAGAGTTTAGTTCGTATTGCCAACACTCGGTCGGAGTCATTCCCAGTGAGAGTTGGACTCCGCCAGGGCTGCCCTTTGTCACCGGTCCTGTTCATAATTTTTATGGACAGGATTTCTAGGCGCAGCCAGGGAATGGAGGGTGTCATGCTTGGTAACCACAGGATCTCATCTCTGTTGTTTGCAGATGATGTTGTCCTGTTGGCTTCATCCAGCAATGACCTACAGCTCTTGCTGGGACGGTTTGCCGCTGAGTGTGAAGCGGCTGGGATGAGAATCAGCACCTCCAAGTCCGAGTCCATGGTCCTCAGCCGGAAAAGGTGGATTGTCCTCTCCGGGTTGGGGACAGGCTCCTGCCCCAAGTGGAGGAGTTTAAGTATCTTGGGGTCTTGTTCACGAGTGAGGGGAAAATGGAGCGAGAGATCGACAGACGGATTGGAGCAGCATCTGCAGTGATGCGGACATTGTACCGGTCTGTTGTGGTGAAGAGGGAGCTTAGTTCTAAGGCAAAGCTGTCGATTTACCAGTCAATCTACGTTCCTACTCTCACCTATGGTCACGAGCTTTGGGTAATGACCGAAAGAACGAGATCGCGGATACAAGCGGCTGAAATGAGCTTTCTCCGTAGGATTGCTGGACTCACCCTCAGAGATAGGGTGAGGAGCTCAGTCATCCGGGAGAGGCTCAGAGTGGAACCGCTGCTCCTCCACATTGAAAGGAGTCAGTTGAGGTGGTATGGGCATCTGATTAGGATGCCTCCTGGACGTCTCCCACTTGAGGTGTTTCAGGCACGTCCCACTGGGAGGAGACCCCGGGGCAGACCCAGGACTCGGTGGAGAGACTATGTCTCCCAGCTAGTCTGGGAACGCCTTGGTGTCCCCTCTGAAGAGCTGGAGCAGGTGGCTGGGGAGAGGGAGGTCTGGGCTTCTCTGCTTGGGCTGCTGCCTCCGCGACCCGGACCTCCGGAAAAGCGGTAGAAGATGGATGGATGGATGGATGGACCATGTTCTTCAAGACTTAAAAGGAGACAACACATCATACATAAAAGAGAGATGGGAAAAAGAGGGGAATTTCACTTTACAACTGGAAATATGGGAAAAGCTAAATAAACAACAATGGAAAAGTACCTCATCCCTGCTGTGGAGAGAATTTGGATGGAAAAATTTGGTAAGATTTTTCAGAACACCTACACACAACAAATTTACTCGTAAAGGGTTGACTTGTTGGCGCTTGTGTGGTGAAAAGACTGCAAATCATTTTCATGTGTTTTGGTCATGCCCAGTTATCCACCAATATTGGACCAATGTACAGACAATATTGGGGAAAATATTCAAAGTAACAGTTCCCTTTTCTTTCATAACTTTGAATTTGGATTTACTACCGGAATCGCTGGAAAGATGAGGAGGAAAAATACTTATTCACTGTTTTAATGTTGGCAAGTAAAAAAGCTCTAAAAAAAAATGGATGTTGAAAGACTGTCCTACACCTGAAGATTGGATTAACGTGATTCAGGACATTTATTAGATGGAAAAGTTGACATTTGCACTGAGACAGGAAATGGATGGGTTCTTGAACTTTTGGCAACCCTGGAACGCATATGTGTCTTCCATCAGATCTAATCTTTGACAAATACCATTTCAATAATGGCTCCTCTCTTTGTTCCAACACTACTCAGATACTCTTTTATTTTTCTGCCCTTTTGTTTTTTTTTTGTTTTGTTTTGTTTTGTTTTGTTGGGGGTTTTTTGTTCTTTTTTTTAATTTCTTTTTTTCTTTCACTTAAAAAAAGGGTGTTGTAATAATTTTTTTTCCAATGTTGTCAAAAAACAAAAAAAGGGGGGAATATGTGATGAAAATGTAAACAATGCAATGCTGTAATGACATGTATACCCTTTACAAAAACTTCAATAAAAAAAAAAATACGATTATTTAAGCCGCTAGCATGATACTTCAACATTTCCCGTCTGGCAACACTGTTTCTTGTTTCCCTTGATGCAAAGTCATCAATTACATCATCATATGATAGCTGCTCAACAATGGTGTGGATGATACTAATGACTGCAAGAGCAGTAAAGAGGTTCTTCATCAATCAATCAATATCATGGTTTATAATTTAATTTTAAAAACTATAATCATAATCATCAATATTAAATCAGAATAGTTTTAAATTTTCACTCCAACTACAATAAATATTGAGAACACTTACTGAAGAATCTTGCAAAAAGGTATTAACTTCTTCAAAAAACTATTTCATTGAAATATTTTTTTCTGTTAACAGTAAACATGCAATATTCCTAGTTTGTTGCAGTTTACAAAGTAAAAATTGTTTTTAAAAATCCATAAACAATTAAACAATTCATCAACTCATTTTTATTATTGGTATTTCAGTCCAATATTAGTTTTGTTTTATTCATTTTGAGCTCAGCCCTGTTCTGCCCATGAGTGCTGACCTTCGGTTCTTCCAGATTCTAGAGGTGCGAATCTTCAGTGGTCTCACAATTTGATTATCATTCAGGCATTAATGATTCAAATGTAAAATGATTCACAATGCATCTTGATCCATCTTCATTCTTCTTCATTAAAAAAAAGCTATGTATTTTATAAAAGATTTCAGCATTTGTTATTGTAATTTGTGAAGGGAAAAACAGTGAATTGCTATGTGAATCGAGAGCACTGTATAACAAAACAGAATAAAAAAGAAGTAGGTAGAGACACAATAAAATAGAAATAAAAACAAAGTTTGCCAAAAAAACAAGTTAAAACTAGAGGGCACTCAGAGAGCGCATATCTCCGCCGAGGCTCCCTCTCTCCCTTCCTCCCTTTGTCCTCCCCTCCGTCCTTTTGTCCGTCCATTGCGAGATAGGGCCTTGGCAGAGATATGCACTCACAGATTACCTCCAACATGTAATGAGTTCATCTTTGGGCCAAGGGCCACCATCCATCCATCCATCCATCCATCTATGAGTTTCTGCGTGATCCTGCTAACAGACAAAGAAACGGCAGCAAAAACAACTAGAAAAGTACTCGGAGAGTGCAGACCTCCGGCAAACAGCTCATTTCCTCCAAATGGCATTGTCAGAAATGCAGCAATTTACTAAATGCAACATTTCTGCATTTGATATTGATGAAATACTAACTCAAGTTTCCTTCTATAAGATTTATGTCATGATCCTGGGGCACGGGTTAGAGCCGTGCCCAGCTTTTCTGTCCAGCAAGCATTTTTCTGTCTGTATATTATTTGTAAGATTATTATTATGGTTTTGATTTTGTTTGTATTTGTGTATTCCTGGTTTGTTTATTTTGACAGCGTTGTGCAGCTTTCCGCTGCCAATTCCTTTGAGGCTGCACAGCTGCCGTCTATTGTCACTCATGAATTACACCTGTCTTTGATTATGTGTTGGTTATTTAAGAGACACGACAACCCCTGGCCGTTGTTGTGTCCTTCTTCAATCTTCATCTACGCCCTCTTCTTCTCCTGCCATGGCCTGCTTTCATGGTTTAAGTCCCACTGTCGAGGTGAGTTGGTGTGCTTCATCTTGGTGCCTTTTTTCCCTCTGTTTTTCTCAGCCGTCAAGCCCCATAGCCCTCAGGGTCCTCTGGCTCAGTATTTCCCCTGGTCAGGCATTCCCTGACTTTGTACCGCTGACGTTGAGCCCAACTCACCTCTAGCGTTTGCATTATTTCATTTCATTCACTGTATTTGTATGAGACATCCTTGTTTGAGTTTTTGTTAATAAATGTGCCAATCTACAGCGAGCGTTTGGTTTCCTATTTTGTACCCATGAAACGGGCGCATTATGACAGAAGGACATGACCAGTGTGGACACCAGCCGCTGTAGGTTTTGGCGTTTTTTTGTCTGAGGTGTAGAGGGGTATTCCACCATGGGCTTCAGGGTTTTTGGACTGAGTGAGGAGGAGTATGCGGTTGCTAAACTGGTTGTGGATTTGGCCTCTGAGGCTCAGGTCACTCACATTCCTGAGGCCGTTTTTGACTTCGTGAACATTGCAGCTGGGTTCATTGAGACTTGCCCCAATCTCTGGAGCTATCCAGGTGTGACTCCTCTTCTAACCATGATATTTGAAACCAGACAACTAGTTGGGGAGTTGTTGGAGGATTCTCCCTCAGTGCAACCCAGGCTGAAGAAACGTTCACGGGGTGGAAGGCTCGCCACTCCCGCCTCAAGTCCACACCATCACCCTCCACCCAGACAGCTCTTAAGGCTCCCTGAGAGACTGAGCCTGACCCCGGAGCAGCAGCTGAAACCATCACCTCCCAGGAATTCAGGCAAGTGAACTCTTGTTTTTCATTGCTAAAAAATGAATATTCTTGCCTGGTTCCTGGAGAGAAAACCCAGTCCCTGCAGTCCACTGGGTTTCCTCCACCTGCAGCCATTAATTCCTCACCTGCCCTCACCGTGTGTCCTCCATCTGTTCCTGAGTGTCCACCAGTCCCTGAACTGAGCCGCCGGACGATGGATGAGCCTGAGGTCCTGGAAGACCCTGTTCTAGTGCCAGCGGAGAGCCGAACCCCAGCTGCCATGCTGGAGGAGCCACCAGCGTGGGTCACTTTGCCTCGGGGCACCGGGACTGCACACACCATCACGGAAGCCGCCACAGCAGAGTTGCAACCGGACCTCCACAGGACTGAGCCCGGAGCAACGTCACCTGGATCGACGGAGTCCTGGATGGCGGTGGAGCTCAAGTTCAGGCAAGTGCCCTCTTCTGTTTCTATTGTTTCTCCATTGGAGAGGTCTTGTCTGGCCCTTGGGGAGGAGAGCCAAGTGCAGCCATCAGCTGCACCTGAGCTCACCTCGCTGGGCTCTGCCACTGCTGGTGACCTTGACCCTGTTTTTCTACCTGTTTTTCCTGAGCCTTCTCCCAGGGTCACCGAGGAGGATCCAACTGAGCTAGAAGTCTCCGCAGGTCCAGGCTTGCCGCTTGAGGTCATCGCGGGTTCAGTTCCTTCCACTGAGGCCATCGTGGTCACTCTGTCCCAGCCCAGGCCCTCCAGGGGTGCTGCGCCTTCTCCTATGAAGGTCGTCGTGGGCGCTCCATTCCAGCCTGGGGCCTTCAAGGGTGCAGTCATGGCCCAGTCCAGGTCCACCGTGGGTGCTGCAGAGCTCCAGCCCAGAGCCACCACGGGTGCTGCAGAGCTCCAGCCTGGAGCCACGGTGAGTGCTGCAGAGCTCCAGCCCAGAGCCACAGCGGGTGCTGCAATGCTCCAGCCCGGAGCCACCGCGGGTGCTGCAGTGCTCCAGCCCAGAGCCACTGTGGGTGCAGCTCCGCTCCAGCCCGGAGCCACCGAGGGTGCTGCAGTGCTCCAGCCCAGAGCCACCGAGGGTGCAGCAGTGCTCCAGCCCAGAGCCATCGAGGGTGCTGCTCCACCCCTGCCCGGGGCCTTCAAGGGTGCAGTTCCACTCCAGTCTGTAGCCACCATGGGTGCATCCTGTGAAGTTCCCCTTGAACGGTTGCCTGGTGCTGGGGGATGCCGCCTCGTAGCTCCAGTGGCTCGTTGGCCTAGGGATGTTGGGAGACCGCCTGAACTGCTCCTGCTGCTGTGTGGGTTCTGGGGTACAGGGAGGCCACCAGACGTGTCCCAGCACAGATACCGGTGGTCAGGGGACTTGGGAAGACCGCCTGAACTGCTCTGCCCACTGATCGGTCAAGCTTAGAGTCCCGTTTGGCCACCTGATAGACTGAGTGTGATTCATGAGTG
Organism: Pholidichthys leucotaenia; assembly: GCA_020510985.1. NCBI lineage: Eukaryota > Metazoa > Chordata > Actinopteri > Cichliformes > Pholidichthyidae > Pholidichthys > Pholidichthys leucotaenia. The sequence continues at coordinate 108,606,759 of CM035837.1, forward strand.
TTTTCTTTTGGTTTTCTTTTTGTTTTTTGCTCTGGTTACGGTCCCTCCGTGTCTGGATTCCCCCTCCTCACCCACCCCACCCCACCCCACCCCAGGGTGGGTCATTTCTGTGTGCGGGAGGTTTTGTTTTTTCTTGTCTTCTTTGTAATGTTACCCTGGGGTGTCTGGGAACCCACCCCTTAAGGAAGAGGCTCTGTCATGATCCTGGGGCACGGGTTAGAGTCATGCCCAGCTTTTCTGTCCAGTGAGCATTTTTCTGTCTGAATATTATTATTTGTAAGATTATTATTATGGTTTCGATTGTGTTTGTATTTGTGTGTTTCTGCTTTGTTTATTTTGACGATGAGCCCAACTCTCCTCCAGCGTTTGTGTTATTTAATTTCATTCATTGTATTTCTATGAGACATCCTTGTTTGCGTTTTTGTTAATACATGTGCCAACCTACAGTGAGCATTTGGTGTCCTATTTTGTGCCCGTGAGACAGGCACGTTATGACAATTTATTGAAATAACAAATAAAGAGTATTAGGTAACTTAGCTACAGAAAATCTGGTGTACCAGCAAAAGTAGAATTTCACTAAGTTGATAGTGATTTTTCCTAAATATTCCTGGATACAGGTGGTGATCCAGATTGCCAAAAAAAATGTAATTATCTGTTTTCCATGCCATTACACACCTTTCCTGAAAATTTAATCAAAACCTGTTCATAAATTTGGAGTAATGTAACGACAAAGCAATACTGGTGTCGTGGCAAAAACTGATCAGCTGCCAAAAATTGATCACTAGGTGCCATATTGTAGTTATGGGGTTGTACTAGCCGTAAAATATATATTCCAACAGGTAAACTGACATAATGGCTGACCCAGGGAACAGATGTGAACTCAGAAATGGATACAATTATCTTTATTGAACCAGTGTTCGTATGTGAGTGCATGAATGTGCTGTGTCATGTCATGTGCTGTGTCATGTAAGTGAGTGCGGACTGGAGACTCCGAGCAGCTGGGAGAGAACAGAGTGCTGTGCAGCCTGGCAACCCTGTGGATGGAGCAAAGGCACACAATTAGGTCGGAGCGAGATGGGTAATCACTCAGGTAATAACTGTGGCTTACTGTTCCAGGCAGATGGTGAGCACCCGTTGGCCAGGAAGACAGCGCCCGCTGTCCCAGTGTCGTTGTAGCCATGTAGAGGGCGGAAAGAAGAGAGCGAAGAACGCCGCCGAGAGGGACGATTCCGCTGCCGGGAGATTCCGCCTGTGCACAGGGGAGTAGCAAGGAACAGGTGAGTAAAGGTGAGGCTTACTTGGTTGGGAGAGGATTTCCTCCAAGTGTTCATGTCGAGATGGCGAGGTGGACAATCGTGGAGAGGTTTGGCTGAGAAGTCGTAGGAAGAGCTTCATAAAGCCAGGGAGACAGACGGCTCCGTGCAGGCCTGCAGGCAGAGTGAGATTATATAGCCCTGGCCTGATGAGGAGCCAGTGTGCGCGCAACTGTGGATGATAACGGCCCAGAGCGAGTCATCACAGTACTCCCCCCCCCCGAGGGGTGCCTCCTGGTACCTGATCCAGCCTACCTGGGTGCGTCCGGTGGAAGTCCCTGATGAGTTGCTTGTCCAACACGAAGGATGGACGCACCCAGGAGCGCCACTCAGGGCCATACCCCTCCCAGTCCACCAGGTACTGCATGCCACGACCCCAGCGGCAGACGTCCAGGATGGAGCTGACCTTCCATGCCGGGTCGCCGTCGATCACAACCGGTGGAGGTGGAGACCTGGGAGGAGGACAGAGAGGACTGGAAAAGAAGGGCTTGATCTGGGACACATGGAATGTGGGACAGATGCGGAGAGAGGAGGGGAGAGACAGGCACACAGCAACTGGATTGACAATCCGCTCGATGGGAAATGGACCAGTGAACCATTGCGACAATTTCCTTCTCTCACCCTTCAGGTTAATATGTTGCGTTGAGAGCCAAACCTGCTGACCCACCTGGTAGGTTGGAGCCGGTTTCCTGCAGCGATTAGCAACTCTGGAGTTCCGTTCTGCCGTGCATTGAAGCGCCGTTCGGTCCGCCCTCCATATCCGCCGACAGCATCTCAGATGGGCCTGGACAGAAGGCACAGCGATGTCCCCCTACTCTTCGGGAAAGAGCAGGGGGTTGTATTCCAAGGAGGCCTCAAAAGGGGATATGCCGATGGTTGAAGACACCGTGGAGTTATTGGCATATTCGACCCATGGAAGCTGGGCGCTCCATGAGGCCGGATTGGACAAGACCACACACCGCAGCGCAGCCTCCAGTTCCTGGTTAGCTCTCTCACATTGGCCATTGCTCTGAGGGTGGTAGCCGGTGGACAGGCTCACCGTAGCTCCCAGAGCATTACAGAATGACTTCCATACCTGCGACACAAACTGCGGCCCCCGATCAGAGACGATATCCACAGGTATGCCATGAAGCCTGACAACGTGCTGCACCAGCAGATCTGCCGTCTCCTTCACTGTGGGCAGTCCCAGTAGGGGGATGAAGTGGGCGGCCTTGGAGAAGCGATCCACGATAGTGAGGACGACGGTGTGTTGATCGGAGGGAGGGAGGCCAGTAACGAAGTCCAAGACGATGTATGACCAAGGTCTGTCAGGAACAGGAAGGGGATGAAGCAGCCCCGCCGGAGGAGAGGAAAGCGTCTTGCCGGTGGCGCACTGAACGCAGGCACGGATGTAATCGGCGACGTCCCTCCGGAGCAATGGCCACCAAAGCGACCTCTGGAGAATCTTGACCATGCGGGAACCCCCCGGATGGCATGCCAGTCTGGAGGAGTGGGCCCAGTGGATCACCTCGCCCCAAACTGTGGATGGAACGAACAACTTGCTCGGTGTCTCCCCCGGTTCCGCCTCCTGCGCCTTCAGGACCCTCTCCTTGATCAGGGAGGGCACTCAACAAGAGGACGCTCACGATGCATGAAGACAGGAGGATTGGGAAAACGGGCGCCTCCGCTGTGTGAGGGAAGAACTGCCTGGAGAGTGCATCTTAGACCGTGACCGTAGGTGATGGTAAAGTTGAAACGGCCGAAGAACAAGGACCAGCGGGCCTGGCGGGTGTTCAGACGCTTGGCCATCATTAGGTACTCCAGCTTCTTATGATCTGTCCAAACAACGAAGGGTTGGGCCCTCTAAACAGTGACGCCACTCCTCCAGCGCGAGCTTAACCGCCAGGAGCTCCCTATCATGGATGTCGTAATTCCTCTCCACCGGGGACAGTCGGCGGGAGAAAAACGCACACGGCCGGACCTCACCATCCACCGGACAATGCTGGGACAACACAGCCCCCACCCCAGAGTCCGAGGCATCCACTTCCATCAGGCACTGTAGCGCAGGATCCACCTGAGTCAAGATGGGGGAGGACGAAAACTGGGTCTTGAGCTCTGCGAACATGGCTGCAGCCTCCTCTGTCCACCGGAATGCCATCTTTGGGGAGGTGAGGCGGGTGAGGGGAAGAGCAATGACACTGTAGTTAATTATTAATAAAGCGCCGGTAAAAATTGGCAAAACCCAGGAATTGCTGCAGCTGCTTCCTAGAGGAGGGGGGAGACCAGTCCACAATTGCCTTCACCTTGTCGGGGTCTGGGATGACCTGATTATGAGAGATGGTGAAGCCGAGAAATGAGGTCTTGGAGGCGTGAAACTCACATTTCTCAGCCTTAGCGTGCAGCTTATTCTCCTAGAGTCGCTGCAAGACCCGCCTCACGTGAACATGGTGCTCATCCAGGGATCGGGAGAAGATCAAGATGTCATTGAGGTAGATGAAGACGAATGATCCCAAATTTTCAGGGTGATTGGATTGTCACTTCCTTGTGGTAACGTATCGTCACTTCCTGTTTTGCTGTCTGCCTGTGTGGTTTGCTCTCTAGCCACTAGCTATGGCTACTAGCTCTCTTTCCTCTCCTCCTCTGGTGTGCTCTCTCTGTCAGATGTTTAGCTACACCTCTGCCTCTTTTAGCGATAACGGTAAATGTAATAAATGTTGTCTTTTTGAGGCGCTCGAGGCGAGGTTGTCTGATTTGGAATCCCGGCTCCGCTGCATTGAAACACCGTCTGCGCCAGTTAATCTTGACGGACGCCCATTAGCTGCAGCGGAGCTAGCTAGCTTAGGTCCCACTGTCAGCGGTCCCTCGGCTTTCCTCAGCAGCGAGGAGACTGGGTGGGTGACGGTGAGAAGGAAGCCTAGTCGCAAAGCCCCGGTACACCACCAACCTGTTCACGTTTCTAATCGTTTTTCCCCGCTCAGCGACACACCCGCTGAGGAAAAAACTCTGATCATTGGCGACTCTGTTTGCCCCCCTCCCCTCAGGTAGAAGACTTCTGTCCATTCAGACTAAAACCTCCCGGCACATGAACAGCTTTTTCCCCTCTGCCATCAGACTGCTGAACATTAAGTGACTTATTGACTCTCGTGCACTATATACAGCAGCTCAACCAGACTCATGTCATTCATCACTGTTTTTCTGTTGCATTATCAACTGCACATCATCTGCCACTTGCTAATTTATTTAAAACTGCTGTGACTAGTATTACTCATTATTATTATTATTATTATTATTATTATTCTACACTTATTGCATGGTTTTAGCCTTTAATTTTTTTTTTTAGTTTATCTCTTTATCTTATCATGTTTTAATGTTGTAGCATTGCACCGAGACAAATTCCTAGTTTGTGTACTACATGAACAATGGCAATAAATCTGATTCTGATTCTGATTCTGATTCTGACTCTGTAGTCAGAAACATGAACCTAGAGACTCCAGCGGCCATAGTCCAATGCATTCCTGGGGCCAGAGCAGGCGACATCGAGTCAAATTTGAAAATGCTGGCTAAAAGTAACTGTAAATATTCCACAATTGTTATTCACGCCGGCATTAATGACATCCGTCTCCGGCAGTCGGAAGTCACGAAACTTAATATAGAATCGGTGTGTGACTTTGCAAAAAACGATGTCTGCCACTGTAGTATTCTCTGGGCCCCTCCCCAATCTGACCAGTGATGACATGTTTAGCCGCTCGTCATCCTTGAACCGCTGGCTGTCTGTGTGGTGTCCTAAAAATGACATGGGCTACATTGACAATTGGAGCTCTTTTTGGGGAAAACCTGGTCTTATGAGACGAGACAGCATTCATCCCACTTTGGATGGTGCTTCTCATTTATCTAACAATCTGGCATCTTTTTTATCCAAATTTCCAAAACCCTGACTACTCAGAGTTGGGACCAGGAAGCAGAGTCGTAGTCTTACATGCCTCTCTGCAGCTCCTCTTCATCCGCCACCCCTCAGCTTAGCCCCTGTCTTCCCCATCAGAGAATTGTTGTCTGCTCCCTCCAAAGTGAATAAAAATATAATGTATAAGCATCCCAAAGTGATAAAGCAAAATATTGGTAAAACTCAAATTAAACATAAAGCCTCTAAATTGAATGATTTGGCCTCTGTTCCTCCTCATAATTTAAAAATTAAATGTGGTTTATTAAATAGTAGGTCTCTAACTCCCAAGTCTCTGTTAGTCCATGATTTGTTAATTGATCATCAGATTGATTTAATTTCCCTTACAGAGACTTGGTTAGGACAAGAGGATTATGTTGGTTTAAATGAATCAACTCCCTCTGGTTATTTAAACTGTCAAAATCCCAGAAGTTCTGGTCGTGGAGGAGGAGTAGCAACAATTTACCATTCCAAATTACTAGTTAATGTAAAGCAAAAAACATGTTATAATTCCTTTGAGGGCCTGGTCCTCAGTATTGGGCACTTTAGCAATTTTAGGTTAAACCCAATTTTATTTGCCATAGTTTATCGTCCCCCATCAACCTACTCAGAATTTTTATCCGAATTTGCTGATTTCTTAGCTGATTTAGTGCTGAAATCTGATAGAATAATTATAGTAGGGGACTTTAATATACATGTGGATGTAGATAGTGACTGCCTTAATGTGGCATTCAATTCAATATTAGATTCGATTGGGTTTTCTCAGAAAGTAGGAAATTCTACTCATTACCTCCACCATACATTGGACCTTGTGTTGACATATGGCATAGAAATAGAAAATCTTGTAGTGTCTCCTCATAACCCTGTACTGTCAGACCATTGTCTGTTAACCTTTGATTTTACTATTTCTGACTATTTGCTCTTAAAGAAAAATATTATTACAGTAGATGCCTCTCAGATGATGCTGTTTCCAAATTTATGCAGATTGTTTCCTCTATGCCATGTGTCAACACAACGGAAATAAGCTATAGACAGCTTGCTCCTTCTGTAATTGATAACATGGTGGATAGTGTTACACCTTCTCTGCATCAGACTCTAGACTTGGTGGCCCCCCTTAAAAAGAAAAAGTCTAATCAGAGATTTCTAACTCCTTGGTTCAACACAGAAACTCGTACCTTAAAACAGAAGACTCGTCAATTAGAAAGAAAATGGCGCTCTACAAATTTAGATGAAATCTATTTAGCTTGGAGAAATCATCTTTTAATTTATAAAAAATCTCTTAGAAAAGCTAGAACGAGTTATTACTCTGCATTAATAGAAGAGAACAAGAATAATCCAGGTTTCTTTTCAGTACTGTAGCCAGGTTGACAAAGAGTCAGGACTCTGTCAATCCTAGCATTCCCTTAGAGCTTACTAGTCAGGACTTTATGAACTTTTTCAATAATAAAATTTCATCCATCAGAGATAAAATCAATCAGATTCTTCCCACAGTTAACTTAAATACTGTAACTACTACAACTCCTTCTATTGATGTCTGTCTTGATGAGTTTACTCCAATCGACCTTTGTGAGTTAGACAAAATAGTTTCCTCATCCAAACCTTCAACTTGTCTTTTAGACCCTATTCCTACCAGATTATTTAAAGAAGTCTTCCCACTTATTGGTTGCTTTATTCTTCATATAATCAATTCTTCATTAACTTTAGGCCATGTACCGCAGGCTTTTAAAACGGCTGTAATTAAACCCTTACTCAAAAAGCCAACGCTAGATCCAGGAGCTTTAGCTAACTATAGACCAATCGCTAATCTCCCTTTCATTTCAAAAATCTTAGAAAGAGTTGTTGCTACGCAATTATTTGACCACCTGCAGGGAAATGGTTTACTTGAAGAGTTTCAATCTGGGTTTAGAATCCATCATAGTACTGAAACAGCCTTAGCGAAGGTCACTAACGACCTCCTCATTGCATCTGATAATGGACTAGTTTCTGTACTTGTCCTTTTAGACCTTAGTGCAGCTTTTGATACTATCGATCATAATATTCTACTTGATAGATTAGAACACTATGTTGGACTTAATGGAACTTCGTTGCAATGGTTTAGATCTTATTTATCTGATAGGTTCCAGTTTGTTCATGTAAATAATGAGTTTTCTTTCAACTCAAAGCTTAGTCATGGAGTTCCACAGGGATCTGTGCTAGGCCCTACTCTTTTTAGTTTATATATGCTTCCGTTAGGCAACATTATTAGAAAGCACTGTATACATTTTCATTGTTATGCAGATGACACACAATTATACCTGTCAATGAAGCCAGATGATAGTAATCAATTAGCCAAGTTAGAAGCCTGTCTTAAGGAAATCAAAGCTTGGATGACTTGTAATTTCCTGCTATTAAATTCAGATAAGACTGAAGTCATTCTTGTTGGTCCAAAAAACCTTAGAAATTCCTTTCCAAATCAAACTTTCAGTTTGGATGCGGTTACTCTTTCTCTTAATAGCTCTGTGAGGAACCTTGGAGTTATTTTTGATCAGGATTTGTCCTTCAATTCACATATTAAATTTGTTTCTAAGACTGCCTTCTATCATTTGTGTAATATTGCCAAGATTAGGAGCATCTTGTCTCAGAGTGATGCTGAGAAACTGATCCACGCTTTTGTTAGCTCGAGATTAGATTATTGTAATTCTTTATTATCAGGCTGTCCTAAAACATCTTTAAAAGTCTTCAGCTGATCCAAAATGCTGCAGCAAGAGTTTTAACAGGTACTAGAAGAGAGATCATATCTCTCCGGTTCTGGCCTCCCTTCATTGGCTTCCCATAGAGTTTAGAATTAAGTTTAAAATCCTTCTTCTTACTTACAAAGCTCTAAACAATCAGGCTCCTTTTTATTTAAAAGATCTGATACTACCGTATTATCCTAACAGAGCACTACGCTCCCAAAATGCAGGATTACTTGTAATACCTAGAATCTCCAAAAGTACAATGGAGGCAGAGCCTTCAGTTATCAAGCTCCTCTCCTGTGGAATCAGCTGCCAATCTGGATTCGGGAGTCAGACTCGATCTCTGTTTTTAAGAATAGGGCTAAAACCTACCTTTTTGATATAGCCTACAATTAGGGAGGGATCATGTGTTTCTGAACCCTCCCTTAGTTATGCTGCTAATAGGTTTAGTCAGCCGGGGGACCTCCAGTAATGCACTGGGCCTCACTCCTTTCCTCACTCTCTATGAAATATTTTTTTTTGCTGGTCATTAACATCTGTTTGTTCTCTCCCATAGATTGAGTCCCCATCGTGCTGTTTGCTCTCTACATGTCTGTTCTTTTCTTCTTCTCTATCCCCTCACCCCCCAGCCAGTCGCAGCAGATGACTGCCCCTCCCTGAGCCTGGTTCTGCTGGAGGTTTCTTCCTGTTAAAAGGGAATTTTTCCTCTCCACCGTCGCCAAGTGCTTGCTCACAGGGGATCGCCTGATTGCTGGGGTCTTTCTGCAACTGTGGGGGTTCCCCCCTACAGTTGATAGTGCTATGAGATGACTGTTGTTGTGAAATGGCGCTATATAAATAAAGTTGAATTGAATTGAATTGAATTGAACATGGTGCTCATCCAGGGATCGGGAGAAGATCAAGATGTCATTGAGGTAGATGAAGACGAATGATCCCAGGAAGTTCCGAAGTACATCATTGATCAGTCTCTGGAAGATGGCTGGAGCATTGGTTAGCCCAAACGGCATCACCAGGTACTCAAAGTGGCCACTTGGCATCCGGAAACCAATCTTCTACTCATCCCCCTCCCTGATCCGCACCAGATGATATGTGTTCCGGAGATCCAGTTTGGTAAAGATCGAGGCCCCTTGGAGGGAATCAAAAGCCGTGTCCATCAGAGGCAGCGTGTACTTGTCCTTGATGGTGATCTCGTTGAGAGCACGGATGTCTATACACGGTCTTAGGGAGCCATCTTTCTTCCCTACGAAAAAAAACTCAGCCCCTACTGCCGAGGAAGATGGGCGGATAATGCCCGAGCTGAGGGACTCCTTAATGCATGCTTCCATTGCTTCCCGCTCCGGAGCTGACAGGCTGTAGAGGCGGCTCGAAGGCAGCGGGGCCTCAGCCCGGAGATTGATAGCACAGTCATAGGGCCAGTGGGGGGGAAGAGACAATGCCTGGGACTTACTGAAAACTGCCCCCAGGTCGTGATACTTGGCGGGCACCCTGGACAGATCAGGAGGAGGAGAAACGGGGGCGACCAACGGCATGGAGGGAGCACATGCGGTGGACTGGAGGCAAGCGCTGAGGCAGAAGGAGCTCCAGGACACCACGCTTCCTGCGCGCAAGTCAAAGGAGGGATTGTGGAGCCGGAGCCAGGGATAACCCAAGATGACCGGGGAGGAGGCAACTGGCAGGACGAATACGCTGAGATCCTCCTGATGATTTCCGGAGATGATAACTGAGACAGGGGCCGTTTGTTTTGTCACAATCGCTAATGGCGCTCTGGATAGAGCCATGAGCAGTAGGGGGGTCTTCAAAGGACGGCAGGGAAGCCCCAGTCGGGTTGCCAGTTCCCCCGAGATGAAGCTCTGCTCAGCTCCCAAGTCAACCAAGGCATGTGTGCAATGTGCAGTCTTATTGTGTATGAATCTGATAGGTATCGTACATTTGGAGAGGGGATTCGGCCGAGGTTGGTCCGTGAGTTCCCCTACTGCGACGCACGGACCCCCTCTTTTGGCCGAACGGGACAGGCTTCTAACTCATGCTCCTCACTACCACAGTACATGCACAAGCCTAGCTCCCTACGATGCTGTCTCTCAGCTTGAGAAAGCTTAGTTCGCCCCAAGACCATAGGCTCCTGTGTGTCAGCTGAATCTAGGGACGGCAAGGCCAGTAACAGGGTCTGGGAGGAGCGCAAGGCCTGGGCGCCCGAGCGACTGTAAGTTCTCCGCTCGGATGCCCGTTCCCTCAGCCTATTATCTAAATTAATGGCAAGAGAAATAAGCGCCGTGAGCTTCTCTGGCTTCTCCAAGCGGGCTAACTCATCCCACAGGCTAGGGCTCAAGCTCCTGATGAAAATACTACACAACGGGGCATCTTCCCACCCCACCTCCGCCGCCACCACCCGGAAATCGACAGCATAGTCCGCCACGGACCTGCCCCCCCCCCCCCCGTTGAAGATTTAACAGCCGGGTAGTGAGTGCATTGTCTCGGTCGGAGTGGTCAAATACCTTGCTGAACTCGCTAACAAACTGGCTGTAGGTTAAGTTAGCATAGCTTGCCCTAGCCATCACAGCGTATGCCCAAGCTAGCACTCACACTTCCAATAGGTTTGTAACATAACCTATCTGGCTATGCTCAGTTGGAAAATCCCCCGGAACCCGCTGGAAAACTATCTCACACTGGAGGAGGAACCCACGAGCCTCCCCTAGCTTTCCGCTAAAGCGGGAGGGCGTGGGAACAGGAATGAGTCGGGTCGGGGTAGCTTGACTAGCCTGGCTAGCAGAGGAGCTAGCAGGAGCTGTAGCACCGATTGGCACCGGTGGAAATGTCTGCTGCACTGCCAGGCAATCCACCCGGCTGTTAATTTGGGTCAACTGATTCAAGATAACCTGCTGTTGATAAGCAATCTGATCTACTTAAGCCTCTAAGTTGTTAAATTGCTGCGCTAACGCGCTGTTCGCTGGGTCGTTCTGATGGAGCCGTACTGACATAATGGTTGACCCAGAGAACAGACGTGGACTCAGAAATGGATACAGTTATCTTTATTGAACCAGTGTTCGTGTGTGAGTGCGTGAATGTGCTGTGTTGTGTAAGTGAGCGCGGACTGGAGACTCCGAGCAGCTGGGAGAGAGCAGAGCGCCGTGCAGCCTGGCAACCCTATGGATGGAGCAAAGGCACACAATTAGCTAGGAGCGAGATGGGTAGTGATGAGGAGCCAGTGTGCGCGCAGCTGTGGATGATAATGGCCCAGAGCGAGTCATCACATAAACAGCACTGAGTTAGGTATAATAAGATATAATTAACACTTTTGATGCATTTTGAACCGGAAACAAACTTGACGTAGGATTTAAAAGCAATTAAAATAATGCAGTCACAAGGTTACATGGAAAAATACATAGATTTACTCGATATATATATATGCAGATTCTGTATAAATACATATTCTATGCGTCAACAATGGACAGTTACAGTGTATTTTTTGGTACGACACCGGCAAAAACATTTCCTCCTCCTCATTGTCCAGTGTTGTGTGTTTACATACCATGTGGGTAACGTACCTCACAAGACACCCTTAGCTTGTCTGCCAGTACTGTGTTCCTTGTGCCATTACACACCTTTCCTGAAAATGTCATCAAAATCTGTTCATAAACCACGCAGTTTACTTGCTTTTTGTTGGCATCCTCAGATGAAATAATGTCAGCCATCACATACTGTGTATGGGTGCGGAGGTGAATGTAACTCGGCGGAAACTCTTAAATGGGAAGCTCCATATTATTCTTGGCTTCCACAAAAAAAAATTCCTGCATTCACATCATGATCCAGATCACCACCAAAATCTAATCATCTGCTCCCCATGCCATTACACACCTTTTCTGAAAATTTAATCAAAATCTGTTCAGAACGTTTTGAGTAATGTTGTGAAAAGACAGACAAACCAACAAAACAAACAACACAACTAAAAACATTACTTCCTTCCCTTGGTGGCGATAACAAATGATTAAAATAATTTAAACATATGAGACCATTCAAAAGCTGCTGATTTGAAAGACAGAACGTGTGGCAGACCACTAGGAGGCTCCACTCACACCCAGTGACTTGGGGAGAGGGGAGGAGAGATTGGGGAATATATGTATGCGTCTTGTCACCAGATGTTATTCTGTTTTATGTTGGAGTTGAATAAAGATCAGAACTGGCAGCTCTCGTGTCTCATCTCTTCATTCCTCCACACTGGTGACCTATGACATTGATAATGTTCAAAAAGGAAGACGAAGCGAGCTCCTCTTTGGGGACACCGACGCTAGGGTTTCCCTCCGAGACCCCGGCCTTATTCGCCGTGGCAGTCAAGATCTCGGCCTTCTAGCTCCACGATCCCTCTGCCTAGTTCATCCACACTGAGGCTTAGTTTGCCCTCCGTGGGATATCTGCAGACAGCACGAGATACCATTACGTGGTGGTTTCGCTCAACCCACGCTCCACTCAGAGCACCATGAGCCTGCTCCGAGACCCCCCACCACGAGGGAAATACGTCGCTCTCAAGCAGCTGCTGTTATGGTGTTACACCTTCTCCAACGGGGAGAGAGCAGAGATGCTCCTCTCTCACTCTGAATTAGGAAACGGCTCGGCTGTGGAGTTAATGGGAAGTATGCTAGCTTTACTGGGCAAAGATAATGGATCTTTTCTCTTCGCCCATATCTTCCTCAGGAAACTGCCAGTTTCAGTGTGGACAATTTTGGCCAGCTCACTGCTCCTGGCTACCAGAGACTACTGCGTGCTGGTGAAAGAAGTGGACCACAATATCCTGGTGAATAGCAGTTTCGGTGTCCAGACAGTAACACTGGGACCTTCAGCAGCGTCCACGCAGGCTGTTGAGACAACAGTTGTAGTCAGGGTAGCCACTCGGAGATGCCGGGCCAGGACTATGTGCTTCTACCATCAGCGTTTTGGCACCAACGCACAGCGTTGCCTCCCACCATGCCATTTCAAGATGCCAGGAAACGGACCAGCCAGCAGTCAGTAGCAGCTGTGACCGCTGGTGACAAGGAGAAGCTGCTTTTCCTTGAGGACACACATTCCGGGAGACGGTTTTAGGTCGACTCTGGTTCCCAGAAGAGGCTTATTTTGGTGACTGGTTCTGATGGACTGGCAGACAGCTGTCGCCCTTTGTTTACCACCGCTAATGGCTCCACTATCAAGACATTTGGAGAAAGGTCAGTGACTGTTTTCATGGACACAACTACAAGTGGGACTTTGTTGTAGCTGCCTGCTCGGTTCCTATCATAGGTACTGACTTTCTGTGTGTTTATGGTCTCCTTGTAGACGTTGCTAATAGATGTTTGGTTGATGCTGTTTCTTTTTCTTCACTGCCTTTTACAACTCGGGGAGCTGGGCCACTAACATGTTAATTTTTTTGCCTCAGGGGACGTGTACCAGCACTTGCTTTCCGATTTTCCCTCACTCACAATGCCTAATTTTTTCACCGTTGTGACCAAGCATGGGATTGAGCATTTTATCACCACAAAGGGCCCTCCTGTTTATTCACGCCCATGCCGCCTCGACACAGCTAAGCTATCCATCGCGCCGGAAGAGTTTGCTAACTTGGAATGTTTAGGGATCGCTAGGCACTCCAATAGCCCTTGGGCTTCCCCACTGCACATGGTACCCAAGTCCAATGGTTCCTGGTGGCTGTGCAGTGATTTCCGTCACCTGAACAACATCACGGAGTACGATTATCCAATCCCTCACATAAGGATTTTTCAGTGCACCTGGCCAGGACATCCATTTTTTCTAAGGTGGATCTGGTCTGCAGCTATCACCAGGTCCCATCTCAAGACATTTTGAGACATCTCAAAAATGGTGGTAATAACATCCTTTGGCCTTTTTGAGTTTCTTTGCATTCCATTCAGACTTAAGGGCGTGGCTCAAACCTTTCAGAGGATGATGGATGCGGTGCTCTGTGATTTGCCACTCATGTTCGTCTACCTGGATGACGTTCTGGTGGCTAACGCATCTGAGGAGGAACACCTCTCTCATTTGAAGCAAGTTTTCAAATGGCTGGAGGCACACAGATTGATAGTTAACCCAGCAAAATGTCACTTCGGGTTGCCTGAAACTGATTTCTTGGGCCATCGCATCTCATCTAAGGTGCAGTTCCGCTGCCAGATAAATTGCGGGCGGTGCTGGAGTTCCCACATTTGCAGACTGTGAGGGCACTGCAGGAGTTTTTGGGGATGGTTAGTTTTTACAATTGTTTCCTTCCCCTGGCAGCCCAGCTGCTGCAACCACTTTACGACGTGCTCAAGAAAAAGAAACTCACAGATGGCATCGACTGGATGCCTGATCGGGTCCAGGCTTTTTCTGGTGCCAAAGCTGCGCTCGCCAATGCAGCTTTGCTGGCCTATTCATCCCTGTCGGCGTGGATTGCATTAACTACGGATGCATCTGACGTTGCGGTGGGAGCAGTGGTGGAACAAAATGTCTCCGGTTCATGGCAACCTCTTGCCATTTTCAGCCGCATACTGTGCAACAAGTGTAAGTACAGCACTTTTGGCAGAGAGTGGCTGGCTCTCTACCTGGCCACGCGCCACTTTCAGTTTTGGCTTCAGGGACGCATTTTTACCGCATTTGATGAACACAAACCTCTAACCTATGCTATGTCCAAAATCTCGGAACCATGGTCGGCATGTTGGCAACGTCACCTAGCCGCAATATCGGAGTTCACTACAAACATTAAGCATGTGGCTGGCAAGCTCAACATTGTGGCTGACTGTCACGCGTGCTGGTCTCTCCAGTCTACTTGGGCATTGATTTTTCCACCATGGCCGCCGATCAACCAAGAGATGCGGATATTCCCATGCTCCACTCCGCGGGTACGGGCCTTAGAATAGAGAGCAAGATGATACAAGAGGGTTGTCTCCCCCCCTCCCCACCACCACTACCACTTTGTGACGTCTCCACCAGCCATCCCTGCCCAGTTGTTCCAATCTCTTGGCACCACCACATTTTTGAGTCCATTCACTCTCTCTTGCATCCTGGTATCCACGCTTCGGTTAAGCTGGTGGGGTCCAAATTCATTTGGCCCTGCTTACGCAGGGATGTGAAGGAGTGCGCTACAGCTTGCATTGCATGCCAACAGGCAAAGGTTCAGAGGCCCCCTTGAACCTTTCCAGATCCTGAGCAGGAGATTCAATCACGTCCATGGAGACATTGGCCCCCTTCCGCCGAAGCAAGGTTTCATGCACCTTTTGACGATAGTGGACCTCACCACGTGTTGGCCAGAGGCAATCCCATTGGCTTCCACCACTTCTGCCGACGTAGCCCGTGCATTTTTGTCATCTTGGGTCGTGCATTTCGGTTCCCCATAGGACATCACCTCTGATAGGGGACCCCAGATCGTTTCGGAACTACTAGTCAAACTACACACTGTACCAACTATGTCACGAGCCGAGCCTGCTTGGCTTTCCCCGGCTCGGCCTCGATCTCTTTGTGGGTTTTGGTTTTACTGGTTACGTGCATTTTTGTGTATTGTTGTACTGTATTCTATATCCTTTGCCACTGCCTGACCGGCAGCTCTTAGTCAGCATCAGTGACCTACTTTCTCTCACGCTGCTGACAGTCTGTCGTTCCAGCCACGCCCCCTCGCTCTCCCTCTGACTACATCAGCTGCTCCCAGCCCCGGTAATTATCTTTCCCACGCCTCACCCAGGTGTTTCCAATTTGTTTGGCCAGCGGTGTTTGTTCATAAGCAGCTCTTTGCTAGACAAACACTGCTGGACCATTGTACAAGTCACACCATCGTTCTTCGTTGTGTGACCGTCAGTCGTGGAAGGATTATGCTCATTGTTCTACTGGGAGGACCTGGATTGCTTAGGCTGTGAGTAACTTTAGCGTTTCTTCTTGCAGTTGTGCCGCTATGCTGGTAGCATTTCCTTGCGCGGCACAACTACTATGCTTGCTTCCTGTGCAGCCTAGCATCTTATGAGAACTCTTTGTTAGCCCGAGTTGCCTCGCCATTTTGTATGGTTTCCCTCAATTTGTGTTCAATAAATGTGTGTGTGGTAATCCCTGCATTTGAATGCTCATTCCTCCTTCTCTTCCTCCGTGCACTGTGACGAGCACATGGGGAAGTTTACGACAAACTATTTATTTCCAAAACTGATACACCAGAGGTTAGTGCCTCCACTCTGTGGGAGGCGGGCAAGGCATTTCTTAGAAGTTCTATTATCTCATTTACAGTAGGGAGAAGGAAGACTACCCTGGCCAAACAACTGGAACTTGAACAGCAAACTGTCAATTTGGAGAGAGATTTTAAACAGTCCTCCTCAACCTCTGTCCTTAAAAACCTAGAGGCAGCCAGATCTGCATTATACTAATAACTCACTCAAAAAGCAGAAATGGCAGTATTCGATGCAAAGCATAGATTATTGGAATCTGGAAATAAACCCGGACGCCTCCTTGCACAACTTGCTCAAGGCAAAAGTGGGTCCTATGTAATATCTTCTTTAAAAGACAAGAAAGGTGAATTGCACTTCAAAGCAAAGCTGATCATAAAATTGTAAGAGTTCTCCCAAGAACTACTGTATATACTTCTGAATGTTATGACACAGCAGATCTCTGTAAAAGTTTTTTTGACCAGATTAATCTTCCAGTGTTGTCAGAACAAAATAGAGTGGATTTGTGCAGACCCATCGGAACTCAAGAGGCCCTACAAGCTCAAGTAGGTTCGTTTTGTCTTCTTTTAATTATTTACCTTTTCTTATTATTAAAGACAAAAATAGAAAGGAGATGTTTTTACCTTCTTTACATGTTTTAACTGTGCACTGCAGCCTTCATCAGAAGAGTCAACTGATTGCTGCCAGGTGTCATTTTATCAGCTGACTTTCGTAGGCAGGGCCAGCCCAGCAGACCTGTCAGATCCACCGAGCCCGCCCCGCTTTCCACCGTCCGATGGTCTCTGGAGAATGTGGTCCCAGGTGTGGGAAAGCATAAAGGCCCCCTCATCCCGGTTCATGGTATCTTTTCCCCGCTTCCTGATTTCTATGGCCTCCTTGATCCAGCGTTTGTGTCTGTTGCTCTCGGATCCAATAATTTTTGTGTTGTCCCAGTCCATGATGTGATTATTTCTTTTGCAGTGATCTGATATTGTTGATTTTAATGTTTCTTGTTCTGCCTTTTCTTTTTGTGATCTTGTGAGTCGTCCTTGTGTTTCCTTCTCACATTCCTTCTGGTGTTCTTTTTTCCTTGTGGTGAATGATCTTCCGGTTTCTCCAATGTAGGTTTTGTTGCATGATCTGCATGATATTTCATATACAGTGGTACCTCTACTTACGAACGTCTCTACATACGGAATTTTCAGGTTACGAGACGCCTCAACGGGAAAATATCGCCTCTTGTTACGAACGAAATTTCAGGATATGAAAGGCAAAAAAGTACGCGCTCCTCGCAGCTCCTGTAGTTTACCGAACGTAAACATACCTGTAGCTGCTCTGCCATTGGCTATCGCCTAGCATCTTCCTGGTATCCCATTGGCCACGAAGTTTGTTTTTTTTTTTTCCCAAAACTTTATTAAGAACAAGGTGAAAGTTTTACGTGTGTGTACAGTACAGAATTAACATTTATTCGCTATGGGCCCCAAGAAAGTGACGGAGATAAGTGGAAAAGGAGAAAAGAAGAAGAGAGTTTTTTTGTCCATACAAACAAAGAAGGAGATAATCGAAAGGTATGAAAAGGGGATGCGTTTGGTTGATCTCGCCAAAGAATATGGCCGTAATACATCAACGATCAGCACGGTATTAAAACAAAAGGAAGCACTTACAAGCCGACAAAAGCAAACGTCCTTGGATCAGAACATGAACCAAAGAAGGCAAAAGGTGACGACGTCGACGACGATAGCAGTTAAAGGGTAAATGAACATAATTTTTATTATTCTTTCTCTTTTATTATTCTCTTTTATTATTCTTTCTCTCATTTTAAACTCTCATTTTATGTTTATTGTGCAGTAATCTAATTGTAACATGTATTTGTTACATGTTTTGATGCGTTTTTATGATTTATAAAAAATTTATGCCCGAATTTTGGGGGGCTTGGAACGGATTACGGCATTTACATGTAAAATGCGCCTCTACTTACGGAATTTTCACGTTACGAGAATACTTCCGGAACGAATTAATTTCGTAAGTAGAGGTACCACTGTATTACATTGCATTTTTTGTCTTGTTCTATTTTGTCCTTGGGGTGTACTAATAACTGTCTTAATTTTTTGTGTAGTTTTACTGCTGTGTTTATTTTGTATTTTTTCATGATCCTTTGAATTGGTTCCATCATCCCTCAGATGTATGGTATAGTTATGGCGTTCTTTTTTTTTTTATTTCGGTTTTTGTTCTGTGTTGTTTCCTGTTTGTTTTCTTTGTTTTTGACTTGCTGTTTCCCTTTGTTTATGGCCCATACTGGATATTGGCAGCATATTAGTTATAGGAGGAAATAGGGGATATTAATAAATATGAATATGATCAGGTATGAATTATTTAATTTATATTGATGTATTGGAATCTGAGATCAAATCTCATTTCATATACATCAGAAAAGTTAATAACACTCGTAAAGGGCACCAGCTTCTATCTTTAAGAAGCAATTTAATCTTTAATTTAACTTTATACCTGTTTAATCACTCAATAACTTAATCAATAATCAGTCTCAAAAATTTTCCGTGAATTCGATACCTGTGCTTGAACAGACTCAGAATGAAATAAATTCCCAACAACTTCTCTCATTTTTAAATATTTATTAAACGAAATGATTAACAGACATTGCAGTAATTTCATTAATCATAAAATCAATCTTGTAAATGATAGATTAACAATGTCAATATTTTCGGAACCAGGGTTAAACTGAGAAACCAATTTCTATCAGTTTGTGTTAACATATTATGGAAACAACGCAAATTTATGGAGAAAGTTTACTAATTTTGTGAAAAAGTCCTTGATTCATCTTAAGAAAATTAAAACAGAATTTTAATGAAAAGAAGAGTTATGTTAAGGGCTTCTTAATTTGCATCTGATTAGATACACAAATTATTACCGAACCTCAGACGTTTAATTCAGCAGATGAATTAAAGTTTTGCAGCTCACGGGATCCTCGGTGATGACGGTTCTGTCGTCGTCCTCATTAGGTTTTGAAGTGTTGTTCAGGGGCAAAACCCAGAATATTTGTCCCGCAAATATTCTCTTGACGATTAATGATATTCATGAGATCGTAAGTTGGATCTCGATGGTTGAGATGCTGCAGAAGCACGCTGATTCCTCAGCCTGCGCGTGATGTGGAGAGCTGCGTCTTTTCTTCCTGGTAGACAAGCGCTGCAGGTCTTCGGGAATAATTAAAGATATCTGATCAGATTTCAAATTAGAAGAAAAAAAAAAACTTTCGGACTTTAGATAAAATAATAGCTTCTGGTGGGTGCTTGGTCAAGAAAAATATAAAAATAAAGTCAAGATTAAAGTTTACATTAAAATTAAAGAAACAGTGGTTTTACAGAAAGTTTAACAAAGAAAAAGTGATGAATAAAAATTGGAGTTTAACTCCGATTAAGAATTGAGCTCAAAGAAATAGGAATTCCTAGGCATTTAAGAGAAAAAGAAACATTAAGATACAAAGTTACATAAACAAATTACGAGTTATCTGCTCTGTGTTCAGAAAAGCGACACGTGGTCGAAGTCTATTCAGACGGTCCTTTGTTCTTCCTTGCTGTGTGTAGACAAAAGAGAGAGATGACCGTCCAAAGATATGAATCAGAGGCGAGAGGGGGCAAAGAGAAAAAAAAGAGGCTGAAGCAGGGGTCCCTCTCCTTTATATAAGCTCTGTTGAGCTTCGCGGGCTTCCGGCCTGACCGGAATCTCAGCCAATGAGCGTCCTTCGTGGGCGGGCTCGATGAACTTTTAGTCCAATGAACAAACAGTCTATTGTTTGGAGTTCTTTGGGATGAAGAGTTGTCATGCAGAGGTTGGCTGCTGGAGTCACATGGTTTTAGAGGCAAAACTTTGATACATACTGGAAGTTAATATTTCCCTTTATGTATTAAACTAAGATAACTTTAGTGATTAGTATAAATTATAAGCAGTGCTTCTAAATCAACATGCAGGAATAAACATTCATTTAAACATTAACATGCATATATATAAAATCACAGATTAATGCATTTCACACATATTATTGATTTTCCACATTAAAGACATCAGAGTCCATTTGCCTTTCATAGTCCTAAAAAGAAGAAAGTTTAGAATTGAGTTTGTAATAATGTACTTTAAAATTCACTGGTTAAATCCAGCGTGTCCCAAAGTTTAAGGAAATTAACTGAGTTGTGGATCTGTGTAGGCCAGGTCTGTAGCATGTTTATGGGGGCAATAAAAGCAAAGCCGGACATTGGGGAAATTCCTTAGGCTGGTTTTAACAAAAGAAAGGGGATTTCAGCTGTAGCCTGGGGGAAGAAAATCCATTTCTTTGTGTTACTCCTGGATGAAACAAAATGTCTTTAAGCAGAAGAATAATTGTTGCTGAGCCAAAGTGAGATGATGCTACATAGTGCATGTTTTTATGTGGTTTTCCTCCTCCTGTCTGTCTTCTTGGTCTGTGATGATGGTGGCCCATTCATATAACATCCTGACAAATGACAGTTTGTGTGCTGTGGGGTGTTCTGATGTCCATAGTAGGTATTGATCTGTGTGTGTTGGTTTCCTGTAGAATGTGATTTTTATACTGCCGTTGTGGGCCACATATGTATGACTTTAAGCTTCACATCTCAGAGTAGAACAAAAGACTGGGCCTCCTGTGAGATAACAGGAGGATGTGAAAATTTAGTCTTTGGTATGCACGAGACGGCCTTGGGGGATTTCCTGGTCTGCCAGAGGTTATGAGGAGGATGTGATAGGATTTAAGGAAAGATGCATTGTTACTTGTCATTAAATGCAATGTGACTGTGAGCTTTGAAGGTCCTGGATATATAAAGGACGAATGTCTGTGTTTGATCTCTCTTTCTGCTTTGCTGATGTTGGAAGATGTGAATAAACCTGACTCGTGAGATAAACTCTGCCTCGTCATTTTCACATTTCCACACTGGTGACCCCGACGTGATCATGAATGAAAGAAATTCCCCCAGGCCAGCCGAGTCAGGAGCTCCCAGCCAAGCGTATGCCACTACCGTCCAGCTACCGGACTTTTGGCAGGACAACCCGCGCTCCTGGTTCCACTTGGTCAAAGCACAGTTCGCCCTCCGGGGGATAACGGTAGATGACACAAAGTTCTACCATGTGATTGCAAAGCTCGACAACCGCACGGCTCGGCATGTGGAGAGCCTATTGGAGCAGCCACCGGCCAACGACAAATACGGCGGGTTGAAGGCTGCACTTATCCAGCGCTTCACTCTCTCAGTCGAGGAGAGAGTGGAGAGGCTCCTGGCTCTGAACGACTTGGGAGATGGCACGCCCATTGACCTGATGGAGAACATGCTGAGGTTGAGGGGCTCAGACGGCGACGACTTCCTCTTCACCCACATTTTCCTCAGGACCCTACCGTCGGCCACGAGAGCGACCCTGGCTAGTTCGCCGTTGTTGGACCAGCGGGACTTCCGCGCGCTGGCCCAGGAGGCGCACCGGATTCTCAACGCCAGCAAACAGCGTGCGGCCACCGCGGCAGCAACGGAGTTCAGCGCGACGGCTGGAGATGGTGGGGGGCCAGAGACGGCGGTAGCAGAACCACCGACGACAGCGGCGGCGGGGGCCAAGGATCGCGGAGGAGACACCCTCTGTTTCTACCATCGCCGCTTTGCAGAGAAGGCACGCAAATGTATACCACCGTGCCAGTTCAAGCGCTCGGGAAACGCCAAGACCGGGGTTTGGTAGCAGCTGCGGCCCTCGGGGAGGAGAACAAGCTGCTCTACTTGAAGGATGCGCGCTCGGGGAGGCAATTCCTCATGGACACAGGCTCCCAGTTGAGTTTCATCACACCTTCCTCCGCTGACCAGCTGGCGGTTCCCAGAGGTCCCGGGGCGTCAGCAGCGAACAGCTCGGAGATTAAGACCTTTGGTGAGAGGACTCTGCTTCTGTCTCTACACGGCCGTACATTTGAGTGGACTTTTGTTATAGCGGCAGTGAGTTTCAATATGTTGGGGGCTGATTTTCTGTGCTCACATGGTTTGTTGGTCGATCTTGCTAACAGGCGCCTGGTTAATGCACTTTCTTTTTATTCTATTCCCTGTACAGCCCGAGTGACCCGGCCAACAGCACAAGCCAACGTCACAGCTGCAAGCAGTAAGTTCCACACACTGCTCACTCAGTTCCCAGCACTCACGGTTCCCACATTTTCAGCAGCCGTCGCTAAACACGGAGTGGAACATTTTATTACTACCACCGGACTGCCCGTTTTTGCAAAAGCTCGGCGCTTGGATTCAGCTAAACTGACCATAGCGCGCGAGGAGTTCGCCAACCTGGAAAGGTTGGGCATCATCAGGCATTCGAACAGCCCATGGGCTTCCCCACTGCACATGGTCCCGAAAGCTGACGGCTCGTGGCGACCTTGCGGAGATTTCCGCAGGTTGAACAACGCCACAGCGCACGACCGCTACTCAATCCCGCATATCCAAGATTTTTCCGTTCATTTGGCGGGGGCACGCGTTTTTTCTAAGATAGACTTGGTCCGTGGTTACCACCAAGTCCCAGTGCGCGCTGAGGACATACCCAAAACAGCGGTAATAACTCCGTTCGGTCTATTCGAGTTTTTGCGCATGCCATTTGGGCTTAAAGGCGCTGCGCAGACATTCCAATGCATGATGGACGCGGTGTTGCGCGATCTCCCCTTCGTATTCGTCTACCTGGACGACATCTTAGTAGCTAGCGCGTCCAAAGACGAACACGAAAACCACCTCACAGCAGTTTTCCGGAGGTTGGGAGAGCACGGTTTAATAATCAACCCAACGAAGTGTCAGTTCGGGGTGACGCAAATTGATTTTTTGGGGCATCGCGTTTCTCCAGAAGGGGCGGTTCCGCTGCCTGACAAAGTGCGCGCAGTAGCAAATTTTCCCCAGCCACAAACGGTCAAAGCGTTACAGGAGTTTTTGGGAATGGTGAATTTTTATAACCGTTTCCTCCCCCGCGCAGCGCAGCTCATGCAACCATTGTATGCCGCACTCAAAAAACAAAAACCCAAAAATAAGATCGAATGGTCTCCGGAGCGAGAGCGAGCATTCTCGGAGGTCAAAACAGCCCTGGCAAACGCTGCGTTGTTAGCACATCCAGACCCAACGGCCCGCATAGCGCTCACTACTGACGCGTCAGATGTGGCCATAGGGGCGGTCATGGAGCAGCATGTAGCCGGGACTTGGCAGCCACTCGCCTTTTTCAGCAGGACTTTGCGCGATAGTGAACAAAAATACAGCGCATTCGACAGGGAGTTGTTAGCTCTCCACTTGGCCATTCGCCATTTCCAGTTCTGGCTGGAGAGACGCCGTTTCACCGCGTTCGTTGACCACAAGCCGCTGACATTCGCGATGGCCAAGGTTTCAGAACCGTGGTCGGGCCAGCAGCAAAGACAGCTGGCTGCCATCTCAGAGTTTACTACCGATATTCAGCACGTGGCAGGTAAACTGAATGTAGTGGCAGACTGTCTCTCGCGCGCCGTGGTGGCCCCAGTCCGAGTAGGGATAGATTATGCAGCCATGGCCGCGGATCAGGTTAGCGACGCGGACGTGCGCACACTCCAGTCTGGACCAACAGGGTTAAGGCTGGAGAACAGGGTGCTGCAAGATGGTATGCCCCCCCTAATCTGCAATGTCTCCACTGGGCGACCGCGTCCTGTGGTACCGGCCGCGTGGCGCCACTGCGTTTTTGACTCGATTCATTCTCTGGCGCACCCGGAAGTGCGCGCGTCGGTCAAAATGGTAGGAGAGAAATTTGTATGGCCGAGCCTGCGCAAACAAGTTAAGGAGTGGGCAGCAGCCTGCATGGCTTGTCAACGAGCCAAGGTACACAGACACACGAGAGCTCCCTTGGAGCCGTTTCACATCCCCGCTAAGAGGTTCGATCATGTTCACGTGGACCTCATAGGCCCCCTCCCGCCGTCACAGGGGTGCACACACCTTCTGACAATGGTGGACTGCACCACGCGCTGGCCGGAAGTGGTCCCACTGGCATCAACCACAGCCGAGGAGGTGGCGCACGCGTTTTTAACAGCATGGGTAGCGCGCTTTGGAGTCCCGTCGGACATTGCATCTGACAGAGGTCCTCAATTTGTTTCCGAACTTTGGTCAACAATGGCCCGCAGCCTGGGGGTAACAATCCACCGCACAACCGCGTACAATCCGCAGGCTAATGGGTTATGCGAACGTTTTCATAGGTCATTGAAAGCGGCTCTCAGAGCATCGCTTACGGATGCAAATTGGGTGGACAGGCTACCGTGGGTTTTATTGGGGTTGCGTTCTGCACCTAAAGAGGACTTAGAAGCCTCCCCGGCTGAGCTAGTTTTTGCACAGCCACTTCGGCTGCCCGGGGAGTTTCTCCCAGATAATCCTGCGCCAGATAGCTCCCCATCTCAGCGGCTGCAGCGTAGCACAGGATCGGGTACGCTGCCTGGCCCCGTTCACCACAGTTTTCCGCACATTTTTGTGCCTAAGGCTTTGAAAAACGCGGAGATTGTTTTTGTCAGACACAATGCCCATCGCCCACCGCTGCGGCCCCCTTATGATGGACCATTTAGAGTGCTGGAAACAGGGGACAAGCATTTTTTGCTAGATTTGGGGGGCAGGAAGGAAAAGATTGGCATAAACAGGCTCAAACCCGCCTTTGTGGTGGCGGACGAGGATATGCTGTTGGCCAGGGCTCCTCGGCGCGGCAGACCCCCTCGGGGACATTCCCCAGAACACCCACAGGGAGTGACAAACAGTTCTCATCCTCATACAGCGGCCCCCCAGCAGGATGGCGCCGCAGAAGTGGCGAAGCCCGCTTACAGCAGATACAGGAGGAGGCTGAGGCCCAAGCAGCATGTGGGTTAATGTGTAATGATTTTATCATGACATGCAGACTGTTATCCTGTTGTTCTATCTTAGATGTTTGGGCGGGGTCATGTGGGCCACATATGTATGACTTTAAGCTTCACATCTCAGAGTAGAACAAAAGACTGGGCCTCCTGTGAGATAACAGGAGGATGTGAAAATTTAGTCTTTGGTATGCACGAGACGGCCTTGGGGGATTTCCTGGTCTGCCAGAGGTTATGAGGAGGATGTGATAGGATTTAAGGAAAGATGCATTGTTACTTGTCATTAAATGCAATGTGACTGTGAGCTTTGAAGGTCCTGGATATATAAAGGACGAATGCCTGTGTTTGATCTCTCTTTCTGCTTTGCTGATGTTGGAAGATGTGAATAAACCTGACTCGTGAGATAAACTCTGCCTCGTCATTTTCACATTTCCACACCGTCATCGTTGTGGTGGATTTTCATGTCCAAAAAGGCTATGGTGCCATTTTCTTCCTCTTCATATGTGAATTTTATATTCCCAGTGCTGTCCGTGCTATTCAGATGGTCAGTGAGTTCTTGCGTGTGTCCTTTCCTTATTTTCTCCAGAATGTCATCCACGTATCTCTTCCAGAGGGTTGGTTTATATTGTGTAGGTGCTGTGTTGATGGCTTTGTTTTCCAGATCCTCCATGAAAAAGCTACTCATGATGGCTGATAGTGGGTCTCCCATTGCAAATCCTTCTTTTTGTCTGTAGATTTTTCCTCTGTATTGAAAATAGGTGGATTTTGCAACAAATTGTAATAGTTCAGATATGTCGTGAACTGTGAGATTGGTGGGTCTTTTTAGGGTTCTGTCATTACTGAGGTGTTCTTGCACTATATTTAGTGTGACATCAACAGGGGTCTTTGTGAATAATGAAATGACATCATGTGAAATGAGGATCTCGTCTGATTCTATTTTCATATTTTTGAGTTCTTGTTCCAGCTCCTTTGAGTTTTTGCGGTTGTATTCTGACAGTCCAAGGAGGGGTTTGATGATTCCAACCAGGGCTTTTGATAAGTTGTATGTGACTGATCCGATACTGTCCGTTATTGGCCGCAGTGGGATATCCTTCTTATGTATTCTTGGGATTCCATAGATCCGTGGGGTGATGCTGGCTGTGGGTATCAGGTGATTATATGCGTCCTTTGTGATTTTTTTTTTTTTTTTTTTTTGCTTTCTAATAGGGATAATAATAGCCGTACAAGCTATAAAATCGTTGGAAGGTGGGAAGGCACCGGGCCCTGATGGGTTTGGACCTGATTTCTATAAAAAAAAATGGCCAAACATATACTCAGTCCATTATTAAATACGTATAAGGAATGGTTTCAGCTGGGCACACCCCACCAACTTTAAATATTGCCCATATATCACTTATCTTGAAAAAGGGCAAATCTCCTGATTTGTGCACGTCCTAAAGACCGACCAGTTTGCTTGGGGTAGACTGTAAAATTTTATCTAAGGTCTGGCTAGGAGATTGGAGGAAATGTTGCCAATTCTAGTGAAGCCTGACCAGACCAGAATTGTAGGGAATAGATACTCCCACTCCAACATGTGTCGACTTCTAAATATTTTACAATTTTCACAAAACACCAACTATTGATGTCATAAATGCCCCTCTGGGGCAGACAGGAGACCCACATGCTGAACTGTGAGTTTGTGATGATTTATTACAAACATAGCATTCAAAGTGCACAAAATAACTAAAAAGAGACAAAGAGATTAACAAGGTACTCAAAGAAGAAAATAGAGGACGTCAAACTTACATCTGGGAGTAGTCATCAAGACCGCAGCAAGGAATACATGGAGCAGCGGGTCTTAAATAAGGCATAACACAAATGAAAACAGGTGTGGGAACCAGAGCGGGGAGGAGGAGACAATAATTACAACTCGGGCCAGCTGGCAGCAATGAGAGGGGAGAGGACAGGGCTGACAGCTGACAGGGACACTGCTCACCACTGTCATAAATGCCCTTCAGGGGTGAGAAGATGAGACCCACGCACTGAGCTGTGAGCTTGACCAATTTATTGAAAAGAAATAACAGACAAGAAACTCAACACAGGCTCAGAACACAAAAACAAGCGAAGGAGAAAAACTTACAGATTTTACACACCAGAGTGAGGCAGAGCTCTGGTGGAGACGAGATGAATCTAAATCAAGACAGCGGCAGTGGGAAATGAAAATAACTCCCAGGGAGGATAGGCAGAGACACGGAGAGGACAGGTGAGAAGTTAATAGCTGCAACAGGCGGTGAGGACTCAGAGGACTGCAAACCTTGAGTTCCACTACCGGGAATCAGACAAGGCACATCATCATAAAATGAAGAAGAATGAAATGACATTTGCCTGTGTTTCTGGTTTTCGATGTTGCCTGCTGCAGCGGGTGTAGCATCGTCCCTCTCCATGGCTACAATGGACACTGGCTCCTCAGAGGATCATGGAGGAGCAGCCCCAGTGGGCACGGAGGTGGGCAGAGCCGGGGGAAAGGCAGACAACTTCTCGGCAATGGATGAGGGCGCCAGGGAGAAACATAGAACAGTAGCTGCGTAGAGTGGGTGCTCGCTGCTGAGGGGAGCTTCTGTCCCAGCATAGGAGAAGCTGCCGATTGAGAGGTAGGGGCATTCCTCCGGCAGGAATTCCCAGGACAACAGCGAGGAGCAGGACGCGGAGATGTAGGTTCAAAGTGGACAAAGAGAGGCTCCGGAGCCAGGGAACACTCACTCCTTGGCTCAACCTCCAGGTCCCTCGGTGAATACTCCTCTAGTTCCTGAGCCAAATCCGGGAGGAGCCATGGCTTAACCTCCAGGAGGAGGTCAGTTTCTGCCAGTATCATTTACCTGTGCTCCTCCAGCTCCTCGGCCAATGAAATGGGCCAAGTCTCGGGAGGAGGAGGCGGAGCTGCCGCCGGAGAGCGGTGAAAGACTGGAGGCTTCTGTCTGCGTGAGCTCTTGCTTTCCATTGGCACGGACACAGGCATCAGAGCTGACTTCTCCGGGTCATCACTCATGGACTGAGGGAGAATTATGGAGAGGAGTAGGTTTGGGAGCTCCGGATGATCCCACAGGCTGGGACATGCCTCCAGTACCTGTGCCGCGCCCTCCAGACACTCTTGGACTGTCTTGGCAGTACAGGAGGCTTGAGCCTGTGATAAAATATTCTCCAAAATTCCCACTGACCATCGCTCCACTTCGTTCAGTTTAAGGATGGATATCTCCGGGGTGACAGACATGGTAATCCTGTTAAAAAAAAACAAACAAGCAAACAATGAGCCTTGCCAAAGCTGAGGTGAACGAAACGACAAGAAAAGAAAGATCACCAAACTCACAGCAGCTGGGTCTCTACTGGCTGCTGTCTTCTGTCATAAATGCCCTTCAGAGGCAAGGAGATGAGACCCACGCGCTGAACTGTGAGTTTGGCCAATTTATTGAAAAGAAATAACAGACAAGAAACTCAACACAGGCTCAGAACACAAAAACGAGCGAAGGAGAAAAACTTACAGATTTTACACACCAGAGCGAGGCAGGGCTCTGGAGGAGACGAGACAAATCCAAATCAAGACAGCGGCAGTGGGAAATGAAAATAACTCCCTTTAAATAGCGATCAAACCCTTTACATAATTAATAACCAGTGTGGGTATCTGAAAGGGAAGGAGAAAGCAATGACAAATACATTCAGACCAGCTGGGAAAAATGAGGAAGTCATCAGCACTGGCAGCTGACAGGGCCACACCCACACAGAGCAAAACCCCTGAAAGCCATTGATAGCTGTCAGCCCCGAGGGAGAGAACACACAGAATACAAATATAGCGATTTAACAAAAAATGGAGACGGGTAAACTCAAAAATGCAGTAAACAGACTATAATGAATGGGAAATATAACGGGAAAATAAATCATATTGAGAAACAAAATAGGATAAGTGACAACTCAAAAATGACAACACAGTACAAATATGAAAAAAGGCAGACAACCTGAGCCCGGTGGAATCCCTCCGCACTCAGAACGTGACAACAACAGAGCAAAAACCCGCAAGTGCCACTGACAGCTGTCAACCCAGAGGAAGAACACAACAGTAGGATATAAAGAATTAAATGTCAACAAATACAGACTGAGAAATAAATACAAACTAATACCACATACAGGAGTAACAAAATTATGACATAAATAAGAAACAGTACGAGATATACAGAAACCAAAAGGCACAAAATGCAACAAATATAGAGAAAAGCCATGAGACTGAGCATGGCGGAACCTCCAGTGCTCAGCTCATGACAATAGAGCCCTCGCAGTTTCATTGGATGTGGAGAAAGCATTTGATCGGGTGGAGTGGGGGTACCTATTTCATGTATTAAACAAGTTTGGTTTGGGTCCTGAGTTTGTTAAGTGGGTCAAATTGCTGTACTGTGCTCCCACTGCCAGGGTCTTAGTTAATGGTTCTGTCTCTGACATATTCCCACTTGGCAGGGGAACCCGCCAGGGCTGTCCCCTTTCCCCTTTATTATTTGCGCTTGCCTTGGAGCCACTGGTGGAGGCTATTAGGATCAGTCCTGAGATCTCTGGAATTAATTTAGGACACACAGAATACAAAATTTCACTTTACGCAGATGATGTGTTATTGTTTATTAGTAAACCAGAAAGACTACTATCTATTATTAATCAATTTTGTCAAATTTCAGGGTATAAAATTAATTTTGAAAAGTCGGAAGCCCTGCCACTGGGGGCTCAAAGGGAGGGGTGGAACCGTCCTGTAAATTTTCCTTTTAGATCATCAACTGGAGGCTTCACATATTTGGGTATTAGAGTGTTGGCAGATATTTCTGATTTGTACAAATTAAACTTTAAAAAGGTCCTTACCTCAGTGAAGGGTGATCTAAATAGGTGGTTTGACCCACCACTGTCATGGCTTGGCAGGATAAGTTTGATAAAAATGAATATCCTTCCCAGGATACTCTATCATATGCAAATGCTACCTCTTAAAATTAATAGAACAACTTTCTCTGAAATTGAAAAGTGCTTGTCTAAATTTGTATGGTATGGGAAGAGATCTAGGCTTAAGATGAAGATTTTGCAACTGCCAGTTGACGGGGGGTCAGGCACTCCCTAATTTCCTATATTATTATTGGGCTTGTCATTCACAATTAAATATCAGGGTGGCTACATTCTTTTTTACACCAGGCTGAACCACATGTGGACAGCTGGTACTGTGAGCCTTCTTCACTACTTAGTCTCTTATCTACTGATTTTGCGGAACTTCCTGTTGGGGTGAAAGCACAATTTTGCCTGTAACACTTAAAGTTTGGCACAACATTATGACTTTCATTGGTGGAAAAAAGTTTTCAAGTGCAATGCAGCCTCATTAAAAATAAAGCCTTCCCACCAGGTATGGATCTTAGTATATTTGACAATTGGTATACTAAAGATTTAAAACTTATTTATGATTTGTTTGAAAAGGCTGCATTTAGGTCTTTCAGACAGCTTCAGAATAAGAACAGTATTTCACAGAAGGACTTTTTTGGTTTTCTTCAAGTGAGACATTTTGTACAACCATTCCTTACTTTCCCAAGTAACCAGCCGATTTTAAACCCCATAGAAAGCTTTCTTCTCAAATTTAATGAAAATGTCACTTTCAAAAAGAAATTTATTTCTCTTTTTTATGGACAACTAATGGTGCTGAATTCCCTCACAGTTGAGAGTTCTAGGACCCGTTGGGAAATAGAATTGGGGTTGAACTTAGCACTGAAACATGGTCAAAGGCATTTGTGTCTGCCAAGAAAGTGTTTACTTGTAACAGACTCAAAGAAAGTCAATACAGAATTCTACACAGACTGCAACACACGCCACAGTTTATGCACAAGGTCTGTGTTACGTATGGAAAAGGAGTTAGAGTCGCTCTTGTCATGCAGCCAACCAACACTTTATTAAGAACACAGAACTATAAATACAGAACGGCCGTGGCCACCTGACATCACGTTGGGGGCGGGTACGGCAACACACACACACCACACAACATTCCCCTCCCTCTTGCAAAAGTGTAAAACCACAAACACAATTGAGACCCTCCCCAATTTAGGACTCGAATCATGCACTAAGAAAACAGAACAAACGAAACAACTAAAATTGGACTGTGTCTCTCAAAATAAGTAAAATAATCCCATATCATGCATACTCACATGCACACCAGCAGAATATATACATATTTACATTGCAGTGTTTATGTGACACCACCATGTCCATTGGCAGCCAGAGGTATAACCGGCCCGGGGGCCCAGTGTAGCCCCAAAGCATGCACGGCCCTGGCTGCCGAAGATAAGACC
Source organism: Pholidichthys leucotaenia (assembly GCA_020510985.1). Taxonomy (NCBI): domain Eukaryota; kingdom Metazoa; phylum Chordata; class Actinopteri; order Cichliformes; family Pholidichthyidae; genus Pholidichthys; species Pholidichthys leucotaenia. Next base: position 108,638,029 of record CM035837.1, read on the forward strand.
GGCATGCCGTGAAGCCCCGGGCAGCCTCACGGCATGTGCACCCTTGGCCGCCATCCGCCTCCAGGATCAAAACCCTCCTCTCCTGCAAAAATGTCTCTCTTCACCACCGATTACCTCACTCCTCGGGACCCACAGCGCTACTGTCTGGCACACCATCCCTCTGAGCCTGTTGGTTCGCTCTCCAGCCCCCTGTGGCAGAACTCCGGGGAGAACCGAAGCTCGCTCGCTGCCTCGGGCACCTCACCATAACGCCCAGCACCCTTGTCCAGGGTGCGTTGAGCTCCGGCACTGAGACCCTGCCCGACCTCCGTGGCGCACAGCTACTCTCTGTCATCTGAGGTGCTCTGCTGCGCTGCCTCCATGTCCAGCTGCTGTTGCTCACCCAACACTTTATTAAGAACACAGAACTATATATACAGAACAGCCGTGCCCGCCTGACATCACTTTAGGGGCGGGTACGGCAACACACACACACACCACACAACAGTCTGCCCTCAATATTCACCTCTCTGTGTAAAATGTAAAACAAATATGGGCACTTATTATCATTGCATCTGGCAATGCCCATTAATAGATTTTGGAAAAATGTTACTACAGAGCTCCGTTCTATTTTTCACAGAACAATTCCCATGGACCCTGTATTGTTTCTTTTTGGTGTCAGTGGATGGGCTGCCTGTGTTTTCTAGACAGATGATGTTGCTGGTAAAACTTTTACATTTGGCAAGGCGATGCATACTTTTACAGTGGATTCAAGGACAGCCTCCTTCTGTTACACAATGGTACAGAGAGACATTTAAGGTTTTCCCAATGGAGCGCCTCAGTGCCCTTACAAAGGGAAATTCAAACGCTTTTTATAAAACATGGCAACCTTTTTTGGACCACCTACCTCAGGACTTGGCCACTTTGCTTTGTAAAGGAGGGTCACACTTTGTCTTCAAATGTAACCAGTGATAATTGTTTTTGTATATCCCCTTAACATGTTTGTTGGTTGAAATTGCTCTGACCCACTGATTTTGTGAGTTATCCGTCACCTGTTATTTGTATGCTGACTAGGCTGTGCTGGGTTGTTTGTTTGTAGTTGTGTGTGTGTTTTATTAAATACACAATAAACTATTGTTTTAAAAAAAATTACACTGTACCACCACGTACAATCCACAGGCTAATGGTTTGTGCGAAAGGTTCCACAGGTCACTTAAAGCCTCATTTAGAGCCTTGTTGACCATCGTGAATTGGGTCGACTGCCTCTTTTGGGTTCTACTTGGGTTACACTACACGCCCAAGGAGGATCTTGCCACTTCCCCGGCTGAGCTCAGTTTTGGTCAGCTGTTGCGGGTCCCGGGTGAATTTTTGCTGGAAGGTCTCACGCCCAGCACCGACTCGTCCGTGCAGTTTTTTCCTTGAGTCAAGTCAGCGTTCCAGGGCCGATGCACCATTGTTTCCCCCGCGCTTTTGTTCCTAAGCGTTTGGAGCATGCCAAGTTTGTTTTCATCAGACACAGTGCCCACAAGACTGCGCCTGCTTTACAACGGCCCTTTCAGGGTTTTGGGAACGGGTGCAAAACATTTTGTGTTAGATTTTGGGGGGCGCAAGGAAACCATCTGCATATATAGGCTCAAGCCTGCTCACATGTTGGCAGACGAGAAGGTGGTGTTGCCCCAGACTCCCCGGCGTGGACGCCCACCGGCTGTGGGTTTGCAGGTTGTTCTTTCTCCTACAGAGGACTTTTTGCCAAGACCGGAGACTGAGTTGTTTTCCTCCCCACCTCGACCTGGAGACCCCTCGGCTGGCCCGGCTTCTCCACGATACAGCCATTATGGGTGATTGCTCAAGCCCAGAGTGCTGGACTGATAAGGCCCCTTCTGGATGTTTGGGGGAGGGGGCTGTATGGTGGACCACTAAGAGGCTTTACTCACACCCGGTGACTTGGGGAGAGGGGAGGAGAGATTGGGGAACATATGTATGCGCCTTAGCACCAGATGTCATTCTGTTTTATGTTGGAGTTAAGTAAAGATTGGAACTGGCAGCTCTCGTGTTTCATCTCTTCATTCCTCCACAAAAGTCTAGTTAAACACAACTATTTTCAACTGCTTTTTAACATATATATATTGTGGAGTGTGTAAATCAAGAGGCAGATTCATGGACAGACGATTTATTACACACTCACATCTCACAAGCACAGAAAGGACTGAATCATTTCCACACAGGCGCTCCTTTTCACCCAACTCTCTCTTCACACATTTACATGGAAGTTTCTCATCACACAGCATGACATTTACATTACACTGCCTTCAACCCCCTATGTCTCTGACTCCTTCCTGCTATATGCCCAGGAACTCCCTGCACATTGTTCTCCCATGCTTATTCACTGTCTCTGTCTGAGGTGCTAAATAATCTGACTTCCCCAAGGTCCTACAGTATAACTGAAACAGTTGTATATAATTCAATTATACAGTTAGTACCACACATATCATCTCACACGCACACACACACACACACACACACACACACACACACACACACACACACACATACATTAATAGGTCTGATAGTTTATGGAACTAACTTGTAGTTTCAGCAGTGGTCGCCATATGATTACACAATTCTATTTTTAAATTAAATTAAATTAAATTAAATCACCCTTATTGTCATTCAACTGTACAACCAATCATGTACAGTAGAATGAGATTGTGTTTTACCTATCTACAGTGTCAAATCACACACACCCCAGTGCAGAATCAGAGGGCCGCTGCCATGCAAGGCGCCGCCACAGATTTCCCTCCTCCATTCCATTATTGCTGAGCACCAAGCTGGACGGCAGGAAGTTCCACTTTTATATGGTCTTTGGCATGACCCGGCCGGGATTTGAACCCCTGCCTCCCGGGTGTGGGGCAGATGCTCTACCAACTGAGCCACCACTCCGGTAGCTCCGGTATTTATTTCATACACGGCGTAATTACATGCAAATCAGCATTGTTATCCCACAGTTACCTGGAGAATAAATTAGTTTGAGAATGAGACTTACCTGGGGCTGACAGACAGATGGGCCGGTGGAGCTCCTGACTCTAGGTTGGTTTCGTCCCACTCATACTCCCGACGGATTGCTGAGGTGGAGGAGGTGCAGGAACTTTCCATTAACAGACGCTGAGGTGGACACGCAGCGTGACCGTATCCGGCAGCTGTGGAGCAACATCAGTCTGTCCTGGTTCAGGTCTTCCTTCAGCTCTGCTCTGTGCTCTTTCATGCATTGTGGCTCCGCATTAATGCTCCGCTTTTTAACTTGTTAGCAATCTTCTTCTTCTTTTTCTTCTTCTTTCAGCTGCTCCCTTTAGGGGTCACCACAGCGGATCATCTGTCTCATCTTACTCATCATGAGCCGCATGTCTGATTTGGCAAAGGTTTTGCGTCGGATGCCCTTCCTGACACAACCCTTCCCATTTACCCGGGTTTGGGACCAGCAGTAGGAGTACACTGGCTTGTACACCCTCTGTGGCTGGGTTTAACTTGTTACCAATCTGTGAAGTAAAAACAGTTGGGAACTGCTCTATAATGCAAATTCTTCCGGCTGAACACTGGTCAGAGCCAGTGTGGAAAGGGTCATTATGTGTTTGGAGGGATAGAGGGGAGGAGGGGGACAAGGGTGATTGTGCTGCAAAAATGGAGAGGAGCATCCCATTTGTAGAGGGTGCCCATTTGCCAAAAATAAGCTGGGAGCAATAAATCTGAATCATTTTTTCCTCTTTCTCATGGTACCCCCTAGAGAATGCAACCCTGGGCAACCACCCGCATAGCCCATATCTGAAACCGCCGCTGGCCTCGTTAGTAATGCCACTTACTACCAAAATACGGATGATTTACACATACTAATACTAACATGTTCTTGCATGAGGCCCATTGTATCAATTTCAGAAAGTGGTGTAAGTTGTTACTGAATAAAACACAAATGAAAATACAGTTCATAGTGTTTATTAGCTAATGGTTGTTAGTGCACAAATTCAGATCATCTTACAGGTATGTAACAAAACTTGATCCTTAATCGTTTCTTTTTATCATTCATTAACACTGTATCATGTGTGTGACCTCCATTTGCTGCCAGCAAAGCCTCAGTTCTGCATGGGACTGATGCCTCTAAGTTGTCAGTTTGACATTTAGGAATGTGGTCCCATTTAGTGAGCAGCACCACCTCAGGCTCAGCATAATTTGTTGGTGCAGGATCCTGACTGTGTACATACTGATCTAGAACATAGATGTTCTGATGGTGAGTTTTGTGCATCAAGATACATGCATTAACATTGTTTAAAAAAAAAAACTAACCATTTTAAAGCACATAATTATTATAAAGATATACAGGATTTTGTTTTCTTTGTATGTTGTTTTTAATGCCAGGGAGGGGCAGTCAGAACGTAAGAACGTAGCATCATCTCATGTAAGATCTCCAAAAGACTAAAGGAGATTGCCATAGAAAAAGCAGATGTCATCACACACGAAATTACTACAACAGATGACTGCTGCCAGATGTTCTGAGCTGCAAAACAACTAAAAGCTATGAAGCCGACACCACCAATCACAGTCTATAATCCAGAAGGCAATTTTGTGGGCACAGACAAAGGCATAGCTGAAGCAATCAAAGAATAGTTTTAGCATCAGTTTACAGACCATCGAGACGAACGATTTATTGGTGATACCAGACCACTGAATAAGCCAATAGGAGAAGATAAAGATTCAGAGATTTTATTTGTCAATACTACTATACATACAGGACATACAGGAGAACTGAAATGACATTTTAGGAACAAGGCTGGAAAAACAACAACAGCAGTCTATGTACAGTAATGCTACCCCTAGTGCAAATGGCGACAAAAAAATAGGCCCAAACCTCCCATAGTACAGATAAACGATAAACGATGAAACCCAGCAATCCTATATACAGAAAAGTCAAGCAGTAATACTCACAGTTGCAAGTTCAGTGTGGTAGTGTAGGTGCAAACGGTCAGGAGCCAAGCCAGCTTGTTTCCCCGGCTTGGTCCTGACCTCCCTGTGGGTTTAGGCGCTGCTGTTTATATATGTTTATTATGTATTTCAGTGTGATTCCGTATCCATAGCCACTGCCCTCAGGCCGGCAGCTGTGAGTACTGCTGGCAGCTTGCCGGTCAAGACCATGCCCCCTCACTTATTACCATCAGCTGTTCCCAGCCACATTAATCATCTTTCCTGGTCCTCGCCCAGGTGCTCCTCATTACACCATAGCCAGCAGCACGTGTACTTAAGCGCCTTTTGCCAGTCACGCACTGCTGGGTCTTTGACTAACTGATCGACTGTCTGCTTGTGTGTTGATTCAGTGAAATGTCAGCTCCATTACGACGTGTATCCACTCCGTGCAGTCCATGGTTCTCCTGCGCTCTCATAGCGATTCCGACTGTGGGACGCCAGCGTGGATACACGTCTCACCTCATGCATTCGTGGGGCGATGCTAGCCCCCGAACGTCCACTGTAAGTGTATTGTCGTACCTTTTTGTAAGTCTTCACCTTTTTGAAACTGTTTGTCACAAATCTTTATGTTAATAAATGTGTGTTGGTGGATTCCTGCGCATTAATCCTCATTATTCCACCCCTCACCGTGCGCTGTGGAAAAGCGCACGGGAGGGTCCATGACAGCAAAAAGTGACAGATAGGACTGCACATGATCAGTATTGCAATGACAGACAGCAGCAGATGTGGCATTTGTGCAAATGTTTGCAGTAATGTGCAGAGACATACAGCAGCAAATGTATTACTGTTGGTGTGCCAGTCTTTGTGAGCCAACAGCTGAGGTGGTTATTGTGCGGGTGAGTGCATTACGGTCGGGGGGGGGGGGGTGAACAGAGTTCAGGGTCCTGATGGCCTGATGAACAAAGCTGTTTACCAGTCTTGTGGAGTGGGCCCGGAGGCTCCGGGACCTTTTCCCTGAGGGCGGAGGGCTAAAGAGGGAGTATGAGGGGTGGGAGATGTCACTTGCAATGTTGATGGCTCTGTGGGTGAGGCGGGTCCGGTAGATGTCCGAGAGGGGGGCCAGGGGACCACCGATGATCTTGCTGGCTGCTTTCAATGTGCGTTGTAGTGTCTTCCGGCAGGAGGCGGTGCAGCTTCCACACCACACCATGATGCAGTTGGTGAGGATGCTCTCAATGGTGCCCCGGTAGAATGAGCACATGATGAGGGGTGGGACTCATATTGTCATCAGTTTGCAGAGGAAATAGAGGTGAGTTTGAGCCTTCTTGGCCAGTGATGTGGTGTTGTTGGACCAGGAGAGGTCCTCAGAGATGTGCACCCCCAGGAACTTGGTGCTGCTCACCCTCTCCACAGATGCACCATTGATGATCAGAGGGGGATGCTGTGTGTGTCCCTTCCTGAAGTCGACCACAATCTTCTTGATTTTTCCCATGTTCAGGAAGAGGTTATTGTCTTTGCACCACTGGACCAGTTGGCTCACCTCATTTCTGTAGTTGGCCTCCTCGTTGTTGAGGATGAGGCCCACCACCATTGTGTCTTCCGGAAACTTGATGATGTGGTTGGCGTTGTAGGCTGGTACACAGTCATGGTTCAGCAGGGTGAAGAACAGCGGGATGAGCATGCACCCTTGTGGGGCCCCTGTGCTCAGTGTGATGGTCTTGGATGTGTTGCTGCCAACCCGCACATTCTGTCGCCTCACTGTGAGAAAGTCCAGCACCCAGTTACAGAGAGAGGTTGTGAGTCCCAAGTGTCTGAGTTTTTGTATTAGGTGCTGGGGATGATTGTGTTGAATTCTGAACTGAAGTCCAAGAACAACATTCAAACATAGGAGTTCTTTGAGTCCAGGTGGGTGAGGGCTGGATGGAGAGCAGCAGCAATGGCAATGGTCACTTCCTTGTGGTTTATTTATTTATTTAGCGAATGCAAAGTCCTTAAGCCAAGCAGTTGCCTCCTGGTTTGCTGTATGGAGGGTGTGTAATCCTCCTTCCAGTCTTTGGAGCGGGCAAGCCTCTATGATGTGTTCCATAGTTTGCTCCTCTCCACATGCGCACAGTGGGCTAGGGCTACTGCCCCATCTGTGAAGGCTGGCCAAGCAGGGGCCATGTCCAGTCCTGAAGCGATTGAGTGTAGACCACTGTCTCCTTGGGAGGTTGGTGCCCGGGACCTGTTGGTTGGGGTTTATCACCAGCTGTTTGTTTGGGACCTCCTTGGTCTCCCATTCCTCTTGCCAAGCTGTCTGGATGGTAAAGTCAGCTGGGGGAGGGTTTTTCCAAATCGGCCGTCTGGATGAAAGTCGGGCAGTGGGTGGGGTGTAGATATCTGCATGGATTGGTAAGTGAGGAAAATCTTTAACTTTTTGGAGCATCCTTTGAGTTAATGCTGCTCGCCGGATGTGTGGAGGGGCTATGTTTGACAGTACAGAGAGCCAGGGGAGTGGTGTTGAGCGGATTGTTTGATTCCTTGTGGTAACGTATCGTCACTTCCTGTTTTGCTGTCTGCCTGTGTGGTTTGCCTGTGTGGTTGCTCTCCAGCCACTAGCTATGGCTACTAGCTCTCTTTCCTCTCCTCCTCCTGTGTGCTCTCTCTGTCAGATGTTTAGCTACACCTCTGCCTCTTTTAGTGATAACGGTAAATGTAATAAATGTTGTCTTTTTGAGGCGCTCGAGGCGAGGTTGTCTGATTTAGAATCCCGGCTCCGCTGCATTGAAACACCGTCTGCGCCAGTTAATCTTGACGGACGCCCATTAGCTGCAGCGGAGCTAGCTAGCTTAGGCCCCCCTGTCAGCGGTCCCTCGGCTCTCCTCAGCAGCGAGGAGACTGGGTGGGTGACGGTGAGAAGGAAGCCTAGTCGCAAAGCCCCGGTACACCACCAACCTGTTCACGTCTCTAATCGTTTTTCCCCGCTCAGCAACACACCCGCTGAGGAAAAAACTCTGTAGTCAGAAACGTGAACCTAGAGACTCCAGCGGCCATAGTCAAATGCATTCCTGGGGCCAGAGCAGGCGACATCGAGTCAAATTTGAAAATGCTGGCTAAAAGTAACTGTAAATATTCCACAATTGTTATTCACGCCGGCATTAATGACATCCATCTCCGGCAGTCGGAAGTCACGAAACTTAATGTAGAATCGGTGTGTGACTTTGCAAAACCGATGTCTGCCACTGTAGTATTCTCTGGGCCCCTCCCCAATCTGACCAGTGATGACATGTTTAGCCGCTCGTCATCCTTGAACCGCTGGCTGTCTGTGTGGTGTCCTAAAAATGACGTGGGCTACACTGACGATTGGAGCTCTTTTTGGGGAAAACCTGGTCTTATGAGACGAGACAGCATTCATCCCACTTTGGATGGTGCTTCTCATTTATCTAACAATCTGGCATCTTTTTTATCCAAATTTCCAAAACCCTGACTACTCAGAGTTGGGACCAGGAAGCAGAGTCGCAGTCTTACACGCCTCTCTGCAGCTCCTCTTCATCCGTCACCCCTCAGCTTAGCCCCTGTCTCCCCCATCAGAGAATCGTTGTCTGCTCCCTCCAAAGTGAATAAAAATATAATGTATAAGCATCCCAAAGTGATAAAGCAAAATATTGGTAAAACTCAAATTAAACATAAAGCCTCTAAATTGAATGATTTGGCCTCTGTTCCTCCTCATAATTTAAAAATTAAATGTGGTTTATTAAATATTAGGTCTCTAACTCCCAAGTCTCCGTTAGTCCATGATCTGTTAATTGATCATCAGATTGATTTAATTTCCCTTACAGAGACTTGGTTAGGGCAAGAGGATTATGTTGGTTTAAATGAATCAACTCCCTCTGGTTATTTAAACTGTCAAAATCCCAGAAGTTCTCGTCGTGGAGGAGGAGTAACAACAATTTACCATTCCAAATTACTAGTTGAGATGAGAATTGGGTCTAAAAGACAAGTTGAAGGTTTGGATGAGGAAACTATTTTGTCTAACTCACAAAGGTCGATTGGAGTAAACTCATCAAGACAGACATCAAAAGAAGGAGTTGTGGTAGTTACAGTATTTAAGTTAACTGTGGGAAGAATCTGATTGATTTTTATCTCTGATGGATGAAATTTTATTATTGAAAAAGTTCATAAAGTCCTGACTAGTAAGCTAACTATAGACCAATCTCTAATCTCCCTTTCATTTCAAAAATCTTAGAAAGAGTTGTTGCTACGCAATTATTTGACCACCTGTAGGGAAATGGTTTACTTGAAGAGTTTCAATCTGGGTTTAGAATCCATCATAGTACTGAAACAGCCTTAGCGAAGGTCACTAACGACCTCCTCATTGCATCTGATAATGGACTAGTTTCTGTACTTGTCCTTTTAGACCTTAGTGCAGCTTTTGATACTATCGATCATAATATTCTACTTGATAGATTAGAACACTATGTTGGACTTAATGGAACTTCGTTGCAATGGTTTAGATCTTATTTATCTGATAGGTTCCAGTTTGTTCATGTAAATAATGAGTTTTCTTTCAACTCAAAGCTTAGTCATGGAGTTCCACAGGGATCTGTGCTAGGCCCTACTCTTTTTAGTTTATATATGCTTCCGTTAGGCAACATTATTAGAAAGCACTGTATACATTTTCATTGTTATGCAGATATCACATCTATCATTTGCGTAATATTGCCAAGATTAGGAGCATCTTGTCTCAGAGTGATGCTGAGAAGCTGATCCACGCTTTTGTTAGCTCGAGATTAGATTATTGTAATTCTTTATTATCAGGCTGTCCTAAAACATCTTTAAAAAGTCTTCAGCTGATCCAAAATGCTGCAGCAAGAGTTTTAACAGGTACTAGAAAGAGAGATCATATCTCTCCGGTTCTGGCCTCCCTTCATTGGCTTCCCATAGAGTTTAGAATTAAGTTTAAAATCCTTCTTCTTACTTACAAAGCTCTAAACAATCAGGCTCCTTTTTATTTAAAAGATCTGATACTACCGTATTATCCTAACAGAGCACTACGCTCCCAAAATGCAGGATTACTTGTAATACCTAGAATCTCCAAAAGTACAATGGGAGGCAGAGCCTTCAGTTATCAAGCTCCTCTCCTGTGGAATCAGCTGCCAATCTGGATTCGGGAGTCAGACTCGATCTCTGTTTTTAAGAATAGGGCTAAAACCTACCTTTTTGATATAGCCTACAATTAGGGAGGGATCATGTGTTTCTGAACCCTCCCTTAGTTATGCTGCTAATAGGTTTAGTCAGCCGGGGGACCTCCGGTAATGCACTGGGCCTCACTCCTTTCCTCACTCTCTATGAAATATTTTTTTTTTTGCTGGTCATTAACATTTGTTTGTTCTCTCCCATAGATTGAGTCCCCATCGTGCTGTTTGCTCTCTACATGTCTGTTCTTTTCTTCTTCTCTATCCCCTCACCCCCCAGCCAGTCGCAGCAGATGACTGCCCCTCCCTGAGCCTGGTTCCGCTGGAGGTTTCTTCCTGTTAAAAGGGAGTTTTTCCTCTCCACCGTCGCCAAGTGCTTGCTCACAGGGGATCGCCTGATTGCTGGGGTCTTTCTGCAACTGTGGGGGTTCCCCCCTACAGTTGATAGTGCTATGAGATGACTGTTGTTGTGAAATGGCGCTATATAAATAAAGTTGAATTGAATTGAATCTTCTGTGGATCTGTTTGACCTGTATGCAACTGAGATGGGTCGTGGGAGGGAGAGAGGATGGACTTGATGTTCTGCATAACCAGCAGCTCGAAGCACTTCACTATGATGGGGGTCAGTGCTACAGGCAGGTAATCATTGTAGCTGGATGGGACGGGCTTCTTTGGGACTGGTATTATGGTGGCAGTTTTGAAATGTGTGAACAACAGCTTGAGTCAGGGAGATGTTGAAGATGTTGGCCAGGACATTCTTGAGCTCCTCTGCACCATCCTTCAAGACGTGACCTGGTATGTGGTCTGGTCCAGCTGTTTTGTGTGGGTTGATCCTGCAGAGGGTCCTCTTCTCGCTAGCCAGATCTAGACTTATGGCCTGCTCATCTGGAGGAGGAGTGGTCTTCCATGCTGATGTTCTGTTTTGTGCTTCAAAGCGGACTCGTACAGGTCTGAGGTGGAGGTTTGTAGTTGGTGAGGGTCTGTATGTCACACCAGAGGGAACGTGCATCTCTGGTGTCGATGAAGTGGCTAGCTATTTTCTTGCTGTACTGTTGTTTTTCCTCCTTGATGTCATGGGACAGGTTGGCCATAGTTGTTTTTAGTCTTGCAGTGTCGCTGGCCCTGAAGGCTGCATCCTGAGCCCTCAAGAGCCTGTGGACCTCTGCTGTCATTCATGGCTTTGGTTGGCATGAACAGTGATGGTTTTACAGTGAGTGACGTCATCAATGCATTTAGTTATGTATGCTACAACGAGTGACGTCATCAATGCATTTAGTTATGTATGCTACAACAATCTCAGTGTACTCTTCTAAGTTTGTGTGTCCATTGTGAGTGGCTGCATGCTTCAAAGTGTCCCAGTCTGTAGTGCTTTGCTCTTTCAGAGCATCAGAGGCCCCCTCTGGCGACACACGTACCTGCTTTTTTGTTGGTCTGATTGTTTTCACTCTGGGTTTGTATGCCGGCCTAAACAAGATGGTGATGTGATCAGAGAGACCCAGGTGTCGAAGGGGGGAGGCTCTGTATGCTTTCTTGTGAGTTGTGTACACAAGATCCAGCAAATTCTCTCCTCTTGTTGGAAAGTCTACATGTTGGTGTAGATTTGGTAGGAGGGCCTTTAAATCTGCATGGTTGAAGTCTCTTGCTGTGATGAGGAATCTGTCTGGATGCGCTATTTGTGTCTCACTGATGGCCCAATAGAGACACAAACAGTGCATCCAAACAGAGTCAGAGCTGCCATCAAAGACGTTGTATGGGCACAGCGTGTGCTGGTAGCACTAGTGATGACAAAGAAGTGGGATTTTCACAAAATGGGAATAGATAGCTGTTTGTGTCTCACTGATGACCCGATAGAAACACAAACAGTGCATCCAGACAGAGTCAGAGCTGCCATCAAAGACGTTGTATGGGCACAGCGCGTGCTGGTAGCACTAGTGATGACAAAGAAGTGGGACTTTCACAAAATGGGAATAGATATATCGAATGCATTTGATACAATCAAGCATAGTAACATCCTCGACATTCTACTCCAGGCTTGATGTGATGACGACGAACGAAGGCTAGTCCACATATTCCTGTCAGGGACAAGACTCAGAGTTCATGTGAACTCAGAAATGACCACGGAGTTTCAAACAACATTTGGATCACCACAGGGGGACAGTCTTTCACTAGTTCTTTTCACCTGTTACCTCGCTTCTGCCTTAAGACAAGTACGTCAGTAGTCAGTAACACCAAATCCCTCTGTATCAGAGCTTGGCATGCCATTAGAGATGGAGTATGCAAATGAAGTAGACTTCCTAGATGAGGAGAGGACTCCCCTTGACCGGCTACAATACATTGCAGCAGCGAACCTCAGAGTTTACAACCTCTTCATGAATGAAGCAAAGACCGAGTTCACTCATGTATACCCCGTTGAAAAGTCAGAAAGTGATGAAGCTGGTCAGAAATGCTGAGGAAATGAAGAATGGAGGAAAAACAAAATACTGGTTTCTCTGCTCTGCAGCACTGCTTGAAAGGATATCTACCTGTCCTGTCTGTCTTCCTCTCCCCCTGTTGATTAGCACCCTCCCTGCAGCCTTGATCATCACCTGTGGCTAATCAGAGAAAGCCCTTTATAAGGGAGGCTCTCTCACTGCTCTGTCTGGTTGCACCAGACTCTGTACCTGCCTGAACCCAGCTCAGTCTGTATTATTGCATTCCTGTCTCGCCTTTTCATGTTTGACCTCTGCTTGCCCTAGACCCAGCTACCTGCCTCTTGCCCTGGCGCCTCTGTTTGTCTGTTGGACTTCTGCCGTGTTTGGACCTCCGCCTGGATTTGGACCTTGCATCTCTCCTTACAGACTTGGATTTGGACACCCTTGGATTTGTACACATTGTCACTTCCCCACAAGTAAGTCAACTTACCACTGCTTGTATATCACTGCTCCCTGCACCATCTCCTCTACCCCAAGGCCTGGCCAGCCTGCTCCCCAACACTCTTCCTGCAGCATCCCTGCAGCACCTCTGCACTCATTCCCACTGACAGCCGGCTCCTCTGCCTGGAGAACCTTCACTAATGCCCCAGCTGTTCTCCCTGGAAGAACCTGTAAGCATAGTTCAGTATTACATTCTCGCCCTCACCATTTAATGTTACTCACTCATGATTCTGCTCTCCCCTTACAGGGTTCCCAGACCCTCACCAGCCAATCTGCACAATTATTATTGTCACTATACTTACCGTCTCCTTTCTCATTGCGTTTGAGTCTTATTTCCAATCAGGCACTATATAAAAAATGTAACTGTGAGCGACTGTCCCACAAGATCATGAGACAGTGGTGGGAAATGCTGGGCCATATCCTCCGCATGGACCAAGAATCCCCAGCCCAGAAAGCTCTTCAATTTGCAGTTGTTGGCTGCAACAAATATCAAGCACGTCATGACGTCATGGAAGACATCGTGCAAACTTACTGGAACAAATCAGAGCTGACTTGAAAAAAGCTGGCCTTGGTCCTCTCAGTGCAATCGCACATCTGAGTAAACTGCAGTATTTTGCAAAGGATAAAGCAAAGTGGTGAACAATGTGAAAGATTGATTGCGGTCACAGGATGTCTAAGACTACTGTGACTGCAGAATCAGTTGAGAGACAGGGGCAGTCATCTATCACAACTAGTCAGGATGAGGGAAAAGAGAAGAAGAAAAGAGTAGGCATAACATCCATACAAAAACAACATACAAATAGAACAACATTCATGTGAATACACATATGCAAAGTCCAGTCGAAAGCTTTCATTACCTTTTGATTACACCAAACTATCACTTTTCTAAGTGAGAAGCTTGTCACACACCCCAGCAAACGCATGTATAGTCAGGTTCTGATCATGCAGTCCCTGCACACTTACACACACAAAACAGTAGTGCAACAGGATACCTACAGTCATGTGAAAAAATTTGGATACCCCTTTAAATATTCAGTTCTTTATTAAGAAATGTTCACGTATCTATGTCTAACCATGTTTTTGTTTTTATTTGCATTTTTTTACATTTATTTTAGCCATTGTAAATGGGAATGAATGTGGTGGTGTCCTAAAAAAGATGGGGTGTGTCCTAATTTATTCCTCACTATTTGTTTAGAATTACATTTTACAGAAAATGTGAAAAAGTCTTTAATTCATTTTTAATTGTTTAGTTGTATTACATGAATCTCCCATTATTTTTAACATTGATATTAAATATCCATATGTCCAAATATGTAAAAAAAAAAAAAAAAGAAAAACAGGCTTATACAGGGTGTCCTAATTTTTTCACATGACTGTAGTAGTTAATAACTGTCCAGATACTTAAGGTTTATGGGGAAATACTGTCTCAACCCCTATGGCAGGTTAATCACCAAGAGAAGTTTCAGTGTTACTTCACTATGCATGTCATTATATCTGAATTTTAAGCATGATTGAAATTCTGATTGCCTGCAGAATACAAACGTGTGTATACGTATACACACACATGTATGCATGCACATATGCGTGTGCACACACACACATACACAACTGCCAATTGCATAGTTGTGTTTATATAGTTCAGTATATTTTGAATCCTGTTATGTATTATACACAGCCGTCCATGTCAATATCTGAAACTGAATACCCTGATTAAATGGAGCCACAAAGCCATAAGAAGGTCAGGCCAACAAGTCCTCCAACTATTATGTCAAAAACTGAGAAAGTTCCTCACCTCAAATGCACATTCTTGCAGATGGTCACATTATTGATTTTAATGTGATTTTCCTATTTCAAAAGCACTCAAATGTGAGTTCATAGGTGAGAGATGGAGGATGGCATAAAAAATTCACCCTGCTGCAGGCAGAGTTCAAATCCATCTGGGTTGCAGATTTGCTTCTTTAACTCATTAAATTAACATATTCAGTGCTTAAAATTACAGTAATGGGTAGTGTTTGCCACTAAAACGTCTCATTTAAGCTGGATTCATAGTAGCATGTTAACATTTGTGTGACATAAACTGCATCATCTTCAAATCTTCAGAGGGTCTATGTGGACCCCTCTGCAAATTACTGCATACAGTCAAAATTACAGTTGTACTCAAAATTATTCAACTCCCATTGCATTTTATATTTATTGGCAAAAAATTTAAATTTTCAGGTGTTTGCAATAAACAAATTACACAAGAACAGTTTAAATAGCTGAATAAAACTAATATTGCAAGAATTTTATCCAAATTCAACATTAAATCCTACTTTCATTGACTACTGCAGTCTCAAAATTATACAACCCTCTGAGTGGGATTCCTCAATGGAGCATACATTTGCAAATCAGATGTGGTCTCAAGCACACATGATGCAACCAGTCGAGGGCTTCGTTAGTTGCATCAGGTGTGCTTGAGACAGAATACCTCAAATTCCTGGACTGTTGACAGTGATGTTTGATTTCATGTTAGAAATATGGCTAAGTCAAGAAAATTGCCCAAAAAGTTCAGAGAAGAGATCCTTGCCTTGCACAAACAAGAAAAATGAAACAAAAAGATAGCAGTCACTGAATGTTCCTGTCAGGAGCTGAGCCGGCTTGGCTTCCCCGGCTTGGTCCTGACGCCCCGGTGGGTTTAGGTGTCACTGTGTATGTATGTTATTATGTATTCTAGTGTGTTGCCATATCCATAGCCACTGCTCTGGGGCCAGCAGCTGTGTGTACTGCTGGCAGTCTGCCGGTCCGACCACACCCCCTCACTCATTGCCATCAACTGTTCCCAGCCCCGATGATCATCTTTCCCGGTCCTTGCCCAGGTGCTCCTAATTACATCATCACCAGCAGAGCATGTACTTAAGTGACTTTTGCCAGTCACGCACTGCTGGGTCATTGAATGGATTGCCGACTGAAGTACATAGTCGTGTGCAATCTGTGTGTCACGAAGGATTAGCCACCTCCACTGCAGCCGTGGTTCTCTGCGCCCCTTCGAGCGATGTCGGCTCTGGGATGCTCCGGTGGTTAATTACTTCCCCTCATGCATTCGCTGGGCGATGCCGGCCCAGGCACGCCGAATGTAATGGTGTCATGGCTCCCTCAGGGCCGTCATCGACTACAGCTGCACACACACCTGCTGCCAATCTCCAGCGGGCTTTTTAACCGGGCCTGCCTGAGACTCAGTACGGAGCCGTCTGTCATTCTCCTCTGACACGCCTCGCGTCAACAGCCAAATCCCTGGCCTCATCGTCAGAGTAACTGATCTCCTCGTCGCTTCATGGAAGCCTAATTATAAACTCACCTTTGTCAGTCGTCTTCCCCTGTGCACAGGTGGATCTCCCCGGCGGGCGGAATCCACTCCTCCCGGGGGGGTCTAGCCTTCATCACCACTACAGGGCTACTAGCCCAATTCCCTGCACGGAGTCAGACGCTGTCTCCCTGGCTGCAGCCCTCAAGGCCAACTTGAGCATTTCCACGACCATCTGCAAAGTAAGCAACTATTACTATCAAGCTCTTTGCTCAGTGGACATAATTAACACCTCTGCTCTGTCGTTATAGGGTTGCCAGCTGAACAGCGTTCTGCTCTTCCCCGGGCACGATTCCTGAACTGCACTTCATCATCACACGCACAACACACACACTGTACATACACGCACCCTCGTGACCACTGTTAGCAATAAAATGATAAATTGTATTCACTCGAGTCTGTGCTTTGTTCCCTGGGTCTATAATTATGTCAAATGGCCCTTTTCCACTAGTACCCACTCGGCCCTACTCGGCTCTACTCGGTTCGGTTTGTAGCCTTTTCCATTAGTACCTGGTAGGTACCAGGTACGTTTTTAGTACCGACTAGAGGCCAGGGTACAGCAGTGCTAAGTCAAGCCAAAAATGTGTCAACAGACTGCAGGCCACTAATTGGTCAGGGCGTAACGTCATGAAAGTGTCTGTCTTCTGAAGAATCGCCAAACCACCATTTGCAAAAGTTCACGGAGTAAACTCTGTCACCGAGTAAACACGATATTAATAGAGATGGCGTTGTAGGTTTCGCAGAAATCTACACCATGGTCCAACGAAGAGGTGCGGAGTTTTCTGTGCTTGGTGTCAGATATCAGTATCCAGAGGGATATGGAGGTACCCCGCACTGAAGCAGAGGGCAGCTCAGCATAGAACCGGACTACGGACAAGCTGAAGATGAAAGTGAGAGAACCATCGATGGTGAGTGACTTGTGATATTGTGCATCTTTTTGCTTATTTATCCTGTTGGTGGCAAGCTCACTTTTTTTGAGCAATACAACACTGTCCTGTGCTGGCAAACGAGTGTTAGCTAGTAGCTAGCTAGCTAGTAGCCAACTCTGCTTATTCACGCTTGCTTTGTCCGAAGTATTCGCTTGTGAGAGCAAAACGATGAAATATGCTAATCTTGGTTAAAGTCCTGGTTTGTGTACGTGTTGCACTTTGGTGCTGTGCATTAAGTTGTATGTAATTTCTTTCTAGAATCTGTTTTCACATGCCAGGGGTTAGCCGCCCTTGGAGTGTTGTGTTTTTACAGGTCAAGTGGACCCCAGGATCCAGTTAGCCGCCCTTGGAGTGTTGTGTTTTTACAGGTCAAGTGGACCCCAGGATCCAAAATCTCAACATATACAAGTGCATTTTCAAACCAGTGATTTATAAAGTGATTCATATAATTTTCTAAAACGTCAGAATAGACCCACACACCTATTCTGTGGATTTTCCAAAAAAAGTGTTGGAACAGTGTTTTCGTGCTATTTCTGTTCCACCATAAATCCCTGGATTGAAAATGTACTTGTACATGTACAGAGTGGATCCTGGGGTGCTCACTGGTCAAGTAAACAAAGCCTTTTTGTCACATCCACCACTGACTTTCACAAGTGTATTTCCCAAATATGTTTTAAACTTGCCACCACCCATTTCTGTCTTTTGTCTAGGCAAGAGGAAAATGATCCACCCCAAACTGGACCTTGCATCACTATTTACAGAGATGCAGGCTGAAGATCTGCTGAACTGGGACCAGTGTGAGCGGCACATCCCAGCTGCTTCTCAGTGAGGCGGCGTGGCTGGCTTGTGTGACCCATTCTAAGTTTTTTTTGACAGTTTGAATTTTGCACATTCTGAATAATCTGGAATTTGCTGCTGATTGTAATAATTTAGTGACTTATGTGTTTGCATCATGATTTTCTATTTTGTTTGTTAAGGCACCAGTGGGAAAAGAGTCAACAGTAAAAACCATTTATTGGTGACTTTGAAAATGATGGCTCATTTTTAAAAAAAAGTAACCAAAACAATTATTTTATTTACTGAAGACTGTATTGTTGGATGTGCCACCGTAGAAGACACTGCACACTTTAGTGATAGTACCAGTATATGGAAGAATTCTGGGCCATATTAGCATCTGTACTTAATTGTAATGGGTTTGGGCAGGGGTGTCCAGTCATGTGCCATGGAGGGCCAAGATCCTGCAGGCTTTACCTCCAGTGTCTTCAACAGCAGATTCCACTGAATTTCTTCCCACTGATTGCTGATCAGTGAAAACACCTGCTGAAGAGGTTGTGTAGAAGAGAGAACCTGCAGGGTCTTGGCCCTCCATGGCACATGATTGGACACCCCTGAGTTAGGGTTTAATGGGATTTAAAATTTTAACACAAACTGCGTTATGGTTCATAATTCTGTTGACAGACTTACACCAAACCAAAAGTGATTTCTCAAACTGCTGGATTGTTCTTAGACAGCTTTTCCAATCTTTTAGTATTTAATTTATGTCACTTGATGGTAACCTTCACACATAAAACAAAAGAGACACATCTGCCAAAATTTCAAAGGTTTATTGTCAGTGCAATTCCCGGTATTCCCAGTGCAATACTACATGAATACATGTATAGTACATTGTTGATGTGGAGAATATATATTTCTACAGTACATGTATCTAGTAAATCAAGTATTTCTCCATGTAACCTTGTGACTGCATTATTTTAATTGCTTTTAATCCTAGATCAAGTTTGTTTTGGCCTAAAATGCATCATAACTGTCAAATATATCTTATTATACTTAACTCAGTACTGTTTACCTTTTGAATATATATTTAGTGGCTAATATAACCCCATAACTACAACCTGGCGATCAAGTTGTGTCAGCTGACCATTTTTTGCCATGACACCACCACAGACTCAGTGCTGCTGGAGCAGCTACATCCCATGATGTTTCAACAGTCTGTCCATGATTTTGACACAGATCAGAGTAATTTGTTGTACAGGAAGCTAAACGTTTCTACAGACATGCTTAAGCTCTATAACCACTGAGCGTTTGTGAAGCTGGGGTGACATCAGTGAGAGGCTGTGTTGAATGCCAGACGCACAGTTTGAAGCGGTAATTTTCCCACAACAGAGCCATCTGGAACACACACACACAGCATGCATATTTTAGTACCTAATAGTGATAACTTGCAGACATTACAGTGTAGTACAAAGTACTTAAAGCAAACTAGCATTAGCAATCATTAGCTTGCCATCATATGTGATCTAGTTCGTATCCTCACGTCTTCGGCTCTATGGCTTCCCAGACGCTCCAGTACTTTTCCAGAGTGTTTCGTCTCGCTGCCTGTACCCTTGTCTGGCGGTCTTTTTTGGCTTTTACAGTGACAAAAAGCCAGAGACCGAGGAGTCGCCTTGTACAGCCGCAATGTTATGTTTTGCTTGGGTCGCGTGTTTTACATCACGGGAGTGTGGCGCCGCCTTGCTGTAAAAAAACTTCCACCAACCCCAGGCATACCCAGCTGTAATGGAAACAAAACCGAACCAAACCGAGTAGAGCCAAGTAGGGCCGAGTAGGGCCGAGTGGGTACTAGTGGAAAAGTGCCTTGTCTTTTTGTATGTTTTCACCTTTTGAGACTGTTGTCTTCGTGTTTAATAAATGTGTGTGGTGTAATTCCTGCACGTAAATCCTTGTCCTTTCACCCCTCACCGTGCGCATTGGAGAAGTGCACGGGAGGATTTATGATAGAATGACCCAGCCAGCTAAGAAGATTTAGTGGGTTCACCCACACATCCCTTTCCCCTTTTTTGTGTATCGCTTGTTGGAACTAACCTGGTTTAAGATGTCCATGGGCCGGAATTATCCGATGAGTCTCAGCTGGGAACGCTGCCGAGCTCTCATGAACATTGACGGCCTGATATTTTCGGCGAGCAGTTATTCCACCCTGGAGGACGTCATGTGGAATGTCAAGCTCCCGAGGGAGCTGAAAGGATATCCCAGCTGGCAGCACTATGACGCGAGTACGACAAGAGGGAGAGGAGGTTCCCGAAGAAGACCAGGCTCGCACCGAGGGGAGAGCACTCCCAGGATGCTGCTGAGACTGCCTTCCGCCAGAACTCCGCTCCCGCTCTCACCAAGCCGGTTCCAGCAGGTAGGGGACAGCGTTGCCCTGCGTGGAAGCGCCGGGAAAAGCCCTCTCCTCCGTCAGCAGCCATCGTCTCTCCAGCTGCTGTGAGGTCCGCTGAGGTCACCCCGGGAACTCTCACCTCCATCGTCGTGGAGACGGCTCCTCCGCAAGCCCTCAGGAGGGCCCACATCACCGCTGACACTGAGAGGGATGATTGTCTGCCACCTGCAGCTGTGAGCATCAATTACCAGGAGGACAGGCAAGTATTTTTTCATTCAGAACAATTCATTAACACTGAATCTTGCCTGTCTCCCGAGGGAGAGGCCCAGTTTCAGCAGTCCGTTGGGTCCTCTCCTCCAGCTGCAAAACATAATTCTTTTCTTCCCCTCTCCGTGTCTCCTCCCATTATCCCTGAGTGCCTGTCGGTCCTAGAACCGAGCTGCCAGACGGTGGAGGAGCTTGGGGCCCTGAATGATCCTGCCCAGGGGCCCGCACAGAGGTGTTTTCCCGCAGCCACGCCAGTGGAACCCCCGGCATTGGAGCTGCTGCAGGAGTTTAAAGAGATTGCTATGACCATCTCACCAGCTGCAGAGGCAACGGCAGCAGAGTGGGAGCCAGAGCTGGACCTCCTGGAGGCTGGGCCCGGGACCACATCGCCAGGATCGACAAAGTCCTGGACGGTGGTGGAGCTCGAGCTCAAGCAAGTGTTCTCTCTAGTGTTTCTAATGTCAGTTTTAGAGAGAGCTTGTCTGGCTCTAGGTGGGGAGAGTCAGGCGCAGCACGCAGCTACGTCTGACCTCCCTTCGCCGGGCTCCGGTGCTGCCAGTGATCCTAACCACTGTGTTTCTTTTCCCCTTCCTGAGAGTCCTTCTAGGGTCACTAGAGAAGAACCACCATCTCCAAGGGTCTCCACGGGACCGGTCTTGCCGCCCAACGACATCGTGGGTCCAGCTCCTCTGCTGCCTGAGGCCGTTGTGTGGGTCCCTCCGTAGGCTGTCCCGATGTGGGTGCAGCATCCTGGGCTGGGCTCATCGTGGGGGCTGCGCCCCAAGGTTAGTCCGTCGTAGGTGTTGCGATCCTGCTTGGACCCGCCATGGGCACTCCGCCTCAGTGTGGGCTCCACTGAGGGTGCGGCATTGGCCCAGTCGGGGCCCACTGAGGGTG
The DNA here is from genome assembly GCA_020510985.1 of Pholidichthys leucotaenia. Classification (NCBI taxonomy): domain Eukaryota; kingdom Metazoa; phylum Chordata; class Actinopteri; order Cichliformes; family Pholidichthyidae; genus Pholidichthys; species Pholidichthys leucotaenia. Next base: position 108,659,631 of record CM035837.1, read on the forward strand.
CAGCGTTGGCTCAGCTGGACTCCACCATGGGTGCAGCAGAGCTCTGGCAGGGAGTCGCCATGGGTGTAGCATTGGCTTGGTTGGGGTCCACTGCGGGTGCAGCTGTGTCCCAGGCTGGGATCGTCGAGGGTGCTGCCGGTCAGCCTGAGGATGCTGGGGCCGTTACTCCTCCCTGCCCAATGCCGTGGAGGTTCCCTCCCTACGGTCCAGTCACCCACAAGTGAGCCTCCCGGAGGGCAGGCTGCCTCCCGCTTCACCCCTTCGGTCCTGGTGGCTTAACAACACTGGCTGGCTGCCAGAGGGACTGAGTCTCTGGGCTAGATGGCCCGTGTTTTCCAGTAGCATGGTGGTGCAGTGGTTAGCACTGTTGCCTTACAGCTAGAAGGTTCCTGGTTCAAATCCCCAGGTTGGCAGGGGTTGGAACCTTTCTGTGTGGAGTTTGCATGTTCTCCCTGTGCTGCGTGGGTTTACTCCGGGGGCTCCGGTTTCCTCCCACAATCCAAAGACATGCATGTTAGGTTAATTGGCTGTTCTAAATTGTCCCTAGATATCTGTTTCCTATAGGCCCTTAGAATAGAGGGTTAGTATTAGTGAAAGCGCTTTGAGTGGTCTTTGTGACTAGAAAAGCGCTATATAAGTGCAGGTTAGGTAGGTAGGTAGTAGGCCACTGGACTCTGTTTGCCGGACTGCCTGCTGGGCCTGGGACTCTGGGTGGCCTCCCGAGCCTCCATGCCTTTTGACTTGGGGGGGTTAATTGTGGGCCCTGGGCGGGGTATTGTGTTCCCTCCTTTCCTGGTCCCCCTACCTCCCACCTGGTTTCGTGTGGTTTGTTCCCATTGTTACTGTTGGGGGGGGGGGGCCCTCGGGATGTTACTTTGGGTGTCTGGAAATCCACCCCTTAAGGGGGGGGACTCTGTCAGGAGCTGAACCGGCTTGGTTTCCCCGGCTCGGTACTGCCCCCCCCTCCCCGGTGGGTTTAGGTGCCACTGTGTATGTATGTTATTATGTATTCCGGTGTGTTACCGTATCCATAGCCACTGCTCTGGGGCCGGCAGCTGTGTGTACTGCTGACAGTCTGCCGGTCCGACCGCATCCCCTCACTTATTACCATCAGCTGTTCCCAGCCCCGTTGATCATCTTTCCCGGTCCTCACCCAGGTGCTCCTAATTACATCATCACCAGCAGTGCTTGTACTTAAGTGACTTTTGCCAGTCATGCACTGCTGGGTCATTGAATGGATTGCCGACTGAAGTACATAGTCGTGTGCAATCTGTGTGTCATGAAGGATTAGCCACCTCCACTGCAGCTGTGGTTCTCTGTGCCCTTCGAGCGATGTCGGCTCTGGGATGCTCCGGTGGTTAATTACTTCCCCTCATGCGTTCGTTGGGTGATGCCGGCCCAGGGACGCCGAATGTAAGTGTTTTGTCTTTTTGTATGTTTTCACCTTTTGGGACTGTTGTCTTCGTGTTTAATAAATGTGTGTGATGTAACTCCCGCACGTAAATCCTCATCCTTTCAACCCTCGCCATGCGCATTGGAGAAGCGCACGGGAGGGTTTATGACAGTTCCTAGAGATACAGTTGGAAGCATGGTTCGCAAGTTTAAAGTTAAAGGAACAGTGACTACACTTGCTGTATGTGGCAGAAAGAGGGAGCTATCAGCAGCTGCCATCAGACTCCTGAGGATGCAGGTGGTCAAAAACCCTTAAATGACTGCAAAAGAGCTGCAGCAAGACTGTGGGGCAGCAGCCATTGAGGTTTTAGTTTCCACAGTAAGGTGCATACTAAATACTGAAGAGCTCTATGCCCAAACTCCAAGACGTACGTACACCACTACTGACCCAAAAGTACAAGAAAAGTCACCTCCAATTTGCTCAAAACTATATAAATAAACCAAAGAGTTTTTTTGATTCTGTTCTGTAGAGCAATAAAACAAAACTGGAACTTTTCGGGCCTATGGATCAGTGGTACTGTATGTCTGGATGAGGAAGGATGAAGCATAGGCTGAAAAGAACACCCTGCCTACAGTGAAGGATGGTGGTGGCTCAGTGATGCACTGGTAAAAAGTACTGAGTTCCAATCCTAGGTGACCCATGAACACACAGCGGCCTCCCTTCTCGCTCTGTGTTTTGTGCCATTTAGTGTTGTTTAAATTAAGCCTAAAGGTGCCTTCACACCAAATGCAAATGGGCTGTGCGAATCCATACAAAGTCAATGGAAAGAGGCAAGCACATGCAAAATCGCGCATTCACGTCCAAGGGAAAATGCTGGCTTTGAGATTCTGCAGTCATCTGAGTAAAAGTATCAACACTGGAGAGTAAATTAGTTTGAAAATGAGACTGACACTCACCTGGAGATAGAAGGACCGAGAGCTGTTCAGCTGAATCAGGATGTCGGAGTTATATACCCATGGATTCCTGCCATGGATGTGCTAACAAGGCTAGCAAGCTAGCAACAGAAACACCCATCAAGTTTTCGAGACAGGGACAACTTTTTCAGGTGAGCCCCCCATCAGATAATGTAAATTTAATAATGTAATGTAATGATAATAATTTAATAATGTAATGTAATACTGTAATGATAATGTAAAAATTTGGAGGGGATTTCAACAGCAGGTTGAACACTGCTGCAGAAGTTATAAAGGCAACTTTGTCTGTCTGCATCTCACCCAGATGGTGAATTCATGCCTATTCATGTATTTACATTGAGTTATAATGTAATTGTGCTGCGTGAAAAATTTGCCCACTTGCGTTTGGTGTGAAGGCATCGTAAGTGTATATTCATGTGTTTAGATAGATAGATAGATAGATAGATGTACTTTATTGATCCCAAACTGGGAAATTACAGTGTAACAGCAGCATGACAGTTGACAACCAAACAACAGAAACACACACATGACAGACAAAGGGATTACCCATGGAAAGTAAAAACTAACACGACTATAAAACCTTTATACATCATATCTTAATATATGATGACCCGTATAAACACATGAATCATCCCATTGCACAAAGAAGGACTATCAGGAGCAGAGTGAAAAAGTGATGTACCAGTTAGTCTGTAAGGTGCAGTGTGGCAGCATAGCTATGACCAGAATACAACATCATAGTGAGTTATCCATCCATCCATCCATCTTCTACCGCTTTTCCGGAGGTCCGGGTCGCGGAGGCAGCAGTTCAAGCAGAGAAGCCCAGACTTCCCTCTCCCCAGCCACCTGCTCCAGCTCTTCAGAGGGGATACCAAGGCGTTCCCAGACTAGCTGGGAGACATAGTCTCTCCACCGAGTCCTGGGTCTGCCCCGGGGTCTCCTCCCAGTGGGACATGCCTGAAACACCTCAAGTGGGAGGCGTCCAGGAGGCATCCTAATCAGATGCCCATACCACCTCAACTGACTCCTTTCAATGTGGAGGAGCAGCGGTTCTACTCTGAGCCTCTCCCGGATGACTGAGCTCCTCACCCTATCTCTGAGGGTGAGTCCAGCAATCCTACGGAGAAAGCTCATTTCAGCCGCTTGTATCCGCGATCTCGTTCTTTCGGTCATTACCCAAAGCTCGTGACCATAGGTGAGAGTAGGAACGTAGATTGACTGGTAAATCGACAGCTTTGCCTTAGAACTAAGCTCCCTCTTCACCACAACAGACCGGTACAACGTCCGCATCACTGCAGATGCTGCTCCAATCCGTCTGTCGATCTCTCGCTCCATTTTCCCCTCACTCGTGAACAAGACCCCAAGATACTTAAACTCCTCCACTTGGGGCAGGAGCCTGTCCCCAACCCGGAGAGGACAATCCACCTTTTTCCGGCTGAGGACCATGGACTCGGACTTGGAGGTGCTGATTCTCATCCCAGCCGCTTCACACTCAGCGGCAAACCATCCCAGCAAGAGCTGTAGGTCATTGCTGGATGAAGCCAACAGGACAACATCATCTGCAAACAACAGAGATGAGATCCTGTGGTCACCAAGCATGACACCCTCCATTCCCTGGCTGCGCCTAGAAATCCTGTCCATAAAAATTATGAACAGGACCGGTGACAAAGGGCAGCCCTGGCGGAGTCCAACTCTCACTGGGAATGACTCCGACCGAGTGTTGGCAATGCGAACTAAACTCTCACAACGGTCGTACAGAGACCGAATAGCTCGTAACAACAAGCCCGATACCCCATACTCCCGAAGCACCCCCCACAAAAATCCACGAGGGACGCGGTCAAATGCCTTCTCCAAGTCCACAAAACACATGTAAACTGGTTGGGCAAACTCCCACGAACCCTCAAGAATTCTCGAGAGGGTAAAGAGCTGGTCCGATGTGCCACGGCCAGGACGAAAACCACATTGCTCCTCCTGAATCCGAGGTTCGACCAACGGCCGGACTCTCCTCTCCAGTACCTTGGCATAGACCTTCCCAGGGAGGCTGAGGAGTGTGATCCCTCTAAAGTTGGAGCACACCCTCCGGTCCCCTTTTTTGAAGAGAGGAACCACCACCCCAGTTTGCCATGCCAAAGGCACTGCCCCCGACCTCCACGCAATGTTGCAGAGGCGTGTCAACCATGACAACCCAACAACATCCAGGGCCTTGAGGTACTCGGGGCGAATCTCGTCCACCCCCGGGGCCCGGCCACCAAGGAGATTTTTAACCACCTTGGCGACCTCAGCCCCTGTGATAGGCGAGTCATCCCCCTCGTCCCCAAACCCTGCTTCCTCTGTGGAAGGCGTATCAGTGGGATTAAGGAGATCCTCGAAGTATTCCTTCCACCGCCCGACGATATCCCCAGTTGAAGTCAACAGTGTCCCATCCGCACCATACACAGTGTGGACGGGGAGCTGCTTTCCCCTCCTGAGCCGCCGAACAGTTTGCCAGAATCTCTTTGAAGCCGACCAAAAGTCTTGTTCCATGGCCTCACCGAACTCCTCCCATACCCGGGTTTTTGCTTCAGCAACCACCCGAGCTGCACTCCGCTTGGCCTGCCGGTACACCTCAGCTGCTTCGGGAGTCCCACAAGCCAACCAAGCTTGATAGGACTCCTTCTTCAGCTTAATGGCCCCCCTCACCACTGGTGTCCACCACTTGGTTCGGGGGTTGCCACCACGAGATGCACCGACCACCTTGCGGCCGCAGCTCTGGGCTGCCGCTTCAACAACAGAGGTGGAGAACATGGCCCATTCAGACTCCATGTCTCCAGACTCCCTCGGAATGTGGTTGAAGTTCTTCCGGAGGTGGGAGTTGAAGACCTCCCGGACAGGGGCCTCAGCCAGACGCTCCCAGCACACCCTCACTATACGTTTGGGTCTACCAGGTCTGAATGGCTTCCTCCCCTGCCATCGGATCCAACTCACCACCAGGTGGTGATCAGTTGACAGCTCTGCACCTCTCTTTACTCGGGTGTCCAAGACATACGGTCGCAGGTCTGATGATACGATAACAAAATCGATCATCAACCTGCGGCCTAGGGTGTCCTGGTGCCAGGTGCACATATGGACACCCTTATGCTTGAACATGGTGTTCGTTATAGACAGACTGTGGTTAGCACAGAAGTCCAATAACTGAACACCACTCGGGTTCAGATCGGGCAGGCCGTTCCTCCCAATCACCCCCCTCCAGGTTTCACTGTCGTTGCCCACGTGCGCATTGAAGTCCCCCAGTAGGACAATGGAGTCTCCAGGAGAAGCACCCTCCAGCACCCCAGTCACAGACTCCAAAAAGGGTGGGTACTCTGAAACATCATTTGGTGCATAGGCACAAATGATGGTCAGGACCCGTTTCCCAACCCGAAGGCGCAGGGAAGCAACCCTTTCGTCCACCGGGGAAAACTCCAATATAGAGGCAGCAAGGTGGGGCGATACAAGAATACCTACCCCTGCTCGTCGCCTCTCGCCCGGGGCAACTCCAGAAAAGGCCAAGCTCCAGCCCCTCTCCAGGAGACTGGTTCCGGAACCGGAGCTGTGTGTTGAGGTGAGGCCGACTATATCTAGCCGGTATCGCTCAATCTCGTACACCAGCTCAGGCTCCTTCCCCACCAGAGAGGTGACATTCCACGTACCAAAAGCCAGTTTAGAAAGCTTGGGATCAGTCCGCCAAGGTCTCCGCCTTTGACTGCCACCTAATCCACATAGCACCGGACTTCCATGATCCCTCCTGCAGGTGGTGAACCTACTGGAGGGCGGACCCATGTAACTCCTTCGGGCTGAGCCCGGCCGGGTCCCATGGGTGGAAACCCGGCCACCAGACACTAGCCTTCGAGCCCCTCCCCCAGGCCTGGCTCCAGGGTGGGGCCCCGGTAACCCCATACCGGGCGGGGTACACTGAATCCTTGATATACAATTTATCATGAGAGTCTGTTGGATCGTTCTTCGTCTGGCCCTTCACCCAGGACCAGTTTGTCTTGGGAGACCCTATCAGAGGCAAATTGCCCCGGACAACATAGCTCCTGGGATCACTGGGGCACGCAAACCCCCCCACCACGATAAGGTGACGATCCATGAGGGGAGGCATAGTGAGTTATTGTACAGTGAAATTGCATGTGGCAGGAAAGATTTCCTGTACCTGGCCGTCCGACAGCGAAGCTGAAGTAGTCTACTGGAGAAAGTGCTTCGCTGTCTATCTAGTTGTGTGGTGGAGGGGGTGATCAGGATTGTCCATGATGGATCGCAGTTTATTTAGTGTTCTCCTCTCCATCACTGTCTCAAAGGTCTCCGGTCTGAGGCCAATTACAGAGCCAGCCCTCTTGATAATCTTGTCAGGTCTGTTGGTATCTCTGGCCCTGATACTGCTACCCCAACAGACAGTAGCAAAGAAGATGGCGCTGGCGACAACAGTCTGGTAGAAAAGCTCCAGCATCCTGCTGCACACGTTAAAGGATCTCACCTTTCTCAGGAAGAAGAGTCTGCTCATCCCCTTCTTGTGCGCAACATCGGTGTTGGAGCTTCAGTCCAACCCGCTGCTGATTCTGACACCCAGATATTTGTAGTCCTCAACTACTCCCACATGCCCCCTCTTGGCCTCCTCTCCGCCGTAGCGCTTGTCTTGTGAGAGTGAGTTGCAAATAAAGTTGTGTCCAGTTCAACGTTCGGACTCGTCCTTGGCTCCCATTACCGACATAACAGATATGGCTAACTCAGAGGGATGTAAACTTTGGGGAGGCAGATTCGTGGGAGACACCAACCCCATCATGGAGAAGTTCAATGCCTCCATCGCCTATGACCAGAGGATGTGGGATGCTGACATCCGTGGCAGTCAAGCTTATGTTAGAGCTCTGGAGAAGGCGAAGCTGGTCAGCACCAAAGAGATGGAGCAGATCTTACAAGGATTGGGCAAGATTTATAAAGAGTGGTCTGAACATAATTTTTTGGTCAAACCTGGAGATGAAGATATTCATACTGCCAATGAACGCAGACTAAAGGAGCTGATTGGAGCCGCTGCAGGGAAGCTGCACACAGGCAGGAGCAGAAATGACCAGGTGGTGACTGACATGAGGCTATGGCTGCGTGATGCCATCTCAGGCCTGACGGCCGACGCACTGCGGCTGATATCTACCATGGTGGAATGGGCAGCAGCAGAAATTGATGTTCTTTTTCCCGGTTACACACACATGCAGAGGGCGCAGCCAATCAGATGGGGCCACTGGATCCTGAGTCATGCTGTGGCTCTGAGCAGAGATGTGGAGCGATTGGTGAAGATCAGACAAAGGGTTACTGTATTACCTCTTGGCAGTGGCGCCATCGCTGGAACTCCCTTTGACATTGACAGGGAGCTTCTGCGAAAAGAGTTGGGGTTTGATAGCATCAGTCTGAACAGCATGGACGCCACAGGCCAGAGAGACTTTGTTGTGGAGTTCTTGTTCTGGGCCTCATTGTTTTTGACCCATCTCAGTAAGATGGCTGAGGATCTGATATTGTACAGCACCAAAGAGTTCTCCTTCATCATGCTGACAGATGCCTACAGCACAGGCAGCAGCCTCATGCCCCAGAAGAAGAACGCAGACAGTTTGGAGCTGATCAGGAGTAAAGCAGGTCAAGTCTTTGGCAGATGTGCAGGGTTCATGATGACAATGAAGGGTCTGCCAAGCACCTACAACAAAGACCTGCAGGAAGACAAGGAAGCCATGTTTGAGTGCCATGATCAGAATCAGAATCAGAATGAACTTTATTGCCAAGCACGTTTACAAGTAAACATACAAGTAAACATACGAGGAATTTGACTTGACATTGGGCGCGCTAGATAAGCGCATCCTAATGACGCGGCAGCCATGCAAAGGCGCCTGTCATACAGTGGAGGGTAAAGAGGGGAAGGGGGGAGGGAGGGGGAACACATTGGGGGGAGAGAAAAAACATTGTTATCAAAATAAAGCTCGTATAAAGCTCGTAAAAAGCTCGTAGGAGCAAAATTGTGATTACATAGAAAAACCCCTCTGACGCACAATTAGCAGACAATAGATCACACATTAACAAAGCAGCAAGTTGAGAGAGACAGTGTGTGTGTATGTGAGTCAGTGTATGTGTATCAGTCATGTGATGTTGTATGCAGTGTGTAGTGTGGGTGTGTCAGTTGCTAGTGAACAGCAGAGGGCACCCCCTGGCAGTGGAATCATGTGTTCTATAAGCATGTCCAGAGTCTATCTCTCTCGTGCATGCAGATGGCAGAAAGACACATGGTAATGCTGTCCTTGAAGAGCTCAGTCTGCTGAAACAACAGCAACTGTTGTCGATTGTTTGGGTTAAGCCAGCCGCCTCTTCCACCTTATCTTCATCGAGGAGGAATGTAAACAGGGCACCAAAAAAACAAGGTCAAATCTGCACAGTGCACTCAGAGAATAGAATTTTCCTCTCTCATGCGATTCTGTGCTTCATAATTTCCATATACAGGCTTAAAAACATTCCCTGGAGAGCACTAGCGACTCGAGATGTATTCCACCATCTGAATCAGTTACCATTCAGTTCACCATGCCGCTATTCGTGCACTCCCCAACTGGTCGAATTTGGTGAAGGAGCTTGCCTGGGTCGCATTTGAACAGCTCTCCACCTTCCTCAATTTCTGATACATCAGGAAACTCCAAAGCCAAAGTAGAAGTCCTGTGATCATAGCCAATAGATGTCTTCTGCATCTCCAGTCGAATCATACAGACACATGAGTTCCCAATGTCCATGAGTCTCCTCTTTGGGTTCCCCCTGACCCGATCTTCTTTTAAAGTGGTGACAATCACATTTAAGCCGCTTCCAGATCCATAATTTCCATTTGGATTAAAGATTCAGCCAGAAGAAGAGCGACAAAAACACAGACAAAAACGCAACATTGCAAGCTGGGATCAGAAGGGAGTAGGATTAGGAGGGAGAGGAGGGAGAAAAGCGTCTGCTCTCTCTGAATGCCGGAAGAAGAAGTACTGTCGATGCTGTGCTGAAGGTGACAAATGGAGTCATATCGACTCTCAAGATCAACCAGGATATGATGGAAGCTGCCCTCAGTCCTGACATGTTGGCCACTGATCTGGCCTACTACCTTGTTCGGAAAGGGGTACCATTCAGAGAAGCCCATGGTCTCTCTGGCAAAGCTGTGTTTGCAGCCGAATTAAAAAATATCCCCCTGAATCAACTCACTGTCGAAGATCTGAGTGCTATAAGCCCTCTGTTTGGAGCTGATGTTTCCTCTGTGTGGGACTACAACAGCAGTGTGGAGCAGTATCGAGCTCCTGGAGGCACAGCCAAGACTAGCGTCACTGCACAGGTGGAACACCTGAGGAGCTGGCTGAAAAGACAGGAAGAGGGACTCTACCTTGGGCGGTGCAGTGGCACAGTGGTTAGCACTGCAGCAGCACAGCAACTCACCCTTGGCCATGGGATCCCTGGTTCAATCCCAGCCCCTGACCAACAGTGATCTGTGTGGAGTTTGCATGTTCTCCCCATATCTGTGTGGGTTTACCCCGGGATTTCTCCGGTTTCCTCCCACAGGCCAAAAACATGCAGGTTAGGTTAATTGGAGACTCTAAAGTGGCCCTAGGTGTGAATGTGTGTGTGAATGGTTAAGGGATAGCGCCGTACAGTGGCTGCTTCATCCATCCAGGTGGATGCCGTCAATTTCCCCTCTGGGGATCAATAAAAGTATACAAAATATACCGGAGTGGTGGCTCAGTTGGTAGAGCATCCGCCCCACACCCGGGAGGCAGGGGTTCAAATCCCGGCCGGGCCATGCCGAAGACCATATAAAAGTGGAACTTCCTGCCGTCCAGCTTGGTGCTCAGCAATAGTGGAATGGAGGAGGGAAATCTGTGGCGGCGCCTTGCATGGCAGCGGCCCTCTGATTCTACATTTGGGGTGTGTGTGATTAACACTGTAGATAGGTAAAACACAATCTCGTTCTACTGTTCATAATTGGTTGTACAGTTGAATGACAATAAAGGGTGATTTAAGATTTAAGGTTAATCCGCAGTGGCTGAGAAGGAGCCTTGCTCTTCCTGAAGTCAATCACCATCTCTCTGGTCTTGCTGACATTCAACCTCAGGTGATTCTGCTCCGTCCACTCCACAAATCTGTCTACCAGTGCCCTGTATTCCCCCTCCTCTCCTCCTCTTATACACCCTACAACAGCTGATTCATCAGAGAATTTTTGCGGATGGCATGACTCAGTGTTGTACTGAAAGTCAGTGGTGTATAAGGTAAAAAGAAAAGGAGAGAGCACAGTCCCCTGTGGAGCTCCCGTATCACTAGCCACCACTCCAGACAAGACACTGCCCAGCCGGACAAACTGTGGCCTGCCTGTCAGGTAGTCGGTAATCCAGGAGATCACAGAGCTGTCAACCCCCATCACCCGCAGCTTCTCACCCAGCAGCAGTGGCTGGATGGTGTTAAAGGCACTGGAGAAATCAAAAAAAGTGATTCTCACAGTATCTCCTCCACTATCCAGGTGCAGATGGGCTCATTGCAGCAGGTAGATGAAAGCATCTTCAACTCCTAAATGGGGTTGATATGCAAACTGCAGAGGGTCCAGCCACGTCTTCACCTGCAGCCTCAGGTGGGCTAAAATCAGTCTCTCCAGAACCTTCATCACATGAGATGTGAGGGCAACTGGTCGGTAGTCATTCAGATCTGTTGGAGATGACTTCTTGGGGACAGGAACCAGGCAGGATGTCTTCCACAGCACCGGTACTCTCTCCAGACTCAGGCTCAGGTTGTACAGGTGTTTCAGTACTGGAGCTAGTAGGTTGGCACAGGTCCTCAGGGTCCTTGCGGCGATGCCATCAGGGCCCGAAGCCTTCCGCTGACAGAGTCTCTCCAGCTGTTTCTCCACCTGATCTGTAGTCACCGTGAAGTGAGGGAGGGTTCTGGTGCCCCCTGAGGAGGAGGAGGGAGGAGACGGAGAGAGGTTCTGTACAGGAGGGTGGGTGGGGAGGGGTGCGTGGGGGTCTGGTTGTGTTGCTCGGGTGACAGACTGTGAGTTGAACCTATTAAAAAACAGATTCAGTTCCTCAGCTCTCTCCTGGCTCCCAGATGGCTGCCTGACTCTCCCCTTGCACCCAGTTATTTGTTTCATTCCCTCCCACACATCTTTAGTGTTGTTTTGCCTGAGTTTCTCTTCCAACTTGGGTGTTAACATGATCATGCAGTGATCTGATTTACCATCAGATCTTTAGCCCATCCAGGGACAAGAGTTGCGAATTAGCTAATAGCTATACACTCTATGTGCAACACATCAGATTGATTGTCTTTGATTAATTGTCTATGTTTATTGCACTGTCCCTGTCAAATAAACTAATCTTCTTCTTCTTCTTCTACCAATGGGGGGTAGAGCTGTGGCACTATATGCATCTCTGACATTGGCATACAGAAAATCTAGTGTTTTGTTTTCTCTGGTGGGACAGTCAACAAACTGGTGAAAGTTTGGTAGTGTTTTTCCCACTGAGACATGGTTAAAATCACCTGTAATGGCCATGAATGCATCCAGGTGCTTCTCCAGTAATGTGGCCGCAGCGGAGCTGATGACATCACAGGCCACCGCTGCGTCAGCTGACAGAGGGACGTAGACGATAATAATTAAAGCGCACTTCATTTCTCGCGGCATATAATAAGGTCTCATACTAACAGCCAGCAGTTCAATGTCCGGGCTGCAGCACTTTTCCTTCACATAAATGTGTTTGGGATGACACCATCGTTCATTAACAAGAAGTGCCACTCCTCCTCCTCTCTTTTTCCTGCTGTTTTTCACGTCTCTGTCCCCCCGTATAGTCTTGAAGCCAGGTATCGCTATGTTTACATCCGGGATCTGTGAGTGTAACCACGTCTCCGTAAAGCACATGAAACTACACTCACGATACTCCTTTTGCATCCTGACCAGCGCTGTAAGCTCGTCTGTGTTATGACCTGAGCGCTAATGTTATTTGCGCTCGGGCTATTCCTGTCAAGTCTTGACAGCGGCGTTATTATTCCGGCTCTCCGAGCTCTTATAGTGACAGCACTCGGGGAGGCTTCCGCTCAGCTGTCAAGACCTGAACAGCTGTTCTGCATTTGCGGTCGTTAGCGGCTGGCTTCTTAAGCTGACGCTAGCGGCTGCATCCTTGCAGCAGTGTCCGTCGCTGATCGTCGGAGCGATCGTACTTTATGGATTATTCTACATTGCCCGTCTGTGGTGTGACCGTCTTATCCTGTGGACCCGTGAGTGAGCTTGTTAGCCTTACGCCTCCCTGTGTGTAGACTTACTTGTGTCATAGCCTCAGCGGCTTGTATTATTGTGACTTCACCGTAAATAAAGACACTAACACAACTCTCTGGTGACGGTGTGGCGTCTTATGGTGGCTTGCGAGGGCCACCGCTTGACAATCTGTTTTATTTCCCAGCGATCGCACGTTCTCGGTGATGACCATCGGTACAGCTGGCTTATGCTTCCTCCTCCTCCTCCTCACCTTCGCTCCAGCCCTTCGCCCGCGTTGTCTCCTCTTCAGCTCATCTGGGATGAGGGGCTTCACTGCCGGCCGCAGCGCTCCAGGCGCCGGCCTCCTCAGCACAACCAGCTGTTCGCGTGTGTAAACAATGCGTCCACCCCCACCTCTGTTGATCTCCATTGTCCGAGGAAGAGAAAAAGAAAGGAAAACTAGAAAAAGACCGGCTAAAATAGAGAAAAAAGTTGGTCCAGTCTTAGTCCGAGTATTCCTACAGAGCCCTGGTTACTAAGAGACACACTATATACAGGTATAAACAGATAGAAACACAAAGACACGAGAGAGTTGCTGCTGGTACGGCCGCCCTGCCTCCAGTGCCATTAAAAAAAAAAAAATGTCTGTATATGATACTGCGCACAAACTCAGTCGCCACAGCCTTCTGGAGATAAGGAATATGACCAAACATTACATCCTGGATCTGAGCTTTACAGAGGAACTCTGTGGCCTAGGTCTTCTCCACCAGACCTCCACACCCCCGGACTCGACTGCTGTGTCTCATCCCAAATGGAGACGCCGTAGATGGTGTAAGCGGTGACAAAAGAGAGGCAAATGCGAAGCTATCCGAACAAAGGTAACCGTTAGCCCACACAGACTCCCGATTCCTTCCCTTATTCTGGCCAACATACGCTCACTAGACAACAAAATAGACTGCATACAGCTCCTGAGAACTACGCAACATGAGGCATGGAACTGCTGTGTTTTTATCTTTATGGAAACATGGTTAAATGACAATATACTGGACTTTGCTGTTCAGTTAGCAGGGCTAACATGCTACCGTGCTGATAATGTTCATGGGAGGAGGGAAAACCCGAGGTGGAGGCATGTGTGTCTACATCAGTAATGCTTGGTGCCGTGATGCAACTGTTGTGCATAAATACTCTTCTCCATTGGTGGAGTTTATGATCATCAAGTGCAGACCCTTTTACATTCCGAGAGAATTTTCATCTGTCCTACTAGTCACTGTGTATGCCCCGCCCACTGCCATCGGCAAGAGGAGTGAAGCACTAAATGAACTCTATCAGGCCATCAGTGAGACACAAACAGCACATCCAGACAGATTCCTTATCACAGCAGGAGACTTCAACCATGCAGATTTAAAGGCCCTCCTACCAAATCTACACCAACATGTGGACTTTCCAACAAGAGGAGACAATTTGCTGGACCTGGTGTACACAACTCACAAGAAAGCATACAGAGCACCCCCCTTCCCCACCTAGGTCTCTCTGATCACATCACTATCTTGTTAAGGCCGGCATACAAACCCAGAGTGAAAACAATCAGACCAACAAAAAAGCAGGTATGTGTGTGGCCAGAAGGGATCTCTGATGCTCTGAAAGACTGCTTCAGCACTACAGACTGGGACACTTTCAAGCATGCAGCCACTCACAATGGACACACAAACCTAGAGGAGTACACTGAGGTTGTTGTAGCATACATAGAGTAACTAAATGCATTGATGATGCCACTCACTGCAAAACCATTACTGTTTGTGCCAACCAAAAGCCATGAATGACAGCAGAGGTCCACAGGCTCCTGAGGACTCAGGATGCAGCTTTCAGGGCCGGCGACACTGCAGGACTAACAACAGCTACGGCCAACCTGTCCCGTGGCATCAAGGAGGGAAAATGACAGTACAGCAAGAAAATATCTGGCCCCTTCAGCAACACCAGAGATGCACGTTCCCTCTGGCATGGCATACAGACCCTCACCAACTACAAACCTCCACCTCAGACCTGTGCAAGTGACATCACACTGCTTAACAACCTAAATGACTTCTTTGGCCGCTTTGAAGCACAGCAGAGAAAACAGCAGAGACAGGTGGGGTAAATTCATCAGCCTCCCTACTGGAGCAAAGCAAGACCTCTCATTAGTGGAAGTGAAAAAATGAAAATATGGTACTTGCCTTGTCTCCCACTCTGCTGTTGCTTATGTGCCAGATGACTCTCTCCAGGTGGCTGCGGAGGTGGGCTGGCAGAGGGTCATGGTCATCTGAGCTAGAGTTGCTCTGGGGTGCCGGGAGGAGCAGTACTGATGCTCCTTCCACATATCCACGGTGATCCTAGATGGAGAGACGGACTGTGGGGCACAGTAGATGGGCAGGTCCTGTACCCATGGAAACAACCCCAGACGCAGAATACGTTCAGTCTCCAGTGCTGCAACTATCCATACTCGACATTCCTTCTCTGGGTCGGAAGAGCTGCGGGCCGTGGCCACAATGTACTGCAGGCGGATCATGGAATTGAATTGGTCTTGTGTTAGCAGCACGCAACTTGCCATAGTGAGCAAACCTGGGAGTCCACTGAGTCCTCACTGACGGCGTCCTACTGTCAGGTGTGTGTGGAGAAACAGACCCAAATGCCGAACTCTTGTATGCAAAGTTTATTTGGCTGAACACCACCTTCAGCTCAAATAACAAATAATACTTCCAAAAACAAAAGGGAAAAACAGGTGGACAAAAACAAACAAAGACATGATTTACCCAACCAACAGAAGCGTGGGCAAACGCCAAAAATGACAAGGACGCCATACCCTGGAGAGAGGCGACGCTCCTTATATACACACATGGACAAAATTGTTGGTACCCCTCTGTTAATGAAAGAAAAACCCACAATGGTCACAGAAATAACTTGAATCTGACAAAAGTGGTAATAAATAAAAAATTCTATGAAAATTTACCAATGAAAATCAGACAATGCTTTTGAATTGTGGTTCAGCAAAATTACTTTAAAAAAATAAACTCATGAAACAGGCCTGGACAAAAATGATGGTACCCCTAGAAAAGATTGAAAATAATGTGACCATAGGGACATGTCCAACCAAGATGTGTCCTCTAATTAACATCACAGGTGTCTACAAACTTGTAATCAATCAGTCGGCCTATTTAAAGGGTGACAAGTAGTCACTGTGCTGTTTGGTGACATGGTGTGTACCACACTAAACATGGACCAGAGGAAGCAAAGGAGAGAGTTGTCTCAGGAGATTAGAAAGAAAATTATAGACAAGCATGTTAAAGGTAAAGGCTATAAGACCATCTCCAAGCAGCTTGATGTTCCTGTGACTACAGTTGCACATATTATTCAGAAATTTAAGATCCACGGGACTGTAGCCAGCCTCCCTGGACGTGGCCGCAGGAGGAGACGGATAATACAAATGGTAACAAAAGAGCCCAGAACAACCTCTAAACACATTCAAGGTGAACTCCAAGGTCAAGGTACATCAGTGTCAGATCGCACAATCCATCGTTGTTTGAGCCAAAGTGGACTTCATGGGAGACAGCCAAGGAGGACACCACTGTTGAAAACAAACCATAAAAAAGCCAGACTGGAATTTGCCAAACTGCATGTTGACAAGCCACAAAGCTTCTGGGAGAATGTCCTATGGACAGACGAGACAAAACTGGAACTTTTTGGCAAGGCACATCAGCTCTATGTTCACAGATGCAAAAATGAAGCATACCAAGAAAAGAACACTGTCCCTACTGTGAAACATGGAGGAGGTTCTGTTATGTTCTGGGGCTGCTTTGCTGCATCTGGCACAGGGTGTCTTGAATCTGTGCAGGGTACAATGAAATCTCAAGACAATTAAAGTATTCTAGAGAGAAATGTGCTGCCCAGTGTCAGACAGCTTGGTCTCAGTCGCAGGTCATGGGTCTTGCAACAGGATAATGACCCAAAACACACAGCTAAAAACACCCAAGAATGGCTAAGAGCGAAACATTGGACTATTCTAAAGTGGCCTTCTCTGAGCCCTGATCTAAATCCTATTGAACATCTGTGGAAGGAGCTGAAACAGGCCGTCTGGAGAAGGCACCCTTCAAACCTGAGACAACTGGAGCAGTTTGTGCATGAGGAGTGAGCCAAAATACCTGCTGAGAGGTGCAGAAGTCTTATTGATAGTTACAGAAATCATTTGATTGCAGTGATTTCCTCAAAAGGCTGTGCAACAAAATATTAAGGGTACCATCATTTTTGTCCAGGCCTGTTTCATGAGTTTGTTTTTTTAAATTAATTCTGTTGAACCACAATTCAAAAGCATTGTCTGATTTTCATTGGTTAATTTTCATAGAATTTTTATTTATTACCACTTTTGTCAGATTCAAGTCATTTCTGTGACCATTGTGGGTTTTTCTTTCATTAACAGAGGGGTACCAACAATTTTGTCCACGACTGTAACAGAAGGGCAGGTGAAACATAATTACAAACAGGTGCATGCAGAAGCACAAATCAGGCAAGGCAAAAACGAAACTGAGGACACTGTCAAAATAAAGGAAAACCAAACACAGGAGATCATGACAGGAAAAAAACACATTGATGACAACTCAGGATAATAATAATGAAAAGCACAAGAATAAACTTAAAACATTAGCCAGTCCTCCGACCAAGCTGACCTTGACAAAACCAACAGCTAAGCCAGAAACCTGGATCTGGTTCTGGACTCATACCTGAATTTTAACAGGCACATTAAGACAGTAGTGAAGTCACTTTAAGAACATTGCAAGGATTAAAGGTCTGACGCCTCAGCAGGATCTAGAAGAACTGGTCCATGCATTTATCTTCAATAAAATGGACTACCTGCGATGGACTGGCGATCTGTCCAGGGTGTGCCCTGCCTCTCACCCAAAGATGCTGGGATAGGCTCCAGCCCCCACCCCCACCCCCCACACACCCCCGGCAATCTGAAAAGGATTAAGCGGTAGAAGATGGATGGATGGAAACTGGACTACTGTAACGCTGTCCTTACAGGTCTCCCTAAAAAGTCCATCAGACAGTTACAGTTAGTTCAAAACCCTGCAGCTCGAGTCCTCACTAAGACCAAGAAAGTAGATCATATAACTCCAGCCCTCAGATCTTTACACTGGCTTCCTGTCTGTCAAAGAATATATTTCAGAATATTCCTGTTGGTTTATAAAGCTCTGAATGGTTCAGAGCCAAAATACATTTCAGATCTTCTGGTCCATTATGAACCACCCAGAGCCCTCAGGTTGTCAGGGTCAGACCTACTAGCCCAGAGTTAGAACCAAACATGGTGAGGCAGTGTTCAATTTTTATGCTCCTCACATATGGAACAAAGTCCCGTAAAACATCAGGACTGCTGAAACTCAGCTGCTTTAAGTCGAGGTTAAAAACTTTCCTATTTGCCACTGCCTTTCAGGAGAACAATTGTTAATCTCCTATAATGTACCGTAACTTTTATTTCTTGCACGTTTTCTTCTTATTCAGTTTAGCTTGTTTTTGTTTCTCTTTAATTTACTTTTTAGTTTGCTTTTAAATTCTTATGTATTCCTTTTGTAACTTGCTGTAATGCTTTAATGTTTGTATGTAAAGCACTTTGAATTGTCTTGTACACGAAACGTGCTATACAAATAAACTTGCCTTGCCTTAACATCTGTGGTGAAGCTGAAGCTTGGACATCATTGGACCTTCTAACAGGACAATGATTCCAAGCGTACCTCAAAGTCTACCAAGGGTTGGTTTCAGAAGAAATCCTGGAAGATTACTAGAGTGGCCATCACAGTCACCTGGCTTGAACCTCATTGAAAATCTCTGGTGGGACTAGAAAAAAGCTGTTGCCGTACGCAAACCCAAGAATATTAGTGAACTGGAGGTCTTTGACCATGAGGAATGGGCTAAGATTCCTCAGGAATGTTGCCAGAGGCTGGTGTCTGGCTGGCTATGCATCATGTTTGCAGCAGGTCATAACAGCAAAGGGGTGCTCTACTAAGTACTAAAGTTTCTTGTCATGAAGAGGTTGAATAATTTTGAAACTGCAGTAGTCAATAAAAGCCGCATCTTGTGTAGAATTTGGAGAAACCACTTGTAATATTTGTTGCACTAAGCTATTTAAATTCGTCTATTGCAAACAGTTGCTAGTTTGTGCATTTTGCCAATAAACGTAATTTGCAGTGGGGGTTGAATGATTTTGATTGCAACTATATGTGACCACAAGGGACAATACACAAGGGTTATGTTTGGAACTGTGCATGCTCCAGGGTATTCATATTTTCATGCAGACAGTGAACTTAAGATACGGTCACAAATACCCTTACGAACAGTGGCGAACACCGTACGAATGATTTTTGGACCATTTCTTACGGCCGTAGGAGAATCCAGCGTTCATAGACTGAAAGTTCGTGGCCAGGTCGATGGTCTTGTCCAAGTTTTTTACAAACACCCCACGAAAACCCCTCATCATACGGTGGCCGTATGAATGCCTTAGGAACAATGTAGGAACAACACAAAGAAAAATGATTTTTCTTATGAAATTGTAGAGAACTGCATGCTTGTACAAGTACATAAAAATAGACCACAATGAAATACTGTTGCTTCCAGAAAATTACATTTACTTCTCACTTTTCATGATGCGTGGGACAACATGATGCAACACATCGGCAAAGGTGTTGTGCGTCCTCCCCTGGAGATGCGCACTGTGTGCACTCAGCCTTCTACTGCTGTTCTGACCCAGCAGAAACCTGGATAAAACTGGTCAAAATTGCCAGAATAAACAAATAAAACTTTTATCCAAAGGAAATTTATTCTCCTCTCTGAGAATTGATTTTTTCTGCATGACTGAAATTAATCCTCACTTCAAGTGAGTTCCTGCATGTTTTCTGAAATTTTTTTTTGTATTTATAAATATTTCTTTCATTACAAAAACATACTTCTTCATGAGAAAAAACATATATTAAAACTAAATGACACATTCATTCATGTCTTCACATGATGAAGACCCTGGAAAGACTGCTCCTTGCTCACCTCTGCCCCCTGGTGGGACCAGCGATGGATCCACTCCAGTTCACCTACCAGCATGGCACTGGGATGGAGGATGCAGTGATCTTCTTCCTTCACCGTTCTCTGTCCCACCTGGAGAAGCCCGGGAATGCGGTGAGGATCATGTTCTTTGACTTCTCCAGTGCTTTCAACACCATCCAACCGATGATCCTGAAGGACAAGCTGCTGTGCGCAGGGGTGGGCCAGCACCTGTCATTATGGATCCTGGACTACCTCACTAACCAGCCACAGTTTGTGAGAACCTGAGATTGTGTGTCCGACACGATCATTGGTAGCACGGGGGCCCCCCAGGGAACGGTTTTGGCTCCCTTCCTGTTCACCCTTTATACTGCGGACTTCTCACACAACACAACACACTGCTATCTACAGAAGTTCTCTGACGACTCTGCGATCGTTGGCCTCATCTCCAACGGGGATGAAGCTGAGTACAGAGGACTTATCCAGGACTTTGTGGACTGGTGCCATTGGAACTGCCTCCAGATCAATGCGAGGAAAACTAAGGAGCTGGTGGTGGACTACCGCAGGCAAGGACAACCCCTCACAGCACCAGTAAATATACAGGGAATGGACATTGAGATGGTGACATCCTGCAAGTACCTTGGTGTTCATCTGAACAATAAACTAGACTGGTCACACAATACTGACGCACTCTGCAAGAAGGGACAGCGCAGGCTGTTCCTACTGAGGAGACTCAGGTCTTTTGGTGTACAAGGGGTGCTGCTGAAGACATTCTACGACACGGTGGTGGCATCAGCCATCACTTTTGGAGTGGTCTACTGGGGCAGTGGCATATTCCGATAGGAAGAGATTGAACAAACTGATCAAGAAAGCTAGATCTCTCCTGGGGCAATGCCTTGACCCAGTGGAGGAGATGGGAGAGAGAAGGATGGTGGCTAAACTGTCATCTCTGCTGGAGCCCGAGTCCCACCCTATGCAGGACATACTGAACGCACTGAGGAGCTCATTAAGCAGTAGACTACATCATCCTAGGTGCGCAACCGAGAGGTTTCGCAGGTCCTTCCTACCTACGGCTGTCAGATTGTATAACCTAAGCAGGGCTGCTCGCAGAGATAGCAAAAAAAAAAACGTGACAACCTAATAGTATTGAATGCAAAGGACACAACAGACTTACAAAAATGGTCCCCTCCAGTATACAACTAGGACAATATCAGTCGCTACGGAGGGTGACAATATGTATGGGTACATATTCATACTATGTAGGAGAACTAAGTAGACAGTTATGCTGTTTATTCCATCTTGCTACAATGCTCCGCACTTTGTATATATATTTATGTGTACATATGTATATTCACTGCTCTTATTTTTATTTTTCGTATCTTCTTAATTATTGCTCTGAGTGTTGCTATCCCTGTGCTGTTGCAATCCTGGAATTTCCCCATTGTGGGACTAATAAAGGCTTATCTTATCTTATCTTATCTTATCTTATCTTATCTTATCTTATCTTATCTTAAATTACTATTAAATAATAATTTAAAAAGTAGTAGGACTGATTAAAATGAAATTATTATTAAATAATTTCATTTGTATCAGATATTATTTTATTAAATGATAATATCTGGAGGTAGTTGTCTTTCAATGCTGACACTGCGCCTGTGGTGATTTACAGCATATTTTCTTTTAAAAACACACCTAAAATAATAAATACAATATTCTGTTTATTTTGCTAGTTGGCAAATTTGAGTATAATAGGGACTTTAAAAAAAATAAAGGCCTATATATATTATAATAATGCATCAGATTTATATAGTGCTTTTTCAAAGACACTTTACAATGGCTACATTATTCATTCACTCCACAGACAGTGATAGTGGTAAGCTACTACTGTAGCCACAGCTGCTGTGGGGCAGACTGACGGAAGCGTGGCTGCCTATCCATGCCAACAGCCTCTCCGTCCACTTATATAAGGTGGGTAAAGTGTCTTGCCCAGAGACACAACGGCAGGATGGCTGGGGAGACTGGGATTCAAACCGCCAACCCTCCGGTTATCAGACAACTCGCTCTACCTCCTGAGCCACTGCCGTCCACATTTTCCTTCTCCATTCCATTTTTGCTGAGCACCAAGCTGGACGGCAGGAAGTTCCACTTTTATATGGTCTTTGGCATGACCCGGCCGGGACTTGAACCCCGACCTCCCGGTTTTGTGGTGGATGCTCTACCTATAGGCCACCACTGCGGTATACAGGTGGAGAATGGGGGGGGGGGGGGGGTGCTGAAAAGTTCATAGTGATCACATTTGACCAAAAGTGGTTTATTTTTCAGCCGCAGGGATACAAGCGCTGCAACACCGATAGAAGAAGTGTCTGGACCAAAAGGGAGTCTATGTTGAAAAATAAACCACATTTGGTTAAATTTCACCACTATGAACTTTTCAGCCCCCCCCCCGCCCCCGCCATATGTTGTGACCATATCTATACCTTTAACCTTTGTGATGGAAATATTTACACCTATGAGTTTCTATTTATGCTTTTGCTTGACTGTGTTGTCATAATCATGTGGTGCATGAACTGAAGCTCACCATCTGTACTCCCGACAAACACAGAAGTCACAATCCTCAGTTCTGCCCAGTTTAAACAGATGATTTGTAAGAATAAGCATAAGTCACAAAGCCACAATAGAATCTGTTTTTCCTGATTATCTGCTTGTTTCTGTTATAAAAGCCATGCACACATCATTGAGATTTGGGCTTCACTCTCAGGACTGCTACTCGCCTAAATGTTGAATCTCCTCTCTGCAGAGATATTAAACCCAAAAGACAATTCTGGTGCAATGGGTCTTTATTTCAGTACTCATCATGTAGAATTTTGAGACACTATGTTTCTATTTTTCTCTTCAGCCACCAACAACAAACATGAAAGGTCCTCGTCCTTGTGCTCTCCTACTTCCGCTGTTGTTTACCCTGAAATTAACACTTTGGTTTGACTTTGGCTGTTCAAATCATCGCTTCCATCTACAGTGTGAGCATATGAGCAATAGATTATGTTCAGTGCATATGCATGAAACACGTCCTGGTGGCAGCTGGCTCAATGCCTGAAAACTATGAACATGTACACAGTTGCAGTCCCCAGTCTGCATCTGTTTCAACCATGCAGACAATCCAGCCTTACATCTGTAACCCTGCATACTGTCATGTGAAGTCTTTGGACTATGGTACTAATGCCAAAGTCCAGCCAAATTTAACTTTTGGCTTTGTATTGTTATACCAAGGGCTCTGACCAAACAGCACCATTGCACCCAGAGTGAAAAAAGGCTATATACACATGGGCAAAGTACAAGTGGACTAATACAACCATCAATGTCCTAAAAATCAAATGAAGTCACTATTGTGCTGATGAATTGTAAGGCAATTGCATGCAGTGAGTTTGTCCTACTGTTTAACTCCGTTTTAGTGTACTTATCAGGTCTCGTCTAATTTAAATGTTTATCTTGATCTTTTTCATTGTTTTTTGTAACAATGTTTTTGGCTTTATGTAAAAATGTGACCCACTGTGGGGGAGAAAAAAAAAGTTTTCCAACTTGGTTGCATTTTCTTCTAATGACTATTTGAAAATCTTTTAAGTGTGGCTGTCAACAACATGGCCAGCTCAATATAAAGTGTTAGTGATGTTACCTTTTATATTCAGCAGTGCTGAATAGAGTCTAGACAATTTGTAATCACCATTTGTTGCTGTTTAGATGATTCTTTTTCCTTTTATGTCTGATGTAGACAGTGTTAGCTGAGATTTAAATAGACATTGTGTCATGTTGGTGCAATTTTACTTTAGACAGTTATGTTCATTATGCTCGTATCTGTTTTCACTGTTATGGCTCAGTATGTCAATTTATTGTACATAACATAAGTCTGGATAGGTAAATAAATAAATTTTCTTTTCTCAAACTAATCTTTTATATGTCAACTCCAAAAGCTGGATCATTTCTCTTCTTTAGAGATGTAGAAACTTCTGTGCCTTAAACAAGGGATAGGTTTTAGTAGTGGAAGGGGTTTAATTGTTTTATATGCATGACCAAGATCTCAAAACAACACAGAACTAACTGAAAATTCACAATTTTTTTTTAAAAAAAACAGCAATAATTAACAACTGAGTAAAAGCAGCGAAATAAAGCTAAAGTGAAAACAAACATTTTCCCTAAGGTGTGCCTTTTCACTCTTCATTACGCAACATTTTTTTAAAGAAAAATGTCAAATAAGAACAGGAAATTAGGGACACAAATGAGGCAACAATCATATTGCAAGCACTTTGCAACTCCCTCATTGGTATGAGGTGCAAATTACATATTCATCATGTTCAGGGGAGGTAGAACGAGTCATGAGGGATCACATCCATTATTCATTACTTTACTGATGAATTTTGATCACAGAGAGGAATGAAAAGCCTTTGTAACTAAATGTGTATGGATTAACAAATTGTAAATGTATATTGTGCAAATATTCTTAGAGGATCATCAGCTGTGCAAATACTAATCATGTATGTATTTCCCTGAAGGATACAATTCATACTAACAAGTCTGTCTAGTTTATTCTTATTACTTTTATTGACAGGAACAAATAAGAAAGTAAACAGTAAGATGAGATTAAAAAATATTTTTGTTTATTTTAACTAGATATTCATATGCAGAACTAAATTATGCTGTAATAATCACATTATTCATTGATATGTCAACAGTTGTAGCTTTATTCAGAGGATAAACCATTGATAATTTATCACAATATATGTTAATTTAATTTCCCTTAAAATAAATATTTGAGGTGTTTATAAAATGATGAAAACCTTCCACCAAAAATGTGAAGTAATGTGCATTAAATATTGAATTATTTGTTGGTTTATCCATGACCATGCAGCATATTTTAAACAAACTGCTTTCGCTGTCATTCATTAACTGTTCATACAGGGGAATATGAGCACCTAACTGGAATACCAATAAACAATTAAAAGATGACATTTGGCACTCATTCAAAGCCCCATGTCAATATGCTTTGCAGTATTGTAAGTTTAAAATAATTTCTGATGTTCATTTTCCATCTGAAGCAAGTAAATTTATTTGTTATGTTCTTAAATTAATCCAGCTGATTGGTTGCTTGTCACAAACAGGTCTGTACACAAGAAAGAAAGAAAGAAAGAAAGAAAGAAAGAAAGAAAGAAAGAAAGAAAGAAAGAAAGAGCATCCACCACTGTAATTAACTATCAGGGTTTCCCAACAACATTGGTACAGTGGGTTACCTACAGTATATACCTCTGTTCCAAAAAAGTTGAAACACTAAAATTTGAAAAAGAATGCTTTTTTTAATTTTTTTTCCAGATCTCAGTTTATTCCCAGTAAAATATAGAAAATATATCAAATGTTAAAAGTAAGGGATTACTTTTCAACGTTTGATATACTTTCTGTTTTTTTATTATTATTATTCATGCAAAAACATTAGCACATCTTGAATTTGAAAGCAACAGTACGTCTCAAAAAGAGTTGGGACAGTGCCATTTTAAAACTTATAAAACAGCCCATAAAAGTCCAGCAACTGGGAAGACCAGTTACTGGACCTTTGTGAGAGGAATATTATCCCATTCTTGTTTCATATAGGATTGTAGCTGTTAGTTGTGGAAAGGTCTGGAATGCAGGCATCCCACTCTAGCAGGTGGACTTTTACTATGAAGCCATGCTGTTTGGAGGTGCAGTATTTGGTTTAGCATTGTCTTGCTGTAATATGCAATGGTCTTCTCTGAAAAAGATGTCTGGATGAGAATATATCAAAGCCTGTATATACTATGGGTGTAACAGTACATGCATTCGTATTCAGATTTTTCAGTACAGCACCTTCAATTTGGTACTGAGGCCGACCAAGGTTCCTCATGGACCATGTTGAGTAATGGATAGGAAGTGTAACTGCCTCACACCGTACATGTAAACAAACAGTGCAGCCCAGCCTCTGACTAGTACTGACTAAACGGAGAAGCCAGAGCTTGAAGACCCTCTTCACACATCTCCTGTCTGGGAATACTTCAGCTTTCTGATGAAATATGTGAACGGGTAAAGGTAAGTGAATAAGACGAAAACAGCATCGGATATGTTAACTCGTTTGAAACGGCACTACGCGAACGTAAATATCAGTGCAGCTCGGAAAAAAAAGTAGTGCGGTACAAGCGCAGTTTCCAGCAGCATTTAGACAGCCTCTCAAGGGCTTTTCAGATCGAGCAAAAACAATAACAAATGCCATTGACGTTTTTATAGCAGTAGATCTAAGGCCATATTCAGTTGTTAAGAACACCAGGTTTAAACACATGCTGAAGGTAACTGAGCCGCGGTATGAAGTTCCTTGTTGTGCCCACTTCAGTCAGAAAATAATACCATCCTTTAAAGAAAAAGCTAAATATGTTAATGCTGCAATTTAGGCCTGTGTTTTTGTCACGATTGCCAAGCAGTCAAGGCACCCCAGAGAAGAGGGAGACTTTCAAAAGTTTGCAACAATCAATTTTCCATTTATTCCAAATAATTCGTAGACAACAACTTACATGAACATCCAACACCCAACCCAAAACCAAATGAACAACACCTGTTAATATACTTAGTGAGATAATTAGACTAATTGGAACATACCAAAATCCCTGGTAAGACAATACATATTCCATATTCCCACATATACCCAATAGTATCTAAAAGAGTCATAAATACATAAATAATTTCCCACCATATTTTACAGACTAAATAAACACCATAAATAACACCATAAATAGTACAATAATTAGTTTAAACCCTTATTTACATATTAAATCCCCCTCTACTCAACCATCATATACTTCCTCCCCCTGGCATCCTTTAAAGGATATTCAAACCCCTAAGGAGTCTTTTGCCTGGACACCACCAGGAAGCATGCTGGCAAAGGTACGTGGTCTTAAGATTATTCAATTGCCTCACCCAATTAACATAAATAACATTAATATTTATCTCACAAATGGAATTCTCTTCACTCAAAACAGATCTCAAATTATATGTGCATTTTATCCAATACAATCCATGTTAACATTTGCAAATTATAAGTCCTATTTACACATATAACATTCAATTACTGAGGACCATAACAGTGGCAACACTCCGTCATCACAGTTTTTTAAGGGCGCCTTGGTATGTTCTTTCTTAATTGTCTAAAAAATTGCTAATAATTTGCTGTTGTTGTGCATGGGTGCCTTCAGCACTTATACACAACAATGACAAATTATCTGCAATTTTTTGACCAATTAACAAGTGAAATTAGATAATTTCCCACAGAAACCTGAATATACCAGAGCACCCTGGTTAAAAACACTGCTTCAGGCAACAAGGAACTTTAATTTTCTAAAAATAAAAGAATAATTCAGACTATTCAAACTTCTATTGTTGCACTTGTCTGCATCGTTCATTTGCTAAAAAGATCATTTATTTATTTGACTGTATACTGTTAAGTCCACAAACCCGGAATGGAGACAAACAAGGATGCTGTGCTTGAACTGAACTTTATTACACACCGTTCAACAGTACACTGCACACATGAACACTCAGTTGTAACTCCCACGCTAACTCACTAACATTCACGCCAACTCTCTGCCATGACATGGAGGACTCTCCCATATATAGTGGCATGATGACATCACCCGCAGGCTACGTCATCACACTGCACACTACGGTAAAACTACACCCACCCCCCCCGCAAAACACAGAACATGTACAGTGGTGTGAAAAAGTGTTTGCCCCCTTCCTGATTTCTCATTTTTTTGTATGTTTGTCACACTTACATGTTTCAGATTATCAAACAAATTTAAATATTAGACAAAGATAACACAAGTGAACATGAAATGCAGTTTTTAAATGAAGGTGTTTATTAGTAAGGGAAAAAATCCAAACCTACATGGCCCTGTGTGAAAAAGTGATTGCCCCCTAAACCTAATAACTGGTTGGGCCACCCTTAGCAGCAACAACTGCAATCAAACATTTGCAGTAACCGGCAATGAGTCTTTTACAGCGCTGTGGAGGAATTTTGGACCACTCATCTTTGCAGAATTGTTGTAATTCAGCCACATTGGAGGGTTTTCAAGCATGAACCGCCTTTTTAAGATTATGCCACAGCATCTCAATTGGATTCAGGTCAGAACTTTGACTAAGCCACTCCAAAGTCTTCATTTTGTTTTTCAAAAGCCATTCAGAGGTGGACTTGCTGGTGTGTTTTGGATCATCGTCCGGCTGCAGAACCCAAGTGCACTTCAGCTTGAGGTCACGAACAGATGGCCAGACATTCTCCTTCAGGATTTTTTGGTAGACAGCAGAATTCATGGTTCCATTTACCACAGCAAGTCTTCCAGGTCCTGAAGTAGCAAAACAGCCCCAGACCATCAAACTACCACCATCATATTTTGCTGTTGGTATGATGTTCCTTTTCTGAAATGCTGTGTTACTTTTACACCAGATGTAATTGTCACAGTGGCCCTCACGAGCCACCTTAAGACGCCAGCAGTCACCAGTGAGTTGCAGTGATGTTTATTGACAGGTGCAGGAACAGAGGGTGACACACATGACAGTGCAGGTAGGACAATCATAGGATAACACACGATGAATGGGTAACGTCTGAGCCAGGGAGCACCCGATGCGCCAGACGAAGTAACAATGGAGGTAAAGTCTCACAGACGTACCTTATAAGACGAGGCGGTTGACAGGAACGTTAACAGGAGATTCACAGGTAGGATAACGAAGACTAACAGGTTGGTTAACGGGAGTTAACAGAGACTACTGCATCGGGGAGCATTCAGCACCTGCTTTTAACCCTGGTCACTAATGACCCCGATGCAGTACAGCTGTTGACTCTGACAGCAGGGAGCTCCCCCGGGCGCTGTCACAATAAGAGCCCGGGGAGCTAGAAGGAACACTCTGCTGTCAAAGCCAGGGAAAAGATGATATAAGACCCGAGTGCGGACGGAACCGACACTCGGGCTATGACAGTACCTCCCCCTCTAGGCCGAGCCCCTGAGCAGCCCAAGTAACACCCAAGCCCCCACCCTCCACCCCCCCTAGGGTGGGCGGATGGGGCGCTGGCAGGAGGGAGAGAGACAAAAAAGGACGACAATAACAGGGGACCAACAGGGCTATAGAGACAGGTAGATAGGAGAAAAAAAAAAAACATACTCCCTCAAATGTGGGTAACATGAACAGAACCAGACAGGCAATACATATATTGGTTAAACCACAAATTGACATTAGATGGAGGAGGGAAAAAGAACTACCAAATACAGGAACGAAAAAGGAGTGAGCCACAAAAATCACATATCACCACCCACCCACCCACCCCCCGCCCCACACACCCCAACAGTTTCACAGACATAATGAGAAACCCCGGAAAGAGTGCAGTTCTGAACCTGGGGGATGGAGGCAGAAAGTTCGGGGGGCCGTCCGGCATCAAGCGGCTACAAAACAGGCAGGGAAAAAAAGGACAGTTCAGGCAGCCTACCCCGGTCCCATGCTTGGAAGCAGAAAGTTTCAGGCGGCCGGACCAGGTCACCAAACAGGGGGTCCCATGTGTCGGGAGGCCGACTCCAGAGAGCCAAATTGGCGCAGCAGTCTTTCAGGCAGCCGACCCGCATTGCTAGCCCACCAGAACCGTAGGGGAGAAGTAGCCGGCAGTTTCGCTGAAAAAGGGAGAGACGAGGGAGAACCGGGTGGAGCGTTCGGAACCCCAACGGCCCGGGTGGAGATGGGTTGCGCTCCTCAGGAGGACGAGGAGGGTGACGATGGTGATGAGGATGAAGAAGGGGATGAGTCTATCCAGCATCCGGCGGCAGGGGATCTGCAGCTCCCTCACCGAACCTGGAACCTGCTGGTGCTGCACCCACGTCGGACCCCGATTGGGCCGGAACCGCACCCGCGGTGGACCCCGATTGGGCCTCCGACGCACCCACGTCGGACCCCAATTGGGCCGAAACCGCACCCACGGTGGACCCCGATTGGACCTCCGGTGCACCCGCGATGGACCCCGATTGGGTCGGTGCAGCTCCGCTGACGATCTCCACCCCCGAGCCTGGAACCTCCAACTCGGTGACACCAACCCGTTCCACGCCGGCGACACTGAAACAAAGCTCGAGGACAGGAAAACCGGGATCAGCATCACCGGTAGCAACGGAACCCAGCGAGACGAGCTCGGGCGCAGCAGATGGCTGCTCCTCACTCGCCTCCCCGAGAGGCAGGCAAAAATGCTCAACAACAGGGGACAGAGACAGAAGAGGGAGCACTTGCCTGCACTCGGGTTCCGTTGCCACCCAGGACTCCGACGATCCAGGTTCTGGGTGACTCTCGTCAGCAGACTCGGATTCAGCTGCGTCAGGCTCCGCAGCTGACAAGATGTTATCAGCAGCCTGAGGTTCCTCCCACGCTGCTGTCCACGCCAATGACCCGTATGGCGTGGGGGCAGGGGACCCTCGACCCACTGGCTCGGACCGCTCTGGTGAGGAGACCCAGAGACGCTTCTCCGTCGGCTCAGGCTCCGGGCCGCAGTCCGCTCCTCTCCTCCGTCCGCGGCGTAGCAGCAGGGCCGGATCCAGGCTTTCTAGCACAGTAGGGGCCCTCTTCGTCCGACGACGCTGGCCTGGCGTCATGGACCGCTCGATGGGGAAGAACACAGAGGCAGCAGGTTTAATTATTTCATCCACAGCAGGTGGAGGGAGCTCGGGGGGCTGCGAACCCCGAACTCCACCCCCAGGAGTCAGACAAGGCAGAACAAAATCAAGATGTGACAAATTATCGTGCACTTGCCTTCCTCCCGGGGCTGAGATGGTTCCTGCTGTGGGGGACGTCATTCCTCCTTCTCCCCGCTGGATGGCAACAGAGGGCCCCCTGGGAAGACGAGGTGGGGCCGCTCTCGGAGGTTCGCTGACGGGATACACCGGCAGCGAGTCCAGCCGGGGATTCTGCTGAGGGTTGCCCGCGCTGTTACGCCAACGTCGTCGTCGGCCCCCAGACGGCGCGTACTCCTGGACCTGCTCCGGGACGGGAACGGGACACCAACGCGGGGAGCGAGGATGCCTCCTCCCCTGCTTCCTGCTCTTCTCCTCCAGCCCACGAAGTAACTCGCGCTGAACGGCGAGTTCCTCCCACCTCGTTATCACCTCCGGGAGATCATCATACTCGAGGGGGAGGTTGTCCAGAAACTCCTCAGCATAGTCCAAATGTCTACGAATGTCACTGGGAGCGACGCACAGCGTAGTGGTGAAGATCGTGCAGTCCACATTCTCTAGAACCTCCGCTAGCTTCCTGCCCAGGCGCCGACCGCGGCCCCTGGAGGACGGCATTCTCCCAGCAACAGACACTCAGACGGGGAGGAACAACAGTCAGTGAAAGCACAAACTCACGGTGAAAGGCGTCTCGGTGTGGCGCCTCCGTTTAGGCGACCTGGCAGCAGTCTACTGTCACAGTGGCCCTCACGAGCCACCATAAGACGCCAGCAGTCACCAGTGAGTTGCAGTGATGTTTATTGACAGGTGCAGGAACAGAGGGTGACACACATGACAGTGCAGGTAGGACAATCATAGGATAACACACGATGAATGGGTAACGTCTGAGCCGGGGAGCACCTGATGGCCAGACGAAGTAACAATGGAGGTAAAGTCTCACAGACGTACCTTATAAGACGAGGCGGTTAATAGGAACGTTAACAGGAGATTCACAGGTAGGATAACGAAGACTAACAGGTTGGTTAACGGGAGTTAACAGAGACTGCTGCATCGGGGAGCATTCAGCACCTGCTTTTAACCCTGGTCACTAATGACCTCGATGCAGCACAGCTGTTGACTCTGACAGCAGCATAGCTGTTGACTCTGACAGCAGGGAGCTCCCCCGGGCGCTGTCACAATAAGAGCCCGGGGAGCTAGAAGGAACACTCTGCTGTCAAAGCCAGGGAAAAGATGATATAAGACCCGAGTGCAGACGGAACCGACACTCGGGCTATGACAGTAATGGGACACACATCTTCCAAAAAGTTCAGCTTTTGTTTCATCAGTCCACACAGTGTTTCCCCAAAAGTCTTGGGGACCATCAAAATGTTTTCTGGAAAAACTGAGACGAGTCTTTATGTTCTTTTTGCTCAGCAGTGGTTTTCGTCTTGGAACTCTGCCATGCAGGCCATTTTTGCCCAGCCTCTTTCTTATGGTGGAGTCATAAACACTGACCTTAACTGAGGCAAGTGAAGCCTGCAGTACTTTGGATGTTGTTGTGGGGTCGTTTGTGACCTCTTGGATGAGTCGTCGCTGCGCTGTTGTGGTAATTTTAGTCGGCCGGCCACTCCTGGGAAGGTTCACCACTGTTCCATGTTTTCACCATTTGTGGATAATGGCTCTCACTGTGGTTTGCTAGAGTCGCAAATGTAGCACCCTCAAGGATTAGCTTACACACGAGGTGTAGAGTAAAACAGGGTTTATTCTTGTTCTTGACAACCTTTGACAACCTGTGAGAACTAGTCACAAAAAGAAAATATATTAAAATAAATATAAAACTACATTTTACAACTTACATTGATAAAATAAATTAAAGACATAAAACATGCAGTAAAACATATAAAAACGTTAGACAAACCTCGTGAGCTGGCATCCACGAGGGGATAAATGATCCTTTTTAACCTCCGTTTGTCCTCCTTCTTCTTTTGTATTACTTTTCTTTGTTTTAATCGTCCCTTTCACATGTTCGCCATCAATCTATGGAGCTTGGCGGCAAGTGGCAAGTGTGCTGCACTGCTTGGGCGGAAGTGCGCAGATAATTAAGGTCGGGCGGAACCTAAGGCCAAATAAATAGTTCCGTGTACACTAAAGTTGACCGCTAGATGACACAGTCACTAAGAGAGAGACAAACAACTAAATAAAGGCATAAATAGGGAGTAAATTAAGAGAGACTGTTACAGCAAAGCTTTAGAAATGGTTTAAAAACCTTTTCCAGACTAATAGATCTCAATTACTTTGTTTCTCATTTGTTCCTGAATTTCTTTGGATCGCAGCATAATGTCTAGCTTTTGAGGATCTTTTGGTATACTTCACTTTGTCAGGCAGGTCCTATTTAAGTGATTTCTTGATTGAGAACAGGTGTGGCAGTAATCAGGCCTGGGTGTAGCTAGAGAAATTGAACTCAGCTTTTGAAAGATGTGATAAGCCACAGTTAATTTATGTTTTAACAGTGGGGGGGTGTCACATTTTCACACAGGGCCATGTAGGTTTTGATTTTATTTTTTTTTTTTTACCCATAATAATAAACACCTTCATTTAAAAACTGCATTTTGTGTTTACTCATGTTATCTTTGTCTAATATTTAAATTTGTTTGATGATCTGATGCCTTTGGAGATGCCGGACCCCTGGGGCCAGGACCAATCTTCATAAAGCTGGGGCCCGGGTCCCACACTGCATCAGTTGTCTCCCGCAAAGCCTCGCCGTCTGGAGCAGCCACCTGGACATGCTGGAGTTGTTTGTAGGCCGAACCGAACCGTCTGTCAGTCGAAAGCATGCCAATCCTAGTTTTGTCACGATTCTCAGTGCCATCCGCTGTTCCGTCGGCTGTGACTTGGTCAGCCACTGTCCCGGTCTCTCATCGGTGTGGACTCGAACCCAGTCCATGACTTTGAGTGACACCTTGCTCAGTTTCATGTGCCACTGTGATCACTGTGGTGCTGCGTGCTCATCCATTTTGGGACCTTCGTCATGCCGTAACAGTTCTGTTGTTACTGTGTTCGTCATGGACCCATCACCCGACTTCACCGTCGCTGTTTCCATAGTCTGAAGCTGGTCATGGGTACGGAAAGTGTCCGGCGTCTCTCCCATGTCATTCATTGTTGCGGACTCCTCACACGTCGGCTTGGTCATAACCCCCGTAGACTGACACTGAGCATGGGTAATGAAGCAGTCTGGTTCCTCCTCTCTCCCATCTGATGTGCCTTATTGTGCCGCATCATAAACAATGTCTGTGCCCAGTTGCTGTGCCTCAAGGTTCTCTGCGCGCACGGGCTCCCTCTCCTGCGAATCCACAGTGGCCTCTGGCTGGGTGAGGATCTGAAGCGAGTCAGGCCGCTGCCCCCACCCCCGCCCCCGCACAAGCAGCTCTCCTCCTGTGTGCACAGGGTAATTGGTTTGGTGTTGGTGTCGCCCTGAATTTTCTCATCGCACACCACGTCATCGTCGCAGATAACATGTTTGGTAGACCCAGGGAACAGACACAGGCTCAAGAGTGGATTCAATTATCTTTATTTATAGAAAGTGAGGTGTGTGAGTGCGTGTGTGTGTAGTGTATGTGGATGTGACTGTATATGTCTGCAGTGACATCGTAGCTGGGGGTGAGCAGAGCGCCATTTGACCTGGCAACCCTATAAACAAAGCAGAGGCACAGATGTTAGCACTGCCCTACTGAAGGAGTATATAAGGAATGACTGAGGCTTACTTTTACAGACGGGGAGACGCTCTCAGGTCGGCCCGGAGGCTACAGCCAGGAAGACAGCGTCTGCTGTCATGATGCCGCTGGTGAAGAGATGGACCGCTGGGACGAGGGAGGCTTGGACCGCCACCAGGAGGAACGATTCCACCGCCACAGAATTCCGCCTGTGCACAGGGGATAAACGCTGGAACAGGTGAGTAGCAATTGGCTTACTTGGTAGACGGGGCTGAATCTTTCCAAAGGATGAAGCAGAGACAAGGAGGGCTTGGGCAGGATCAATGAAGACAGGATAATGGGCTTTGAAGACGAGAGTCGAGCTTCTTCAGCCAGGGAGACAGACGGTTTCATGCCAATCTGAAGGCAGAGCGGGTTAAACAGCCCGAGTATGATGGAGAACTGGTGTGCACGCAGCTGTAAGAGATAATGACACACAGTGAGCCATCACAGCAGACGTCCGTCATGTCCCAGTTGCCGCAACCGGATGATTCGAACCCGGTGCTGTTGCGGATAGTGAAGCCCAGTCTGTAGAAGAGGTGGCATCCCATAATATTGTCACTGTGCATCGCCACTTGGAACGTGAAGTCATACACAATCTTTGACTTGTAGTAGACTGTTAGCTCAACTGTTCCTACATTACTGAGTCTGTGACCGCCGTATCCATATAGCTCCACTGGGTTCTTCTTTATTTTGTGGTTGGGGAAAAATTTCTTCACAGTGGCCCAGTTTAACATTGACCTAACTGCCGCCGTGTCAAGCTGTAGCAGTACAGCCACACCGTGTAATTCAACCATGCTGTATGCATATGTTACAAGTCCTGGGCTTGGGCCTCATAATCAGATTATAATAATAGTGGTTGGTGTGTTGTATTCCCCTGAAAAGAGCCCAGTTTCAGCAAAAAAAAAAAGTTCAATTGCACGTTTTATCAGAGACAAAACGTACAGAGGCACGTGAAAAAGATTTTTGACGTGCAGTGGGTACATGGCGTTTACAGCTTTAAGAAAGGTCTGTAACTGCATTTTTTCACTTTTTTCACTTTCACTTTTTGACTTTAACTTTCAGAATTGACCATCTAACCCATACTCTAATCCCTAACCCTAACCTCACAGGAACCTTTCATTAGTGGAGTGAAAAACAAACTAAGGAAAAAAAAACGAAGATAAAGGTCAGTGAGAGACGAGATTGAGAGTCAAACTCGTGTTTTTGCTGAAAGAGCTGTGTAAGTAACCGTCCACCATCCCTCTCCCATCAACCAAATGAGCGTTGGGAAACCAAAGTAAACGATGCATTGTTCTGCGCATGCGCGGTGAGGACTGTATGCGCAGTGAGTGAACTTGTAAAAACGTACCGAGGCACTTTTTTTTAATTTAACGTGCAAATGTACGTTTTTAGAGGGGTGGGAAAACATTTATTAGATACATTTTTTTACTGAGACCGGGTTGCCTGAAAACAACAGAACAAAATCAGGTGGGGCAAAAGTGTGTTTTCATGTCTGGCTCAGCAGAAAGAGGAAGAACGCAGCCCTTCTCACGTTAAAACCAGGTTTGGTGGCACCAATAAAGCGCCACACTGCCACCTACTGGTTGAAAGTTAAAACTACTTTGAACATGAAAAACTATATTATTACTGTGTCGCAGCTGGAAAAATAGGTTGGCCAATGAGGGGAAACATTAATACACTGCATATTAACTAAAATATAATCACAAATGTGAACAAACTCACAGTGGGCATTACACGCTCCCTAACAAAAAAAAAAAAGAATGGCTCCCGACATTCCCTCAAAACCCGTAGTCCAAACAATATAATCAAAACCACGTAACCAATGAGATAGTGCAAGTGCTTAAACTAAGCCTGCACCTAGGGCAGGTAAGTAGGGCATGAAAGTAGGATCGAGAAATGTGTGATAGGGCTGTGGAAAACAATACATTGGGGCATACATTGGAGGTACACTAGGGACTAAGAGTGTTGACACCAGTGTGAGGTTGGTAAGTAGGCTGACCAAACTCTGGATAGCTGAACAGTTGTGGGGGTCATCTTTCTCGAGCTGACCTTCTCACTGGCTGTGTATTGTTATCAGTTGTGGGGGTCAGGTTCAGTGCTGGGGGCATGCCTGGTCCCGGCTCACTTTCATTCTCTGCCGCTTCTGCCTCTTCTGATGAGTCTTGTTGCTCTACTCTGTCCTCCAACTCTCTGTTTCCATCCATTTCATTCTCAGATATCTCAGTTCTGAATTGTCTTTCTCTTTCAGGTTCTTCAGGATGACTGCTTTGTTGTGGATTACAGGTAAGTACCTTTTCAGTAGGATTTTGGTCATTTGGATGGCACACTCTCAGCCAGTACTGATACTGGGGGCTCTTGTCGTCATCATCAGAGTTGGTGTCATTTGTCTGGGTTGGATCAGGTTGCTTCTTATTCACTGCAACTGATGATCTTTTCTTTCCTCTCCCTTTTGCAGATGTTGTAGTCTTTATTGCTACTGGAGGTAGGTCTGCAGGTAGGTCATTTACAACATGCAGCAGGTTTCGATGTAGGACACATGTCTTTGATGTGTCTGTTTCTGACACCACTTTGTATACAGGGCTGTCATGGATTTGCTCTTTTACAATGTAGATTGTCTTTTCTCTATAAGCTCTTAACTTTCCAGGCCCACCTCTCTCTTGCAAGTTACGTACCAGCACTCTGTCACCTGGTTTCAGGATGACACCTCACATGTGTTGGTCATAGTATTTTTGCCTTCTGGCGCTTGACTGTTTGGAGTTCTCTGATGCAATCCGATAAGCTTCAGTCATGGTTTTGGCTCACTTTTCTGCATAGCCTTTAGGGGTCTGAGCTTCCTCATTGACAGTCAGTCTAAACAACAGATCCACTGGTAGTCGTGGGTGGCGACCATACAACAGAAAGAAGGGTGAGTAGCCTGTTGACTCATGACGTGTGCAGTTATACGCGTGGACTATCTGGGGGAGTTGTTCATTCCATCTTTTCTTCTTCTCCTCAGCCAGGGTCCTTAGCATTTGTAATAGAGATCTGTTAAAGCGCTCAGTCGGATTCCCTTGTGGGTAATATGGGGACGTTCTGGAGTGCCCAACTCCACTCAACTTCTGCAATGTACTGAATTAGTTTATTTTCGAATTCTCTGCCTTGGTTGTGGTGCAATTTAGCTGGATAACCAAACCAAGGGATAAAGTCATTGAATATCCTTTCTGCGGTTTTCCCAGACTTGTTCCTTGTTGCATAGGTTTGGGCAAATCTTGTGAAATGGTTAACTACCACAAGAATGTACTCATAGCCGCCTTTGCTGGACTCCAGGTGTAAGTAGTCAATGGAGACTAACTCAAGGGGTGAGGTGGTGGTGATGGTGCCGATTGAAGCCCTTGCATGAGTAGCTGGTTTCTTCTGTTTTATACAGGGGCACCTTTTAGTCACATAATCTTCGATGTCTCATTTCATATATGGCCAATAGAAGCGCTGTCTTGCCAGGTTTATGACTCCTTCGACATCAACGTGGCCCATGTCATTGTGTAGTTGGCAGAGAACAAGGGACTTGTATTGAACAGGCAGCTGGTGTCTTTGGCCTGTTTTCCTATACAGGAGTCTGTTTTCTAAATGGAGTTTGCCCCACTCATGCATCAGCTTTTTGACTGTTCCACTGATGCTTCGTCTCATTTTATTGGTCAGTGTCTTGTTAGTTTCTTCGAGTTTCATGATCTCTCCAATGGCAGGGTCAGATCATTGGGCTCTAACCAGCTCATCATGGTCAAAAGCTGATAGGGGGTCTGGGATGTTGCACCCCAACATTTCATGTGCCATGCCCAGGGCTGCAACCCAGGCGACCTCCTCCATTTTTGCTGCTCTTCTACCGTCCCAGATGGCGGTAACAAGCTCCTGGGGCAGCTCCTCTGTGCACTGAGTGATGTACTTGTCAACATCCAGAGGGTAGCAAGAAAGTGTATCATCATCGATGTTACTTTTCCCTGGTCGATACTTTATGTCAAATCTAAAGTCTGACAGTTCGCCCACCCACCTGTGGCCCACAGCGTTCAGTTTGGCGGTGCTGAGCACGTATGTCAGGGGATTATTATGGGTATACACCATGAAGTGTGGTGCATAGAATAAGTAATCCCTGAACTTTTCATAGATGGACCACTTGAGGGCGAGAAATTCCAATTGTGGCAATTGTCACAATTCCAATTGTACAGTGAAGCCTGTAGTTTCTCTCGGCTGCAGTGAGCATTCTCGAACCATAACTAGTGACTCTCATCTTCCCATTCTGTCGTTGGTATAAAATCACTCCAAGTCCCTGCTCAGACGTGTCAGTTTGCAAGGTGAAGGGAGAGTTGAAATCGGGGTAGAGTAAAACAGGGGGACTTGTTATGGCCTCAGTCAGGTTACATAGTGCTTGTTGATATTCCTCCTTCCACATCACTGGAGTTCGTGATGGCAACTGTGCCACTTTTCTCTTTCCTCCTTCTTTCCTGAGTTTGTTGTGAGGGACTGCAGTCATGCCATCTTTCACCTGCAGCAATTCATAGAGTGGTTTGGCTAACATTGCAAAATCTTTCACGTAGGCCCTGTAGTAGCTCAGGAAGCCAAGTATGCGACGGAGGTCTCCAATTGCGGCAGGTGCCTTGTCTCTCAGAGCACGCACAGCATCCAAATCCTTGGGATCAATTCAGACACCGGCACCAGACACAAACCGTCCCACATACCGCACTTCCGGCTTGAACAATTCACATTTGGCCATTCTCAACTTGATCCCATGGCATGCAGGGCTTGAAGGACTTTTCTCAGTCCCCCCATGTGTTCTTCAAAGCTTCGAGCATAGCAGAGGATGTCATCAAGCTATGGTATGCAGTACTCATCCCTCAAGGAGTCCAGTATTTCCCCCATACTCTGTTGAAATGTGGCCGTGGCATTAGTCAGGCCAAAAGGGATCCGGACCCATCCTCAAGGCTCCAAGGCTCAAACTCGCCTCCATTTCCTCCGCAAACTGAGGGGAACACGAGTCCCACCCCCCCCATCATACAGTCATTCTACCAGGGCACCGTTGAGAGCATCCTCATCAGCTGCAGCACGGTGTGGTATAGAAGCTGCACCGCCTCCTGCTGGAAGACACTACAACGCACAGTGAAAGCGGCCAGGAAGATCATAGGTGCCCCTCTACCACCCCCTCTTGGACATCTACCTCACCCGCAGAGCCATCAACATTGCAGGTGACACCTCACACCCCTCACACTCCCTCTTCAGCCTCCTGCTTTCGGGGAAAAGGTACCAGAGCCTCTGGGCCCGCTCCATAAGACTGCTAAACAGCCTTGTCCATCAAGCCATCAGGACCCTGAACTCTGTCCACTCCACACACCCCACACCCCCACCCCCAGCCCGGGGATCGTGACACACTCACCCACACAATAACTACCTCAGCTGTTGGCACAGAAAGACTGGCACACCAACAATAATACATTTGCTGCTGTATGTCTCTGCACTATACTGCAACCATTTGCGCAAATGCCATATCTGCTGCTGTCTTGCCATTGCAATACTGATCATGAGCAGTCCTATCTGTCACTGCCTGCACCTACACTACCGCATTGATCTTGTAACTACAAGTATTACTGCTCTACTTTTCTGTATATAAGGTTTCATCATTTATCGTTTATCTTTATTTGCATTATGGGATGTCTGGGTCTATTTTTGTCGCCATTTGCACTATGGGTAGCATTACTGTATATAGACTGCTGTTGTTGTTTTTCCAGTCTTATTACTTTTTCTTTTTTTTACATATTGTGCACACCACTGAAGACAGAGAGAAACACCAGTGTTTCACAGTGAGTGTGTTAAGGTTTGGGGGTGGGGGGTGGACAGAGTTCAGGGTCCTGATGGCCTGATGAACAAAGTTGTTTAGCAGTCTTGTGGAGTGGACCCGGAGGTTTCAGTACCTTTTGTCCGAGGGCAGGGGCTGAAGAGGGAGTGTGAGGGGTGGGAGGTGTCACCTGCAGTGTTGATTGCTCTGCGGGTGAGGTGGGTCAGGTCTTTGGGGGGGTGGGGAATGGGAGCACGATGATCTTGCTGGCTGCTTTTGGTGTGCGTTGTAGTGTCTTCCGGCAGGAGGCGTTGCAGCTTCCATACCACACTGTGATGCAGCTGGTGAGGATGCTCTCAGTGGTGCCCCGGTAGAATAAGCACATGATGGGGGGTGGGACTCATGCTCTCCTCAGTTTGCGGAGGAAATGGAGGCAAGTTTGAGCCTTCTTCGCCAATGATGTGGTGTTGTTGGACCAGGAGAGGTCCTCAGAGATGTGCACCCCCAGGAACTTGGTGCTGCTCACCCTCTCCACAGCTGCACCATCGATGATCAGAGGGGGATGCTGTGTGTGTCCCTTCCTGAAGTCGACCACAATCTCCTTGGTTTTTCCCATGTTCAGGAAGAGGTTATTGTCTTTACAGCACTGGACCAATTGGCTCATCTTATTTCTGTAGTTGGCCTCCTCATTGTTGGTGATGAGGCCCACCACTGTCGTGTGATCCGCAAACTTGATGATGTGGTTGGTGTTGAAGGCTGGTGCACAATCATGGGTCAGCAGGGTGAAGAGCAGCAGGCTGAGCATGCACCCTTGTGGGGCCCCTGTGCTCAGTGTGATGGTCTTGGATGTGTTGCTGCCAACCCACACATTCTGTGGCCTCCCCGTGAGAAAGTCCAGCACTCAGTTACAGAGGTTTTGAGAGAAAGGTTTTGAGTCCCAAGTGTCTGAGTTTTTGTATCAGGTGCTGGGG
This sequence comes from Pholidichthys leucotaenia, assembly GCA_020510985.1. NCBI lineage: Eukaryota > Metazoa > Chordata > Actinopteri > Cichliformes > Pholidichthyidae > Pholidichthys > Pholidichthys leucotaenia. Next base: position 108,700,532 of record CM035837.1, read on the forward strand.
GATGACTGTGTTGAATGCTGAACTGAAGTCCAAGAACAGCATTCGCACATAGGAGTTCTTTGAGTCCAGGTGGGTGAGGGCTGGATGGAGAGCAGCAGCGATGGCATCTTCTGTGGATCTGTTTGACCTGTATGCAACTGAGATGGGTCGTGGGAGGGAGGATGGACTTGATGTTCTACATGACCAGCCGTTCGAAGCACTTCATTATGAGTGGGGTCAGTGCTACGGGCCAGTAATCATTGTAGCTGGATGGAACGGGTTTCTTTGGGACTGGTATTATGGTGGCAGTTTTGAAACATGCGAGGACAACAGCTTGAGTCAGGAAGATGTTGAAGATGTCGGCCAGGACATTCTTGAGCTCCTCTGCACAGTACTTGAGAGCGCGACCTGGTATGTTGTCTGGTCCAGTTACCTTGCTTGGGCTGATCCTGCAGAGGGTCCTCTTCACGCTAGCTGGATCCAGACATAGGGCCTGCTCATCTGGAGGAGGAGTGGTCTTATGTGCTGATGTGCTGTTTTGTGCTTCAAAGCAGCCAAAGAAGTCATTTAGGTTGCTAAGCAATGTGATGTCACTCGCCCAGGTCTGAGGTGGAGGTTTGTAGTTGGTGAGGGCCTGTATGCCACACCAGAGGGAACGTGCATCTCTGGTGTTGCTGAAGGGGCCAGATATTTTCTTGCTGTTCTGTCGTTTTGCCTCCTTGATGTCACGGGACAGGTTGGCCCTAACTATTGTTAGTCCTGCAGTGTCGCTAGCCCTGAAGGCTGCGTCCTGAGCCCTCGGGAGCCTGTGGACCTCTGATGTCATCCATGGCTTTTGGTTGGCATGAACAGTGATGGTTTTGCAGTGAGTGACATCATCAGTGCATTTAGCTATGTATGCTATAACTACCTCAGTGTACTCTTCTAGGTTTGTGTGTCCATTGTGAGTGGCTGCGTCCTTGAAAGTGTCCCAGTCTGTAGTGCTGAAGCAGTCTTTCAGAGCATCAGAGGCCTGCTCTGGCCACACCTATTTTTTTGTTGGTCTGATTGTTTTCACTCTGGGTTTGTATGCAGGCCTTAACAAAATGGTGATGTGATCAGAGAGACCCAGGTGGGGAAGGGGGGAGGCTCTGTATGCTTTCTCGTGAGTTGTGTACACCAGGTCCAGCAAATTGTCTCCTCTTGTTGGGAAGCCTACATGTTGGTGTATATTTGGTAGGAGGGCCTTTAACTCTGCATGATTGAAGTCTCCTGTTGTGATGAGGAATCCATCTGGATGCGTCATTTGTGTCTCACTGATGGCCTGATAGAGTTCTTTTAGTGCTTTAATTCAATTCAACTTTATTTATATAGCGCCATTTCACAACAACAGTCATCTCATAGCACTATCAACTGTAGGGAGGACCCCCACAGTTGCAGAAAGACCCCAGCAATCAGGCGATCCCCTGTGAGCAAGCACTTGGCGACGGTGGAGAGGAAAAACTCCCTTTTAACAGGAAGAAACCTCCAGCAGAACCAGGCTCAGGGAGGGGCAGTCATCTGCTGCGACTGGCTGGGGGGTGAGGGGATAGAGAAGAAGAAAAGAACAGACATGTAGAGAGCAAACAGCACGATGGGGACTCAATCTATGGGAGAGAACAAACAAATGTTAATGACCAGCAAAAAAAAAATATTTCATAGAGAGTGAGGAAAGGAGTGAGGCCCAGTGCATTACTGGAGGTCCCCCGGCTGACTAAACCTATTAGCAGCATAACTAAGGGAGGGTTCAGAAAACACATGATCCCTCCCTAATTGTAGGCTATATCAAAAAGGTAGGTTTTAGCCCTATTCTTAAAAACAGAGATCGAGTCTGACTCCCGAATCCAGATTGGCAGCTGATTCCACAGGAGAGGAGCTTGATAACTGAAGGCTCTGCCTCCCATTGTACTTTTGGAGATTCTAGGTATTACAAGTAAACCTGCATTTTGGGAGCGTAGTGCTCTGTTAGGATGATACGGTAGTATCAGATCTTTTAAATAAAAAGGAGCCTGATTGTTTAGAGCTTTGTAAGTAAGAAGAAGGATTTTAAACTTAATTCTAAACTCTATGGGAAGCCAATGAAGGGAGGCCAGAACCGGAGAGATATGATCTCTCTTTCTAGTACCTGTTAAAACTCTTGCTGCAGCATTTTGGATCAGCTGAAGACTTTTTAAAGATGTTTTAGGACAACCTGATAATAAAGAATTACAATAATCTAATCTTGAGCTAACAAAAGCGTGGATCAGCTTCTCAGCATCACTCTGAGACAAGATGCTCCTAATCTTGGCAATATTACGCAAATGATAGAAGGCAGTCTTAGAAACAAATTTAATATGTGAATTGAAGGACAAATCCTGATCAAAAATAACTCCAAGGTTCCTCACAGAGCTATTAAGAGAAAGAGTAACTGCATCCAAACTGAAAGTTTGATTTGGAAAGGAATTTCTAAGGTTTTTTGGACCAACAAGAATGACTTCAGTCTTATCTGAATTTAATAGCAGGAAATTACAAGTCATCCAAACTTTGATTTCCTTAAGACAAGCTTCTAACTTGGCTAATTGATTAGTATCATCTGGCTTCATTGACAGGTATAATTGTGTGTCATCTGCATAACAGTGAAAATGTATACAGTGCTTTCTAATAATGTTGCCTAACGGAAGCATATATAAACTAAAAAGAGTAGGGCCAAGCACAGATCCCTGTGGAACTCCATGACTAAGCTTTGAGCTGAGAGAAAACTCATCATTTACATGAACAAACTGGAACCTATCAGATAAATAAGATCTAAACCACTGCAACGAAGTTCCATTAAGTCCAACATAGTGTTCTAATCTATCAAGTAGAATATTATGATCAATAGTATCAAAAGCTGCACTAAGATCTAAAAGGACAAGTACAGAAACTAGTCCATTATCAGATGCAATGAGGAGGTCGTTAGTGACCTTCGCTAAGGCTGTTTCAGTGCTATGATGGATTCTAAACCCAGATTGAAACTCCTCAAATAAACCATTTCCCTGCAGGTGGTCAAATAATTGCATAGCAACAACTCTTTCTAAGATTTTTGAAATGAAAGGGAGATTAGAGATTGGTCTATAGTTAGCTAAAGCTCCTGGATCTAGCGTTGGCTTTTTGAGTAAGGGTTTAATTACAGCCGTTTTAAAAGCCTGCGGTACATGGCCTAAAGTTAATGAAGAATTGATTATATGAAGAATAAAGCTACCAATAAGTGGGAGGACTTCTTTAAATAACCTGGTAGGAATAGGGTCTAAAAGACAAGTTGAAGGTTTGGATGAGGAAACTATTTTGTCTAACTCACAAAGGTCGATTGGAGTAAACTCATCAAGACAGACATCAATAGAAGGAGTTGTAGTAGTTACAGTATTTAAGTTAACTGTGGGAAGAATCTGATTGATTTTATCTCTGATGGATGAAATTTTATTATTGAAAAAGTTCATAAAGTCCTGACTAGTAAGCTCTAAGGGGATGCTAGGATTGACAGAGTCCTGACTCTTTGTCAACCTGGCTACAGTACTGAAAAGAAACCTGGGATTATTCTTGTTCTCTTCTATTAATGCAGAGTAATAACTCGTTCTAGCTTTTCTAAGAGATTTTTTATAAATTAAAAGATGATTTCTCCAAGCTAAATAGATTTCATCTAAATTAGTAGAGCGCCATTTTCTTTCTAATTGACGAGTCTTCTGTTTTAAGCTACGAGTTTCTGTGTTGAACCAAGGAGTTAAAAATCTCTGATTAGACTTTTTCTTTTTTAAGGGGGCCACCAAGTCTAGAGCCTGATGCAGAGAAGCTGAAACACTATCCACCATGTTATCAATTACAGAAGGAGCAAGCTGTCTATAGCTTATTTCCGTTGTGTTGACACATGGCATAGAGGAAACAATCTGCATAAATTTGGAAACAGCATCATCTGAGAGGCATCTACTGTGATAATATTTTTCTTTAGGAGCCAAATAGTCAGAAATAGTAAAATCAAAGGTTAACAGACAATGGTCTGACAGTACAGGGTTATGAGGAGACACTACCAGATTTTCTATTTCTATGCCATATGTCAGAACAAGGTCCAATGTATGGTGGAGGTAATGAGTAGAATTTCCTACTTTCTGAGAAAACCCAATCGAGTCTAATATTGAATTAAAAGCCACATTAAGGCAGTCACTATCTACATCCACATGTATATTAAAGTCCCCTACTATAATTATTCTATCAGATTTCAGCACTAAATCAGCTAAGAAATCAGGAAATTCGGATAAAAATTCTGAATAGGTTGATGGGGGACGATAAACTATGGCAAATAAAATTGGGTTTAACCTGGAATTGCTAAAGTGCCCAATACTGAGGACCAGGCCCTCAAAGGAATTATAACATGTTTTTTGCTTTACATTAACTAGTAATTTGGAATGGTAAATTGATGCTACTCCTCCTCCACGACCAGAACTTCTGGGATTTTGACAGTTTAAATAACCAGAGGGAGTTGATTCATTTAAACCAACATAATCCTCTTGTCCTAACCAAGTCTCTGTAAGGGAAATTAAATCAATCTGATGATCAATTAACAGATCATGGACTAACAGAGACTTGGGAGTTAGAGACCTAATATTTAATAAACCACATTTAATTTTAAATTATGAGGAGGAACAGAGGCCAAATCATTCAATTTAGAGGCTTTATGTTTAATTTGAGTTTTACCAATATTTTGCTTTATCACTTTGGGATGCTTATACATTATATTTTTATTTACTTTGGAGGGAGCAGACAACGATTCTCTGATGGGGAAGACAGGGGCTAAGCTGAGGGGTGGCGGATGAAGAGGAGCTGCAGAGAGGCGTGTAAGACTGCGACTCTGCTTCCTGGTCCCAACTCTGAGTAGTCAGGGTTTTGGAAATTTGGATAAAAAAGATGCCAGATTGTTAGATAAATGAGAAGCACCATCCAAAGTGGGATGAATGCTGTCTCGTCTCATAAGACCAGGTTTTCCCCAAAAAGAGCTCCAATCGTCAATGTAGCCCACGTCATTTTTAGGACACCACACAGACAGCCAGCGGTTCAAGGATGACGAGCGACTAAACATGTCATCACTGGTCAGATTGGGGAGGGGCCCAGAGAACACTACAGTGGCTGACATCGTTTTTGCAAAGTCACACACCGATTCTACATTAAGTTTCGTGACTTCCGACTGCCTTTACTTCTCCTGCTGATGCCGGTGGGCGGGGCATACACCATGGCTAGTAGGACAAATGAAAATTGTCTCAGAATGTAAAAGGGTCTGCACTTAATGATCATAAATTCCACCAATGGAGAACAGTGTTTGTGTACAACAGTTGCATCACGACACCAAGCATCACTGATGTACACGCAGCCACCACCACCCCATCCCCGCGCATCTTCCCTCCTTCTGTAAACATTCTGTCACTACGATAGCATGTTAGCCCAGCTAACTGAATGGCAGTGTCTGGTATATTGTCATTTAACCCCATTTCCGTGAAGATAAAAACACAGCAGTTCCATGTACCATGTTGCATAGTTCTCAGGAGCTGTATGTGGTCTATTTTGTTGTCTAGTGAGCATACGTTGGCCAGAATGAGGGAAGGAATCGAGAGTTTGTGTGAGCTAGCGGTTAGCTTTGTTTGGCTACCTCCATGTTTACCTCTCATTTGTTGCCGCTCACACCGTGTACGGCGTCTCCATTTGGGATGAGACACAGCAGTCAAGCCCGGGGGTGTGGAGGTCTGGTGGAGGAGACCTAGGCCACGGAGTCCCTCTGTAGTGCTCTGATCCAGGACGTAATGTTTGGTCATATTCCTTATCTCCAGAAGGCTGTGGCAACTGTAGCTTGTGCACAGCATTACATGTACATTCAACACATAAATATACACTTAGGTGTAATATGAACAACACTAAATGGCACAACATATGAAGAGAGAAGAGAGGCTGCTGTGTGTTCACGTGCCACCTAGCGGTTTTCATTGTATATCAACCTTTGACTAGGTGAATGTCACTTGCCCATAGCCTGAGTGGGCCTGCATTGCCCGCTCTGTTCTTAATACAAACACTGAAAGGACTACAAGTAAGGCGACTATGATCTCAGTCTCAACAGCCAATCACAGGGCACAACTGTAGCCACCAACAACTAAGTTGAAGTCTTAGTCACCATAGTTGTAGTCTTTTCAGTGTTCCTATCCAGAACAAGGAAGTTACATTGTGCTGTTTTTACTGAGTGCTGATAACAAAACTGGATGGTCCCTCTTCTCTTTAATCTGGAGGACACATTTGTAGAGACTACTGGAAGCGTTCCTGAGCCCATGCAGTGGCTTCCATGATGGAATTAAGCCTGTTTTTAATGCAGTGCTGAGTGGCCAGAGAACATAGGCATCAATACTGATTTTTAACTATGTTACTTATAGATAGATAGATAGATAGTTTATTTCGAACACAAAAATATAACAAATACAAGCAAATGGCAAATGCAATAAAGTAACATTATACGTACACTGTTCGAAAGGGAGAAGGAAGAAGTGAACACTTATTAATTCCATCTCCTCTTTTCCATAGATACACCCATGTGAATTTTATACAAATTACCACCTTTCAGACTCCAAGTAAACAATTTACTGTATTTTTTACAAATCAACATTAACACCCATCCATTTTAACATACAATGATGTCCATACATCAAAACCAGCCTCAAACAACACAGATATACACAGTGCTGTCCCACCCACCATTCCATAGTGTCCCATAATATCCCAGAGTGAACATAATGAATCGTACATATAACTACTACCCTTCTAACATATACCCTTTCAGCAAATGGTGCTTATACCTCTTTTTGAATTGATTTCTGTTTGTACATAGTTTCAGTTCCGGCTCCAGACTGTTCTACAAATCCACCCCACAGACAGATATGCACATACTTTTCTTGGTTGTACGTATCTTGGGTTTTGTAAAGTTTAAGTCTCCCCTCAAATTATGATCATTGTCTCTTTTTTTAAATATTTTTTGTATATTAGTTAGTAGTTGATTATTAATTGCCCTGTACATTACTTGTGCTGTCTTAAATTTAACTAAATCGATGAACTTTATGACATGTGACTTTAAGAACAACGAATTGGTACGGTCTCTATATCCTGCATTGTTTATTATCCTTATAGCTCTTTTTTGTAATGTGCATATTGACTGTAGGTTGGTCTTGTAGGTGTTTCCCCAGACTTCTACACAGTAGTTAAGATAAGGTAAAAACAGTGAATTGTACAATAAGACCAATGATTTATAGTCCAAGAAGTGTCTTGTCTTCCCCAGTATGCCTATACATTTTGCTAATTTGGCCCGGATGTGACTGATGTGAGGTTTCCAGCAGATTTTATTGTCTAGCGTCACCCCCAGAAACTTATATTCCTGTACTGTTTCTATTCTGGTATCATCTATCGTTACCATTATTTCATGATTTATTTTATAATTTCCAAACAACATAATCTTTGTTTTTTTTTAGATTTAGAGATAATTTATTTTTGTTGAACCACTGCGTTAATTTTTCCATTTCAGTTGTGACCACCTCTAAAACCTGCTGCAAATTCTCACCAGTGCAAAGGATATTTGTGTCATCCGCAAACAAAATAAATTTCAGAATTTTTGATACTTGGCATATGTCATTTATATATAAAATAAAGAGTTTGGGTCCCAAAACTGACCCCTGGGGCACACCACAAGTGATGTCCATGAAGGGTGATTTGTGCTCTCCAATTTGTACAAATTGTTGTCTGTTACTTAAATAACTTTCCACCCAACTCAGTCCAACCCCTCTTATCCCATACCTTTCCAGTTTCCTTAGTAGTATTCTGTGGTCAATGGTGTCAAAAGCTTTCTTTAAATCTATAAATACTCCTACAGCAACATTTTTTTTATCTATACAACTAGTAATTTCTTCTATAAGTTCGATCAGTGCCAAAGATGTAGATTTATCTGCTCTAAAACCATACTGGCTATCTGTAAGGAGGTTGTGAAATCATCCAGTCTCTTAGTGAAGATTTTTTCAAGTATTTTGGAGAATTGTGAGAGTAAAGAGACTGGCCTGTAATTTGTGAAGCGATGACTGTCTCCTGTTTTGTATAGAGGTATTACTTTTGCTATTTTCATTTTGTCTGGAAATGTACCAGTTTGAAATTACAGGTTACAGATGTGGGTGAGTGGCTTAACAATTCCCTCAATTACTTTTTTCACTATTGTCATGTCAATTTCATTCCAGTCCGTTGATTTTTTGTTCTTAAATTTACTCACAGTCTCGATAATTTCCTTTTCAGTAACTGCACCCAAAAAGATTGTGTTTGGATTTCTATCTTCTATTTCATTCACAGAACCACTGTAGTTTGTTTCTGGTGTCACTATTGATTTTGCTAATTCAGGACCAACGTTTACAAAAAATTTATTGAAATCACTGACCACATCTTCCATATTATTTATCAAATTGCCATTTTCAATAAAATATTCTGGATAATTTGCATTCTTAGGACGATTACTAATAATCCCATTGAGTACTTGCCATATTCCTTTTATGTTATTTTTGTTATCCTCTAGTATTCTGTTGTAATATTCTTTCTTACAGGTCCTCATTATAGTAGTAAGCTTATTTTTGTATTTTTTACAGAGATGTCTCCAGATTCTTAGATTCTTTTGATGATATTATGGACAGCACAGTGGTGCAGTGGGTAGCAGTTACACAGCTAGAAGGTTTCCGGTTTGAATCCCCAGGCTGGCAAGGGTGGGGCTCATTCTGTGTGAAGATTGCATATTCGCCCTGTGCTGTGTGGGTTTACTACGGGGTCTCCATTTTCCTCCCACATTTCAAAGACATGCATGTTAAGGTAAGGTAAATTTATTTATATAGCACAATTCAACAGCAAAGTGATTCAAAGTGCTTTACATAAAAACAAAATGTATTAAGATATAACATTTAGTTAAAAATAAAACAACAATAAAAGCACAGTATGTCATGATTCAGATCAGGTAGACTCAAACACAGAGCTGCCAGACCAATCACTCAGACTCCCATGAAGAGTTTCACAATTTTATTGAAAAACACACACACAAATTATGGCAGCGCTCAGGGAGTCTTTAATGTAGGTCTCCATCACTTCCCATCTAGCCCAGATAAACTGTAGAGCCGGCTGCATGGTAGCCGCGCACCAGGGAGGAGATCAATAGTACAATCGTAGCCCTGGTGAGGTGGTAAAGATAGGGCCCTTGTCATGGCAGCCGCTGGGCCATCATCAGCTCCAGCTGCGCGCACACCTGCCATCAATCTCCAGCGAGCTATAAGAGCCAGACCCACTGACAGCTCAGCACGGCGTCGTCTGTCAGCATCACAGAGCTACGTCCCTCGTTCTCAGCCACAGACCCATGCTACGCCTGACCAAGCTCTCCACGCCTCATCACGTAAGCCAACCTCGCACTCACCTTGTCCAGTTATCCTCCCCTGTGCACAGGTGGATCCCCCAGGCGGCGGATCAGCCCTCGTTGGCGGCGGTGCAACTCCTCCATCTCGACGGAGTCACTCCTCCGCCTCACGGCGCCAAGCAGCGAGCTCCCCTCCTGGCCAACACTCCCGGAGCAAGCAGGAAAGCCACAGCGTCACCTGCAAGTAAGCAGCATTCATTATTGCATTCCCCACTGTGGTGCAATAGTAATCTCTCTGCTTTGTGCCCCTAGGGTTGCCAGGCAGCAGCGAGGCTCACTCAGTCCCAGCACGCATCCAGCACCTCACACATCCACACATACACGCACCATCACTACACACTTGGGTGAATAAAACCGTTAAACTGTAACTCGAGTCTGTCTTCTGTCCCCTGGGTCCAACCAACTGATTCCGGAGTAGGAGCGGTGCTCTCTCAGCGTTCACCTGTTGACGGGGTGATTCGGCCGTGCGCCTTCTTCTCTCTCCGCCTGCAACCCACTGAGAGGAATTATGGCATTGCTGACAGGGAGCTGCTGGCGGTGAAGCTCGCCCTGGAGGAGTGGAGACACTGGTTGGAGGGGGCTGCTCAGCCATTTGTGTCTGGACCGATCACAAAAATCTAGAATATCTGAGGACGGCAAAACGATTGAACTCCCTCCAGGCCCGCTGGTCCCTTTTTTTGGGGCCATTTAACTTTACTATCACCTACCGCCCAGGGAGCAAGAACCAGAAGCCAGACGCCCTCTCCAGGCAGTTCTCGGCGGAGACATCTGAGAAACAGGAGGAGACCATCCTTCCGCCGTCCTGCATTGTGGGCCCCCTCGTGTGGGAGATCCAGCACAAAGTGAGGAAGGCTCAGGAAGCAGAGCCCGACCCAGGAAGTGGCCCCCCGGGACGGTTGTTTGTGCCCACAGCAGTCAGGGGAGAGGTTATCCAGTGGGCCCATGCCTCTAAACTAGCGTGTCATCCTGGGATTTCTCGCACCATTGCACTTCTCCAAAGGGCGTTCTGGTGGCCAGGGCTGAGGAGGGATGTGACCAACTACATCCGGGCCTGCGCACAGTGCGCCACCGGTAAATCTTCATCGTCTCCTCCGGCCGGTCTGCTTCACCCCTTGCCAGTGCCTACTCGCCTGTGGTCTCATGTGGCTTTGGATTTCGTGACAGGTCTTCCCCCTTCCAACCACTTCACCACGGTCCTGACAATCGTAGACCGCCTCTCCAAGGCGGCTCACTTCGTGCCTCTTCGAGAGCTACCATCGGCACAGGAGACGGCGGATCTTCTGGTGCAGCATGTGGTCCGCCTTCATGGCATCCCCTCTGACGTCGTCTCGGATCGGGGCCCTCAGTTCGTCTCCCAGGTTTGGAAGGCATTCTGCCAGGCGTTGGGATCCATGGTAAGCCTGTCATCAGGGTACCAACCTCAAAGTAACAGCCAGTGCGAACGGGCGAATCAGTAGCTGGAGGCTGCCCTTTGCTGTGTCATCTCGTCAAGCTCCTCTTCCTGGAGCACTTTTTTGCCTTCAATCGAGTACGCTCACAACTCCATGGTGTCCTCGGCGATGGGGATGTCCCCCATCAGGGCATCGTTGGGATACGATCCGCCACTGTTCCCGGAGGAGGAGAAGGAGGTGGCAGTGCCTTACGTTCAGGCTCACGTCAGGCGCTGTCGTCAGGTTTGGACCGCCGCCCGCAGGGCTCTCCTCAGGACCATGGAGCGCAACACCAGGACGGCCACCTGCCACAGGAGACCAGCACCGGAGTACAAGGTGGCTCAGCAGGTTTGGCTTTCCAAATGCAATATCAAGGTACCGGCCAAGAAACGCAAGCTGACTAAGCGTTTCATCAGTCCCTTCCCTATTACTCGCATAATCAACCCTGTGTCTGTGCACTTAGCTCTCCCCCCTTCCATGCGCATCTGCCCTACCTTTCACGTCTCCCAGGTGAAGCCCTTCATCTCCATCCCCTCTGCTCACCCCCTGCGGTGCCTCCCCCCCCAGGATGATCAACAGCCACCCGGCATGGGGGGTTACCGCCACCTTGGATGTCCGCCAGCAGGGTCGGGGCTTACAGTATCTGGTGGACTGGGAGGGATTCGACCCCGAACATCGGTCCTGGACTCACCTGGCATTGATCCTTGAGAAGCAGCTCATCCGAAACTTCCATCGGGCGTATCCAGGTAGGGTGGGGCAGGTGCCTGGAGGCACCTCTAAGGGGGGGACACTGTCATGGCGGCCGCTAGGCCGTCATCAGCTCCAGCTGCGCACACACCTGCTATCAATCTCCAGCGAGCTATAAGAGCCAGACCCACTGACAGCTCAGCACGGAGTCGTCTGTCAGCATCACAGAGCTACAGCCCACGTTCTCAGCCACAGACCCATGCTACGCCTGACCAAGCTCTCCACGCCTCGTCACTTAAGCCAACCTCGCACTCACTTTGTCCAGCTATCCTCCCCTGTGCACAGGTGGATCCCCCAGGCGGCGGATCAGCCCTTGTTGGCGGCGGTGCAACTCCTCCATCTCAACGGAGTCACTCCTCCGCCTCACGGCACCAAGCAGCGAGCTTCCCTCCTGGCCAACACTCCCGGAGCAAGCAGGAAAGCCACAGTGTCACCTGCAAGTAAGCAGCGTTCATTATTGCATTCCCCGCTGTGGTGCAGTAGTAATCTCTCTGCTTTGTGTCCCTAGGGTTGCCAGGCAGCAGCGAGGCTCACTCAGTCCCAGCACGCATCCAGCACCTCACACATCCACACATACACGCACCATCACTACACACTTGGGTGAATAAAACTGTTAAACTGTAACTCGAGTCTGTCTTCTGTCCCCTGGGTCCAACCACCATGTCAGCCCTAGACTTGCTAAAGACCTCCCCTAAGTCATGATAAACCTCGGGCACGGAGCTGAGATCCACCGGCTCAGCCAAAGGGGAGGAGATTGGAAGCGAAGGTGAGCATGCAGTCGAACGGAGACATGAAGAGAGGCAGAAAGGGCTCCAGGACAAAATGGAGCCCTGGCTCCAATTAATGATGGGGTTATGTGTGTGGAGCCATGGATACCCCAGAATCACGGTGGGGTTAGATTGGGGCAGGACACAAAACTCAACAGCCTCACGGTGATTACTGGACAGAATGACTGAAATGGGCTCAGTCTGTTCGGTAATTGCCTCGATGGTACTGCCTAAAACCGCCAATACTGACAAAGGTGTCGGAACATTCCTGGTGGGTATCTGTAATTTATGCACCATGGCCTGTTGGATAAAATTTTGCTCTGCTCCTGAATCAATCAGAGCAGAGATTTTGAACTCGGCCCCCGGTAACTGGACAGGAACCAGGAGTTCAAAACGATTAGGGGAATTTGGTGATGGCTCTTCCCCCATCCCCCCTACGGTGACTGACGGGCCGGGCCTCCCAGGCCGAATTGGGCATTCCGATATTACGCGGCCTGGGACCCCGTAATAAATGCATTTCCCCCGCCCCCCTGCTATGCCAGCACTCCCTCAGAGTCAGATGGACCCTCCCAAGGTCCATCAGTTCCGGTAACAATGCTGGCAGAACAGCATCAGAGGTCGTGGAAACCGGCCGTGGAGCGAACAGGGGAGCAGCGACCACCTGCTCCTTCATACGGTCCCTAAACTGATTATCAAGGGCCACTGCCTGTACAATCATCTCATCCAGAGAGGAGGGAGAAGCGTGGATAGCCAGCTATTCGCATAGGTGCGTATCCAGGCCCCAGAGGAAGGCGCTGCATAGAGTAACGTCATTCCATCCAGAGTCGGCCGCAGCGACTCTGGATGGAATGACAAAAAAAAACCATTCAAAACTGATGAGCTCTCCTCCACTGTCTGCCAAAGCTGCTGAATGCAGCCAGCAGGCAAAAACACAACATGCAGCAAGAAGTGCAGATGCAACTATTAAAGTGTGCTGTTTTACATTATCAACACAGTTAGAATCAAGTCAGTGTCAGAAATGACATATCATTCAAGTCAAACATCTGACACAAAAGAATACAATATATACACAGGGATGTGTTGACAGAATAATAGCTTAACACAAGACGGAGAAGTCGGCTACTGACTGGCCTCCCTGCCGAAGTCCCATCAGCTGACTAACTATGTTTCCCTCACTCTCCGAATGGTCGAATGCCTCTGAGAATTCCCACACAAACCACTGGTATGTGTATAGGGGTCTGTCTGGGCTGCTCAAGACGGACTGTGCCCATTTAAGTGCCCGGTCTCGCAGCAACAAGGTCATGAAATGGATCTTCACCGCATTATCCCTATACTCCCCCTCCACCTGCTGAAAATAAAGCCGGCAGTGGCGCAGGAACCCTCTGCACCCTCCTACCTCTCCCCCATAGGGGGCAGGCAAAGGATCAGAGATGTTCCTGCAGGAGGCAGACACTGCCAGGGCAGCAGGTGCAGGGGGAGGAGCCACACCAGGAAGCCGACCCAGGTGCTCAGTGATGGTGGCCAATTGCTGGATAACAGTCTCTAACTGCTCGAAAAGAAACATGACCCGACGTTCCATTGTTTCCAAGCGCCAGAGTGCTGACTGAGCACTCGGCTGAGCACTCACTGAGCCTTGGTCCTGGCTGGATCGTTCTGTCATGATTCAGATCAGGGTTAGACTCAAATGCAGAGCTGCCAGAATGATCACTCAAAGATGAGAAGTTTCACAATTTTTTTGACAAACACACAGAAAATAAAAATGCAAACTCAAAGAAAACAAAACACAAAAATGTCAACTTAAATCTTCACAAGACAGGTGCCCCCTGGAGTGCACGTAGCCTACGGGAGAGAGCAGACAGAGGTAATAAGGGACAGATTCTCCAAAGGGAGAATAATGCAGGAGAGCACACTTACAGCTTGAGCAGCGGAGTCCAGCAGGGAACTCCAGCAAGGACTGGGGAACAGGTGGAGGGCTGGGACCTGGGTGGATGTCGTGATCTTCCTGGTCAGACGAGCGTGATTAGCTCTGGGAACACACATGCAGATGGCAGCAACCTGAGGAGCAGGAAACACAAGGTAAGAGTTCTGATAACTTGAATAACAAGACAAAGCTTGACATGAACTGTGGCCGCAAACCCAGACGATCCAGCGATGAGGCCTCCTCACGCTGGACCTTAGATACGCTGGCTCATCAGATGCAGCAGGTGGATAATTACACAGGTATGTCCAATCCAAACCTTAGAAATTCCTTTCCAAATCAAACTTTCAGTTTGGATGCAGTTACTCTTTCTCTTAATAGCTCTGTGAGGAACCTTGGAGTTATTTTTGATCAGGATTTGTCCTTCAATTCACATATTAAATTTGTTTCTAAGACTGCCTTCTATCATTTGCGTAATATTGCCAAGATTAGGAGCATCTTGTCTCAGAGTGATGCTGAGAAGCTGATCCACGCTTTTGTTAGCTCGAGATTAGATTATTGTAATTCTTTATTATCAGGCTGTCCTAAAACATCTTTAAAAAGTCTTCAGCTGATCCAAAATGCTGCAGCAAGAGTTTTAACAGGTACTAGAAAGAGAGATCATATCTCTCCGGTTCTGGCCTCCCTTCATTGGCTTCCTATAGAGTTTAGAATTAAGTTTAAAATCCTTCTTCTTACTTACAAAGCTCTAAACAATCAGGCTCCTTTTTATTTTTATTTAAAAGATCTGATACTACCGTATTATCCTAACAGAGCACTACGCTCCCAAAATGCAGGATTACTTGTAATACCTAGAATCTCCAAAAGTACAATGGGAGGCAGAGCCTTCAGTTATCAAGCTCCTCTCCTGTGGAATCAGCTGCCAATCTGGATTCGGGAGTCAGACTCGATCTCTGTTTTTAAGAATAGGGCTAAAACCTACCTTTTTGATATAGCCTACAATTAGGGAGGGATCATGTGTTTCTGAACCCTCCCTTAGTTATGCTGCTAATAGGTTTAGTCAGCCGGGGGACCTCCAGTAATGCACTGGGCCTCACTCCTTTCCTCACTCTCTATGAAATTTTTTTTTTTTTTGCTGGTCATTAACATTTGTTTGTTCTCTCCCATAGATTGAGTCCCCATCGTGCTGTTTGCTCTCTACATGTCTGTTCTTTTCTTCTTCTCTATCCCCTCACCCCCCAGCCAGTCGCAGCAGATGACTGCCCCTCCCTGAGCCTGGTTCTGCTGGAGGTTTCTTCCTGTTAAAAGGGAGTTTTTCCTCTCCACCATCGCCAAGTGCTTGCTCACAGGGGATCGCCTGATTGCTGGGGTCTTTCTGCAACTGTGGGGGTTCCCCCCTACAGTTGATAGTGCTATGAGATGACTGTTGTTGTGAAATGGTGCTATATAAATAAAGTTGAATTGAATTGAATTGAATCTCCCGGAGCATGAAAACAGGAACAGGAGGGGCGGGGGAGCATGCTCGCCTGATCATCACACAGTAGTAAGAATTATTAATCATAGTAGGTCATCAAATGCAGTGGCAAACAGGAAAGTCTTAAGATTTGATTTAAAAGAAGCAACAGTGTTGGCCCTACAGACCTACAGTTTTCTGGTACTTTGTTCCACATACGGTGGTGTGAAAAAGTGTTTGCCCCCTTCCTGATTTCTCTTTTTTTTTGTGTTTGTCACACTTAAATGTTTCAGATCATCAAACAAAATTAGACAAACATAACACAAGTACACACAAAATGCCGTTTTTAAATGAAGGTGTTTATTATTAAGGGTAAAAAAAAAATCCATTCCTACATGACACTGTGTGAAAAAGTGATTGCCCCCCTGTTAAAACATAAATTAAACTGTGGTTTATCACATCTTTGGAAAGGTGAGTTCAATTTCTCTTGCCACACCCAGGCCTGGTTACTGCCATACCTGTTCTCAATCAAGAAATCACTTAAATAGGACCTGCCTGACAAAGTGAAGTAGACCAAAAGATCCTCAAAAGCTAGACACCATGCTGTGATCCAAAGAAATTCAGGAACAAATGAGAAACAAAGTAATTGAGATCTATCAGTCTGGAAAAGGTTGTAAAGCCATTTCTAAAGCTTTGGGACTCTAGCGAACAAGAGTGAGAGCCATTATCCACAAATAGCAAAAACATGGAAAAGTGGTGAACCTTCCCAGGAGTGGCTGGCCAACCAAAATTACCCCAACAGTGCAGTGACGACTCATCTGAGAGGTCACAAAAGACCCCACAACAACATCCAAAGAACTGCAGGCCTCACTTGTCTCAGTTAAGATCAGCGTTCACGGCTCCACCATAGGAAAGAGACTGGGCAAAAATGGCCTGCATGGCAGAATTCCAAGACGAAAAGCACTGCTGAGGAAAAAGAGCACAAAGGCTCATCTCAGTTTTGCCAGAAAACATCTTGATGATCCCCAAGACTTTGGGGAAAATACTCTGTGGACTGATGAGACAAAAGTTGAACTTTTTGGAAGGTATGTATCCCATTACATCCAGCATAAAAGTAACACAGCATTTCAGAAAAGGAACATCATACCAACAGTAAAATATGGTGGTGGTAATGTGATCCACTTTTCTGGTCTTGATGAGGACTAGAGCTGCAGCATTCTGAATCAGCTGCAACTGTCTGATTGACTTCTTAGGCAGACCAGTAAGTATGCTGTTACAATAATCAAGTCTACTAAAAATAAATGCATCGACCAGCTTTTCTAAGTTACTCTGAGACATTAGTTGTTTAATTCTAAAAATATTCTTAAGATGATAGTAAGCTTACTTCATGACTGACTTGATGTGACTGTTGAAGTTTAGGTCTGAGTCAATAATGACAGCTAGGTTTCTGGCTTGGTTTGTGTTTTCCTGTTTTACAGACTGAAGCTGAGCTCTGATTCTTAAATGTTCTTCCTTGGCTCCAAAGATGATTACCTCTGTTTTGTCTTTGTTTAACTGAAGGAAATTCTGGAGCATCCAATTATCAGTTTGCTCAAGGCACTTAATGAGTGTTTGTAAGGGATTATAATCATCTGGTTACATGGCTATATACTGTAAATTTGTGTGTTATTTGCGTAACTATGATAACATATTTTATGGCTTTGTATAATCTCAGCCAGTGGGAGCATATAGATGTTGAATAGAAGAGGCCCCAGAATAGAACCCTGAGGAACTCCACATGACTTTTTTCTTCACTCAGATGTAGAACTATCTATAGACACAAAATAGTCTCTGTACTTTAAATAGGATTCAAACCAGTTAAGGGCTATGGCAGAAAAACCCACCCAGTTTTCTAATCTATAAAGCAATATGTCATGGTCATCTGTCTCAAAAGCAGCACTGAGGTCCAATAAAACCAAGACAGAAACATTGCTTCTATCTGTATCGTTTATAACTTTAACAAGAGCAGTCTCGGTGCTATGATGTATTCGAAAACCTGACTGAAAAATGTCCAAAAAAAAGTTATTAATATTCAGGAGCTAATTCAATTGTTGAAAAACAGTTTTTTCTATGATTTTACTTAAAAGTGGAAGATTTGATATCGCCCTGTAATTGTTCATCTGTGAGGTGTCCAGACTGCTCTTTTTTTAATAGTGGTTTGAAGACTGCTGTTTTTAGAGCTTGTGGAAAGACACCTGCCTCTAAGGATGTGTTAACAATGTGCAGGATGTCTGCAACTAAACAACCAGAAACATTCTTGAAAAAGTTTGCTGGCAAAATATTGAGGCAGCAAGATGAGGATCTCAAGTGCTGAACAATATTTTCAAGGTTGTGCTGGTCAATTGGATTAAAATTTGACATACGCTTTGATTTAGATTTGTGTAGACAAGGGGTCAAATTATATCTAGTAGCTATAATAGAAGCCTTAATTGCTTGTGTAATATTCAAAATTTTCTCAGTGGAAAAAGGACGCAAAGTTGTTGCAGGCTTTGGTGGATAAAAATTCTGAGGCTCCTGGCACAAAGGGATTTGTTAATCTGTCAACAGTAGTGAACAAGACACATGCATTATTCTTCTTCTTAGTGATGATGTCAGAAAAGGACTGTCTTGCATTATTCAGAACTGCATTATAATTGTAAAGTCTCTCCTAAAAGATTCCATGATGGACCTGTAGATTTGTTTTACACCACTGACGTTCAGCTTTGCGACACATTCTAAATTGTCTCTATCTGTCACTGATAGCCCTTATAATAGAGGGTTAGTGTACCTAGTAGCTGAGTGGTCATTGTGACTAGAAAAACCGCTATATAAGCACAGGTCCTTATATTACATACTATAGATGATTAATTAATTTACAGTGAGGAACATTATTCTGAAATCAGTCCAGAATTTGTCACTGCAATATTTTGTAAATTGCTGAGCCTCTGCTCATCTTTACTTCTGGCAGATACTGCCACTCTAAAGTGCTCTTTTTATACCCAGTCATGTTACTGGTTTGATGGCATTTAACGTAACTGGTGCATGCCCATAGAATGCAAGTATTCCTGTCTGAAACCGGTATCCCAATCAGGCTTTACAGGCCCAAATGTAGGTTGTGTTTGAAAGTGGAATACAAAAAGGTGCAGCCTATATGTAGGCAATCACGTTAGACTCTGACAAATATAAGAGGGAGTAAATGACACTATGATTTATTTGATTGTGTGAATATTAATTACAGAATACTTAAATGTTGAAAATGAATGGGACATCCAATATTAGCGACTGTTTCAGATCCCTTGTTTATTTGTTTGTCAAATCAATTATTTGTATGATCTTTTATCACTTATATTCATAATAGTGTATCTTGCACTTTGGGGAGCAGGAGTTGTTCAATCATTATTATAATTATTTTAGTTTATATCACTGTTCAGTGATGAGTTCAGTGTAATATTGAATTTCTTCTGTGTATCGTCAATAAACTCACGCAGTACTACAACAGGACACGTTTACAAATATTTGAGACCCATTGTAGTGCATCATTTTATATTTTAGCAATATTTTATTATTAAAAGTTTTTTAAAACTTTAATACTAAGATTAAGGCAGTGCTTATATTGTCACGCTGGGCAGTGTTGCCAATTTGGCAACTTTCTCGCTAAATCTGGTGACTTTTCAAACCCTCTTGGTGACTTTTTCTGTCAAAAGCAACTAGCGACAAATCTAGTGACTTTTTCTGGTATTATGAGAGACTATTCTGGTGTTTTGTAGACGCTGACGTGCAGGGCTCGGCGAGTTGTAGTTTTCTTAGACGGCATCTAAAATAAAACCTATCATTCAATTCAATTCAATTCAACTTTATTTATATAGCGCCATTTCACAACAACAGTCATCTCATAGCACTATCAACTGTAGGGGGAACCCCCAAAGTTGCAGAAAGACCCCAGCAATCAGGCGATCCCCTGTGAGCAAGCACTTGGCGACGGTGGAGAGGAAAAACTCCCTTTTAACAGGAAGAAACCTCCAGCAGAACCAGGCTCAGGGCAGTCATCTGCTGCGACTGGCTGGGGGGTGAGGGGATAGAGAAGAAGAAAAGAACAGACATGTAGAGAGCAAACAGCACGATGGGGACTCAATCTATGGGAGAGAACAAACAAATGTTAATGACCAGCAAAAAAAATATTTCATTGAGAGTGAGGAAAGGAGTGAGGCCCAGTGCATTACTGGAGGTCCCCCGGCTGACTAAACCTATTAGCAGCATAACTAAGGGAGGGTTCAGAAACACAAGATCCCTCCCTAATTGTAGGCTATATCAAAAAGGTAGGTTTTAGCCCTATTCTTAAAAACAGAGATCGAGTCTGACTCCCGAATCCAGATTGGCAGCTGATTCCACAGGAGAGGAGCTTGATAACTGAAGGCTCTGCCTCCCATTGTACTTTTGGAGATTCTAGGTATTACAAGTAATCCTGCATTTTGGGAGCGTAGTGCTCTGTTAGGATAATACGGTAGTATCAGATCTTTTAAATAAAAATAAAAAGGAGCCTGATTGTTTAGAGCTTTGTAAGTAAGAAGAAGGATTTTAAACTTAATTCTAAACTCTATAGGAAGCCAATGAAGGGAGGCCAGAACCGGAGAGATATGATCTCTCTTTCTAGTACCTGTTAAAACTCTTGCTGCAGCATTTTGGATCAGCTGAAGACTTTTTAAAGATGTTTTAGGACAGCCTGATAATAAAGAATTACAATAATCTAATCTCGAGCTAACAAAAGCGGGGATCAGTTTCTCAGCATCACTCTGAGACAAGATGCTCCTAATCTTGGCAATATTACGCAAATGATAGAAGGCAGTCTTAGAAACAAATTTAATATGTGAATTGAAGGACAAATCCTGATCAAAAATAACTCCAAGGTTCCTCACAGAGCTATTAAGAGAAAGAGTAACTGCATCCAAACTGAAAGTTTGATTTGGAAAGGAATTTCTAAGGTTTTTTGGACCAACAAGAATGACTTCAGTCTTATCTGAATTTAATAGCAGGAAATTACAAGTCATCCAAGCTTTGATTTCCCTAAGACAGGCTTCTAACTTGGCTAATTGATTACTATCATCTGGCTTCATTGACAGGTATAATTGTGTGTCATCTGCATAACAATGAAAATGTATACAGTGCTTTCTAATAATGTTGCCTAACGGAAGCATATATAAACTAAAAAGAGTAGGGCCTAGCACAGATCCCTGTGGAACTCCATGACTAAGCTTTGAGTTGAAAGAAAACTCATTATTTACATGAACAAACTGGAACCTATCAGATAAATAAGATCTAAACCACTGCAACGAAGTTCCATTAAGTCCAACATAGTGTTCTAATCTATCAAGTAGAATATTATGATCGATAGTATCAAAAGCTGCACTAAGGTCTAAAAGGACAAGTGCAGAAACTAGTCCATTATCAGATGCAATGAGGAGGTCGTTAGTGACCTTCGCTAAGGCTGTTTCAGTACTATGATGGATTCTAAACCCAGATTGAAACTCTTCAAGTAAACCATTTCCATGCAGGTGGTCAAATAATTGCGTAGCAACAACTCTTTCTAAGATTTTTGAAATGAAAGGGAGATTAGAGATTGGTCTATAGTTAGCTAAAACTCCTGGATCTAGCGTTGGCTTTTTGAGTAAGGGTTTAATTACAGCCGTTTTAAAAGCCTGCGGTACATGGCCTAAAGTTAATGAAGAATTGATTATATGAAGAATAAAGCTACCAATAAGTGGGAAGACTTCTTTAAATAACCTGGTAGGAATAGGGTCTAAAAGACAAGTTGAAGGTTTGGATGATCTGTAATGTGAAGGATCTGTAATGTGAGACTACAAAACTACAATTCCCAGAAGCACTATCTGCACACAGTGTGTGCTCATTGGTCCACTGTCACCTGGATCCCCATCTGCTTTATGCAGACAGGCTGCTTCGCGGGTCGGTATCCTGTCCTGCCCCAGTTCACACCGCAACCTGAAAGAAATGCTGTATCCAAGCGGTGAGTTGCCCCCAACATCAGCTCCTACCTCTGTGGTTAAACATGAGTATTTTTAGAGCAAGAAGATTGTATTTAATGGTCGTAGTTGTGCAAATGTACGTTTACTTACCACACAGAGAAAAAGTGACTTTGATTTGTTGCTGTAAAGAACAAATAAAGCTTCTTCTAAGGTGACCTTTCATTTATTTGTGCTTTCTATTTTATTTTATCTTATTCATTTACATGCTGTTGTGATATGCAGCTATTTCATGGAAATAAATCTTCTAAATATGTATTTTTAATTGGCTCGTCCAGGGGTGTCAAACATATGGCCCATAGGCCAAAAACAGCCCACCGGGGGTCCAAAATTTTCTCTGTGAATTTACAGCTTTATTTCTAGTAAATTTCTGGCTTTCTACTGATTAGAATAGTTTATGTAAGTCTGAGACATTTTTCTCTGTAAGATGAGACTTTTTTCTTATCAGTTTTATTTTTCTTCTTTTTTCTGATGAGAACAAGAGGTCCTTGATTTCAAGGACCAAGGGGTAGGCGAAGGGTAAAGGGTAGAAATTAGAATTGGGACCCCAAACCTACCTGTACTTCACTCACATTGCAAATATTTTTCTCTACTGTTTTACAGTATTTACTGTTGTTAATAGCTACTTAAACAGACAGTGTTTCTCTTGCTATTTTTATGTATGTATAAAGATCATTGCATTTAAAAAGGTTGTACATTTAATTCAGCTACATTTTAGCATGCAATAATCAAATTTGATCATATTAAACATAATTTTCCAACTACAAAATTGTGGCTAGTGAAAAGGCTGAGTGGCTAGTAACTTTGGAAAATCACTAGCCACAGTGGCTGCTGACATGAAAGCACTATTGCTCTGCAGTTGCTGTCCTCAACAAACAGCAGGTGTTACCATGAGCTTCTCTCCATCCCAAAGCACTCACAAGCAGTCAGTCTCACAGTGGCCTCGTGCAGCAGTTAGTTTCAGTCAGAGAGGAGACCCATGCCACTCACGTCCAGACTGCAAATGAATTGCGCCTGCACAATCCTGCCCCCCCCCAGTCAATGTAAATGTTTCTTCACTGTCAGTGTCACACCAATAAATCACTGCATTTGACTAACAACCTCAGTCACATACTCACTTCGTCCACTCTGTGTGTGTGTGTGTGTGTGTGTGTGTGTGTGTGTGTGTGTGTGTGTGTGTGTGTGCGGGCATGCACGCGCGGGCAGGCATGTGTGTGTTTGTGTGTGTGATAAGCTAAATATCTAGCAGCTAGCTCGTCATGTCGCAGTCTAAGCTGTAAGCTCAAAAATACAGAAAGGAATGGGAATCAAACCCTGAATTCAAAGGCTGGTTGAAGCCATTTATTGGAGATGATACAGATGATGAACCAATAATCAAGCACGGAGGAGGAGTGGTTAGCACTGTGGCAGCACAGCAACTCACCCTTGGCTGGGGGATCCTGTGTTCGATCCCAGCCTTCGACCATCAGTGATCTTTTTGGAGTTTGCATGTTCTCCCCGTGTCTGTGTGGGTTTACTCCGGGATTTCTCTGGTTTCCTCCCACATGCCAAAAACATGCAAGTTAGGTTAATTGGCATCAAAACTGGGGATTCTAAATTGTCCTTAGGTATGACTGTGAGAGTGAATGGTTGTCTGTCTCTCTGTGTTGGCCCTGCGATGGACTGGTGATCTGTCCAGGGTGTACCCTGCCTCTCGCCCAAAGATGCTGGGATAGGCTCCAGCCACCCCCCCCCCCCCAATGACCCGAAAAGGATTAAGTGGAAGAAGATGGATGGATGGAAACCAATAATCAACAGAAGAATGTTAATTTGTAGTTCTAAACATATTTAGGGTGTTTTTACTCACTTTTTGTCTCTCCTATGACATTACACAGGGTTACAAAAATATTTTTTTTGTAAGTTGTCTGTGTTTTTTCAACTGATTTAAGCCAATTTTGCACTGCTGAATCCGAAAATGACATCCATTTCTCTCGATCAGGTGCTAAGTAAAAACCTGTACTTACTTAGTACTGTGCATGTACTTACCTTTATATAAAGGTAAGTACATGTAAATTGAATGTTACATCATTATTGTTCAAAATTCAGAGAATTTCAAGACATAAAAAAGAGTTTTGCACCATATAAAGCGAAAATACCCATACATGTAAACAAAAATGGATAAAACACATGTGGCCATAATTCAAAAAGTTGACCTGATTGTGCAAAACCAATGTGATTTTTGGATTCAGCACATCAAAATTGTCCTAAATCAGCTAAAAAAACATAGACAATAAATTTGGTGTTGACCAGTGTTATTCTTGTGTTCTACAGCAACCATTACAATTATATGCAAATGACCAGTTATGCAAATTAGGCAATGATGTCATTTAGCGACTTCTAGCGACTTTTAGGACAGCCAATAGCTACTTTCCTTACTGAGGAGTTGGCAACAGTGGTGCTGGGGTGATACTGAGGCCAAATAATGATCTGAACCTTGAGGGCGTGACTGACAGACTGAGCGCCGTCGCTCTTTTGTAAGCATTTGTTTTTATTGATGTGAGAAGATTATTTATTATTATTATTCCACCTAAATGATCACATTTTTGACCCTCTAAACGTTAGCCAAAACGTATTTTTTTCATACACACACACCTCAGACCCAGTGAAAGATTTTGTAAACTGGAAAAAATACGTGTCCCATGCTGAAAATTTATCTAGCGTATGGTTGATACATCGTGAAGCAAAGGTTGTAGGCCCTACAATGTAGGCCCTACAATGTAGGGTCTTCCCCCATTGTTGTTGTTGTTTTATTTTACCTTTGGTAAAAAAAAAAAAAGTGGATCCAATCAGCTGATCGCTGGAACCACAGAGGTCAGCTGTTTTCCATGATAAATCAGCCTGAGGGAAAAAGCACACGCCATGCATTATCTTTTTTTCACTTTATTGAAAATAATTTGCAAATAACAATGTGAGTGCTGCGGCTCTATTGTAAGCGCTTTGTTTTTTATTGATCAAATTTGTCACGTTTCACTTCCTTGTTTTGCACACGAAGCTTTCTCGTGGTGCCAGCGATTCAGCTGCTCCACCCCCCCCACCTTCCCCAGAGGCACCTTGTGTTCTCCATGCCGAACTATCCATTAGACCTATGCAATCACAGCAACTTCATGGTATAATTTTTTAAGCATGAAATCTTAAGTATTATCTTTTTCTAGTCAAATTTGTTGCGTTTCGCTTCCTTGTTTTGCACACAGAGCGCTGTGGTGGTGTCAATCCCCCGCCCACACTGCCTGGGCATGAGACAGAGCGGTGGCTAAACTTTTATTGATAAAAATTACATATTTTGACTGAGTAACTCCATATGTTCTCCATGCCGAATTATCCATTAGACCTATGCAATCACAGCAACTTTATGGTATAATTTTTTAAGCATTAAATCTTAAGTATTGTGGGCACCCAGCACAATGCAGACTGATAATATTCATGCTCAGCAGGGATTTGCATATGACCAAAAGAACCACAGGAGACAGTCAGACGGGACTGAATGCATGCATCTTTTGTGCCAACTGATGTCATGCTAATCATGTGTATTGACCGATGTGTATTGGATGACAATTGATATGCTAATGTGCCATGCATTCTCTGTCTGTATCACTGTATAAAAGAGCTGACTTTACATGCCTCACTAACGCACTCACAGCTCACACACTCAGAGCGCACTGACAACAGTTCACACACAGCACACGGTGCTGCAGTGTGTCTCATGATGATGGAGGTATAAAACTCTTAAACCTTCAGCTCGCCGTGTCCGCCTGAACTTATTTTGTTCCTCCACAGTATTATCATTTTCTAGTCAAATTTGTCATGTTTCACTTCCTTGTTTTGCACATGGAGTGCTGTGGTGGAGTCAATCCGAAACCAAACCCCGCCCACACTTCTAGAAGCCTAAGTTAAGGCACAGCGATGGCTAAACTTTTATTGATAAAAATTACATATTTTGACTGAGCAACTCCATCTTCTGGGATTTCTTTTCAGTACCACTTACTTTTCCAGTGTTTCGTTATCAGTTCCAGCTCTTTTGAGATGTGTTGCCTTTAAATTCAAGATGAGCTAACGTTTTTTCATGAAATAGTAAAATGTCTTACATTCAACAATTGATATAATTTTTATGTTCCATTGTGAATAGAAGAGTGGTTTGTGATAGCTGCAGACCACTGTACTCTTTTTTTATTTAGATTTTACAGTGTCCCAGTCTTTTCAGACCTGTATTACATAGTGTGTTAAAACTTAATCCTGTGTGCATATACTGCAGTCAAATGCTACCAGGAGATGCCAAAGTGAAATATATAATTGCAGTAATAAGAGGAACTGAAATTCTCCGTAAAGAGCCCGTAGTTGGCAACGTCACCTTCAATATCCAGTCCACACAATCTGTTAAGATTCTTTTGTCCATTTGTCAATATCACTTACCCTTTTTTCTTTCAAGGGGGCATAAATGAAAGCTTGAAAGCAGACGGTGAACCTAATCATGCTGATGGTCGTAGGACTCTAAAAGCCATGGGTCATTAAATGCCCACATGCCATCCCCTGACTGACGTTTTGCTGAGGACAGGAAGATGCATCTGATGCATTTTTGTAGACTTCACAATCACTGGCGGGGGAGGTTGGTCGATAAGACAAAGGCTCTGGAGGTGTCCGGAGGAGAGTATTGTTTCCTTTTGAGTGCCAGGCCTGCCACCACGTTTGTATTGAATATATGCTTTGTATGCAAGACTGCGTCATATATCTGCAGAGTAATGCACTATTGTGGCAGCATGCAGAAGAATTCAGGGAATGATCTCTGCTGTGAAAAGAACTCAAAAACAAGATAATTGTGTTTGTCTTCCCTTACAGATTTCCCCCCAGGATGTTTCCTGAGTGCTAAGTTTACAAATGAAAGACATCTGGCCAAAATAATTTAGAGGGAGATGCTGTTGAAAAGGGGAAGCACGCTACCGTGCTTCTTTAAATCTATGATTCTTGTGTATGTCTTGAGCTGGCTCTTCTCCCGCAGGACATGAATCTGTCTCCTCCACACAATAAAGCCTGATGTATTTTCAGTCCACTCTGTGCATTCGATAATGTAGTTTAATCTGATTTGAGGCAGAATCTTGGCATCCAGGTAGGGAGCGCTTCTGTTTGTCTACTGTTGGATGTGGATCCATCTTTTTTTCTTTGGGACCTAAAACAAAGCATGCATTGGATGCGAGCCACAACACAGACGAGTAGCTCAGAAAATGATCTTCAGCATGCATCAATCCAGAAATGATTCAGGTGGGGAGACTGAATGGAGCTCACCTGCAAAACCTCTCGTCACAAAACAAACAAATTAAGGTGGATAGCTGCTTCAGGCACTCCGGAAGAATGAAAACTTGTGTTATGATTATGTATGATCATAGTACTGTGTATGTACCGTGTTGTGAAAAAGTATTTCCCCCCTTCCTGATTTCTTAGATGTTTGCATATTTTTCACACTTAAAAGATCCTCAAATTTTAACAGACAACGATAACCCAAGTAAACACAAAAATGCAGTTTTTAAATATTGATTTCATTTATTAAAGATGCACTCCAGTGGATGCAAATTCCCTACATCTGCATAGTCTAAAATGGTATCTTATGCGCTTTTTTCTTCAAATAGCCTGTGGAGGATCAAATAAGGGTTACCATTGTGGAGGCACGGAATAAGTGCAGGCAGGACACGGCGAACTGAAGTTTAAAAGGGTGTTTTATTCATCCTCCATCACGAGAGTCGCCCCAGCGCTGTAGCAGCACGCTAGAGCGATCCCTCCGTCTCTAGTAGCAGCAAGTCATCAGAGTGGTCAAAAAGGGAGAATAAGAGAGAGAGCAAGCGATATACAGTTGACTTATATACCCAGCTAGACAATGCATGCATGGCACATTAGCATCACAGTAAACGGCAGGAAGGCATGGACATTTGCATTAGAGTCACACATATCAATAGCAGGATTACTGGCACCGGAATTAGACAAAGAGAGGCTGCCTATTGATATCAGTCCATACATCTCACTGTTCTGCTAATTGCTCCAGCTGAGCGCTCTGCTTGACCCGTAGGCTGTGGGGGTCACCCACACCACTCCCCCCCAGAGGGCTCAGCAGGGGGCTGAGGCATCGATCGTCCAGCTTTGGAAGCGAGCTGCAGGAAAAGCTCTGTGCCGGAGGAGGGGGAGGGAGGGGGGTGGGGGTAGCAAGTGCCGGCCCGGGATGGCAAAGTTGTCCGGGCCGCACAAAAATTGCGTGTGGATCCGCGATGGTGAGGTGCTTTCCCGCTGAACATGGCGGAGATCCACAGCGGTTGTGAGAAGAAACATTTGTCTCTGACTCCTCTCGCGGTCAAGTCCTGCGAGGATGCGTAGCGGCCATGAAGAAAAACAGGAGCTGAAGCTGTGTGGGGGACTTGGCGTGTTGGCTTTAGGTGCGCGCGCAGCCCTAAAGCCCTCGGGGACAGCTGACGGCTGAATTCCCATTGTGCACCGTGGCTGAGACCCATACAAAGTCCTGTGTGCTGCGTGTCTGCTTCAGGTGTGTGAGCAGCCCTGAAGGTTCCGAGGATGGCAGTCGGCCGTAGTTTCTCGGGTGTGTGCAGCAGCGGAGGACAATGGCAGTCTGTGGAGCCGGTATTGTCCCGTGCGTGGTGCGCTGTCCTCGTAACCCCCCGGTGTGCGTGCGGGGGGTTCGGTGCATGGCAGGTCCGCCATCGCAAGGCGAGTCAGGGTCAGGGAGCTTGATGGAGATCAGCGTCGTCGGCGCCGATGGTCTTCCCTGTTCGGGCTGTTGCTGTTGTTCGCTCGTGCCGGGTCATGGTGCGTTCTGGTCCCCGCGCTGCGTTCTTCGTCCGGTCCTGGAGGTCGCCGTCGTGGAGAGGGGACGAGGTGCATGCGCGCTCGTGTGGATGTGGAGGAGCGGTGAGAGGGAGTAGAAGTTCTTTGTCCCTCGGCCGGTCTCGGCGTGGACGTCCAGATCTCAGGCGAGGGTCGCACCATGACGCTTTCTGCAGCTTTCCCGGTCGTGGATGATCTCCGAGGGAGTTCGCCTGGTGTTGGTTCGGCGTCGAGGTCTCCCTGTGGCAGAAGGGAGGGCAGTCCATTCACATCAGGCTGCTGCATTCATTCGTCGTTGGAGTCACCGCCAGGGGTTGCGTTCGTTCGTCGGTCGCACCAATGTGGAGAATCAAATAAGGGTCACCAGGGTGGAGGCACGGAATAAGTGCAGGCAGGACACGGCGAACTGAAGTTTAAAAGGGTGTTTTATTCATCCTCCATCACGAGAGTTGCCCCAGCGCTGTAGCAGCGCTCTGGAGCGATCCCTCCATCTCTAGTAGCAGCAAGTCATCAGAGCGGTCAAAAAGGGAGAATAAGAGAGACAGCAAACGATATACAGTTGACTTATATACCCAGCTAGTCAATGCATGCATGGCACATTAGCATCACAGTAAACGGCAGGAAGGCATGGACATTTGCATTAGTCACACATATCAATAGCAGGATTACTGGCACCGGAATTAGACAAAGAGAGGCTGCCTATTGATATCAGTCCATACATCTCACTGTTCTGCTAATTGCTCCAGCTGAGCGCTCTGCTTGACCCGTAGGCCGTGGGGGTCACCCACAAGCCTTTCATTGTCTTACAGTTTCATGTCAAAATCATTTCACTTTTACTCCTTCAAACAACAGGATCTGTGATTACACCCACCCACATCCCACAAGGCTAATGGTGGCTAGCACTACAATAAACAGAATAAATCCTGTGATTAAAAAAAGACTTACTAGTTGAAAGACATGCCCAGTTGTATGCACAGTGGTCCAGAAAAATGGCTGAGACTGCATCAGTCCTTAAAAGCAGTTTAATGGTAAAACCTATCTTAATTTGGGTCAAGTTTTCAAAGCAGCTGTCCAAAAATGTTAACTGGGCCTGAAGGCTAACTTCACTTTGGGCAGAGAGTCCTGATTGGCTCAACACTACGGACCTGCTATAGAGGGGTTGCATGTGACATCAGTGGTCACATGCCACATTGTTTTTCTGCCATTTTGAATGGCAAATAGCTGTAGACCCTGTGTTGAGAATAATAATAATTCCACTAGCACCTATTCATCCCAACTCAACATGGTGTTGTTCATTATCCATTACGACTGAATACCACCTTAAGTGAGTGAGATCTTTACAGCAAGGCAGCCTGACACTCCCATGACATCATTTGTATGTGACAAGCAAAACACAAGATGGATATGGAGGCGAGCCTGCTGCTTGCTGGATTTTTGTCAGAGTAAAGGCAAAAAAGGAGAGTCAGAGAAGGCTACAGGCAGCAAGACAAAACTCTGGAAAAGTACTGGCGAGTTTAGGAAGCCATGGGGCAGCGGAAGACGTGAGGATATGAACTAGGTCACATATGAAGAATGATTGCTAATGCTAGTTAAGCGCTAATAAGTCCTCCGTACTACATTGTAATCATGGCAAGCTATAGCTATTAGGTACTAAAATATATATGCTCTGTGTGTGTGTGTGTGTGTGTGTGTGTGTGTGTGTGTGTGTGTGTGTGTGTGTGTGTGTGTGTGTGTGTGTGTTTCAGATCGTGCTCTTGTGGCAAAATTATTGCTTCAAACTGTGGGTCTGGCTGTTCAGCCGAGTCTCCCAGTGGTGGGATGTCATCCCAGCTTCACGAACCGCAGTGATTGCAGAACTTCAGAATGTCTGTAGAAACATTTAGCTTCCTGTGCTACAAATTGCTCTGATCTGTGTGTAAATCATGGAAAGACTTTTGAGACATCATGGGATGTACCTGCTCCAGCCAGTGGTGCTTTGGCAAAAAGTGATCAGCTGCCAAAAATTGATCACCAGGTGCCATATTATAGTTATGGGGTTATAGTAGCCGTAAAATATATAATTCAACAGGTAAATAGTACTGAGTTAGGTATAGTAAAATATATTTAACAATTATGAGGCATTTTTAACCCAAAACAAACTTCATCTAGTATTAAAAGCAATTAAAATAATGCAGTCACAAGGTTACATGGAAAATACATGGATTTACTGGCTATATAATGTAAATACTGTATAAATATATATTCTCTGTGTGAATAATGTACTATGCCCTCCTTTTCTATTGCTCTAGGAATTTTTACAATAAACTTTTGTGCCTTTTGCAGATGTGTCTCCACTTTTGTTTGTTTTATTTGTAAAGGTTACCAAGATTTAGTGACATAAATTAAATGTTAAAAGATTGGAAAAGCTATCTAAATAATCCAGCAGTTTGAGAAATCCCTTTTGGTTTGGTGTAAGTCTGTCAACAGAATTATGAACCATAAAGTAGTTTGTGGTAAAACATGTTAAATCCCATTAAACCCCAACTCATTATTAGGAAATCCAGATGCTAATATGGCCCAGAATTCCTCCATATACTGGAACTATCACTAAAGTGTGCAGCGTCTTCTGCACTGGCACATCCAACAATACAGTCTACAGTAAATAAAATAATTGTTTTTGGTTACTTTTTCTTAAAAATTAGCAATTATTTACAACATCATTGATAAATGTTTGGTTTGTACTGTTGACTCTTTTCCCACCGGTGTCTTAACAGACAAACAGAAAATCATGATGCAAACACATAAGTCACTAAATTGTTTATTACAATCACCAGCAAAATCCAGATTATTTAGAATGTGCAAAATTCAAACTTTAAACTGTAAAAAAAAAAAAACCTCAGAATGGGTCACACATGGCGGTCACACACGCTGACTCCTCCTTCGCAAAGTGTCCCAGCACACCAAGGAGCGTTTGATTGAAGGCAGTATTCTGAGCCATCTCCTCCCTTCACAAGGTAGTTTCGTGGAATCCAGGTCAAGTGGACCCCTGACCAAGTGAGTACTCCCAAGTGGACCCCAGTATCCAATCTGTACATGTACAAGTACATTCTCAATCCAGTGATTTGTAAACGTGAAGAAGGAGAACAACAGGAATATGTGTAAAACTATTGGAAAGACTTTTCCCGGTCACCAAGAAGTGTAAAAAATATATATATGTAAGATGACAGCTAAGCTGACCCGGAGAAGGTTTGGGCTCTATTTCTGCTTTCAAAAGACGTTTCTTCTTCACCGCTGCTGCTCGTCACCACTGGCTGCTCCCAGATGAAAATCCACAGAATAAGTATGTGGGACTATAATGATCTGAATGAGGCTTTAGAAAGCTCTGAATCAGTTTGTAAATCACTGGATTGAAAATGTACTTGTACACGTACAGATTGGACCCTGGGGTCCACTTGGAGTGCTCACATGGGGTGCTCACTTGGTCAGGGGTCCACTTGACCTGTTCCCGTTTCACACTGTCTTGCCTCACTGAGAAGCACCTGAATGTGCTGCTGGTCCTGGTTCAGCAGGTCTTCAGCCTGCAGTTTATTTATTTAGCGAATGCAAAGTCTTTAAGCCAAGCAGTTGCCTCCTGGTTTGCTGTATGGAGGGTGTGTAATCCTCCTTCCAGTCTTTGGAGCGGGCAAGCCTCTATGATGTGTTCCATAGTTTGCTCCTCTCCACATGCGCACAGTGGGCTAGGGCTACTGCCCCATCTGTGAAGGCTGGCCAAGCAGGGGCCATGTCCAGTCCTGAAGCGATTGAGTGTAGACCACTGTCTCCTTGGGAGGTTGATGCCTGGGACCTGTTGGTTGGGGTTTATCACCAGCTGTTTGTTTGGGACCTCCTTGGTCTCCCATTCCTCTTGCCAAGCTGTCTGGATGGTAAAGTCAGCTGGGGGAGGGTTTTTCCAAATCGGCCGTCTGGATGAAAGTCGGGCAGTGGGTGGGGTGTAGATATCTGCATGGATTGGTAAGTGAGGAAAATCTTTAACTTTTTGGAGCATCCTTTGAGTTAATGCTGCTCGCCGGATGTGTGGAGGGGCTATGTTTGACAGTACAGAGAGCCAGGGGAGTGGTGTTGAGCGGATTGTTCCAGTTATAGTTCTCATGGTTGAGTTGAGCTGGGTGTCTACATGGTGTGTGTAAGATGACCTGGACCAGACAGGGGCACAATATTCTGCTACAGAGTATGAAAGGGCCAGTGTTGAGGTGCGCAGGGTGGAGACTGCCGCCCCCCCATTTTGTACCAGCGAGCTTGCAGAGCAGGTTGTTTCGTACTTTCACCTTAGCAGCCGTCCCCTTTAGATGTTCCTTGAAGGATAAGGTCCTATCAAGGGTCACTCCAAGATAAGTTGGATTTGGGGCATGCTTAAGCTTGAGTCCGCTCAGGTGGATGTTTAGTTCTCTGGCAGCTTTTGCATTGTGGAGATGAAATACACTGGAGACGGTTTTTGCTGGGCTTGGTTTTAGGCGCCAGATTTTGCAGAACTGGTCCAGTTTAGCAAGATCTTCCGTGAGCACCCGTTCCAGTGGTTCAAAG
The DNA here is from genome assembly GCA_020510985.1 of Pholidichthys leucotaenia. Classification (NCBI taxonomy): domain Eukaryota; kingdom Metazoa; phylum Chordata; class Actinopteri; order Cichliformes; family Pholidichthyidae; genus Pholidichthys; species Pholidichthys leucotaenia. The sequence continues at coordinate 108,733,778 of CM035837.1, forward strand.
TCTGGTGCTTGGAATGCCAAACAGATGTCGTCTGCATAGATGAATTTGCGGGATTTTGTAGTAGGCAGGTCGTTTATGTAGAGGTTGAACAGAGTTGGAGCTAGAACTGAGCCTTGTGGGAGTCCGTTTTTCTGCATTCTCCATGCACTTGTGTTCTGACTGAGGTGGACTCTGAACCTTCGGTTGGTCAGCAGGGTTTTTATAATTGCTGTTGCCCAAGCAGGGATCGCCTTTATAAGTTTCAGGAGGAGGCCTTTGTGCCAGACCGTATCATAGGCGGCTGTAAGATCGAGAAACACAGCCCCTGTCTTCAGTCTGCTCTCGAAGCCATTTTCAATGAAGGTGGTTAGGGCCAGTACTTGTTCTCCTGTACTGCGGTCCTTGCGGAAACCTGCTTGATCCACACTTAGAATATCCTCTATTTCTGGGGAAATGCGTTGCAGTATTAGGCGCTCCATGATTTTGTAAGGAACGCTGAGTAGGGAGATTGGGCGGTAGCTTGCTGGTAGTTTGTGGTCTTTGCCAGGTTTTGGGATGGCAATGACCTTTGCTGCCCGCCATTTCTTTGGGATCGAGTTCGTTTGTGTGATCCTTGTGTAGAATTGTGTCAACCAGGTTAGGGCTCGGGGGCCAAGATTTTTCATGAATTCTGGGAAGATGTTATCGTATCCTGCTGCCTTTCCACATTTCAGGCCTGTAGGACTTTCTCCAGTTCAGCAGCCTCGAAGGGTTCAATTCAATTCAATTCAACTTTATTTATATAGCGCCATTTCACAACAACAGTCATCTCATAGCACTATCAACTGTAGGGAGGACCCCCATAGTTGCAGAAAGACCCCAGCAATCAGGCGATCCCCTGTGAGCAAGCACTTGGCGACGGTGGAGAGGAAAAACTCCCTTTTAACAGGAAGAAACCTCCAGCAGAACCAGGCTCAGGGAGGGGGCAGTCATCTGCTGCGACTGGCTGGGGGGTGAGGGGACAGAGAAGAAGAAAAGAACAGACATGTAGAGAGCAAACAGTACGATGGGGACTCAATCTATGGGAGAGAACAAACAAATGTTAATGACCAGCAAAAAAAAAAAAAAATATTTCATAGAGAGTGAGGAAAGGAGTGAGGCCCAGTGCATTACTGGAGGTCCCCCGGCTGACTAAACCTATTAGCAGCATAACTAAGGGAGGGTTCAGAAACACATGATCCCTCCCTAATTGTAGGCTATATCAAAAAGGTAGGTTTTAGCCCTATTCTTAAAAACAGAGATCGAGTCTGACTCCCGAATCCAGATTGGCAGCTGATTCCACAGGAGAGGAGCTTGATAACTGAAGGCTCTGCCTCCCATTGTACTTTTGGAGATTCTAGGTATTACAAGTAAACCTGCATTTTGGGAGCGTAGTGCTCTGTTAGGATGATACGGTAGTATCAGATCTTTTAAATAAAAAGGAGCCTGATTGTTTAGAGCTTTGTAAGTAAGAAGAAGGATTTTAAACTTAATTCTAAACTCTATGGGAAGCCAATGAAGGGAGGCCAGAACCGGAGAGATATGATCTCTCTTTCTAGTACCTGTTAAAACTCTTGCTGCAGCATTTTGGATCAGCTGAAGACTTTTTAAAGATGTTTTAGGACAGCCTGATAATAAAGAATTACAATAATCTAATCTCGAGCTAACAAAAGCGTGGATCAGCTTCTCAGCATCACTCTGAGACAAGATGCTCCTAATCTTAATATGTACATATGTATATTAGCTGCTCTTGCTTGCTTGTTTTTTCTTGCCTTCTGATTGTTGCTCTGAGTGTTGCTATCCCTGTGCTGTTGCAATCCTGGAATTTCCCCGTTGTGGGACTAATAAAGGCTTATCTTATTACACAAATGATAGAAGGCAGTCTTAGAAACAAATTTAATATGTGAATTGAAGGACAAATCCTGATCAAAAATAACTCCAAGGTTCCTCACAGAGCTATTAAGAGAAAGAGTAACTGCATCCAAACTGAAAGTTTGATTTGGAAAGGAATTTCTAAGGTTTTTTGGACCAACAAGAATGACTTCAGTCTTATCTGAATTTAATAGCAGGAAATTACAAGTCATCCAAGCTTTGATTTCCTTAAGACAGGCTTCTAACTTGGCTAATTGATTACTATCATCTGGCTTCATTGACAGGTATAATTGTGTGTCATCTGCATAACAGTGAAAATGTATACAGTGCTTTCTAATAATGTTGCCTAACGGAAGCATATATAAACTAAAAAGAGTAGGGCCAAGCACAGATCCCTGTGGAACTCCATGACTAAGCTTTGAGCTGAGAGAAAAACTCATCATTTACATGAACAAACTGGAACCTATCAGATAAATAAGATCTAAACCACTGCAACGAAGTTCCATTAAGTCCAACATAGTGTTCTAATCTATCAAGTAGAATATTATGATCAATAGTATCAAAAGCTGCACTAAGATCTAAAGGACAAGTACAGAAACTAGTCCATTATCAGATGCAATGAGGAGGTCGTTAGTGACCTTCGCTAAGGCTGTTTCAGTACTATGATGGATTCTAAACCCAGATTGAAACTCCTCAAGTAAACCATTTCCCTGCAGGTGGTCAAATAATTGCGTAGCAACAACTCTTTCTAAGATTTTTGAAATGAAAGGGAGATTAGAGATTGGTCTATAGTTAGCTAAAGCTCCTGGATCTAGCGTTGGCTTTTTGAGTAAGGGTTTAATTACAGCCGTTTTAAAAGCCTGCGGTACATGGCCTAAAGTTAATGAAGAATTGATTATATGAAGAATAAAGCTACCAATAAGTGGGAAGACTTCTTTAAATAACCTGGTAGGAATAGGGTCTAAAAGACAAGTTGAAGGTTTGGATGAGGAAACTATTTTGTCTAACTCACAAAGGTCGATTGGAGTAAACTCATCAAGACAGACATCAATAGAAGGAGCTGTAGTAGTTACAGTATTTAAGTTAACTGTGGGAAGAATCTGATTGATTCAGGGTTGGTTTCCTCTACAGGCATTTTTTGGTGTTTTTTTAGCTCAGTTGTAACTGCTCTTCTGGTGTCTTTGTCTTGGGGTGCTTTGGCGATAGTCAGTAGGTGGGATGCAACTTGGTTGGGTGTGACGGATGCTCGGCTTTGGCTAGGGGGCTTCTGTGCAGCTCCTAGGCGACGGATGAGGCTCCAACATTTCCTGCTAGAGTGGGTAAAGCTCCGGTCAGCAACTGTCTCCTCCCATTTCTTTCGCCGGGCTGTATTTAGCGATTCAATGAGATGGTCTGCTATCTCTGGGTCCCCTGATGTTTGATAGGATTGTAGGAGGGCAGCACTTTCTCCGTCCAAACATGGGACATAGAGGGGTCGGTAGCCTCGTGGGATTGCAGTATGGGCAGCCTTGAAGATTGTGCTGCAGAAGCGGTTGTATGCTTCATCTACAGTGATGGTGTGGAGTGGGATGGTAACAACGCTCCGGTCCAGAGTTTCACTGAATTTCTTCCAGTTGGCTTTGCGGAAGTTCCAGCGCATCTTCCTTGGGCTGTATATGACTGGAAGTTGTAGGCCAATGTGTACAAGCAGGGGCCGGTGTTGGCTGTGTGGAAAATCATCAAGAATGAGGATCTGTGTAGGATATGGCTCCCCATTCAAAGAGCTGACCCAACACAGGTCAGGAGAATAGTCCTTCTTCCATCTAGCAGAGTGGAAGGTTCCTCTTTGTTTGGGGTCGTATATCAAAGCGAGGTCATTTCTGGATGCCCAGTCTGAAAGTGCCTCCCCATCACTGTCCACTGCTGGGTACCCCCAGTCAGGGTGATGGCTGTTAAAGTCCCCCACATAGATGGCAGGGTGGGGTAGGGTGGGTAAGACCTGCAGATCCCAGTTGGCATTAGGGGGCTTGTACACATTGACAATATGGAAGCCACCAATGATTATGGTGTCTGAGAAATGTGTTGTTATCAGGTGATTTGCTTCAACTATGTCAGAACGCACATAGGTGGCACGTCCATGTTTAGCATGTAGAACATAGCACAGGAGGTCAAAGCCTTTGATGGTGAAGCGGCCAGCTTCCTCTGTGCCAATATGAGTCTCTTGGAGGCAGATTACATCAATTGAATGTTGGAAGGCGAGGACTTCAATAAGGCTTCGCTTGGCTGCAGATAGGCCTTCAACGTTTAGTTGTAATATGCGAAGGGCAGATCCTACCACAAAGTGCTCTTGGGGCTGTTTGCTTTCGGCTTTAGGACTGTGACTAGGATTCTTCTTTGACTTGGCACAGAGGCGTCGTCTCTTCGAATTTAGTCTGCTGGTAGGATCATTAGCTTCCCCAGGCGAGCCCGGGTACTGGCGGAGGGCGCGACGAGAACGCTGATCCATTGCCCCCCCTGCAGTGGAACTCTAAAATGAAAATACATACACAACTTAAGTACATGCACAGCACGAAAGTGCAACATGTGAAAAACTACTTTTTAACCAGGATTAACACTAGCTTATTTCATCAGATGTTGACACAAGCGCAAAATATAAGCAGAGCGCGGAGTTAGTATTGATGGCTAACTAGCTAGCTCACTGTCTGTATACAGGAGACAATGGTGTTGTTTGTTCAAAGTGAGCTTTCCACCACTGGGATAAATAATGGCAAAGATGCATAATATCACATCACTCACCATCCTCTATCACTGTTTTCAACAATGATGATGCCGTGGTCAGGTCGACACCACTCTGCCTCCCATCTGTCTTCGCCAGTCAGTGGCTGTGAACTCTTTTCAGGTCACTCTGTCCAGCTCCCTCTGGATTTCTTTAGTCAGCTACTATGCACAGAAAAGTCTGCACCTCATTGGTGGAGTACGGTGTTGATTTGTGTGTAGCCATTTAGCTCGATGATTATACTTACTCACGCTTGCTGTTAGTGATTTGACTGTTTGTTGCCGTCAAAAATGGCACAATAAACAAAAGACACGTGACCCGTGTGACGTTGGTGCAACCCCTCTACAGTTATGTCACTAGAAATGCTCCATCTAAACTCGCCTTTTTTTAGGGGCAGGGCTTAACTGAAATTTATGAGATGAAATTAATGAGAAAAGACTTGATTTTTGGTGGCATGTCACTTTAAGGGAAAAAGTTATCCAAACCTACCTTGCCCTATGTGAAAAAGTAATTGTACATCATGAATTAACTGTGATTAACTACATTTTTTTGGAAAGCTAAGCGCAATATGAGCCACACCCAGGCCTGATTACTGCCAGACTCTGTTGAATCAAGAAATCTCTTAAATAGAACCTGTCTGACAAAGTGAAGTAGGATAAAAGCTCTCAAAAAGCAATACATCATACCGCAATCTAAAGAAATTCAAGAACAGATGGGAAACAAAAACCCAGAACAACATCTAAAGAACTGTAGGCCTCACTTGCCTCAGTTTGGACACTGATCCATGATTCAACAATAAGAAAGAGACTGGGCAAAAATGACATCCATGGGAGAGTTCCAAGGCAAACACCACTGCTGACCAAAAAGAACACAAAGGCTCATATCACATTCACCAAAAAACATCTTGGTGATCCCCAAGACTTTTGGGAAAATATTCTGTGGACTGATGAGACAAAAGCTAAATTCAGTGGTTTTACTGGGGTAAGACTAACATGGCATTTCATAAAAAGAACATCATACCAGCAGTCAAACATGGTGGTGGTAGTGTGATGGTCCGGGGCAGTTTTCCTGCTTCAGAACCTGGACGACTTGCTGTAATTCCATCCATCCATCCATCCATCTTCTTCCACTTAATCCCTTTCGGGTCATGGGGGGGCTGGAGCCTATCCCAGCATCTTTGGGCGAGAGGCAAGGTACACCCTGGACAGATCGCCAGTCCATCGCAGGGCCAACACAGGGAGACAGACAGCCATTCACTCTCACATTCATACCTAAGGACAATTTAGAATCCCCAGTTTGAGGCCAATTAACCTAACTTGCATGTTTTTGGCATGTGGGAGGAAACCAGAGAAATCCCAGAGTAAACCCACGCAGACACGGGGAGAACATGCAAACTCCACACAGATCACTGTTGGTCAGGGGCTGGGATTGAGCCCAGGATCCCCCGGCCAAGGGCGAGTTGCTGTGCTGCTGCAGTGCTAACCACTCCGCCGCCGCGCGGCCCCTTGCTGTAATTCATGGAGCCTTAAATTTTGCTCTCTATCAGAAAATCCTGAATGTCTGACCATCAGATGGTGACCTCAAGCTTGAGCCCTCCAATGTGGCTGAATTCAATCACTTCTGCAAAGAAGAGTGGGGCAGAATTTCTCAACAGTGATGTAAAAGACTCATTATCAGTTATCACAAACACTTGATTGCAGTTGTTGCCGCCAAGGGTGGCACAACCAGTTATTCAGTTAAGGGAGCAATTACTTTTTCACATAGGGCCGGGTAGGTTTGGATACCTTTTTTCCCTTAATAAATGAAATCATCTTTTAAAAACTGCATTTTATATTTATTAGGGTCATCATTGTCCAATATTAAAATTTGTTGGTGATCTGAAACATTTAAGTGCGACAAATATGCAAAAATATACAGTAAGAAATCGGGAAGGGAAAAATACTTATTCACAGCATTGTATATATAGAGAACACATATCCAGTGTTGCAACTATGACAAATGCAGGGCTGTCAATCATAAGAACTGCACACAGCCTCAAAGGCTGATGATGTATTGTATAAAGGTCACCACACAGCTTTGAAATAGTTTTAATTATTACACCCGGAACATTACAGAAATACAACAGCGTGAGACCTTTTAAGGCATATAATCAAGATATATGAGAGAGCATTCATGGTGAAATTGATTTGGTTGCTTCCAGTTTGAGTAATAGCACATCCCCTATATACAGAAATACCACAATATGCCCTAATCTCACACTTAACATACTACTAACATGGCTTTATTATGTTATCTCACCATTAAATAAAGTGCCTGTTGGGGTGCCTTGAATCCACTTGTACCAAGTTCACACAAAGGTTGCTTCACCTCATCAAGTGTAAGAAAAAACTGTGCAGAAAACAAACAAAAGTGTAAAACAAGAGTGTAAAATTGTCTTCTTCATCTTTGTCCTTTGGGTAAAGCTCAACTGTGATGGCTGAATGTGTTTTCTGTTCTAAGATGTATTTGTATAGTTTTACACAACGTCACATAACTGCCACTGAGAGCAAATAGCGCGGCACACGTATGGCAAAACCTTGCTGAAAGGCAGCATAAACATGACAACAGCAACAATATATTTAATGTTTCCCCTGAAAGCTTCAAAGCTGCCAGGTCTGTCTTACCCAACATGAAAAATGTTTATTCTCCAGACTAAGAGGTAACAGATACTAAAGTAAAATAAACAAGCAGAAAATAGTCTCTGCCATCCTACATTTCCAACACTGAATTATCAGTTGGGGGTTTTTTATAAGTAACTGGCTAAATTTTGAATTGCTACCATGTAAAATTTATATGCATATGATAATGTAATTACATGCTGTGACAATCACTTTTAATGGTCATTAAGATTAGAAAAGCACAGTGTGTGTTCTCCTGGCATTCCATGTTTTAAACATTTTATCAAAAAGCAATTTAGTATTCAGACTTTAACATGTTGCTTTCATCTCTAGCAGCAAGTGAAAATTAGACAGACTATCATGAAAGCAAAGAACCTTTATTATGAACAATAAAAAGCTATAGGCAGCTGGCCTTGCTCCTCGGCTGTTACTGTCTTATTTTCATTTTCTCTGAACCCGACTGCAAGAAGAATTGAAACCAAAGACACATAATTGAATCCAATCCTTTTTCAAATAACAACAAAGTTGTACCAAATAAATTCTCTTGTATTCATTTTTTTGACTGTTTGTGATATGAATAGAACACAATGACACATTTCCCAATAGCAATCCTTTTGTTCATCTGCATAACTTCCATTTTCATAATTGCTTTGCTCAAATGGAACTCCAGGCACCTGCCCAGCAGCACTATTTGGCTCCGTTTTCCTTTATGCTGTATTCACTCTGGCTAGTGATTTTTTTACACTTGTGTTGGAGATTAAAAAAAAAACAAAACAGGCTCGTAAAATATTCATCCCCCAGTTTTGCATACATTACATCTCATAATAGGTTATGCATACAGCTGCATACTTTTATAGAAATTATTAATGCCACATGACTTTCATCTCCCATTCTGTAATTAACTTCAAATCCTAAACTGTGCTCGCCTCTAATTTTGGTGATGTGTCTTTCTGAAATTTTGCATTTGCATGAAAAAATGTATACAAACTTGGTTCTTCCGCACTAAACGCTTTGTAACGCATGTGGCTTGTGATGTGGAAAGAACACAGAATATGCCATATCTCTGCAGCACTCATTTGGTGTTAGCCGGGTCAATTTGATCAGTGAAGATCTCACAGCACAAAGGATAAATATAGCTGATTCCAACAGGAATAACCCCAAACCTTCAGAAATTATTAAGCTCGAGGAAAGCTAGGTGGTACAAAAGTGTGTCAGGTCACCTCATCAGACCCTCTCGCCCTTCTAAAGCTAATCGAAGTCCACTAAAAGAAAAGGCACATGACAGGGAATAGTGCACTTAAGCATGGAAGGACACACAAAAAAAAAAAAAAAAAAAAAAACATAATGAAATGTTGAGTGAAGCTAACTCTGCAGTCACTACATGTAGGGTTAAAACCTGCTTGTTTATTACTATGAAATTTATCTTCAAGCCAACAAAGGCCACCTCAGCAGGTTTAATTAGTGATGGAATAAACTGCAAGTTCACTTGTGCCAGTGCCTGGTGTTTTATAGTGGTAATTATTCAGGTAAGTGTAGATGGATTTAAATAATAAGTAGTGGAGAGAAGAGTCTCTGGAACGCCTGATGTTTGTGGGAGGCTGTGGATTAGCACTAAACAAAGTTAAACCAGAAGCTGCGAGAATCACTGCACTTAATGTGCATAGCTGTTAACACAAAAGATTTAAGCTGATCCACAAGCTGAAACGCTAATGTGGGATATCATGTACAAATCATGTCACGGTAGTACGCAGCACACTAGACGATGTGGTTCTCTGTTCTCGGCGATGCTGACAAGTTGATTTCCTTTACGCATTACCCTGACAGTTTATATTGTTCAGCAGTGTGTGGCCATGTGTACAAACATCTGCCAGTTCCTGCAGTCGCTCTGTGTCTAAAAAGCTGCCAGTTGATGCCAGGAGGGAGATGAATGCAGCAACATCTGAATTATTGACAAAAGTCAGAGGTACCTTAATTTTAATGACTTTGGACATGAGGGGATTTTTGAGGATTGTCATTGCGCTTTTGCAAGAGAACAAGGACACAAAGGCACCCTCTAATTCCTCTAAAAAGAGTCACCTTCTTTATTGCAGAAACAGTCGGCCTTATACAACATAGTACTGATGTCCAAGATGCAGCAACCACAGTCTTTTACTGATAAGTAAGGAATATTAAAAAATGTTGTCTTTGTAAGCCATAAACACATTCCATCTCAGTATCTTACAGCCATATTGCATCCATCCTTCCTTGCATTAAATAAATTTAATTGAACAATATGAATGCAAATGCAAACTCGTTTCTCAGTTTAGGAATGTTATGCTATTCCCACTCTAGATTTTTCCTTTGGCTGCTTTGCATCATGGTGCTAGCATTCAACAACCTGATGTGACTTACAAATTAGTGCAAAAATCTTTGTGAAATACATATTTATCTCTGACTTTTGCTGATCCCGGTACAAGTTATTTGTAAGTGGAAAAATGTGACACTGGTGTTTTATTGTGTACAGTAAGTGGAAGTTTGTCACTGTCACTGAATATTCTGGGATGTCTATTTTTCCTACAAATGTGGCAGTTTTCATTTGTTGAGAGCGCACGCTAACAAAGGCCACAAATAGATACTGTTGCACTGATGAAAACAAATATACAAACACTCTGGGCGAGGCTTCCATAACGGATATCAAGTACATTATTATGGCATCAATATACTGCACTGTATTACACACTGTGATGTTCTAGATTCGTTCTTTTTTGGCTATTAAATCATCCACTCATTATTTGTGGGGATTCGACGACTTTCTTTGAAAAATGAATCTGTTATATTCTTGGGGAGCTTCACTGATGGTCCTTGGTGGTTTGAACAACTGCTGTGATTAATGGTAACATGAATTTTGCAGACACCCTCTACTGGCTTCAAATAGTAACTACTACAGCATCAATCATTCACGTCATAACTCTCTTTTTTTCTTCTTCTTCTCCATTTCTCTCTTCCTCCCCCTCACAGTTCTTTTATCTGCCACTGACCACCTAAATCTAAACTTTACTATGCTGTTTTCGTTATCTCTTTGGTGTAGTAAACTATACTCCAACCTCGGCCAACAGCAAACCACCTCATAGCAAAGGAAAATAACTGCAAAAGCATTAGTCATTCCATTCACATTTATGCCAAAAAAGAAACAAATTCAGTTTATTTGCTTTTACACCAACTGCTGGAGATATCTTTATGCTTAAGGAGATGATCAATAATCAGTCCAAAAGAAAGTGTTAGCCCATTATCCCATCGTGGAGTAGTTGCTTCCTGTCATCACAGGAACTTTAGAGGTTCCCATCTGTTGTCTCTTGCTGTTTGTTTGGATATTAAGGCCCCACTGTTCCCAGGGGAAACTGTTTACAGGCACAATTGCAAAAGACAATTTCACCTTATTTTGCACGTATCAGTTCTGTATTTTACTCTGGGGCTCCATATGTAGATTGTAGGGGTGGAAATCACTGGAGGCACCATGATATGATACTATCACAATACTTGGGCCATGAGGCAATCACGATCTTGCGAAAGGCTGACTACTGCAATATCATATATTGCGATTTTTCTCTCCGTGGATTGCCATCTTATCATGGTGGGTGGGGGGGGGGGTGGAGGAGGAGGGAATTGAAGGGATATGAAGAGGTTGGAAGGGGTGGGAAGTGAGGGGGTGAGAAAGAAAGAAGAACAAACACTGGAACAAGTCATCTTAGCAATATCTTCATTATGGCCACCTGTTCGTCTTTCATAGCAGAACCAAGAGTTTGAACTCTATCAACAAGTCTTCCAGATAGCTTCCAATATAGAAAGCCTCCAACTACAGTCAAATGTACAGTGTTGAAGACAGTTACAGTATCACCTTTCCCTACATTTCCCCATTTCAAAACTGCTTAAATCCGCTGTCATCACTGCTGTCTGTGTTTTGCTTTCTTGTTCTCAATTCATCTTTGGTTTTGGGATTAACTATTAAGTTTTAGGAAAAGGTAAGGATCTAGTTTACACACACTTCAGCTGTAAACCTCTGTCATGTCACTTCATGTCATTATTTGCATGACCACTAGAAGGTACTTAATGTCAGAACGTACATACAGGTTGAAATCCCTGCTGGGAAAAATGATCTAATCTTAATGCCTAAGTGAAACAAATATATGGGTAGGGTTTGTAAAGAAGTGAGGGGACACTCATGAACTTGTGACTTGACAATGAGAAGGTCGGAGCAAAACAAAAATACTCTCCTTTACGGACTTTTAAATTCAACCATGATTCATAAAAAAAGATTAGTTTTCATCCCTGTTATGTACTGTATGAAATAAGCAAACCGTGAGCTGTCTTATGCCGAACAACCGACTGAATTTTATTACAATAGTATGGACATATATACAGAGACCGCAGCCCACCTGACATCTGATGGCTGATGCCGGTTACAGTAAGCCCCAGGGCTCAAACCCTCCCAAACTCACGCAATTTTTTTATTTTTTCCGTTCAGAAAAAATGTAGAACACGTACAGTAGCTTAATAAATCAACCCCCTTATCACATCATGAACACTTTTTTAGATAACTCTTGTTTTGTTTTTTTAGCTTAGAACTAAGGTCCGCGGGTGGACCACCGCTGGACGCAGTGTGGTTAAGTGGATTATTCTGCCACTTTTTTTTTTTTAAACCGCACTCCTAACTAAACATTCATTCATCTTCTTCCGCTTAATCCTTTTTCGGGTCGTGGGGGGCTGGAGCCTATCCCAGCATCTTTGGGCAAGAGGCAGGGTACACCCTGGACAGATCGCCAGTCCATCGCAGGGCCAACACAGAGAGACAGACAACCATTCACTCTCACAGTCATACCTAAGGACAATTTAGAATCCCCAGTTTGATGCCAATTAACCTAACCTGCATGTTTTTGGCATGTGGGAGGAAACCGGAGAAATCCCGGAGTAAACCCACACAGACACGGGGAGAACATGCAAACTCCTAACTAACAGTCATTCATTTTTTCTTTCTTACAGCCTTCCATGGCAGGAACAGTTCTGCCTGAGAGGTTTTGTGGTGGGTCCGTGGTGGCCTCCTCCCTGGAGCCTTGAAGCGGGACCATGGCGGCCACTTCCCTGGAGCTGTCAAATCCCCAGGGTCAATTTTCATGACGCCGGGCCCCGGGTCCTACACTGTGGTAACTGACTCTTGCGGAGCCGCGCTGTCTGGAGCAGCCACCTGGACACACCATAGTTGGTTCGCGTGCCGAACCGAACTGTCTGTCAGCCGAAAACATGCTGTTCCCAGCTTCGCCATGATCCTCAACGGTGCCCGTTGTTTCGCTGGCTGCAGCCCAGTCAATCGCTGTCCCTGTCTCTCGCCAGTGTGAACCCAAACCCAGTCCATGACTTGGAGCGGCGCCTTACTTGGTTTCATGTGTTGTTGTTGTGCTCCCAGTGGCGTTGCATGTTCGTTCGGCTTGGGACCTCCGTTGTGCTGCAGCGGTTCACAGTGTTCATTGCGGACCCTTTACCTGTGGTCTCCATTATCGGCTGAGGCTCGTCGTGGTTACGGAAGGTGTCTGGTGCCTCTCCGGTGTCACTTGTTGAAATGGACTCCTCACCAGTCTGCTCGGTCATAACCTCCATAGCTTGTTGAGTGAGGGCACGGAAGCAGTCTGGTAGAGCAGGACTCTTCCGTCTGAAGAGCTCTGCTGTGCCACGTCGTGCATTGTGTTTATGCTCATTTGCTGTTGCTGCACTTCGGGGCTCTCTGCATGCTCAGGCTCCCTCTCCCGTGACTCCGATTCTGGCTGACGAGGAAACAGAGGCAAGTCTGGTCACTGTTCTCTCTCCGTGTCATCATCGCTCTCCGTGTCATGTTCACCCACCATGTTGTGGTCACTCTCAGTACTGAATTCCCCCTTTTCACTGTGCTCACTCTCTGTGCTGTGCTCTTTGGCTGGCTCGTCACGGATTAGCTCGTCGTTGTCATTCTCGATGGGCACGGGCTCCCTCTCCTCCAGCTGAGTGAGGAACGGAGGCAAGTGTGGCTGCTGCCCCACCACAACGTCGTCATCTAGGTCCGCTGTGCCCCAACTGCCATATCCGGACCATTTGAACCCAGCGTTGTCTCTAATAGTGAAGACCAGTCTGTAGAAGAGGTCACATCCCATAATGTTGTCACCGTGCGTTGTCACCTGGAACGTGAAGCCATATGCAATTTTGGGCTTGAAGCAAACAGTCAGTTCCACCGTTCTGACATTGCACAGTCTGTGACCACCATATCTGTACAGCGGTGTTGGGTTCTTCTTGATTTTGTGGTTGGGGAAAAACTTTTTCACCATGGCCCAATTTAACATCAATCACACCGCCACCGTGTCAAGGAGGAGTGGTATAGCTTCTCCGTCTAATTCAACCATGCTGTACAAATAACCACTGATGTCGGGGCTTACCAAATGAATGGTCATCGTTGGCGGGTGGGCTGGCTTACTTGGGGGGCCCCACGGTGCCGTCGACCGGCACACTCTGGCAAAATGGTTCAGATGCCCACAATTGTTGCACCGCTGTCCTCTTGCCAGGCAAAACCGCACTCTGTCCTGGTGCATCGGGGACCCACAGCCCCCACAGACTGGGCCTCTTGGCGCGGACCTTTGGCTCGCTGCATTTGTCTCATACTCTTCTGCCATGTTTTCTTCGTCCTCCATGTTCACCGAGCTAGCTAGCATCATCTGTCCAGGAAACCTCTGTGTTTGGCACCCATTTAGCTCAGTGGCTAACTTCTCCATTGCTTCCTGCTGGAACACTAGCTCTACCGTGCTAGCTAGCATCCTGTCATTTGGTGCCATTAGCATCTTAACCCATAGCCTCGTGTTACGTGTGTGTTCAGCAAAGTTGCTAGCAAGAACTTCGACAGTATCCGCATATGACTTCATAGGTCCTAACGTGTGGAAAATTCTCCAACCCTCTACTCCGAGTCTGTGGACAAGAAGAGCTCGTTTCCTTACTTCGTCGAGTTCACCCAGGCCCAACGCTACAACGTAGGTCTCGAACACGTCCAGCCACCATGGCCACAGGACTGCTGGTTCCCCTGGGTGCTCAAGAAAAGGCCATAGTAGTGCCATGCACACCTCCATGGTTTTACCTCTCGTCGTCAAATGTTATGTATGAAATAAGCAAGCCATGAGCCGTCTTATGCCAAACAACCAACTGAACTTTATTACAAAAGTATGGACATATATACAGAGACCGCAGCCCGCCTGATATCATGACGTCTAGCATCCGACGCTGACTCAAAACCTCCCAAACTCACACATTAGAATCCCCTATGATGTAAAACTAGAGATTAAAGCGTTAAGCTCCTATAAGCATTGGCATGGTGACCGAAAGCTGAAGTAGAGTTACTGATAGACTTACAAAACAGAACATCTTTTGTAGCCACATATATTGCCACCTGCTGGATTTTAGTGACAATGCAGGTTTAATTCACTTACGTACAGTATGCCCTAGTACAACATCCATGTCATCTGTCTCCAAGAGTATAAAACTGAGTCCAAGTGTTTAACGTCAAGAGTGAGCTTTTGGCAGACAAGGATGTCTCATATATACTGTATGTGGCCTACACTGTATAAAGCTTTGGATGTTTAATATAAGCATACACAACTATAACAGACATGTGCAACATTGTTTGCAGCTATTCATAGCAACATTTGAGTATGTGCAGCATTGTGATCACAGCTTTCTATCAATCATAAATCCAATTCTGGCATCTGAATTCCCACAGCATATGAATGTGTGACGCACATGCAGCCTTTTCAAATACATTTCAACAGAACACAATGTGACTTTGACACAAAGCAAAATCAGAAATTATGTTCTTTGTAGTGGATTAAGTTGCCTGTCATGCCATGCTGAAATGCATTTGAAAAGTTAAATAAATGAAATGAGTGTCTGCCAAGAAACCATAAAAGGAAAAAAAATGTGAGAAGTGGTTTTGAAATGATTGTGAATTCAGTGGCTGCACTGAAATATGCAACAATAGGTTTGGTCATTAAAAGACAGAAGTTGAACCCACTTTTTCTGATTTGATTACATCACGTTCCAAATTATTTTGCAAGCGATATTTGAGTCTGATTTTCCTAAATAGTCGATGCAAATGACAGTCAGCATAATTTTCAGGTCATCAACCACTGGAGTATAATTCAAATTTTATTGAATAAACCTCCCAATGATAACTATTTTTTTGCAAATATAAAAAACTCAAAATGTACTGTTCCAAATTATTATGCACAACAGAGTTTCAAAACACTTTATTTGTTGCAAAGAAGTGAAAATGGTCATTTGTTGAATTTGCAGCATTAGGAGGTCATATCTACTGAAATCAAAAGCTATTTCAATCAAAAACTCTTAATAGGCCAAGTTACATGTTAACATAGGACCCCTTCTTTGATATAACATTCATAATTCTTGTATCCATTGAACTTGTGAGTTTTTGGAGAGTTTCTGCTTGAATTTGTTTGCAAGATGTCAGAATAGCTTCCCACAGCTGCTGTTTTGATGTGAACTGCCTCCTTCCCTCATAGATCTTTTGTTTGAGGATGCTTGAAACTTTCTCAATAGGGTTAAGGTCAAGGGAGGATGGGGGCCACACCATGAGTTTCTCTTCTTTTATGTCCATAGCGGCCAGTGACAGAGAGGTATTCTTCGCAGCATGAGATGGTGCATTGTCATGCATGAAGATAATTTTGCTACAGAAGGCACGGTTCTTCTTTTTGTACCATGGAAGAAAGTGGTCAGTTAGAAACTCTATATACTTTACAGAGGTCATTTTCACACTTTCATGGACCCTAAAGGGGCCTACCAGCTCTGTCCCCTTGATTCCAGCCCAAAACATGAATCTGCCATCTCCTTGCTGACGTTGCAGCCTTGTTGGGACATGGTGGCGATCCACCAACCATCCACTACTGCAGCCATCTGGACCATCCAGGGTTACAAGGCACTCATCAGTAAACAAGACTGTTTGAAAATTAGTTTTCATGTATTTCTTGGCCTACGGCAACCATTTCTGCTTGTGAGCATTGGATAGGGGTGGCCAGACAGTAGGTTTATGAACAACTGCAAGCCTCTGGAGCACAGGTGTCAAACTCGTTCCATGGAGAGCCAAGACCCTGCAGGTCTTACCTCCACCCAGTGTCTTCAACAGGTGATTTCACTGAATTTCTTCCACTGATTGCTGATCAGCGAGAACACCTGCTGAAGACACTGGGTGGAGGTAAAACCTGCAGGGTCTTGGCCCTCCGTGGAATGAGTTTGACACCCCTGCTCTGGAGGATCCTACACCTTGGGGTTTGTGGAATTTGAGAGGCACCAGCAGCTTCAAATACCCGTTTGCTACTTTGTGATGGCATTTTGACATGTTTGTACGAAAACCCAGAAGCAGACACAGCCTTGATTATAACTCACAATGATCTTTTATTAATATAGTGAATGTGTGTATGAGTGAGTGGGTGTGTATGAAGAGCAGGAGAAACTGGCAACCTGGGCACAGGAGTCGTTGAAGCGCCGAAGAATCATACAGTCCTCTCCAGGTTGCTGGAGCCCCGCTCCAGAGGTGCAAAGTGCGAGGTGAGGGAGAAGGAACAGGTGCAGCCCCAGCTGAGGGAAAGGGGAGTGAGTGCATATAGTGCACTGGTCCAGTCCGCCGCCTGGAGGAGGGGTAAGTCCGCCGCCAGGAAGGAAGTCCACCTTTGCACAGGGGAGAGAGGAGGAGAGAAGCTGGAGATAAAAGTGAGGATTCCCGAGGGAACAGTCTTACTGTTAGTTGGGGAGGCGAAGCTCCCAGATGACAGGTGCCGAGATGATGTGAAGAAGGGAGGCGCGACTCCCAGTAGTTGCAGTAGGTTAGTTGAGGCAAGGAGAACTTCACCCAAGGAGCGTAGACGTCTCCGTGCCGGAGGGCAGGAATCCACTCCTGCCCTCCGAAAGCAGGGACAGCTGGGAGTGGTAATTAGTGAACAGAGGCATCCAGCGCGGATCATTACAGTGCCCCCCCCCCCCAAGGGATGCCTCCTGGCGGCCAGCTCAGCCTGTCAGGGTGAGCCCGAAGGAAGTCCCTGATGAGCTGGCAGTCGAGGATGAAGGACGACCGCACCCAGGATCTCTCTTCCGGACCATACCCAGCCCAGTCCACCAGGTACTGGAGGCCCCGGCCCCGGTGTTGTACATCCAAGATGCGCTTGACCTTATGTGCCAGACCACCATTGATCAAAACGGGGGGGGGCAGAGGGGACTTGAGAAGACCGGCTTTTCCTGGGAGACATGAAAGGTAGGGCAAATACACATGGTAGGGGGAAGAGACAAGCGGACAGTAACAGGGTTGACAATGTGAGAGATGGGGAAAGGACCAATAAAACGGGGGGGAAGCTTCTTGGACTCAGCTTTCAGATTAATACTCTTAGTGGACAGCCATACCTTTTGTCCGACCTTGTAGGGCAGAGCCAGAGTCCTCCGACGGTTGGCAATGTCAGAATTACGGTCAGCAGTGCATTGGAGAGCGGCCCCGGCAGATCTCCAAATCTGACGGCATCATTTGACATGGGCCTGCACGGATGGGACAGCGATCTCCTCCTCTTCTTCAGGGAACAGCGGAGAATTGTAGCCCAATGACGCCTCGAATGGAGAGAGACCCGTTGCCATAGAAATGATGGAGTTGTGAGCATACTTGATCCAGGGTAAGTGTGAACTCCATGATGCAGGGTTAGAGGCCGTAACACACCTCAGGGCCACCTCCAGCTCCTGGTTGGCGTGCTCGCACCGGCCATTGCTCTGCGGATGGTACCTCAAAGACAAGCTGATCGTCGCTCCAATGGCCTTACAGAAGGTCCGCCACACCCGAGACATGAACTGAGGGCCCCGGTCCAATACGATGTCCAAGGGAATGCCGTGTAGACATACCACATGCAGGACCAACAGGTCGGCTGTCTCCTTGGCTGACAGGAGCTTGAGAAGAGGGACGAAATGAGCAGCTTTAGAAAATCTATCCACAACCGTGAGAATCACCGTGTGACCCAAGGAGGGGGGGGAGACCCATCACAAAGTCCATGGTGATGTGAGACCACGGTCTACTGGGGATGGGAAGGGGGTGTAGCAGTCCAGAAGGGGAAGACGAGGACGATTTCCCGGTGGCGCACTGGGGACAGGCTCGAACGAAGTCGTTGACCTCCTTACTCATCAAAGGCCACCAGAAGGTCCTCTTAATGTGGGCCAGAGTGTGAGCCATTCCAGGGTGACACATGACCTTGGAGGAATGAGCCCAGGCGATGATATCACCACGCACAGTGGAGAGAACATAGACTCAACCCGCTGGACCCCCACCCGGATCAGGCTCGGCCACCTGCGCTTTCCTCACCCTCTCCTTGATACCCCAGGAAAGGATGCTGACAATGCACGAAGGGGGAACAATGGAGTGCAGCTCCGGCGTGGCAGTATCTGGGGAGAACTGTCTGAAGAGCGCATTGGGTTTGAAGTTCTTGGAACCTGGCCGACAGGTGATGGTAAAGCTGAATCTGCTAAAGAACAGAGACCAGCGAGCCTGCCTGGAATTCAGTCGTTTGGCCATCCTAAGGTATTCCAAGTTCTTGTAGTCGGTCCAAACCACGAATGGCAGAGAAGCCCGTCCAGCCAATGGCGCCACTCCTCCAAGGCTAGCTTAACGGCCAGTAACTCCTGATCCCCCACATCATAATTACTCTCAGCCGGGGACAGTTGTCTTGAGAAGAAAGCGCAAGGATGGACCTTATTATCCGAGGGGGAGCGCTGAGACAGCACCGCCCTGACACCAAAATCCGATGCGTCCACCTCCACCAGGAACTGTAGGGCCGGGTCCACCTGGGCCAAGATGGGGGGGGAAGAGAAACAAGATTTCAATTTAGAGAACGCCGCCTCAGTCTCATCAGACCAATGGAAAGGAACCTTAGTAGAGGTGAGTGGCATGGCAGTCAAACTGTAATTATGGATGAATCTACGGTAAAAGTTGGCGAAGGCCAGGAACTGTTGGAGCTGCTTGCGGGAAGAGGGGACCGGCCACTCCACAACAGCTTTCAGCTTACCCGGGTCCACTCGGACCTCCTTATAACCAATGACAAACCCCAGGAAGGTGGTGGACGAGGTATGGAACTCACATTTCTCTGCTTTGACATACAGTTGGTTTTCCAGCAGCCGGTGAAGGACCCTCCGAACATGTATCCGATGCTCCTCGAGAGAACGGGAAAAAATGAGGATGTCATCCAGGTATACAAAAACAAACAAACCCAGAAAGTCCCTCAGCACATCATTAATGAGCCTCTGGAACACAGCCGGTGCGTTGGTGAATCCAAACGCCATCACCACGTATTCAAAATGGCCGCTGGGAGTGCGGAAAGCCGTTTTCCAGTCATCCCCCTCCTTAATCCGGACCAGATGGTAGGCATTGCGTAGGTCGAGCTTGGTGAAGACAGAGGACCCCTGGAGAGAATCAAAGGCAGAATTAATCAGGGGCAGAGTGTGTTTGTCCTTCACCGTGATCTTATTCAGCTCCCTAAAATCAGTGCAGGGCTGGAGGGAGCCGTCTTTCTTACAAACAAACAAAAACCCCAGCCCCCACCACCGATGAAGAGGGCCTAATAATGCCCGAGCTTAGAGATTCCTTAATGTATTTATCTATAGCTTCATGCTCAGGGGCAGAAAGGCTATAAAGGCGGCTGGAGGGCAAAGGAGCCCCCGGCAGGAGGTTAATGGAACAGTTGTAGGGACGGTGGGGGATAGAGAGAGAGCTTTGGTTTTACTGAATACCGGAGCGAGGTCATGGTACTTTGGGGGAACCAGGGAGAGATCAGGCACATGCGTGGATTGGGCAGAGATGGACACAGAGGGGGAGCAGGCTGCTGACTGTAAACACGTACTTAGGCAAAATGTACTCCATGAAATAATGTTCCCCGTCTGCCAATCAATGACCGGGTTATGGAGCCTAAGCCTGGGGTAACCCAAAATAGCAGGAGAGGCAGAGACCAGTAAAACAAAAAAAAAACTGATGTGCTCCCGATGATTACCTGAGACCAGAAGAGAGACGGGGGCAGTCTGCTTAGAAACAGTCGTCAGGGGCACATTAGAGAGAGCAATAAGCTTCAATGGAGTGTCAAGGTTGCGACAGGGGAGTTTCAGCCGGGTTGCCAGACTCTCAGAAATAAAGCTCTGTTCTGCGCCTGAGTCAATGAGAACCTTAGTGGTGATTTCAATATGTCCATGTTGAAAGTGAATGGGAAGAATCAGTCGTGTAAGGATCTTAGCTTTCATTGCGTCCGTTAGTCCCCCTACTGCAACGAACGGACCCCCCCCCCCTTTGGCAGATTCGGACAAGAGATGACTTCATGCTCAGCACTAGCACAATAATTGCATAGCCCGAGGGCCCGGCGGTGTTGTCGCTCCACAAGAGGCAACTTGCAGAGACCCACCAGCATAGGCTCCTCGGGCTCCGAGGATTCCAGGGAAGGAAGGGCTAGGAGAAGGGACTGAGAGGGAGAGTGAGACTGCGAGTCCAAGTGATTGGCACTATGGCGCTTGCTAGCACGCTCCCTAAGATGGTTGTCAATGTTAATAGCCAGGGAAATTAAATCACATAAAGAGGAGGGTTTTTCTAACTGGGCCAATTCGTCTCTGAGACTCGGACTGAGACTATGTGTAAAAATACTGCATAGAGAGGCATCCTCCCATCCCACTTCTGCCGCAACCACCCGGAAGTCAACCGAATAGTCAGCAACAGATCTAGCCCCCTGCCGAGGGTTAAGAAGACAAGAGGTTAACACACTGTACCTGTCTGAATGGTCAAAAACCTCTGAAAATTCAGAAACAAATCGATCATAAGTGTAATTGACATAATTGGGGCGGGCCATCACGGCTGAAGCCCAGGCAAGTGCCCGTCTCTCCAATAAATTAACAAGATAACTGATCTGACTATGATTAGTGGGAAAATCCCCCAGTACCCTCTGAAACACCAGATTACACTGCAGCACAAACCCTCGAGCCTCCCCCAGCTTACCGTTTAATCGGGTAGGAGTGGGAACGGGGGTAAGTCAAGAGAGCTGTGCGGGGGAAGGGGGGTGGAAGATGATGATCTGGCCGACCCCCAGGGGTCAGAGTGAGAGGACCGTGCCAGGGTAAGCTGATCGAGCCGGGAATTAACCTGTGTTAATTGATTGAAGATCACCTGTTGTTGATATGTGAGCTGATCTAATCGAGCCTCCGTGTTGTTGAGGCGTTGTGCAAGGGCACTGTCTGCTGGGTTTTCAATGCGGAGACATACTGACATGCTTGTACGAAAACCCAGAAGCAGACACAGACTTGATTATAACTCCCAATGATCTTTTATTAATATAGTGAGCGCGTGTATGAGTGAGTGGGTGTGTATGCAGAGCGGGAGATAACTGGCAACCTGGGCGCAGGAGTCGTTGAAGCGCCGAAGAATCATACAGTCCTCTCCAGGTTGCCGGAGCCCCGCTCCGGAGGTGCAAAGTGTGAGGTGAGGGAGAAGGAATAGGTGCAGCCCCAGCTGAGGGAAAGGGGAGTGAGTGCGTACAGTGCATTGGTCCAGTCCGCCGCCTGGAGGAGGGGTAAGTCCGCCACCAGGAAGGAAGTCCACCTTTGCACAGGGGAGGGAGGAGGAGAGAAGTTGGAGATAGAGGTGAGGATTCCCGAGGGAACAGTCTTGCTGTTAGTTGGGGAGGCGAAGCTCCCAGATGATAGGTGCAGAGGTGATGCGAAGAAGGGAGGCGTGATTCCCAGTAGTTGCAGTAGGTGAGTTGAGGCGAGGAGAACTTCACCCAAGGAGCGTAGACGTCTCTGTGCCGGAGAGCAGGAATCCTCTCCTGATAAAGGGTGCCTAATTGGGGAGAGCAGGTGTGAAAGCAGGCGCAGCTGGGAGTGGTAATTAGTGAACAGAGGCACCCAGCGGGGATCATTACACATTTTAGCAGCTGCTCTCTTAATCCAAGGAATTTGTTTGGCAGAAACCTTCCCCATTATGCTTTTATCTGCACAAACCCATCTGTGGTCTCAATCAGCTGCAAATTTCTTCACAGTACGATGATCACGCTTAAGTTTTTGGGAAATATTTAATGTTTTCATACCTTCTCCAAAGCATTGCACTATCTGATGCTTTTCAGCAGCAGAAGGATCCTTTTTCTTTCCCATATGGATGGATAGATAGATAGATAGATAGATAGATAGATAGATAGATAGATAGATAGATAGATGTACTTTATTGATCCCAAACTGGGAAATTACAGTGTAACAGCAGCATGACAGTAGACAGCCAAACAACAGAAACACACGCATGACAGACAAAGGGATTACCCATGGAAAGTAAAACTAACACGACTCTAAAACCCTATATACATCATAGCTTAATATATGATGACCCGCATAAACACATGAATCATACCCACTGCACAATGCAGGACTACCAGGAGCAGAGTGAAATGTGAGGTGCCAGTTAAATTGCAAGGTGCAGTACAGCAGCATAGTTATGGCCACAATACAACATCATAGTGAGTTATTGCACAGTGAAATTGCATGCGGCAGGAAAGATTTCCTGTACCTGGCCATTTGACAGCAAAGCTGTAGTAGTCTACTGAAGAAAGTGCTCCGCTGTCTGTCCAGTGTGTGGTGGAGGGGGTGTTAAGGATTGTCCATGAGAGATGGCAGTTTATTTAGTGTTCTCTTCTCCACCACAGTCTCAAAGATCTCAGGTCTGAGACCAATTACAGAGCCAGCCTTCTTGATAATCTTGTCAAGTCTGTTGGTGATACTGCTACCCCAACAGACAGCAGCAAAGATGGCGCTGGAGAGAACGGTCTGATAGAAAAGCTCCAGTGTCCCGCTACACACGTTGAAGGATCTCAACTTCCTCAGGAAGTAGAGTCTGCTCATCCCCTTCTTGTGCGCAGCATCGTTGTTGGATCTCCAGTCCAACACGTTGCTGATCCTGACACCCAGATATTTGTAGTCCTCAACCACCCCCACATCCTCCCCCCTAATCTGCAATGGCTGAGAAGGCGTCCTCTTCTTCCTTAAGTATTATATTGCTTGAAACCTGTGGCATGCTTAATAATGTGGAACATTCTTCTTAAGTAGTTTTCCTTTAATTGGGCTCATATGGCAAACTAATTAGACAGGTGTCTGAGATTGATACCTCTATCTCACCCTATCCCTTGCATCTTCCTCAGTAACACCAACCCTGTCCATCATTCAATCAATCAATCAATCAATCAATGCTTTATTTATATAGCACTTTTCATACAAAAATTTGTTGCACAAAGTGCTTCACACGTCTATCTATAAATTTACAAAATCTCTGTCTGTGTGTTTGTGTGTCTGTCTGTCTGTTCCACGCGTATCTCTCAAACCATTTGTCAGACTGGCCTCAGATTTTAAACGTGGTTTCCTTCGGTTACGAGGGTGTGTGCATCTTTGAATATGGAGTCATTCAGTCAAAATATGTAATTTTTATCAATTAAAATTTAGCCCCCGCCGTGTCTCATGCCCAGGCTTCTACAAGTGTGGGCGGGGTTTGATTTCAGACTGACTCCACCACAGCGCTCCGTGTGCAAAACAAGGAAGCGAAACACGGCAAATTTGACTGGAAAAAGATAATACTGAAGATTTAATGCTTAAAAAAATTATACCATAAAGTTGCTGTGATTGCATAGGTCTAATGGATAATTCAGCATGGAGAGCATGGAGTCGCTCAGTCAAAAGATGTAATTTTTATTGGATTGACTCAACCACAGCGCTCTGTGTGCAAAACAAGGAAGCGAAACACAGCAGATTTGACTGGGAAAAGATAATACTGAAGATTTAATGCTTAAAAAATTATACCATAAAGTTGCTGTGATTGCATAGGTCTAATGGATAATTTGGCGTGGAGAACATATGGAGTCGCCCAATCAAAATATGTAATTTTTATCAATAAAAGTTTAGCCACCGTTCTGTCTCATGCCCAGGCAGGGTGGACAGGGTTTGGTTTCGGACTCCACCACAACGCTCCGTGTGCAAAACAAGGAAGTGAAACGCAACAAATTTGACTAGAAAAAGATAATACTTAAGATTTAATGCTTAAAAAATTATACCATAAAGTTGCTGTAATTGCATAGGTCAAATGGATAATTCGCCATGGAGAACATGAGGTGCCGCTGTATAAAAGGGGGGGGCAGTATTTAAATTGCTAGCACAACAGGTAAGCTCAGTGTGCAAAACAATGAAGCGAAACGTGACAAATTTCACCAATAAAAAACAAACCGCTTACAATAGAGCCGCAGCGCTCACATTGTTATTTGCAAGTTATTTTCAATAAAGTGAAAAAGAAAGATCATGTATGGAGTGTGCTTTTTCCCTGAGGCTGGTTTATCATGGCAAACAGCAGAGCTCTGTGGTTCCAGCGATCAGCTGATTAGATCCACCTTTTTTTTGACCAAAGGTAAAAAAAAAAAAATAAAACATGGGGGGGAAGACCCTACAACCTTTGCTCCACGACGTATCAGCCATACGCTGGAGAAATTTTCAGCATGGGACCCATATTTTTCCAGTTTACAAAATTTTTCAGTGGGTCTGAGGAGTGTGTGAAAAAAAAATGTGTTTTTGCTAACATTTAGAGGGTCAAAAATGTGATCGTTTAGGCGTATAATAATAATAATAAATAATCTTCTCGCATCAATAAAAAACAAACGCTTACAATAGGCGTTCAGTCTTTGTCAGTCACACCCTCAAGGTTCAGATCATTATTTGGCCTCACTATCGCCCCAGTGTGACAATATAAGCACCGCCTCAATCTTAGTGTTAAAGTTTTAAAAAAACTTTTATTAACAAAATGTTGCTAAAATATAAAATGACGCACTACAATGGGTCTCAAATATTTGTAAACGTGTCCTGTTGTAGCACTGCATGAGTTTATTGACGATACACAGAAGAAATTCAATATTACACTGAACTCATCACTGAACAGTGATATAAACTAAAATAATTATAATGACGACTGAACAACTCCCATTCCCCAAAGTGCAAGATGCACTATTATGAATATAAGTGATAAAAGATCACACAATTAAGTGATCTGACAAAACAAATAAACAAGGGAACTGAAAACAGTCACTAATATTGGATGTCCCATTCATTGTCAATATTTAGGTATTCTGTAATTAATATTCACACAATCAAATAAATCTTAGTGCCATTTACTCCCTTTTATATTTATCAAAGTCTAACATGTGATTGCCTACATATAGGCTACACCTCTTTTTTTTTTTGCACTTATTTTGTACCCGTAGGTAGACTTGTTCTGCAGTCTGGTGACAAGCTACCAGCTGCCGGTCGCTGCATGCGCAAGCACCCCGTGTCCCTAACCTGCATGTTTCTGGCATGTGGGAGGAAACCGGAGAAATCCCGGAGTAAACCCACGCTACACGGGGAGAACATGCAAACTCTACACAGATCACTGTTGGCCGGGGGCAGGGATCGAACCCACGATCTCATGATGCCCGTGATCCCCCGGCCGAGGGTAAACTGTGCTGCCGCAGTGCTAACCACTGAGCCACCGTGCAGCCCCAGTCAATCTGGGGCAGTGGAATACCTCTTTAAGATAAGATAAGATAAGATAAGCCTTTATTAGTCCCACAACGGGGAAATTCCAGGATTGCAACAGCACAGGGATAGCAACACTCAGAGCAACAATCAGAAGGCAAGAAAAAACAAGCAAGCAAGAGCAGCTAATATACATATATACATATTACTATAAAATATATATATACACACACACACACACAGACACACAGTGCAGAGCATTGTAGCTAGATGGAATAAATATGTAAATATATAAACACCCACAGTATGGAGCATTGCAGCTAGGTGGAATAAATATGCAAGTATATAAACACACACAGTGCGGAGCAATGTAGCTAGATGGAATAATATGTAGATATATAAAAACACAGTGCGGAGCATTGTAGCTAGATGGAATAAATATATAGATATATAAATATAAACACACCCAGTGCAGAGCATTGTAGCTAGATGGAATAAGTATGTAAATATATAAACACACACAGTGCAGAGCATTGTTGCTAGGTGGGATGAAACAGCATAACCGTCTATTTAGTTATCCTACATGGTATGATTATGTGCCCATACATATTCTCACCCTCCATAGCGACCGGTATGTTCCTAGTTGTATGCCGGAGAGGACCATTGTGTAAGTCTATTGCATCTTTTGCATTAAAAAAAAAAACTATTAGTTTGTTACGTCTTTTTGCTATCTCTGCGAGCAGCCCTGCTTAGGTTGTACAGTCTGACAGCCGTTGGTAGGAAGGACCTACGAAACCTCTCGGTTGTGCACCTGGGATGATGTAGTCTGCTGCTAAATGAGCTCCTCAGTGCATCCAGTATGTCCTGCATAGGGTGGAACTCGGACTCCAGCAGAGATGACAGTTTAGCCACCGTCCTTCTCTCTCCTATCTCCTCCATCGGATCAAGGCGTTGCCCCAGGACAGAGCTAACTTTCTTAATCAGTTTGTTCAGTCTCTTCCTATCGGCTGCAGTAATGCCACTGCCCCAGCAGACCACTCCAAAAGTGATGGCTGATGCCACCACCGTGTCATAGAATGACTTCAGCAGCGCCCCTTGTACACCAAAAGACCTGAGTCTCCTCAGCAGGAACAGCCTGCGCTGTCCCTTCTTGTAGAGTGCGTCAGTATTGTGTGACCAGTCTAGTTTATTGTTCAGATGAATACCCAGGTACTTGTAGGATGTCACCATCTCGATGTCTGTTCCCTGTATATTTACTGGTGCTGTGAGGGGCTGCCCATGCCTGCGGCAGTCCACCACCAGCTCCTTAGTTTTCCTCGCGTTGATCTGGAGGCAGTTCCGATGGCACCAGTCCACAAAGTCCTGGATAAGCCCTCTGTACTCAGCTTCATCTCCGCTGGAGATGAGACCAACGATCGCAGAGTCATCAGAGAACTTCTGTAGATGGCAATGTGTTGTGTTGTGTGAGAAGTCCGCAGTATAAAGAGTGAACAAGAAGGGAGCCAGCACCGTTCCCTGGGGGGCCCCCGTGCTACTGATGATCGTGTCGGAAACACAGTCCCGGGTTCTCACAAACTGAGGCCGGTTCGTGAGGTAGTCCAGGATCCATGATGACAGGTGCTGGTCCACCCCTGCGCGCAGCAGCTTGTCCTTCAGGATCATCGGTTGGATGGTGTTGAAAGCACTGGAGAAGTCAAAGAACATGATCCTCACCATATTCCCGGGCTTCTCCAGGTGGGACAGAGAACGGTGAAGGAGGAAGATCACCGCATCCTCCACCCCAATGCCATGCTGGTAGGCGAACTGGAGTGGATCCATCGCTGGTTCCACCAGGGGGCGGAGATGAGCAAGGAGCAGTCTCTCCAGGGTCTTCATCAAGTGGGACGTCAAGGCCACCGGTCTGAAGCTGTTCAGGTCTTTGGGGTGGGAAGTTTTTGGTACAGGTACCACACAAGATGTTTTCCACAGCTGTGGTACCCTCCCCAGTTTCAGGCTCATGTTGAAGATATACGTCACAATCCCACACAGCTGGTCTGCACAGGACTTGAGGAGCTTTGCGCTGATGCCGTCCGGTCCCGACGCCTTCCTCGCCTTGATCTTCCTCAGCTCCGTCCTCACCTGGGTCTTGGTCAGGGTCAGGATGGGGGGCTGTGTGTTGGGAGTGGGGGGGGGGTGTCGGTGGAGTGGGGAGTGGGTAGCAGGACTTGATTTCTTAGAGGCAGCAGTGGTTGTTGTGCAGACAGGGGGGAGGGCGGTTGGTCAAATCTATTGAAAAACAGATTCAGGTTGTTCGCCCACTCCCTGCCCCCCGTGGCCTGGGGGGAGGTATTCTGGAGCCCCGAGATGGTTTTGAGGTTTCTCCAGACCCCGCTGATGTCGCTCTGTTGCAGCTTGTCCTCCATCTTCTTCCTGAAGCTGTCCTTGCCTTCTCTGATCTTTCTCCTCAGCTCCCTCTGTACGGACTTCAGCATCTCCCTGTTCCCCGACCTGAAGATCCTCTTCTTCTCTCTCAGAAGTGTTTTTATCTCAGGGTTGATCCAGGGTTTGTTGTTTGAGTGACGCCGTATGGTCTTGGTGGGAACGGATTTGTCCACACAGAAGCTGAGGTAGCCCGTGAAGGTGTGAATGAGGCCATCGATGTCCTCACCATGTGGATCGCAGAGCTGCTTCCAGGCAGTGGCTTCAAAACAGTCCTTTAGAGTGTACAAGTGTATTCCACTTTAAAACACAACCTACATTTGGGCCTGTAAAGCCTGACTGGGATACCTGTTTCAGACAGAAATACTTGCGTTCTACAGGCAATGCACTATCCATCCATCCATCCATCTTCTACCGCTTTTCCGGAGGCCTGGGTCGCAGAGGCAGCAGTTCAAGCAGAGAAGCCCAGACTTCCCTCTCCCCAGCGACCTGCTCCAGCTCTTCAGAGAGGATACCAAGGCGTTCCCAGACCAGCTGGGAGACATAGTCTCTCCACCGAGTCCTGGGTCTGCCCTGGGGTCTCCTCCCAGTGGGACGTGCCTGAAACACCTCAAGTGGGAGGCGTCCAGGAGGCATCCTAATCAGATGCCCATACCACCTAAACTGACTCCTTTCAATGTGGAGGAGCAGCGGTTTTACTCCGAGCCTCTCGCGGATGACCGAGCTCCTCACCCTATCTCTGAGGGTGAGTCCAGAATCCTATGGAGAAAGCTCATTTCAGCCACTTGTATCCGCAATCTCATTCTTTCGGTCATTACCCAAAGCTCGTGACCATAGGTGAGTGTAGGAACATAGATTGACTGGTAAATCGACAGCTTTGCCTTAGAACTCAGCTCCCTCTTCACCACAACAGACCGGTACAACGTCCGCATCACTGCAGATGCTGCTCCGATCCATTTGTCGGCTGTACCGATGATCATCACCGGGAACGTGCGTTCCCTGGGAAACAAGACAGATGAGATCACAGCGCTGGTCAGGACACAAAAGGAGTATCGTGAGTGTAGTCTCATGTGTTTTACAGAGACGTGGTTACACTCACAGATCCCGGATGTAAACATAGAGATACCTGGCTTCAGGACTATAAGGGGAGACAGGGACGTGGAAAGCAGCAGGAAAAAGAGAGGAGGAGGAGTGGCACTTCTTGTTAATGAGCGGTGGTGTCACCCCAGGCACATTTACGTGAAGGAAAAGTGCTGCAGCCCGGACATTGAACTGCTGGCTGTCAGTATGAGACCTTATTATATGCCGCGAGAAATGAAGTGCGCTTTAATTGTTATCGTCTATGTCCCTCCGTCAGCTGACGCAGCGGTGGCCTGTGACGTCATCGGCTCCACTGCGGCCACATTACTGGGGAAGCACCCGGATGCATTCATGGCCATCACAGGTGATTTTAACCATGTCTCAGTGGGAAAAACTTCACCCAACTTTCACCAGTTTGTTGACTGTCCCACCAGAGAAAACAAAACACTGGATCTACTGTATGCCAATGTCAGAGATGCATATAGTGCCACAGCTCTACCCCCCATTGGTAAATCAGATCACTGCATGGTCATGTTAACACCCAAGTACATCCCCCTTGTGCAAATGCAGCCTGTTTATTTATACACGAGCTGTGAGGAGGTGGACACAGAAGGCTGCTGATGCACTGCAGGACTGCTTCGAGACGACGGACTGGAGTGTACTCTGTGAACCACATGGGGTGGATATAGACAATATGACCGACTGCATCACAGAATACATTAGATTCTGTGAAGACATGACCATGCCAGCTCAGACTGTACACTGCTTCTCCAACAACAGACCATGGGTCACCAGTGACTTGAAAGCACTTCTGAACAAAAAGAAGAGAGCTTTTAGGGCTGGAGACAAGGAGAAGCTGAGGGGAGTGCAGCATGAGCTGAGAGAGATGCTGAGAAGGTGCAAGGACAATTATAGGAGGAAGTTGGAAGAGAAATTCAGGAAAAATAACACTAAAGATGTGTGGGAGGGAATGAAACAAATCACTGGGTACAAGGGGAGAGTCAGGCAGCCATCTGGGAGCCAGGAGAGAGCTGAGGAACTGAACCTGTTTTTTAATAGGTTCAACTCACAGTCTGTCACCCGAGCAACACAACCAGACCCCCACGCACCCCTCCCTACCCACGCTCCCGTGCAGAATCATCTCCCTCCTCTTCTTCCTCAGGGACCACCAGGACCCTCCCTCACTTCACGGTGACTACAGATCAGGTGGAGAAACAGCTGGAGAGACTCCGTCAGCGGAAGGCTTCAGGCCCGGATGGCATCTCTGCTAGGATCCTGAGGACCTGTGCCAACCAACTAGCTCCAGTACTGAAACACCTGTACAACCTGAGCCTGAGTCTGGAGAGAGTACCGGTGCTGTGGAAGACATCCTGCCTGGTTCCTGTCCCCAAGAAGTCATCTCCATCGGATCTGAATGACTACCGACCAGTTGCCCTCACATCTCATGTGATGAAGGTCCTGGAGAGACTGGTCTTAGCCCACCTGAGGCCGCAGGTGGAGACATGGCTGGACCCTCTGCAGTTTGCATATAGATAGATAGATTTGTTTATTTGACAGGGACAGTGCAATAAACATAGACAATTAATCAATGACAATCAATCTGATGTGTTGCACAGAGTGTATAGCTATTAGCTAATTTGCAACTCTTGTCCCTGGATGGGCTTTAGAAAGGAGAAACAAGTAAAAAAAAAAAAAAAAAAAGGAAACAAAAGGAATACACAATAACCACATACATCAATGCAAAAAACATAAATACATTATAAATACACAATTATAAATATTATAAATACACAAATATAACAACCTGACACACATTTGCCTATTTTAGGCCTCCCTCCCTTCGTCACTCACTATAAACAAACACATTCATTCCTTCCCTTCATTCACTCTCACCCTGCAGACAATCATTTCATACATGGGTACATTCTTGTTTATTTTTCAGCCAGTTTTTAACCTTTTTAGTGAATGTTTTAAAGTCCGTTATTATTTTAATTTCATTTGGCATTGTGTTCCAGATGTGACTGCCCTTTATAGAGAAAGCTGTTTGTCCAAATGTGGTTCTGCGGTGGAATATTTTACAGTTATTGTTAACAGAACTCCTGGTGGCTCTGCTGCTGTCCTGTCTTTGGATGAAACCAGCAAGTGGCTCAGGTGCTGATTTATGGAAACATTTGAAAGTTAATATCAGCCCCATTTAGGAGTTGAAGATGCTGTCATCTACCTGCTGCAACGAGCCCATCAGCACCTAGATGGTGGAGGAGATACTGTGAGAATCACTTTTTTTGACTTCTCCAGTGCCTTTAACACCATCCAGCCACTGCTGCTGGGTGAGAAGCTGTGGGGGATAGGGGTTGACAGCTCTGTGATCTCCTGGTTTACCGACTACCTGACAGGCAGACCACAGTTTGTCAGGCTGGGCAGTGTCTTGTCTGGAGTGGTGGCTAGTGATACGGGAGCGCCACAGGGGACTGTGCTCTCTCCTTTTCTTTTTACCTTATACACCACGGACTTTCAGTACAACACTGAGTCATGTCATCTGCAAAAACTCTCTGATGACTCAGCTGTTGTGGGGTGTATAAGAGGAGGAGAGGAGGGGGAGTACGGGGCACTGGTAGACAGATTTGTGGAGTGGACGGAACAGAATCACCTGAGGTTGAAAGACCAGGGAGATGGTGATTGACTTCAGGAAGAGGAAGGCTCCTTCTCAGCCACTGCAGATTAGGGGGGAGGATGTGGGAGTGGTTGAAGACTACAAATATCTGGGTGTCAGGATCAGCAGCGGGTTGGACTGGAGATCCAACACCGATGCTGCGCACAAGAAGGGGATGAGCAGACTCTATTTCTTGAGAAAACTGAGATCCTTCAACGTGTGCAGCAGGATGCTGGAGCTTTTCTACCAGACTGTTGTCGCCAGTGCCATCTTCTTTGCTGCGGTCTGTTGGGGTAGCAGTATCAGGGCCAAAGATACCAACAGACTTGACAAGATTATCAAGAGGGCTGGCTCTGTAATTGGTCTCAGACCAGAGACCTTTGAGACAGTGGTGGAGAGGAGAACACTAAATAAACTGTGATCCATCATAAACAATCCTGATCACCCCCTCCACCACACACTAGATAGGCAGCAAAGCACTTTCTCCAGTAGACTACTACAGCTTCGTTGTCGAACGGCCAGGTACAGGAAATCTTTCCTGCCACATGCAATTTCACTGTACAATAACTCACTATGATGTTGTATTCTGGTCATAGCTATGCTGCCACACTGCACCTTACAGACTAACTGGTACCTCACATTTCACTCTGCTCCTGATAGTCCTTCTTTGTGCAATGGGATGATTCATGTGTTTATACGGGTCATCATATATTAAGCTATGATGTATATAGGTTCTATAGTCGTGTTAGTTTCTTTTTTACTTTCCATGGGTAATCCCTTTGTCTGTCGTGTGTTTCTGTTGTTTGGCTGTCAACTGTCATGCTACTGTAATTTCCCATTTTGGGATCAATAAAGTACATCTATCTATCTATCTATCTATCTATCTATCTATCTATCTATCTATCGCTCCACTCTCCCCTCACTTGTGAGTAAGACCCCAAGATACTTAAACTCCTCCACTTGGGGCAGGGGCCTGTCCCCAACCCAGAGAGGACAATCCATCTTTTTCCGGCTGAGGACCATGGACTCGGACTTGGAGGTGCCGATTCCCATCCCAGCCACTTCACACTCAGCAGCAAACCGTCCCAGCAAGAACTGTAGGTCATTGCTGGATGAAGCCAACAGGACAACATCATCTGCAAACAACAGAGATGAGATCCTGTGGTCACTAAGCATGACACCCTCCATTCCCTGGCTGCGCCTAGAAATCCTGTCCATAAAAATTATGAACAGGATCGGTGACAAAGGGCAGCCGTGGCGGAGTCGAACTGTCACTGGGAATGAGTCCGACCGAGTGTTGGCAATAAGAAACAAACTCTCACAAAGGTCGTACAGAGATCGAATAGCTCGTAACAACAAGTCCAATACCCCATACTCTCGAAGCACACCCCCCCACACACACAAAAAACCACTAGGGATGTGGTCGAATGCCTTCTCCAAGTCCACAAAACACATGTAAACTGGTTGGGCAAACTCCCACGAACCCTTGAGAATTCTCGAGAGGGTAAAGAGCTGGTCCGATGTGCCATGGCCAGGACGAAAACCACATTGCTCCTCCTGAATCCGAGGTTCGACCAACGGCCGGACTCTCCTCTCCAGTACCTTGGCATAGACCTTCCCAGGGAGGCTGAGGAGTGTGATCCCTCTAAAGTTGAAGCACACCCTCCGGTCCCCTTTTTTGAAGAGAGGAACCACCACCCCGGTTTGCCATGCTAAAGGCACTGCCCCCGACCTCCACGCAATGTTGCAGAGGCGTGTCAGCCATGACAGCCCTACAACATCCAGGGCCTTGAGGTACTCAGGGCGAATCTCAACCACCCCCTGGGCCCGGCCACCAAGGAGATTTTTAACCACCTTGGTGACCTCAGCCCCTGTGATAGGCGAGCCACCCCCCTCGTCCACAAGCCCTGCTTCCTCTATGGAAGGCGTATCAGTGGGATTGAGGAGATCCTCAAAGTATTCGTTCCACCGCCCGACGATATCCCCAGTGGAAGTCAACAGTGCCCCATCCGCACCATACACAGTGTGGACAGGGAGCTGCTTCCCCCTCCTGAGCCGCCAGACAGTTTGCCAGAATCTCTTCAAGGCCAACCGAAAGTCTTGTTCCATGGCCTCACCAAACTCCTCCCATACCCGGGTTTTTTCTTCAGTAACCACCCGAGCTGCACTCCGCTCGGCCTGCCGGTACACCTCAGCTGCTTCGGGAGTCCCACAAGCCAACCAAGCCTGATAGGACTCCTTCTTCAGCTTAATGGCCTCCCTCACCACTGGTGTCCACCACTTGGTTCGGAGGTTGCCACCATGAGATGCACCAACCACCTTGCGGCTGCAGCTCTGGGCCGCTGCTTCAACAATAGAGGTGGAGAACATTGCCCATTCAGCCACCCCTGAGGGGGGGCTGAATGGGCAATGCACTAGTTGAAATAAAAC
Source organism: Pholidichthys leucotaenia (assembly GCA_020510985.1). Classification (NCBI taxonomy): domain Eukaryota; kingdom Metazoa; phylum Chordata; class Actinopteri; order Cichliformes; family Pholidichthyidae; genus Pholidichthys; species Pholidichthys leucotaenia. The sequence continues at coordinate 108,768,222 of CM035837.1, forward strand.
ACAATTAACCCCCACACACAGACACAAACACACACACACACACACACACACACACACACACACACGCACAAAGAAATTTTCAGCTATGTGACACTTATGGCTGAGCACCAAGGATCCAGGTGTTGAAGCACCATCACTAGGGAGCCATCACCAGCGGGGAAAAGACCAAGATCACAGCTACAGGGACACTACCCCTGAGACTGCCCAAGTCCAATTTGAGTGGTCGACACTGCAGGTGTGGTGCCGCAGTGTACGATCCCCTCGGCCAACTAGACCAGGGCAATCACAGGCCAGCACCCTGCAGCCAGAAAACAGGCAGAATTCCCCGTGGGAGGGTTCCCTATGAGGAAATACTTGAGCTTGGACAGGGTGATAAAAATAAAACAAAAATAACAATAAGATCATTTGTTGGTAAAAAAGACTAGACAGTTAAGATGATTAAAAGAATAAAGCAACACTTATAAACAGTCAAACAGACATAAATTCAGATGTATTAACAATTAGTAGTAAAATAAATAATTGTGACCAAAACAACATAGAGTAGGTTTAAAATCATAAATTGAGACAATTAAAATAGGAAACTAATCAAAAGCAAGGTAAAAATAGTAGGTCTTGAGCCTGCTTTTAAAAACATGAACATTCTCGGCAGCCCTGATGTTCTCCGGCAGGCTGTTCCACAAGCATGGGCTGTAGTAACTAAAAGCAGCCTCACCATAGGTGCATGTTCTGACAGTAGGAATAATTAAAAGGCCAGTGACAGAGGACCTCAGGGACCGTGGTGGCTCATATGTTAAAAGCCACAAAAACAGAGTGCAACTCTGTCACCATTATGGTTGGATTTTGAGCGCCACGCTTGGGTCGATGAGCGGGCAGTGGTTGAACACTTCAATACATCCTAGGCCCACGAACAACGCCAGCCAGCGGACATGCCATTCAGGGGACACCATCAGCACCATTGAGCCCGCTGGGTCCATGATGGAGAATCCTAATTCGCCCAGCAGATCGATTCCCAGCAAGTCAGGCCCCCTAGCATGAAACCTGGAAAGTAAATGCGGGAATAATCCTTGACCCACATTTTACCGAGAAGCTGACTATGCCCACCATGTAAATTTTTGCGTGACCATACCCAAACATTTTCGCTGCCCCTGCTTTGATGGTTTTGCCCGGGAAAAGTCTTTTCAATGTGGTCATGCTCAGTATGGATTTACCAGCTCCTGAGTCCACCATAAGTGGCACATTGACCCCGTCTAGCGGCAAGACGTACCACTTTAACGTCTCCTTCCTGGCGCCCACTACACACACCGGAATCATGCTTTTGGGCTCCACAGCTGATGGTTTAATAGCGGTGGCACAGACCCTGGTCCAGTGATTAGAACGGCTGCAGTTATGGCACTTTTTCCCTTTGGCAGGGCAAGTGGACGTGCCTGCCCGGTGACGGGGAAAGCCACAGCTGCCACACAGACCCCGAGCTCCCGCTCTTGCCCGTGCAACGGTCCGCCGCCTTTTGGAGGTCCACCCTGAAGGATTAGTTGTGCTGCTAGTGGCCTGACATGGAGGGGAAGCTTGGGTGTCTAGGTTTTCTCTAGCTAGCATTTGTAGACCTAGCTAGGTAGCAGACTCAATCTGGCTGATCAATTCAGACACTTTCTTCAGCATGAAGACGCCCGTAGTTAGCGTTAGCTTTTCTTTGAGCCACTCGTTGCTCCTACTGTGTGCTAGCTTGTCAAGGACTAGCTCCTCCTCAATCGGCCAGAAGGGCACTTGCTTGCTAGGCTACGGAGCTCCATTAAGAAGCGTTGGGCGGACTCACCAGCTTGTTGTTGGCCGTCAAAGAATTTTTATCTTCGCACTGTGATGTTGGACTGGTCCCTAAAGAAATTGTGCATTATGTCCAGACATTCCTTCAACGAGCCTTTGCCGCCCAGCACGCGAAACACTCATTGGCCTTCTTCACCGAGGCAGTAAACACACAGTCTCTTCCGTCTCGCTTCGTCGGCGCCGACCAAGCCAGCCACAGTGACATACTTGTCGAACACCTCCAACCAGCGGCACCATGGTGTAGTTGGCACACCCAGAGACTGTAAGAACGGAGATGGCGGTTTAATGCATGCTCCCATGGTTTAATCCTCATCGCCAAATGTTATGTCTCAATAACGGGAGACCTGAGCCATGCTGAACCAAGAAACGAACTGAACTTTATTGATAGAAGTATCACTTATACACTCTGGCCGTTGCCCGCCTGACATCACCACGCTGTGTGCCTGGCACCAGCTACGGCAAGCCTCTAAGGCCAAATCCCCACACAACATTTCTGACCTTCTCTATACTTCTCCATAAACAATCTTAAAGCAAACATTGCATCAGTAGTACTCTCTCAAAAATGATGATCATTTTTAAAATGGATGGAGTGCAACTATAACTTAAGCAGTTTTATGAATCAAAACACAAAGATACTGGACAGCAGAAACATTATCCAACATTTATCACACCCTTGGAGTGAATCTCACTTTCTCACATTTCAGTTTTGAAGCTTATTTTTTTAAAAACCAAAAACCTTTACCTTTTGAGTTCCTCTTTGCAGTTTTTGAGTGCTACCATTTTTTTTTTTTTTTAGGTTGACCTGCCCTGGCTGCCAGAGACTCGTGACGCCTTCCTGCAGCATTAATGCAATATGGATTGGGTGCAGTAGCATGACACATTGATGTGGAGAACAAGAGAACAGACCAACAAAAGGAACAAAAAAAACTATTTGGGGAGAGTAATAATTGCAAAAATAGCTTTTGATTAAATAATGTAAAAGACTGAGAATGAAATAAATTATATATGTTCATAGCCTGAATTGCATTACATAATTGATGCACCCTGTCATACATTATGTAGCAACTGTCAACATGTAAAAAATGTTTGAAAAAAATAATACAAGTGTGATTCTCAAACCACTTAAGGGCAAAGAGGAAGGAGAGGCCTATGGGATAATGCTGGTGTCATGGCTGCACTCCTATGAATCACACACAGTATATTCTCTATTTTGGCTTCTTTTATTCCCAAAAATTCTCAGGCTCAATTTAACAGTCAGTTAAAGTGTTAGGATGCCTTAAGGGTCTTAACTCCCAAAGGTGCAACAAAGATTAGAAAGTCAAATGTCACAGCAGACATTAAAGACTTATACTGCAGGAAGTGGAAGGAGGTTTGGGGCTCCTTTGACTTTTCAAGGTCTTGGCATTAAGAGCACCATAATGCTTTTAGGACAGCAACATGATGGTCCATTTTTTACTATGTGTTTCCATCTTAAAAAATATGACTGAAACAAATGGGTGCAGTATCACCCGAGTGCATTTACCAGGCTTCCATGCAGGGTGTCACAGAGGAAATGTAATTGTATATTATTGATTATAATGCAATGCCTGCTCACTTATTTTACATGTGTTTGAAAGGCTTGGTGCTGTGCAAGGAGGCAGGCCACTAAATGCTGCTGTTCAGGAGAAAATTTAATTTCAACAGGGGCAGAGATGCAACCGCAAAATTAAGTACAAAACACTCATCTGATGAAGCACTCTCTCTCTCTCTCTCTCTCTCTCTCTCTCTCTCTCTCTCTCTCTCTCTCTCTCTCTCTCTCTCTCTCTTTAATATTCTCAAGTTAAGATTTATTGCAAAAAAAAGCATGCCACCCATCTGTTTTATTTTTACTGTTATTTGAAAGCTATTGATTGAAAATAAAAAAAAATAACTTACATTCTTTTTTATTACATTTATAAGCCTTGATCGTGTCACGGTTGATTCCAGAACAGCTGCAAGGCAATTATGTTTCATTTGCACAAAAAAAAAGCTTGTGTGACCAGAGTTGTGGTTAAGGCCTTTTAATTTTAGACCAATTAATTCAGTTTGAACTGATTGCTGTGCATGTGCTTTTTCTGACTCAAACTGAGGTTACTGTCCCAAGACAATGGACTTGCTGGAAGGGCGGAGAGAAAGGACACGATGTGATTACTGCTCATGATAATGGTAGTGACTATAACATTACAGATGGTATGATAGTTATTATTAATGCAGAAAAATCTGTCAGTTACTGGATCTTTTTTTCTCAAACAAAAAAGACAAAATAGTCAAGGAATACAGAATTTTCTGTTTTGCTCAGTTTTCCATTTCATTGCCATTCTCAGCACCCTTTTTAATTGATAGTTGATCAGTTACTATCTAGAGGCAGACCCTGAGACACATCCTAATTGTTTCATCTTTATACATATAGATAGACAGACGCAGGGCCAGATTAAGGATTAGGGTTAGAAAACCATTTTGGCCCCCAAATAAAATATGGTGAACATGGGCACTACACATTTCAACCTCAAGGTCTCAGAGTTGCACAGAGTAAGGGCCCTGTGGTGATTGGACGTGGTGGCTCGCCAGAGGTGACGTCATCACGTGGTGAATTGGCCGTGGTGCGATACAGCGCCACCTTTCTGTATATAGTTCAGTTTTGTGTTGAATAAAGGAGAGTGCAGCTCATGCCCACTGTCCACGCCTATTTCTTAGACATAACAATGGTGACAAGGATGAACCCCAATATCACCGCCATGGAAGCGTGCATAGAGCCCCTGCAACCATTCCTCGCTCTACCAGGTGATCTGCCAATTCCCTGGCCCCGGTGGCATAAGAAATTTCTGAATTACAGTATATCGCCACTACCGGCTTGAATGATGCTAACAACGAGAGGTGAAGGGGGATGCTAACCTGCTATCTTGGCGCCGAAGGACAATGTGTGCTTGACTCTCTGGGCCATAGCGGTACATACAAAGACTGTGTGGCTGCGATGGACATGTTTTACGGTGCCTATAACAACATAACAGCACGGAGAATGACCTTCTTCAGGCGCCACCAGAGTGAGGGTGAGTCGGTCTGGCATTATGTAACAAAACTCCGGGAGTTAGCAAGTACCTGTGATTTCGGAGAAAGGATGCAAGACAGTACACGATAAGCTAGCGGAGAGTACTAGAGCACGAGATCGCGGATACAAGCGGCTGAAATGAGCTTTCTCCGTAGGATTGCTGGACTCACCCTCAGAGATAGGGTGAGGAGCTCAGTCATCCGGGAGAGGCTCAGAGTAGAACCGCTGCTCCTCCACATTGAAAGGAGTCAGTTGAGGTGGTATGGGCATCTGATTAGGATGCCTCCTGGACGCCTCCCACTTGAGGTGTTTCAGGCACGTCCCACTGGGAGGAGACCCCGGGGCAGACCCAGGACTCGGTGGAGAGACTATGTCTCCCAGCTAGTCTGGGAACGCCTTGGTATCCCCTCTGAAGAGCTGGAGCAGGTGGCTGGGGAGAGGGAAGTCTGGGCTTCTCTGCTTGAACTGCTGCCTCCGCGACCCGGACCTCCGGAAAAGCGGTAGAAGATGGATGGATGGATGGATGGATGGAGTACTAACAACAGGAGGCTGCGGTATAGGCTGTTTTCAACAGTAGGCAAGTTAACACTGACAAGACTGTGAAATGGGCGTCTCAGATGGAGGCAGAGGATGAGCAATTATCACAGCTAATGCCACCTAGACAACAAGTACCTTGCCCGACCCCGCGAACACATTGCCGCCATCACCATCCAGCACCCCGGCCCCACACCTCTCCGCTACAGCCAAAAGAAAAAGGGTAGGAAACGGGACAATGAAGGTAAGCGCCTGCACTGCAGTGGTTGTGGTTTATCTAAACATCAGACTCAGTCACTTGCCTGCCGAGCCAGAGGGGTAAAATGCTGCTACTGCAGGAAGCTAAAGCATTTTGCCACTCGCAAAACCTGCGAGTGGCAGGCTTTGCCACCCACTCGCTCAACCCACTGGCTCAACCTGCACAGACTCAACAGCCTGCTCACCGGGTCCAGTCACCGCTCACTCAATTGGCACCAAATACTCGCCGCTCAGGTGGTGCATGGTGGAACTGGACGGCATCAATGTGCCACCAATGCTGGACACGGGGGCCTTGAGGTCCCTTCTGAGCGTGTCTACAGTCATGAAGTTGTTTCCTTGGAAAACCATGGCAGCTGAGGCGGAGGACTTATTTGGTTATGGCCACACCAGGATCGGTATGGTAGGGATGGTCAGTTTTTCTGTACAATACAGCCCCAAGGTTGTTCCATCATTCACCTTCCAGGTGACACGTCAGGGGGCTGATCTGATGGGCATCGATCTGATCAGCGATCTGGGTTTCTCCATCACTGACCCAAGGGGCGACATCATTCTGGTGGTCACCTCATCCTGGCAGCACTGCTGGCCAACGCTTTTCATGGGGCTGGGCTGCCTCATCTCTTTCAACCACCGACCACTCATTGACACAACGGTGCCTCCAAAAGTTCAACCTCTGCGCCAGCTACCCCTTGCACTATGGGACGACATCACGACAGAATTGCAGAAGCTGTTAGATGCCAGCATCATCGAGGAGATCAGCGCATCCCCCTGGATCTCAAACCTGGTGGTGGCAAAGAAGAAGATGGGCAGCCTACGACTGTGTATCAACCTCAGAATAGTAAATAAAGCAGTGATCCCCAACCTCAGAATGGTAAATAAAGCAGTGATCCCTGACAAAAATCCCCTGCCCACAACAGAGGAGCTAAACGGCAGCCTTCCATGGCTTGAGGGTTTTTTCCAAACTAGACCTCTGGCAAGGCTACCTACAGATTCCCCTCCACCCAGACAACCACAACCTGACAGACTTCATCACCCACATGGGAGTATTCAGGTACACCCTCAGGCTCTTCGGCCTTAGCTCCGCCCGAGTTGTTTTCAAAAGATCATGGCCACCATCTTTGCCGGTCTCCCAGGGGTGGTAGTGTACTTGGATGACATCATGGTGCACAGCGCAACAGCGGCCTCCCACAATGCCTGCCTTGATAAAGTCATGGAGGTACTGGCGAAACACAGCCTCACACTCAACGGGGAGAAGTGCATCTTTGGAACAATGACCGTCGAGTTTGTGGGTTTCCGCCTGTCGGCTAAGGGTCTGACTCCCCTGCACTCGAAAATTGAGGCAATACTGCAGCTGTCTTAACCATCAAGCCCCGCACAGCTCTCCTCCTTCTTAGGCATGGTGAATTTTTATGGGCGTTTTATCCCTCGGTACTCAGAGACGATAGACTCACTACGTGCCCTCCTGAAGCAGGATGCAACCTGGGTATGGACACCGGCATGCTCTGCCGCCGTAAGTGAATTAAAGATGCGACTCATCTTCCCACCAGTACTTGCCCACTTTGACCCACAAAACCCCACATTCATGACGTGTGACGCTTCCAACACAGCAGAGGGAGCCATTTTATCACAACTGCAAGAAGGAACTGAGCACCCAGTGGCGAGGTTACTCACCTTGGCCCCAGCAGAAGTACTCAGTGGGAGAGAGGGAGGCACTGGCATGCGTTTGAGCATGCGAATACTGGCACATGTACCTGTATGGATGACACTTCACACTGCGAACAAACCACAGAGCCCTCATGGCACTGCTAGAAACATCAGGGTCAGGACACAGACCCCTGCGCATCTACAGGTGGACAGAAAGACTACAGGTGTACAACTTTAATACCCAGTTCACACCGCCAGAGAAAATGTGGTGGCGGACCTTCTGTCCTGGGTCACACCTAACCCCACTCCAAATGATGACCGAGACCCCTGGAAACGGAACTGATTCACATGCTGTATGGGCCACTCCAAAATGTTGTCTCCCTACAAGAGCTCCAGGAGGCATCTGAACAGGACCCGACACTGACCAGCTGTGCATATTCATTCACGAGGGCTGGCTGGCCAAGGTGCTGGGGGAATTGGCACCCTTCCACAGAGTCAGGGATGATTTATTATGCTGGAATGACAGCTGCGTGGCAAGAGGGCACTGCACGGTGATTCTGGAGGCACTTAAAGGCCGCATCCTGACCATGCTACACGAGGGTCACCTGGGCGTTGTCAGGGTTAAACAACGGTGTACAGACTCAGTGTGGTGGCCAGGGATCGACAAGAACGTGGAGGTCATGGTGAAAGACTGTGCCCCCTGCCTGGCCAATGGGAAAATTGGCATGCCACCCTCCGAACCCCCACCCCTGGAATCCCTGGCGTGACCATCAGCTCCGTGGAAACACGTCCAATTGGACATCATCACGCCGTGACTATAAAGGAGGATTGACGGCGGGAGTCGTCCTCTTTGGCACTCCGCTTTTCAACTGCCAACTGTCCTGTACTACCTCTCTGCTAGCTTAGGCTATAAGTTAGCTTGTTATAATTATTGGTTTGAATAACAAAGTAACCCTCAACATGTGGACGTGTCCCCTGGTTTCATTCAGCAAACACAGGCACAACATTGGCAATGAGGTAAACTGGTCTTCTGGAGGAGAATTAATTATTTTCCTGAAGATGGAAGTGTGTCTAGTACCACTGCTGCCATTCCTCGCCACACCAGGTGAGACGCCCATTCCATGGCCTTGTTGGTTCAAGTTTTTTGAAAGGTACATGTCAGCTATGGATTTGGCTAAAGATAGCGAGCTTTGACTGCGTGCTATGTTGGTAGATAGACTCGGTAGCGAGGGACAGCATGTATTTAGAACATTGGGCCCCGCGGACACCTATGACGAATGCGTCACCTTGCTGGCCGGACATTTTGCGACACCCAAGAGTGTGTTGGTACAGAGAATTAGGTTTCACCAACGCAGACAGGGGACGGCAGAGACGATACAGCAATACGTTGCTGACTTCCGCTGTCTGGCAAGTACATGCACGTTTGTCCAGTTGGAAGACGAGATGGTGCGGGACCAGCTAGCAGAGCACACCACTAACATGAAGCTGCAGAAGAAGCTGTTGATGTCGCTGGGCGACATGCCGCTGGCAAGGGTGGTGGAGTTAGCATTCCAGTTGGAGGCTGCCAGCCAGCTAATATCACAGCTAGGAACTTCGCAACAACAACCTCCGCATGCACAGACGGTTATCCCGGTAGAAGAGCTCAATGACACCTCGACCTTTTCGGAGGACCCCGAGGTGAATGTCACAGGACGACAAGACATCATGGGATGCCTACTGTGTGGTAGCTGTGGTTCCCCTGCACACCGGACGCATGCGTGTGCTCCTACCCAACAAAAGGACAGTGATGCCAGAGCTGCAGTAAGCTTAACCAATTTGCCAAAGTGTGCCATTCAACATTATCAATGACAAGCTCGCCACCCAGCTCAATTGGACTGCCTTTGCCAACAACCATTCATTCAGTGGACTGTAGCAATTCGGCGTACAAGTGGTGCACAGTGAGGCTCGACAATATCAGTCTGACGCTGCTATTGGACACTGTCGCTATGAAGTCACTGATGAACTGGGTCACAGTGAGAAAGTTCTTCTCTTGGCATCCAATCAAGCAGGACGCAGTGAAGGTTTATGGATATGGGCACACCAAAATCAGCCTCGAAGGAACCATCACGTTAACGGCTCGCTATGGGTCCAAAGTCCTCTCAGCGCTCACCGTCCAGGTAGTGGCACATGGTGACAATATCTAGGGGTGTGACCTCTTTCATGAATTGCATTTCACCATCATTGACCACCAAGGGTTTTGTTTGACTGCTGACGGCCAGAGCATATTTCACCCAGACGTGGGTACAACCGTTCCAAGCTTCGCACCATATGAAGAGCAGAACATGGACTTGACTCAGATCCTCGCCCAGTATAAGCCTCACAGAGCCACCGTACAGACACAGGAGGTTGGGTCCGTGGCCAAGCCAGGACCCCAGTGAACGATACCAGCATGGAACTCGTCCTGCCGCCAGCAAGAACATCACACCACTGCCGCAACCAGCAGCATCCACCACCGACGAGACGAGAGAGCAGCAGCAACACCACCTGAAGCTCACTAGGTCAACGCTCACGGTGCTCGATTGGGTTTGAGTCGCCAATCCGAACACCCTGATGACCCGCAGATGCTCCTGTCACCGCCGATGCAGATCACCGCACAAATAGGGCCAGCCACATTCCAGATGGTTAATGGTTTGTGATGGCACTCCAGCTGTCTGCGGAAGGTAAGACCGCCAGCTGCCCCAAATCAAGACGCGACAATGGAACCGACCCAGCCAGTGTGGAACCCGGACTGGAACTTTGCTGACACACAGGTCACAATTCCAGCAAGATGTGACCCAGGTCCATTGCAGCCACCACCACCAGGGCCTTGCCCACCGCGGGCTCACCAGAGGCCTCCTGAGGTTGGACAGTAAAATGACTTTGTTTTGTGACATGTTTAAACAGAGCAGAGTTGGGTCTTAAGTGGCAGAATAACCCACTCAACCATGCAAGGTTTTACCGGCAGTCTACCTGGCTACCCAGGTTCAAAATAATGGTTGTGGTGTATGGAACCTTAAGTGATTTATGGTTTGGGGTCTTAGAAGCTAACTTACCATATTGTGCTTTTAACATCAAGCAAATATGCGTGCCATATGTATATGTTAGCCACAGCACTGGTAAGAATACACTGTTGTATATATGTGTCTTCTGCTTTACTACAACCCTGACACGAGACAAGTTTCAAGTCGGTTGTTTAGCTTAGTCCACTTGCATCTGTGTGCCACACAGTAATAACACCTGCCGATGGCCAGGCCACGTTCGTATGTTAGCTAGCTCCATGCTACTTTACATTATGTGGGTCTGGCGATCTGTCCAGGATGTACCCTGCCTCTCGCCCAAAGATGCTGAGATAGGCACCAGCCCCCCTGCGACCCGAAAAGGATTAAGTGGAAGAAGATGGATGGATGGATGGATGGATGGATGGATGGATGGATGGGTCTGGTTGTGTATGTGCTGTGCTAGCTGTAGGCCACTACAATGCCACAACGGTTACATTAAGCCAACACCGGGTAAGTTCTGGTTTTTCCGGGGGGTGGGGGGGGTTGAATGTGGCATATTGGAAATACCACAACATGCACCACGGACGTCGGGATGCATACATGGGATGACATCATCACATCGTGACTATAAAGGAGGACTAAAGGTGGGAGTCATCCTCTTTGGTGCTCTGCGTGCCAACTGCCCTGTACCACCTCTCTGCTAGCTTAGGCTATAAGTTAGCTTGTTATAATTATTAGTTTGAATAATAAAGGAACCCTCAACACGTGGACGTGTCCGCGTGTTTCATTCAACAAACACAGACAACACCGTTTACACAGCACAGAGATCACTGAGAGATTGGGCCAATTTTTGATGTTTGGGATCATTTAGGACAGGAGTGTCCAATCATGTGCCATAGAGGGCCAAGATCCTGCAGGTTTTCTCTTCTACCCAGTCTCTTCAGCAGGTGTTTTCACTGATCAGCAATCAATAGGAAGAAGTTCAGTGAAATCTGTTGTTGAAGACACTGGTTGGAGGTAAATCCTGCAGGGTCTTGGCCCTCCATGGCACATGATTGGACACCCCTGGTTTAGGAGATCCTTGTCTGTTTTGGACTGAGTCAAAACTTTGAGGAGACCATGGTGACTGTGGAGATCACTGCAGATCATTGATTGATCAAAAATTGGCCAGATTTCTCAATGATCTTCACCCCTGTGTACAGGGGCTATAAGGTAAAACAATCCAACCCAGTCATGAATTTAAAATGAGCAGTTAAAATTAAGGATGGACCAGTATGCAGAGCTGAAAATCCTAACCTTGTTTCTTGCAAGAGGCTATGTATAAAAATAGTACAGCAAGCATTAATTTAAATCACACCTCTTACATTGCCTATGACTGCACTGACCGGAGACACGATGACACCCCTTACTTGGTGAAGGCAAGGTTAACCTTACCAGGGAATTTTTCCTTTTGTCTAAAAGAATGTGGAAATGTCTCTTTGCGCAGTTTATCACTTTCTAGGTGTGCGACGGTGCATAGCACATCTCGCCCCTGTACTGCTACTTGCCCGACCAGCGTAGTGGGCAAAAGCTGTCCTTGAAGATCCTTTTTGTCAGTCTAGAAGTCTGGAAGGCAGTGTCACCCTGCAAGAGCTCTGTAGTGCTGCAATTTGTGATTCTCACAAGTATGGCACGCATATGGTGACAGGGGGTTGGTGCCTGCGTGGCCATCGTGCCTACTCACACCTACCCATGAATTGGGTAGGGGGGTGTGCCCCCGTGTTTGTGACTGACCATACCATCATACTGTCGGCAGGACAGGTGGGCAGGGTGAAGAGAGATGTCTCCTTTGCACCACATGATCCCATCTGGGGCACAGATGTGGTGGAAGAATTCAGGTTAGAAACCATGGGGCAGGAGGTACTCAATTCCTTGTTCCCCTTTGGCGGGAGTGGCAAAGAATACTTTAAGGACTGAAACAACTAGTTATAGACTACACTCATTTGTAAATTTTTCTTTATCTGCCTTTTCTGGTATAAATGAGGAATTAACAGCTTTTAGCCTTATGTTGGCTCAAAATAGAATGGTTCTTGATCAAATAACTGCCGCCCGAGGGTGTGTGTGTGTGTGTGTGTGTGTGTGTGTGTGTGTGTGTGTGTGTGTGTGTGTGTGTGTGTGTGTAATTGTGGGAGATTCTTGTTGTACTTTTATCCCTGAAAATGATGCAGATGGTCAAAGTGATTGCCTCACCCATACAGTATTTGACTGCTTTGCAAGCTGCTATGGCCAGGGACAATGTCACTGATGAACATACACACGTGGACAAAATTGTTGGTACCCCTCTGTTAATGAAAGAAAAACCCACAATGGTCACAGAAATAACTTGAATTTGACAAAAGTGGTAATAAATAAAAATTCTATGAAAATTAACCAATGAAAATCAGACAATGCTTTTGAATTGTGGTTCAACAGAATTACTTTAAAAAACAAACTCATGAAACAGGACTGGACAAAAATGATGGTACCCCTAGAAAAGATTGCAAATAATGTCACCATAGGGACATGTTCAACCAAGATGTGTCCTCTAATTAACATCACAGGTGTCTACAAACTTGTAATCAGTCAGCCTATTTAGAGGGTGACAAGTAGTCACTGTGCTGTTTGGTGACATGGTGTGTACCACACTAAACATGGACCAGAGGAAGCAAAGGAGAGAGTTGTCTCAGAAGATTAGAAAGAAAATTATAGACAAGCATGTTAAAGGTAAAGGCTATAAGACCATCTCCAAGCAGCTTGATGTTCCTGTGACAACAGTTGCACATATTATTCAGAAATTTAAGATCCATGGGACTGAGGAATGTGTGCAAGATGGCGACGAGACCAGAGGTGCTTTGAGGAGCTCTGAGACCTGAACTGAGTCTTCCTGGTAAAACTGCTCTAAAGTCTTCTGTTGGACACCAGCAAATGTGAGGAATATTTGTGAGACAACTAAGCTGACCGGAGAAGGCCCTGATTCCGTTTCTGGTCACAAAGTGGATTAAAAGGACGGTGAAACAAGCTGGCACAAGATGGCGGAATCCACGCGTCCTGGCTGGAATGGCTCTATGGAAGCCCCTGAGGTAAAACGGTCTCGTTTAAAACCTGAAGTATATAAAACTGCTGAGGGGAAAATAATTGTTGAGGATGAGCTGCTAAATTTCCTTGCAGTGAAAATTAAGACTCTGAGTCAGGATGAGATCGTCCTATTGGCCTCAAGTACTTTTGACTCTGAGTGGATTGAGGCCTCGAAAAAAGTCCTGTTTGAGCTCTGCCCCACTACACAGAGGTATGTTACACACAAGGGGGCCCAGAAAGATGCAAATAATTTAAAGAGTTGCCTTAAGGTGATGAATGAATGTGGTGAAAAACTGCCTAGATTCGTCTCTCATTACCTGGATGATTTGCCGCTGGTTACATTCTCCAGCCTGGACTGCTCAAGCCTACTGAGGAGAATGGAGCAGCTACGTGCAGAGGTTTGTGCCATGAAACAAACCATGCTGTTACAGACTAGCTCCAGTGAAGATCTACGCACGATAACCTCGGATATTGCCCGCCGTGTAAGTGGCCTGGAGCAGTCTGCCGCACGAGCCGTGGATAAGGAAGCGCCTGCCCTGGGAGGGCCTGCCAGCCCCGCTGATGTCGAAGCGGAGGAGGGGGCCTGCCTGACGATCGACTCAAGACCTGGAGACACACGGAAATCTCACTTGACCGCTGGAGAGAAGGCTCTGGATGTGAATTCGGAGCCGGTGGATCAGCCTATAACCGGAGAAAATTCTGGAACAGTAGCCTCTGAACCAGGATCTCAAACATGGAGTCAAGTTGTGAAAAAGGGACGAAGGCGATCTGAGCGCGCTGCGGTTAAACCCAAGCCATCCTCTGCTTCAAACAGCCGCAGGAATAAAGGCAGCAACGCGGCCCCTGTTGTGGGTACGGGCTCTGGGAATATAAAAACAGTTCGGACCAAGACAGTGAGTGTGTTTGCTACCCGTTTTCATCGTGATTTGGAAGCTGACACTTTATCTGCATATCTTAAAGATAAGCTTGGACGAGAAGTTTTATGTCAGAAAATCATCACTGGGAACGGCAGGGTTGGCTCATTTAAAGTAACGGCGGAATGCTCTGAGGTGGGGGACATGTACCAGCCAGAGCTCTGGCCAGAGGGCGCATTGGTGCGGCGATATTATGAGCCCCGGGGGGCTGGGAGGACTGGAGCTAGTGGAGCGGCTGCTGTGGAGAATATGCGGGCACCCACGCATGATGGCGATCTTTCTTAACTCTTCCTCCTTTTTTGATGGGTATTAAGGTCATGTCTTACAACTGTCGTGGCCTTAAATTGGGGCAAAGTGCTGGGGAGAAAGCTCGCCGGTTAGTTATTGACAATCTATTGAACAATTGTGATATTTTGTGCCTTCAGGAGACGTTTCTTTCAGAACAAGACTTGGAACGTTTGAACTGTCTTAACCCTGATTTCCATGGTGCTGGGGAGTCTACAACTGACCTCAGCAAGGGAATTATCAGGGGGAGGATACCTGGAGGTGTGGCTATCCTCTGGAGAAAGAAGCTGGACTCCTTGATAAAAGTGGTCCGACTTGGTGTAGATTGGTGTATTGGTGTGCAGTTTAATTGTAATGATAAAGAATTCCTTATTATCAATGTATATACGCCATTTGAATGTCAACAGAATGAGGATGAATATTTAAATAAGCTTGCCTTTATCAATTCTTATATGCAAGACTATAATAATACCTGTATTTTTATTATGGGGGACTTGAATGCAGACATATCTGACACTGACTCCTTATTTGCAAAACATATGTATCATTTTTGCTATGAGAACAACTTAATCTTGTCAAGTAAGGTACTAATGCCTCCTGATAGTTATACCTATATAAGTGAGGCTTGGCACACTACGTCCTGGCTCGATCATTGCATCAGCACAGGTGATGCACATGCTTCTTTGGGTGGCATGAGTATTTATTATGGGTTAGCAATGTCTGATCATATACCGTTTGAGATGATAATTAATGTTGACTGTCTACCTGCACTTTATCAAAATGTCAGTCAGGATGAGGTGGGAAAATTAGACTGGGACACTCTTTCTGAGGAAGAAATTGTAGAATATTGTGGTCGTACAGATAAATCCTTGAGTAAAATATGTCTTCCTAGAGATGCTGTAATGTGCAGCGATGTGAGCTGTAGCATTATTGAACATAAGAAGGACCTTTGTAGTCTGTACAATGCTATAGTTAACTCCCTGTATAAGGACAGCAAGCCTTATTATAAGAAAATATGTAAAACACATAAGGTTAGACCTGGCTGGAATGAGGCCGTAGCTGTGCCTTATTCTGAAGCTCGGGAAGCATATAAAGCATGGGTGGTGGCTGGGAGACCCAGACAAGGGCCAGAATTTGAGATGAAGAAATGTACAAATGCTAAGTTTAAGTATGCTATTCGTCATATCTCTAAAAATGAGCAGCTTATGAGAAGTAATTCCCTGGCCAAGAAATTGTTAGATAAGAATGTCACAGAATTTTGGAAGGAGCTTAGACGGATTAGTAACAGTAAAACGCCTTTGCCCTGTACTTTGGAAGGCATTTCAGGTACAGAAAATATTGTGGATCTTTGGCGGCAACACTTTTACTCATTATTCAATTCAACTAAGGATGAAACTTACAAGGTAGGGAAAGTAGAAAGGGACGATTCGCTCCTGATTGACACTCATGCAGTGATCAAAGCCATTAGAGAGCTATCAGATAACAAAGCGAGTGGTTTAGACTGTATTTCTGCTGAGCATCTTAAATACGCTAGCTCAAGAATTGCTCCTCTTCTTGCAATCTGTTTCACCAGCTTCATGATTCATGGGTTGTTACCAGAATCATTATTGTCTGTTGTGTTGGTACCAGTCATTAAAGATAAAGCTGGCAAGCTGTGTAGCCTGGATAATTACAGACCCATAGCTTTAGCCAATATAATATCTAAAGTACTGGAAAAAATCATGTTTGAAAAATTAAATGTATTCATCAAATCTACTGATCATCAATTTGGATTCAAACCCCATCATGGAACAGATCTGTGCATATATGCCTTAAAAGAAATTATAAATAAGTACAGAAATCAAAATTCTTCAGTTTTTCTGTGCTTTATTGACGCCTCCAAGGCGTTTGATCGTGTTAATCACAGGATACTGTTTAGGAAAATGATTGACAGGGGGGTGCCCAAGTACTTAGTACGTATCCTGATTTACTGGTACGCACATCAGAAGATGCTGGTGAAATGGGGGAAGAGTCATTCATCACCATTTGGTGTGAGCAGTGGTGTCAGACAGGGCAGTATACTGTCCCCTATTCTATTTAATCTTTACATGGATGAGTTGTCAAAGCAACTGAATGCCTGTAAAACTGGGTGTTTAATAGGGAATAAGTTAGTGAATCATTTTATGTATGCTGATGATCTAGTTATTCTCAGTCCAAGTAGTGCTGGTCTTCAGGAGTTATTAAGAGTGTGTAGTGCTTATGGAGAGGAAAATGACATAAAATATAATACAAATAAGAGTTGTGTACTGATCTGCCGCACTAAAGAAGATTTGTTAATGAAATTCCCTGTCTTTGAATTGGCAGGCAGGGAATTAATTGTCAGGGATAAAATTAAATATCTGGGACATGTTATTAATGATAGAATGACTGATGATGATGATATTTTCAGACAACGCTGCAAAATCTACATGCAAGCAAATATTCTTGCACGCAGATTTGGTTTTTGTTCAGATGAGGTGAAACTGGTTCTTTTTAAAACCTATTGTACACCTTTATACACTGCTCATTTATGGATAAATTATAGGAAACTAAGTATGCAGAAATTACAGGTTGCCTACAATGATGCCTTAAGAATTTTACTTAAAAAGCCTCGATGGTGCAGTGCTTCCGAGTTATTTGTCTCATCACGTGTAAATACTCTGCATGCAGTAATAAGGAATTTTATGTATAAATTCATCTGTCGGCTTGATGTATCTAGAAATGAAATCATTCAAGTCATGTCTAGCATTAAGCTCAGTTCTATTCGCTGTCAGTCACAGTTTAGAAGGCACTGGTACAGTAGTCTTTTTAAGTCTTTTTAAAGTCTGTACTGTCTTTGTACTTCTTTAAGCAGTTATGTCTTAGTGTTTCTTGTAACTTTTTTGATTGTTTCAACTGTCTTGTTTTTTTTTTTTTACTCTACTTGTTTATTTTTTCTCTTGATGGACCTTGAGTCTGGAATAAAGTCTTTGATTGATTGATTGATTGATTGTAGCCAACCTCCATGGACGTGGCCGCAGGAGGAAACTTGATGAAGAATGGTAACAAAAGAGCCCAGAACAACCTCTAAACACATTCATGGTGAACTCCAAGGTCAAGGTACATCAGTGTCAGATCGCACCATCCATCTTTGTTTGAGCCAAAGTGGACTTCATGGGAGACAACCAAGGAGGACACCACTGTTGAAAACAAATCGTAAAAAAGCCAGATTGGAATTTGCCAAACTGCATGTTGACAAGCCACAAAGCTTCTGTGAGAATGTCCTATGGACAGACAAGACAAAACTGGAACTTTTTGGCAAGGCACATCAGCTCTATGTTCACAGACACAAAAATGAAGCATACCAAGAAAAGAACACTGTCCCTACTGTGAAACATGGAGGAGGTTCTGTTATGTTCTGGGGCTGCTTTGCTGCATCTGGTACAGGGTGTCTTGAATCTGTGCAAGGTACAATGAAATCTCAAGACTATCAAGGTATTCTAGAGAGAAATGTCCTGCCCATTGTCAGACAGCTTGGTCTCAGTCGCAGGTCATGGGTCTTGCAACAGGATAATGACCCAAAACACACAGCTAAAAACACCCAAGAATGGCTAAGAGCGAAACATTGGACTATTCTAAAGTGGCCTTCTATGAGCCCTGATCTACATGTAAATCCTATTGAACATCTGTGGAAGGAGCTGAAACATGCCGTCTGGAGAAGGCACCCTTCAAACCTGAGACAATTGGAGCAGTTTGCTCATGAGGAGTGGGCCAAAATACCTGCTGAGTGGTGCAGAAGTCTCACTGACAGTTACAGAAATCGTTTGATTGCAGTGATTGCCTCAAAAGATTGCGCAACAAAATATTAAGTTAAGGGTACCATCATTTTCGTCCAGGCCTGTTTCATGAGTTTTTTTAAAATAACTCTGTTGAACCACAATTCAAAAGCATTGTCTGATTTTCATTGGTTAATTTTCATAGAATTTGTATTTATTGCCACTTTTGTCAGATTCAAGTTATTTCTGTGACCATTGTGGGTTTTTCTTTCATTAACAGAGGGATACCAACAATTTTGTCCACGTGTGTACCTGGTTAAGTTGATTATTCTCTTCATGGAGAGGTCTCATCATGAACTTGTTAATGATTTTTGTGGTATTATTTTTTGCTTTTTCTTGTGTCATTCCCTGCATCCATAATATCATGATGAGATTGGTGCTTGTTAATTTAGTGATGTACCATGGAGCAGTTGCCAGTGATGGTGGGGATGATGAACAAACAGTGTGAGCTCAAGGTGTCTCACCATGACCCGAGTACAGAGTAAAAGTATGCTTGATATGCAGAAAATCTAAAGGAGTTGCATGATCATGATGTGAAGTTTGAAACATTATTTTTACTTTTATTTTGTTTTTATGTTACTCTTATTTCTGTTTTTACACTTTATTACTTTTTATTGTTGTTTTGTTTTATCCTTAATGTTTGTTTTTATATAAGCTGCAATAACACATAGCCATGACACACATATATCTTTACTATTATTTTTTTCATCATTCTGTTTTCACTGTTTTTACCATTGATTACTTTCATCATTAACTAATGAGTTTATTGTTCCATTTCTCCTCTTAAAGGACTAAAATGTTAACAGGTGCCTGGGACAGCAGGGCCAATGGCGGACTTTCCCCATCAGTAGCTAGTTAGGATCTGTTCCACGCAAATGCATTGGAGCTTAGCATAGCTGTCAGATGGGGTTTTAGATGCTATAAATCTTTTTTTTTTTTTTTGATGCCTTGTATGGAATCAAAGGGGGGAGAATGACAGAAAAGTTTCATATTTCTTTCATATTTGTGATTTGCTTTGTCTCAGAGTCTGTGTGAAAGTGTAAAGGATGCAGCTGGACTTTATCATTTTGTTTTAGTTCATTTTGTATGGTCCCTGTGTGTCTGGTGCTGAGTGAGCATCATGGTTCCTGAGAAAGAGACAATGGACACCAAATTTTGACCAGATGTACTGAACCAATCACCATGGACATTTTCTTCTCCACCTCTCAGATAACGAAAGGCTTAAAGGACTAAGTGATGTGTGTTTGCATGAGAATGATGTACAAATAGGCCCTGAGACTGTTTTTGTATTGTTCTCCACTGGCCAGTGTAATTAAATTTGCTGAAACTCTGATCCCGCCTGGTTTTTGACTGAAGGTTAAGAAGAATTTTTCTAACAGAGGCTTTGTTTGTTTTGATACCCTAGCCAAATGATCACAACAAGGTTCAAGAGCATGGGGAGTTCATTGCAGAGCGGCTTAATTTGGGTTGCCAGGTTCTCAGATATAAAGTTTTGTTCAGCACCAGAATTGATCAGTGCAGAGGAGGAGAACACAAAATCCATTTAGTTAGTGCTCACTGGTAGAATCATTCTATTGTGAGGATGAGGCAGTCTTGAGTCTGCCGGTCCCCCTACTGCAATTGGTGGGTAGTCTCTTTTGGCACCATTGGACATCCAGAAACCGCGTGCTCTGTGCTCGCGCAGTACATGCATAAACCAGCCTCTCTGAGGTGGACAATTTTGACCTGCCTAAAGTCATAGGCTCTGTGCTGTCCACGGCCGGTGGTGGAGGACCAAATTGGCATGACCAGGTAGGTGAATGTACCTGAGGAGATGAGGAGCGAGCTTGCCGCCGCTCACAAGAGCATTTGCAGAGACGATTTTCTAGTTGAATTCAGTTCAGGTTCAGGTTCAGGTTACTTTATTTGTACCCATAGGTAGATTTGTTCTGGCTAAAACAAACAATGGCTAAAGTAATTAATTCCTCTATCGAACCGGGCTCAATGCAAGTGGCGAGCTCATCCCGCAGGACAGGACTAAGGCTGTGGAGAACAATACTGCTCAAAGCTCTTTCATTTCAACCCACCTCGGTGGCCAAAATTCAAAAATCTACTGAAAATTCTGCTACAGACTGAGTCCCCCCTGCTGAAGATTTTAATAACCGGTTAGATGTGTTACCCTCCCGATGGGTGTGGTCAAAGACCCAAACAGATTCCTGTGAAAACTGTTTGAAGGTGTAACTGGGGAAGTCAGAGCTCTCCATGACGGCATGAGCCCACGCTAATGCCCTACCTTCCAGAAGGGTGACAACAAAAGCAATCTTACTTCGCTCGGAGGGAGGACCCTCCTTTACTCACTGGAAGATGATTCAGCACTGAAGCAAAAAATCCCCTTCCCTCCCCCAATTTACCCCCATAGCAAGCTGGAGTGGACACCACCATGGAACAGCAACTGCTGGAAGTGGAAAGTGAAAAAAAAGGGAGGATGGAGCGAGTGGACAGATTATCGATAGTTGAGGAAAGAGTATCTAGTCGAGTATTAACCTTGCCTAACTGAGATAAGCTGACATTTAACCAATAGGAAACCTGATCCAACCACAACTGAATAACATCTAACCGGGCAACTAAACTTGTCTGTGTTGTTTCCACTGGGTCTTGCGGATGGAGATATACTAACATATTTCACAGTATAGACTCAAAAACAGAAACAAACACAGGACAAATGGGAACATTTACGTGCTTTTATTTACAGTGCAATAGAACTGAGAACTGCTTGTGGCGAGAACCTGAAAACCCTGTGGGAAAGGAAAAAAGAGATGATGAGTACCGGGTGGTAGATCTGATGGTGATTAATTATGCTTTCCTGTCTTACAGGTACAGCAGAAGTGGAGTTAGTCTCTCTTCTAGCTGTGGTTGCTGGTCTCATCTTGAATGTAGCTTGAGCCGGTGCTCCACAGCTGACACCCCGAACACAGACTGCATGTGGAAGGTTTGCAGGAGAGCACAGGGTACAATATTAACAGTTCTGATAAAGTTATAGCATGAATGTTCAGGAGGTAAAGAGGGAGTCAGACAGGATCAGAATCAGAATCAGAATCAGAATGAACTTTATTGCCAAGCACGTTTACAAGGAAACACAAGTAAACATACGAGGAATTTGACTTGACATTGGGCGCGCTAGATAAGCGCATCCCAATGACGCGGCAGCCATGCAAGGCGCCTGTCATACAGTGGGGGGTAAAGAGGGGGGGGAAGGGGGGGTAGGGAAACACAATGGGCAGAGAGAAAAAAGCATTGTTAATCAAAATAAAGCTCATTATATGACCAAAATTGTGATTACCTAGAAAAAAACTCTCTAATGCACATATAAATTAGCAGACAATAGATCACACAAAACAAGAGTTGAGAGAGTCAGTGTATATTTATATATCAGTGTATGTATCAGTCCTGTAATCTTGTATGCGGTGTAGTGTGGGTGTGTCAATCGCTAGTGAACAGCAGAGGGCGCCTCCTGGCAGTGGATGGATGTTAATCATTTGATCTATAAGCAAGTCCAGAGTCTCTCTCTCTTGCTTGCAGGTGGCAGTTGAAGACACATGGTACACTGTCCTTGAAGAGTCCAGTCTGTTGAAACAACAGCGATTGTGTTGATTGTTTGGGTTAGCAGAGCCGCTCCTTCCGCTTATCTTCATCGAGGAGGAATGTAAACAGGGCATCAAAGACAAGGTCAAATCTGCACAGTGCACTCAGAGAATAGAATTTTCCTCACCCGTACAGTTCTGTGCTTCATAATTTCCATGTACAGGCTTAAACTTTAACATTCTCTGGAGAGCACTGGCGACTTCAAGATGTATTCCACCAGGATCATGAGTTTGAAGCTAAAACTCAAAGGTGTGATGTTGAATAATGGTGTCAGTGAATATGCCCCACAAGTTGGATGTCAAGTAGAAGAGAGAGGAATTTTGGAGTAAGTTGGATGAAGTGGTAGAGAGTGTTCCCAGGGGGGAGAGAGAGTGGTGATCAGAGCAGACTTTAATGAACATGTAGGTGAAGGGAACAGAGGTGATCAGAAGGTGCTGGGTTGGTATGGTGTTAAGGAGAGAAAAGTGGAAGGACAGATGTGTGATATGTGAGTTTGGCTGTTGGGGCTTGCTGTAGCCGGCATCGGACGTCAGAGGGGATGAAGTCAGGTGGGCTGCAGCCGCTGTGTATATATATCCATATTTCTGTAATAAAGTTCAGTTGGTTGTTTGGCATAGGACGGCTCACGGCTCGCTTATTTCATACATAACATTTGGCAAGGAGAGGTAAAACCATGGAGGCGTGTGTGACACCACTGCTACCTTTTCTTAAGCACCCAGGGGAACCAGCAGTCCCGTGGCCATGATGGTTGGATGCATATGAGACCTATATTACAGCGTTGGACCTGGGAAAATTGGAAAAAGTAAGGATGCGAGCACTGCTTGTCCACAACAGGGACAAGAGGGTTGGAGGATTCTTCACATGCTTGGTCTGACGGACTCATATAAGGATGTTGTAAAGCTACTAGCTGACTGTTTTACTACACCAGATAGCGTGACAGTATGACGGATTCGCTTTCGCCAGAGACGACAGAGAGTCGTGAGTACAGCAATTCGTCACTGACCTGAGATAGTTGGTTAGCATGTATTGTTTTGGGCCGTTAGAAGATGAAATGGTGCAAAACCAGTTGGCCGAACACACATGCAACGCTGGCTACAAGCTAGGTTGCTAACAGCGCCAAATGACTTGATGCTGGCTAGAGCAATTGAGCTCCAGTTGGAGGCAGCAGAAAAGTTAGCCTCTGAGCTAAATTGGCACCAAACACAGAGACTGCCCAAACAGACGACGCTAGCCAATGCGGTGGATACAGAGGACGAAGAGAACACACCAGAGGAGTACAAGGCGAATGCAGCGAGCCATAGGTCTGCTCCGAGAGGCCCTGTCTGCGGGGGTTGAGGGTCCTCGACGCACCAGGACAGAGCACGAGTTTGCCCGGCAAGAGGAAAATGATGTAACAAGTGTGGGCGCCTGAACCATTTCGCCAGAGTGTGCCAGTCAACAGCACCATGGGGCTCGCCAAATAAGCCAGCCCACCCACCAACAACGATCATTCATTTGGTAAGCCCCGACCTCTATGGTTATTCGTACTGCATGGTTGAATTAGACGGAGTAGCCATACCACTCCTGCTCGACACAGCAGCGGTGTAGTCAATGTTAAACTGGGCCATGGTGAAAAAGTTTTCCCCCAACCACAAAATCAAGAAGAACCCAGTGCCGCTGTATGGATACGGTGGTCACAGACTGTGCAATGTCGGAACAGTGGAACTGTTTGCTGCAAGACCAAAATTGTGTACGACTTCACATTCCAGGTGACAGAGCACGGTGACAACATTATGGGATGTGACCTTTTCTACAAACTGGATTTCGCCATTAGGGACAGCGCCACATTTGAATGGTCCGGGTGTGGCAGTTGGGGCACAGCAGACCTGGATGACGATCACGTGATTAAGACTGGTACCACCCCAGCCACCCCCCCCCTCACAAGGGGAGCCACCCAGAGGGGCAGCAGCTGGACTTGCCCCCGTTTCCCCCTCAGCCAGAATCGGAGCCATGGGAGAAGGAGCCCGACCATGCAGAGAGCCCCAAGGTGCAGCAACAACAAACGAGCATAAACACAATGCAAGATGCAGCACAGCAGATCCCTTCAGACGGAAGAGAGGAGGAACTGGACTGCTCCCGTGCCCTCGCTCAACAAGCTATGGAGGTTACGGCCGAGCGGACAGGTGAGGAGTCCATTTCAATGAGCAACACTGGAGAGGCACTGGACACCTTCCGTACCCACAACGAGCCTGAACCGATGATGGAGAGAATGGGTGAAGGATCCGCAATGAACACGGTGACTACGGAACCACCGCAGTACAATGGAAGTCCCAAGCCGAACAAGCATGCAGAGCCACCGGGAGCACAACAACAACACATAAAACCAAGTAAGCCACCACTCCAAGGCATGGACTGGGTTCGAGTTCGCACCGGCGAGAGACCGGGACGGCGACTGACTGGGCCACAGCCAGCGAAACAACGGGCACCGCTGAGGATTGTGGCAAAGCTAGGAGCAGCATATTTTCGACTGACAGACAGTTCGGTTTGGCATGCAAATCAAAGACAGCATGCTCGGGTGACTGCTCCAGACGGTGAGGCTTCACGGGAGTCAGCTACCGTAGTGTGGGACCCGGGCCCCAGCATCATGAAGATTGGCCCTGGGGGTCCAACAGCTCCAGGGAAGCAGCCGCCACGGGCCTGCTTCAAAATTCCAGAGATGAAATCAGCCAACGGGGCCAGAAGTAGGACCTCAACTAGTGAGGCACTCAGCGAGGATCCATCAGAGACTGGGTCATCTGAGAGACTTTATCGTGGGACTTGGATATCCAGGACGTGTTTCTTAATAGGTGGCAGAATAATCCATCTCAACAACCTTGGTAGTCTACCCAAGTGCCCAGTTAGCTAAGGGTGTTCTTTAATTCAAGATGTTATTGTTTTAAAAGTTACCTGTTGTTCTATATTTTGTGAAGGGGCGAAATGTGATATGTGAGTTTGGCCATTGGGGTTTGCCATAGCTGGCGTCGGACGTCAGAGGGGATGACATCAGGCGAGCTGTGGCTGCTGTGTATATATCCATATTTCTGCAATAAAGTTCATTCGGCATAAGACAGCTCACAGCTTGCTTATTTCATACATAACAAGATGATTGTGGATTTTGCTAAGAGGACGGAAATGGCTGTGGTGAACACATTTCAAGAAGAGAGAGGAACATCAGGTGACTTCAAGAGTGGAGAAAGGTGCACACAAGAGGACTACATCTTATGCAGAAGGAGAAATCTGAAAGATAGGAGACTGCAAGGTGGTGGCAGGGGAGAATGTAGCTGTGGGATTGTGGTTTTATTGTGAAGTGCAGTGTGATGACCCACCTTCCAGGTGGGTCATCACACTGCCCTATAAGTAGGGACATCCACCATTTGGGGCTCTCTTGCCAGGACGACCACACACAGTGTAGCACCTGCTGTATTGCAATCAGTTCTATAATAAAGCACAGTTCCAGTGCAACCTCTCGTCCGTCTCCTTTTGTGCCAGGTTTGTGAACATAACATTTGTCGACTGAGGATTAACCAATGGAGGCATGCATTACACCACTGCGGCCTTTCCTGGAGCTTTCTGGTGAGCCACCGGTGCCGTGGCCCCGCTGGTTTGAGGCTTTTGAAAATTACATCACTGCGTTGGACCTAGGGAAGCTGGATAAGGTGAGAACGCGAGCGCTGCTTGTCCACAACCTCGGCATCTAAGGCCAGAGGATTCTATGAACGCTCGGTGCAATCGACTCGTACAAGGACGTTGTGGAGCTAATGGCTAACCACTTCACCACACTGGACAGCATGATAGTACGACGAATTCCGTTTCGCCAAAGATGCCAAGGAGTCGGCAAGCCCATTCAACAGTCTGTCGCTGATCTAAGACAGTTAGCTAGTGTGTACCATTTTGGGCCATTGGAGGACGAGATGGTGAGGGACCCATTGGCTGAGCACATGTGTAGTGCTGCGCTATGGGCTAGGTTGCTAACGGCGCCAATGACTTAGCGCTAGCTAGGGTAGTCGAGCTAGCTCTTCAGCTAGAGGCCGCAGATAAGCTAGCTTTGGAGCTAAATTGGTGCCAGTCTGAGAAGACACCAGAATCAGAATCAAAATCAGAATGATTCTGATTCTGATTCTGAATACTGATTCTGATTCAGAATCTGATTCTGATTCTGATTCAGAAGGGACGCCGTTGGCGAATGCAGCAGACTTGGAGGACAAAGGGAGAATGGCGGATGACTACGAGGCGTATGCAGTGAGCCACAAGTCTGCTCCAAAGGGCCCCATCTGTGGAGGTTGTGGGTTCCCGATGCACCAGAGCAATGCGCGAACATGCCCGGCAAGAGGGAAGTGGTGCAGCAAGTGTGGGCGCATGAATCATTTCACCAGAATGTGTCGGTCTTCAGCATCATGGAGCCCGCCAAGTAAGCCAGCCCGCCCACTTATGACAACCATCCACTCGGTGAGCACCAACGCCAATGGGCTTTCCTACTGCGTGGTGGAATTGGACGGTGTGGCTTTGCCATTAATTCTCAACACGGCGGCAGTGCAGTCGGTGCTAAACTGGGCCATGGTGAAAAAGTTTTTCCCACACCACAAGATCAGGAAGAACCCAGCACCACTGTATGGCTATGGCAGTGGTAGACTGTGCAATGTCGAGACTGTGGAGTTGACTGCCCACTATTACACCGGAGCGGTGCACAACTTCTTGTTCCAGGTAACAACACATGGCGACAACATTATGG
This sequence comes from Pholidichthys leucotaenia, assembly GCA_020510985.1. Lineage (NCBI taxonomy): Eukaryota > Metazoa > Chordata > Actinopteri > Cichliformes > Pholidichthyidae > Pholidichthys > Pholidichthys leucotaenia. The sequence continues at coordinate 108,795,047 of CM035837.1, forward strand.
AGTGTGACCTGTTCTACAGACTGGGTTTCACCATTAAGGACAGTGCTGGATTCGAGTGGTCCGGATGTGGATGGTGGAGGTTGCCGGACCTGGTGAATGACGTCGTAGTTTGGGATGAGGCATCCGCTGGCGGTGCCGGCACCGAAGCACACGTTTCTGACTCTCAGAAGGACAGCTGATCAGTGGAGAAACCAGACAACTCCAGTGCCCGCACTTGGCCAGCTATAATGGGAGTGACCGAGCTAGCAAGCAGAGGGTTCATTCCGACAAGGGTCACCGGGGAAGCATTGGATGTTTTCGGTGCCAGAGTCAAGCTTCGGAAGACAACGGATTAGGAGTCTGTTCTGATGGTGATGGCTGCTGTGCCACTGTGGGGTTACAATGGCACGAAACAAGAGAAAGACACGGAGCTGCTGAAACTGCAGCAGCACATCAAACCAAGCAAGGTACCACTCCAGGTCATGGACTGGGTTCGGGTTCATGCCAATGTCGATTGGGGCGACGACTGGCCAGATTGCAGCTGGTGGGACATCGGGCACCTCTGAGGACTGTTGCGAAGTTGAGAGCGGCATATTTCCGGCTGACAGATGGCTTGATCCAACATCTGAACCAGCTGTGGCGTGTCTGGATGGATGTTCCAGGTGATGGGGCGATGCAGGAGTCAGCTGCATCCGAACTCCTGTGTTTTGAAGATCGGCCCTTGTCCTGGGGGCCTGCCACCTCCAGGGGCGCATCTGCCACGGGGCTGCCACAGGGGCCCCCCAGCAGATCCTCCCTTGCCATGGGAGACAGTGAGGAGGAGACAGAGGACTCTTTAGGTAGGAGCATGGCTGGTCTATCGTTACAAGTGGCAGAATAAACCACTTGGCCATGTGGGCCGTGTGGCAGTCCACCCACCGGCCCTAGTTCTAGTGTTCATTGTTCTTGTTATTATTATGATTGCTATTGTTGTTTAATGTGTTTGTTGGGGGTTTTATCTGCTCAATCTGGGTGGGTTTTGATTGGATGTGTTTTTTGTTTTGTGAAGGGGGGGAGAATGTGGGATTGTGGTTTTATTGTGAAGTGCGGTGTGATGACGCCACCTTCCGGGTGCGTCATCACACCGCCCTATAAGTAGGGGCGTCCACCTTTTGGGGCTCTCTTGCCCGGATGACCCCACACAGTGTTGCACCTGCTGTATTGTAAAAAGTTCTATAATAAAGCACAGTTCCAGTGCAACTTCTCGTCCATCTCCTTTTGTGCCAGGTTTGTGGACATAACAGTTGCTAGGCAGCATCCGATGGCACACTGTTCGACATTACAAGTGTTGTTGCTAGTAAGTTACTATAATTTAGAATTACAGTACTATACTGTAATTCAGTATAGTACTGTAATTCAATTACAGTATAGTACTGTAATTGAAAACAACACAGCGGTTCCTTCTTTAAATGAAGGCATATTAATCTAAATATTATCATCATCATCAGTCCCCTTTGCCCACACATTCGGAGCATAGGGCCTTAACGAATGAACGCCATTGTTCTTTTCTAGTTGCTTTGGTCTTAACTTCTGTCCATGTCACATTCATTGACTTCATGTTCTTTTCCACAGCTCTTCTCCCCGAAAGCCTTGGTCTGCCTCTTCTACAGTTCCCTTGTGGGTTCCATTGCACTGCTAGTCTAGTGATGGAGTTTTGCAGTTTCCGGAGAGTATGGCCCAGCCATCGCCATCTTCTTCTACAGATGGAAATTTCTACTGGTTCTTACTGTGAGCATTGGAGCAGCTCTTCATTTGTGATTTTGTTGGGCCACTATATCCTCAGAATGTGATGGAGACGCTTGTTGATGAAGGTCTGCAGTTTCCTGAGGTGTTCCTTTGTCAGGCTGCATGTTTCACACCCATAAAGGAGGGTTGATTTAACATTCAAGTTAAAGACTCGCAGCTTGGTTCTCGTGGATAAACTCTTCAGCTTCCAGATTGGCCGAAGTATTGAGAATGCAGTCTGAGCCTTGCTAATGTGGGCACTGGCATCCTTTGTTGTGTCTCTTTCTATATCTACTATACTGCACAGATATGTGAACTCTTCCACTTGTTCGAAAATGTCTCCAGAGCACTCAATAGGGTTAGCTCTTCCATTTGGACGTATCCTCATTTCTTTGGTTCTTTTGTGTTAATTTTCAATCCTAAACGCTTGGTGTTGGCCTCGAGGTTTTTTGCTCTTCTCCCTCATATGCCAAATGCTTTGGTTCAACAAGATGATATCGTCCACAAAATCTAGATCTTCGAGCTTCTCTGTAAGTGTCCACTGGATTCCTGTTGCCTGCGCTTCTGTGGTCTCTCTCATCACCCAATCCAGCACAACTAGAAAGAGCATAGAGCTGATGGGGCACCCTGCCCTTATGCCCGTGGTCATGGGGAAGGGTTCAGTAAGCTGGCCGTCATGTACAACTTGTGCTTTGCATCCTTTGTAGAAGATTTGTATCATGTTGACAATTTTTCCAGGGACTCCGCAGTGTCGAAGCATGCTCCAAAGAGTATTTCTGTCTACAGAGTCAAAAGCTTTTTCAATATCGATGAAGAGGAGGTATAGTTGGGAACTGAACTCGATGGACTGCTCTATGATAAATCTAAGGGTGGCTATCTGGTCATAACAAGAGCGGTGTGCCTTGAACTCAGCTTGATTGTCACAAAGTTTGTTTTCCAGGGCATTGGCTATGCAACTGAGGATGACACAGCACAATACCTTGCTGGCTGTGAAAAGGAGCATGATCCCTCTCCAGTTCTTGCAGTGGGTCAGGTCGCCTTTCTTGGGCAATTTAATTATCTGTCCTCTTTTCCGGTCCTCGGGAATACATTCCTGCACCCAGATCTTGTTAAGTAGCAGTTGTAGGGGTTCCACAGATTGCTCACCCCCTTCTTTCCACGCCTCTGGTAGAATGCCATCACAACCAGCTGCTTTTCCATTCTTGAGGGACTTCAATGCCTTCCTTATTTCTATCTTGGTGATGATGCTTGTCTTTATAGGGAGTGGTTCTGTTACTGGTTCTAGCTGCTGTGGTGAGGGGGATGTCTCTGGAGGGGGTCTATTTAAGGCTTCCTTGAAGTGTTTGTGCCATCTCTTGAGTTGCCCCTGTGTTACCTCAATTAAGCCCCTTTTCCACTAGTACCCACTCAGCCCTACTCTATTCTACTCTACGCAATTTGTAGGAGTTTCCATTAGTACCTAGTACCAGGTACTTTTTTTCGTACCTCTTCCAGAGCAGGGTACAGCTGTGCTGAGTCAAGCTGAAAATGTGACGTCAACAGGCTGCAGGCCACTGATTGGTCAGGGCGTAACGTCATGAGACCAACGTTTGAAGGCTGAATTCAGAATTTGGAGACACCATTTGCAAAGATTCGTCCATGAGCCAGAAAGCAAGCATCAGTATAAACGATAGAATGGCTTCACAGAGATTAGACCCACAGAAATCAATACTGCAGTCCAGCAGTTTTCTGTGCCTTTCGACTTATGAGAGAATCCAGAGGCAACTAGACAGAGCCACCCTTACGGCCAGAACACCCATCTTCAGCAGTTGAAAGCTGTGATATTAGGATATAGAGGATGGTGAGTGATGTGATATGATGTGATATTATGCATCTTTTACGTTATTTATCCCAGCAGTGGAAAATTCACTTTGAACAGACAACAACAACGTCGCTTGTGTGAAGATAGCTAGCTAGTTAGCCAGCCATCAATGCTAACTCTGTGCTCCGTGCTCTCCTTGTATTCTGATGAAATAAGCTAGTTGTAATCCTGGTGAAAAAGGTGTTTTTTACATGTTGCACTTTTGTGCTGTGCATGTACTTATGTTGTGTGTATTTGCATTCTAGAGTTCGACCAGCATCTGCTTTGACACCGACAACACAGCAATGTGTTCTGACTGGTAAGCCATATTAAAGTTAAACACCCCGTTGTTTTGTTTTAGTAGTGGTAGACAAAGTACTCAAATCCTTTTGCTTTTTTAAGTTAAAGTATAGAATTAAGTGCCAAAACTAAAGTAGCACAATTTCCACTTAATATGAAAGGGACTGAACTGAGATTTATTTGATTGTGTGAATATTAATTACAGAATAATTGAAAATAAATGGCACATCCACTGTAAAATAAACCGCTTGTTTATTTGTTTATTTTTTGTCAGATCACTTGTGTGATCCTTTGTGAGTTATATTCATAATAGCGTATCTTGCACTTTGGGGAAAGGGATTTGTTCAGTCAACATTATAATTTAGTTTATGTGTGTAGTTTATAGTCTATCGTCAATAAACTCATGAAGTATTATAATAACAGGACAAATTATAAATATTTGAGACCCATTGTAGTGCTTCCTTTTATATTTTAGCAATACAAGTACAAAACGCCACCCACACTTGAAGCCATGGCAAGAAGAAAGCGGTGACAGAGCAGTGGCTAAACTTTTATTGATAAAGATTACATATTTTGACTGAGTGACTCCATACTCAGACATGCACACCCTCAGTTAAAGTATTAGATTCCATTCAAGTGAATGTAATAATTCAAAATTATGGTTAAATACACCGAAGCACTTTTCTGTCACATTCCACCATTGGCTTTTAGCAACAAGTGTATTTCCCCAATATGTTTTAAACTTGCATTAATTAACCACTACCCATTTCTCTCTTTTGTCTAGGCAAGAGGAAAACGATCCACCCAAACCGGCCCTTGTGTCACTATTTACAGACATGCAGGCTGAAGATCTGCTGAACCGGGACCAACTTGAGCAGCACATCCAGCTGCTTCTCAGTGAGGCAGTGTGGCCGCCGTGTGTGACCCATTCTAATTTTGTTTTTTACAGTTTGAATTTTGCACATTCTAAATAATCTGAAATTTCCTGCTGATTGTAATAAACAATTTAGTGATGTGTTTGCATCATGATTTTCTATTTTGTCTGTTAAGACACTGGTGGGAAAAGAGTCAACAGTACAAACCATTTATCAGTGACGTTGAAAATAATGGCTCATTTTTAAGAAAAAGTAACCAAAAACAATTATTTTATTTACTGAAGACTGTATTGTTGGATGTGCCAGTGCAGAAGATACTGCACACTTTGTGATAGTACCAGTATATGGAGGAATTCTGGGCCATATTAGCATCTGGATTTCCTAATAATGGGTTAAGGCAGGGGTGTCCAGTCATGTGCCATGGAGGGCCAAGACCCTGCAGGCTTTACATGCAACCAGTGTCTTCAACAGCAGAGTCCACTGAATTTCTTGCACTGACTGCTGATCAGTGAAAACACCTGCTGAAGAGACTGGGTAAAAGAGAAAACCTGCAGGGTCTTGGCCCTCCATGGCATATGATTGGACATCCCTGGGTTAGTGTTTAATGGGATTTAACATTTTAACACAAACTGCTTTATGGTTCATAATTCTGTTGACAGACTTACACTAAACCAAAAGTGATTTTTCAAACTGCTGGATTGTTCTTAGACAGCTTTTCCAGTCTTTGAGTATTTAATTTATGTCACTTGGTAACCTTCACACATAACACAAAAGTGGACACAGATCTGCAAAAAGTACAAAGGTTTATTGTCAAAATTCCCAGTGCAATACTACATGAATACATGTATAGTACACTGTTGATGCAGACAATAGAACTGCTGCCATCAGTTTATGAATGTGTGTGTGAATGGGTGGATAGCAGGATCTGTAAAGCGCTTTGGTCATCTAGAGATGAGAATAAAAGCACTATATAAGTGAATGCCATTTACCATATATATTTTACAGCTAATATAACCACATAAATACAATATGGCACCTGGTGATCAAGTTTTGGCAGCTGAACAGTTTTTGCCATGACACCACCACAGACTCAGTGCTGCTGGAGCAGGTAAATCCCATGATGTCTCAACAGTTTCTCTGTGATTTTCACACAGATCAGAGCAATTTTTTGCACAGGAAGCTAAACATTTCTACAGACATTCTTAAGTTCTGTACCACCACACATTGGACCTTGTTCTGACTTATGGTATAGAAATAGAAAATCTGGTAGTGTCTCCTCATAATCCTGTACTGTCAGACCATTGTCTGTTAACCTTTGATTTCACTATTTCTGATTATTTGACTCCTAAAGAAAAATATTACTACAGTAGATGTCTTTCAGATGACATTGTTACCAAATTTTTGCAGATTGTCTCCTCTATACCATGGGTCAACACAACGGAAATAAAAGATGGGAGAGCCTGCTCCTTCTGTAATTGATAGCATGGTAGATAGTGTTACAGCCTCTGCATCAGACTCTAGACTTGGTGGCCCCTTTAAAAAAGAAAAAGTCTAACCAGAGATTTCTAACCCCTTGGTTTAACACAGAAACTCGTAGCTTAAAACAGAAGACTCATCAATTAGAAAGAAAATGGCATTCCACTAATTTAGATGAATTCTATTTAGCGTGGAGAAATCATCTCCTAATTTATAAAAAATCTCTTAGAAAAGCTAGAACAAGTTATTACTCTGCATTAATAGAAGGAGAATAAGAACAATCCCAGGTTTCTTTTCAACACTATAGCCAGGCTGACAAAGAGTCAGGACTCTGTCAATCCTCGCATCCCCCTAGAGCTTTCTAGTCAGGACTTTTTGAACTTTCTCAATCATAAAATTTTATCTATTAGAGATAAAATCAGTCAGATTCTTCCCACCGTAAACTTAAGTACAGCAACTACTACAACTCCTTCAATTGATATCTGTTTAGATAAGTTTACTCCAGCTGACCTTTTAGAGTTAGATAAAATAATCTCTGCATCCAAGCCTTCAACTTGTCTTTTAGGCTCTATTCCTACCAGGTTATTTAAAAAAGTCTTCCCATTTATTGGTAGTCGTATTCTTCAAATAATCAATTCTTCTTTAACTTTAGGTCATGTACCATAGGCTTTTAAAATTGCTGTAATTAAACCCTTACTCAAAAAGCCAACGCTCGATCCAGGAGTTTTGGCTAACTATCGACCAATCACTAATCTGCCTTTCATTTCAAAAATCTTAGAAAGAGTTGTTGCTACGCAATTATTTGACCACTTGCACGGAAATGGTTTATTTGAAGAGTTTCAATCTGGGTTCAGAATTCATCACAACACTGAAACAGCCTTAGTGAAGGTCACTAATGACTTCCTTATCCCATGTGATAATGGGCTTGTTTCTGTACTTGTCCTTTTTTTAAATTTTTTTTTTTATTACTTATTTTGTACCCGTAGGTAGATTTGTTTTGCAGTCTGGTGACAAGCCACCAGCTGCCGGTCGCTGCGTGCACAAGCGCCCCATATCCCTAACCTGCATGTTTTTGGTATGTGGGAGGAAACCGGAGAAATCCTGGAGTAAACCCACGCAGCACGGGGAGAACATGCAAACTCCACACAGATCACTGTTGGTCGGGGGCTGGGATCGAACCCACGATCTCACGATCCCTGCGATCCCCCGGCCGAGGGTAAACTGTGCTGCCACAGTGCTAACCACTGCGCTAACCACTGCGCCACCGTGCAGTCCTTTTAGATCTTAGTGCAGCCTTTGATACTATCGATCATGATATTCTACTTGATAGATGAGAACACTATGTTGGACTAAATTGAACTTTGCTGCAGTGGTTTAGATCTTATTTGTCTGATAGACTTGAATGAATGAATGAATGAATCTTTATTTCGGATAGATTAAAAGTAAAGATTAAAAAAGAAACAGAATAATATAACAAAGGGGGGAAGAAAATCCAACAAGGTCAAATTAGATAATAACTCCTCTGATTATACAGATTATACTTCAGTTTGTTAAGTCAAAAGTCAAAGTCAAAGTCAAAGTGCCTTTATTGTCATTCCATTGTTAATAAACAATGCAACGAAATTGAGATGCTGCTCCCTAAAAACAAACTATCACACTCACAGTTCACTCATGCATTTAACATTCTTATAATTACAACAATAAATAATGCTTGAAACAATATTACCTAAAAGTTGAATGCAATATGTACGTAGCAATAATGAAAACATACTGAGCGATAAATATAAAAGACCAGCTTATACACACAGGGTTATTGCCACAAAATAACCTAAAATAACAAAATAATATCAGCAGTCTGTGTGTGTTACATAAATCCGTTCAAAATACGTACTGCTGTTGGGAGAGAACTATGATTAAACCTGGTAGTCCGGGTTTTATGGGATCTGTACCGCTTTCCCGAGGGGAGCAAGTGAAAGAAATCATGGCCTGGATGAGCACAGTCTTTAATGATGGCAGTAGCTCTGTTGAGGTACCGAGACCTGGAAATCTCTTTCAGAGAAGGGAGAGAACAGCCAGTGATTTTTTGCGCAGTCTCGATCACTCTCTGGAAGGTTTTGCGGTCTGCGGCTGAACAGCCCTCATACCAAACCGTGATGCCATATGACAAAATGCTCTCAATAGCAGAGCGATAAAATAAAACCAGCAACTGTGCATTCAGGTCATTCTTCTTGAGGAGCCTCAGAAAGTGTAGACGTTGTTGAGCCTTTTTTATCGTAGCTATGGTGTTAACTGCCCAGGTAAGGTTGTGAGAAATATGAACACCCAGAAACTTAAAAGCCTCCACCCTCTCCACACGCTCCTTGCCTATATATAGAGGAGGCGGCTCACTGCTATGCTTCTTAAAATCAATAATGAGTTCTTTTGGTTTTTTTGTATTCAATAGCAGATTTTTATCTGAGCACCATCTCACCAGTTTCTGGACCTCATCTCTGTATGCGGACTCATCTTCTCCTGATATGAGCCCCACTACTGTTGTGTCATCTGCAAACTTCACTATAATGTTTGTGGGATGAACAGGTATGCAGTCATATGTGTACAATGAATACAAAGTGGGGCTCAACACACAGCCCTGTGGCGAGCCTGTGTTAAGCATGACTGTAGAGGAGGAATGGGATCCGAGTCTAACAGTCTGTGTTCTGTTTGTTAGGAAGTCCTTAATCCAGCTGCAAGTGTGAGTAGGCAGACCAAGCTGAAGCAATCTGGTGATGAGAATGTTGGGAATAATTGTATTAAATGCCGAGTTATAGTCAACAAACAACATTCTTACATAGCTCCCCTTGTCTTCTAAATGGCTGAATGCCGAGTGGAGAGCTATAGCAATAGCATCTTCAGTGGATCTGCTCCACCTGTAGGCAAACTGGTACCGATCAAAGTCTGGGGGCAGACTAGGCAAAAGATGTTTTAATACCATTTTCTCAAAGCACTTCATAACAATGGGTATTAATGCTACTGGTCGATAGTCATTCAGACTGCTAATAGTATGTTTTTTAGGTACAGGAATAATGACTGCAGATTTTAAACACTGTGGAACAACGGCTGCCTTGAGAGACAAGTTAAAAATGTCATTCAAAACAGAGCATAGCTGATCTGCACATGCTCTGAGCACCTTTCCTGGCACTCCATCAGGACCAGTAGCCTTTCTCGGGTGAACTGCTCTCAGTGTCTGTCTCACCTCATGATCCTGCAGGATAAGCACATCAGAGCTGGCATTCAATAACATCTGTGGGTCCGGGCGAGGTGTATTTGCCTCAAACCGTGCGAAAAAGCAGTTCAGTTCTTCTGCCACTGAGGCGCTGATGTCACTGGAAATGATGCTGCTGCCCTTATAGTTTGTGATATGGTTAAAGCCTTGCCATACTCGTCTCGAATCATTATCAGAAAAATGGTCCTCGACTTTCTTCTTATAGGTCTGTTTAGCCTCCTTAATGCCTTTCTTCAGATTAGCCCAGGCGGCGCTATGCAGATCTGTATCCCCTGACCTGAAGGCTGTATCACGAGCTCTGAGGAGTGCCTGGACTTCTTTTGTCATCCAAGGCTTCTGGTTAGGAAAAACCCTGATGCGTTTTTCCACAGTCACCTGATTGACACAGTAGGTGATGTAGTGTAGTACAGTCTGTGTGTACATTTCCAGATCCTCATTCTTGAATAAATCCCATAGAGTGTTTGAAAAACAGTCCTGCAGCTGAGAAAGAGCTCCCTCAGGCCATGTTGTGATGTTCTTTATAGTAGGTCTAGCAGTTCTCCTGAGGGGGGTGTATGCTGGGATGAGGAGCAATGATAGATGGTCTGACAGGCCAAGATGTGGACACGGCGCAGCTCTGTAAGCATGCTTCAGGTTCGAATACACCCGATCAAGACAATTCTCTCCCCTAGTGGCACATTTCACATACTGTGTGAAATTAGGCAGCACAGTTCTCAAGCATGCTTGATTAAAATCACCAGCTATGATGTGAACACCCTCGGGATAGGCCTGCTGCTGTTTATTTATTACACTGTACAAATGACTAAGGGCCGCTTTAGTATTTGCATCAGGAGAAATATAGACCGCTGTTATAATAATCACGCTCAGCTCTCTTGGAAGATAAAAAGGCCGACATAAGACTGACATTGTCTCTAGATCAGGAGAACAGTAAGTGTTGATAATACGGCTGTGATTAGTCCAAGTGTTGTGAAGAAAAATGCAGAGACCGCCTCCTCTTTTTTTACCGGATTCTGCTGTTCGGTCTATTTGGTGAAGTGTGCACCCTGGCAGCTGCACTGCAGCATCGGTGATCAACGGGTGGAGCCATCTTTCCGTTAACAACAGCATACAGCAGTCTCTCACAGTTTTACTAGTTGCCAGCTGTAGCTCTAGATCATCCATCTTGTGGACAATGCTTCTGGCATTGGAAAGAAAAATGCTGGGTAGCGGAGATCTGTGCGGCTGTCTCTCTAGCCTCACTAGCAGGCCCGACCGGCATCCCCGCTTTTTCTTTCTCTCCCTCCTCCGTCTGCGTCGCCTCCCAGGACCGACAACAATCCATGGTGATCCCGCTGGACTACAGATAGCCTCCGGTACGTTTTGTGTGTTCTCGAAAACTGCTGTAACAGCAGACTTTTGTTGAAGTCCTATGTTTATCAGCTCAGTACGACTGTACACAAATCCAGCTTCACACGGTCCAATATCCAAAAACAGCATACATACACACACACACACACACAAAAAAAAAGATTGTTCATATCAATAATGCGTTTTCTTCCAACTGTAAGCTCTGTCATGGAGTTCCACAGGGATCTGTGTTAGGCCCTACTCTTTTTAGTTTATATATGGTTCCGTTAGGCAACATCATTAGAAAGCACTGTATACATTTTCATTGTTACGCAGATGACACACAATTATACCTGTCAATGAAGCCCAGTGATTGTAATCAATTAGCCAAGTTAGATGCCTGTCTTAAGGAAATCAAAGCTTGAATGACTTGTAATTTTCTGCTATTAAACCTAGACAAGACTGAAGTCATTCTTGTTGGTCCAAAAAACCTTAGAAATACATTTCCAAATCAAACTCTTAATTTGGATGCCGCTGCTCTTACTCTGAATAGTTCTGTGAGGAACCATCCATCCATCCATCCATCTTCTACCGCTTTTCCGGAGGTCCGGGTCGCGGAGGCAGCAGTTCAAGCAGAGAAGCCCAGACTTCCCTCTCCCCAGCCACCTGCTCCAGCTCTTCAGAGAGGATACCAAGGCGTTCCCAGACCAGCTGGGAGACATAGTCTCTCCACCGAGTCCTGGGTCTGCCCCGGGGTCTCCTCCCAGTGGGACGTGCCTGAAACACCTCAAGTGGGAGGCGTCCAGGAGGCATCCTAATCAGATGCCCATACCACCTCAACTGACTCCTTTCAATGTGGAGGAGCAGCGGTTCTACTCTGAGCCTCTCCCGGATGACTGAGCTCCTCACCCTATCTCTGAGGGTGAGTCCAGCAATCCTACGGAGAAAGCTCATTTCAGCCGCTTGTATCTGCGATCTCGTTCTTTTGGTCATTACCCAAAGCTCGTGACCATAGGTGAAAGTAGGAACGTAGATTGACTGATAAATCGACAGCTTTGCCTTAGAACTAAGCTCCCTCTTCACCACAACAGACCGGTACAACGTCCGCATCACTGCAGATGCTGCTCCAATCCGTCTGTCAATCTCTCGCTCCATTCTTCCCTCACTCGTGAACAAGACCCCAAGATACTTAAACTCCTCCACTTGGGGCAGGAGCCTGTCCCCAACCCAGAGAGGACAATCCACCTTTTTCTGGCTGAGGACCATGGACTCGGACTTGGAGGTGCTGATTCTCATCCCAGCCGCTTCACACTCAGCGGCAAACCGTCCCAGCAAGAACTGTAGGTCATTGCTGGATGAAGCCAACAGGACAACATCATCTGCAAACAACAGAGATGAGATCCTGTGGTCACCAAGCATGACACCCTCCATTCCCTGGCTGCGCCTAGAAATCCTGTCCATAAAAATTATGAACAGGATCGGTGACAAAGGGCAGCCCTGGTGGAGTCCAACTCTCACTGGGAATGACTCCGACCGAGTGTTGGCAATACAAACCAAACTCTCACAACGGTCGTACAGAGACCGAATAGCTCGTAACAACAAGCCCGATACCCCATACTCCCGAAGCACCCCCCACAAAAATCCACGAGGGACGCGGTCAAATGCCTTCTCCAAGTCCACAAAACACATGTAAACTGGTTGGGCAAACTCCCACGAACCCTCGAGAATTCTCGAGAGGGTAAAGAGCTGGTCCGATGTGCCACGGCCAGGATGAAAACCACATTGCTCCTCCTGAATCCGAGGTTCGACCAACGGCCGGGCTCTCCTCTCCAGTACCTTGGCATAGACCTTCCCAGGGAGGCTGAGGAGTGTGATCCCTCTAAAGTTGGAGCACACCCTCCGGTCCCCCTTTTTAAAGAGAGGAACCACCACCCCAGTTTGCCATGCCAAAGGCACTGCCCCCGACCTCCACGCAATGTTGCAGAGGCGTGTCAACCATGACAACCCAACAACATCCAGGGCCTTGAGGTACTCGGGGCGAATCTCGTCCACCCCTGGGGCCCGGCCACCAAAGAGATTTTTAACCACCTTGGCGACCTCAGCCCCTGTGATAGGCGAGTCATCCCCCTCGTCCCCAAACCCTGCTTCCTCTGTGGAAGCCGTATCAGTGGGATTGAGGAGATCCTCGAAGTATTCCTTCCACCGCCCGACGATGTCCCCAGTCGAAGTCAACAGTGTCCCATCCGCACCATACACAGTGTGGACGGGGAGCTGCTTTCCCCTCCTGAGCCGCCGGACAGTTTGCCAGAATCTCTTTGAGGCCGACCGAAAGTCTTGTTCCATGGCCTCACCGAACTCCTCCCATACCCGGGTTTTTGCTTCAGCAACCACCCGAACTGCACTCCGCTTGGCCTGCCGGTACACCTCAGCTGCTTCGGGAGTCCCACAAGCCAACCAAGCTTGATAGGACTCCTTCTTCAGCTTAATGGCCCCCCTCACCACTGGTGTCCACCACTTGGTTCGGTTGGTTCCCAAGAACTTGGTTCCCAAGTTCGCTTGGTTCCCAAGCTTTCTAAACTGGCTTTCTGTGAGGAACCTTGGAATTATTTTTGATCAAGATCTGTTTTTTAATTCACATGTTAAATTTGTTTCTAAGACTGCCTTCTATCATCTGCGCAATATTGCCAAGATTAGGAGCATCTTGTCTCTGAATGATGCTGAGAAATTGATCCACGCTTTTGTTAGCTCTAGATTAGATTATTGTAACTCGTTATTATCAGGTTGTCCTAAAATACTGTATCTTTAAAAAGTATTCAGTTGATCCAAAATGCTGCTGCAAGAATTTTAACTGGTTCTAGAAAGAGAGATCATATCTCTTCGGTTCTGGCCTCCCTTCATTGGCTTCCTATAGAATTTAGAATTAAATTTAAAATCCTTCTTCTCACTTACAAAGCTCTTAATAATCAGGCCCCCTTTTATATAAAAGATCTGATATTACCCTATCATCCTAACAGAGCACTACACTCCCAAAATGCTGGATTACTTGTAATACCTGGAATCTCCAAAAGTACAGTGGGAAGCAGAGCCTTCTGCTGTCAAGCTCCTTTCCTGTGGAACCAGTTACCAATCCGGGTTCGGGAATCAGACTCAATCTCTGTTTTTAAGAATAGGGTAAAAACCTTCCTCTTCAATATAGCCTACGATTAGGGAGGGATCCTGTGTCTCTTAACCCCCCCCCCCCCCTTTGTTTTGCTCTTAATAAATTTAGACTGCCGGGTGACCTCCAATAATGTACTTGGCTTCTCTCCGTTAATGTTTGCTCTCTATATGTCTGTTCTTTTCATCTTCTCTATCCCTTCACCACCACCACCCCAGCCAGTCACAGCAGATGACTGCCCCTCCCTGAGCCTGGTTCTGCTAGAGGTTTCTTCCTGTTGAATGGGAGTTTTTTCTCTCCACCATCGCTAAGTGCTTGCTCACAGGGGATTGTCTGATGGCTGGGGTCTTTCTGCAATTGTGGGGTTTTCCCTACATTTGAAAGTGCTATGAAATGACTGTTGTCGTGATATGGCGATATATAAATAAAATTGAACTGAATTGTAAGCACTGAGCGTTTGTGAAGCTGGGGTGGCAGGGAGAGTGAGAGGGTGAGAGGCTGTGTTGAACGCCAGACCGACGGCTTGAAGCAGTAATTTTCCCACAAGAAAACCATTTGAAACACACACACAGCATACGTATTTTGACGATGACTTGCAGAAATTACAATTTAGTATGGTGGACTTAAAGTAAACTAGCATTAGCAATCATTAGCTTACCTTCATACGTGATCTGGTTCATATCCTCATGTCTTTGGCTCTATGGCTTCCTAAACACTCCAGTACTTTTCCAGAATGTTTTGTCTTGCTGCCTGTACCCTTGTCTGGCTGTCCTTTTTGGCCTTTACGCTGACATAAAGCCAGAGACCAAGGAGTCGCCTTGAACAGCCGCCATGTTGTGTTTTGCTTGTGTCACATGTTTTACGTCACGGGAGTGTGGCGCCGCCTTACTGTAAAAAAATCCCACCCAGCCCAGACGGGACTCAGCTGTAATGGAAACAAAAGCGAACCGAGTAGAGTAAAGCCAAGTCGAAGTGAGTAAGGCCAAACAGGTACTAGTGAAAAAGGGTCTTTAGTTTGCCTTCTCTGCAGCGTACCGGTTTGCACTGCTTGGTCCCTTTACCACTAAGAGTTCTTGTAAGTTGGTATAGTGTCTTTAAGTCATGTTTGGCTGCTGCTTCTTCAGCATCTTTAGCTAGTCCTTTGACCCACTCCCTCTTATCCTTCCTACAGCATCTTTTCACCCTTTTAGCGGCCTCGTTATACTGTCTCTGTGCATTGGTTTTCTGCCCACGAGTCTTTACGTTATCCACCTTTGCTTTAACTTGTGTTTCTCCTCTCTTTCCAAGTGTCTTCGCTCATCCAATCTTTCTGTTCCCTTCTCCTCTTCCCAAGTACTTCTTCACATGCTCCTACATAGGCTTTCTTGATCTTCTTCTAGTCCATTTCAATGTCATCACTGTCGTCCTTTTCTTCCTCTTCATCTTCCTCTTATTATTATCACAATACATCAATATTATCACCAATACAAAAATGATAAATGACTGAATTAAAATCCCTGTACTACTGTTGAAAGAAAAATGTGTGCCAAAGCGATTACAGTAGGCTAAATACAGTAAAACTTTATTTTCAAAAAGTACAGTAAGTGACTGGAAGTTACAGCTGAATTCAACAAAAATTCTCATAATGCAACAGAAATAATTGTAACTCCATGGAAAAACTTTTACAGTATCATACTAGGTGAAATAGGGTATGCAACTGTAGAAATTACAGCCATGTCTAATAGTACAGTCTGTAGGGTGACTTTGGAAAGCAAGAAGAAGAAGAGAGTAAAAGCAGAGCCAAAGATTAAGTGGGGGAAGCTACAGAAGGAAGAAGGTTGCACACAGTTCGAGAAGGAGTTGATACAGACTCTGCATGGTAGGGAAAAATTACCAGATGACTGGGAAAGCACAGAAAAAGTATTGAGGGAAACAGGTAGAAAGGTACGTATGTGGTGTATCCTCTGGACAGAGGAAGGTAGACAAGGAGACTTGGTGGTGGAATGATGTACAGGAAAGTATTCAAAGGAAGAGGTTAGCAAAGAAAAGATGGGATAGTCAGGGAGATGAAGAAAGTAGACAGGGGTAGTATGTGGAATCTAGGCGCACGGCAAAGAGAGAGGTGGCAAAGTAAAAGGCATGTAGTGAGTTGTATGAGAGGCTGGACACCACTGAAGAAGAAAAGGACTTGTATCGATTGGCTGGACAGTAGTGTTGTAGTCAAGACCTCATCAAGACCTCATCAAGACCAAGACCGAGACCAAGACCAAGACCAAGACCGAGAAAAAGTTGAGACCAAGACCCACATACAAAGTGGTCTTGACTTGGTCTCAGTCTTGGGATTCTGGTCTTGGTTTGCTCTTGACTACAACTCTATTTCCAAGTAACTAGTTACTTTAGTTAGTTAGTTAATCCCTTCACACCTGAAGGTGTATATGGGCGGCGCCTATCTCCGTTTCTCTGACCCTAGGCCACACAGCTACTGGAAGTAGTGAAAGCTACAGCGGGGGGTCAGTCCTCTGGTAGCTCTGTGTGTAACTTTACTTTCCCCATTCCATTATGCGGAGCACCACGCTAGAAGGCAGAAAGCACCATTTTTATATGGTCTTTGGTATGACCCGGCTGGGATTTGAACCCCTGCCTCCCGGGTGTGGGGCGGATGCTCTACCAACTGAGCCACCACTCCGGTAACTAGTTACTTTAATCATGCAGTAATTGGTAAAGTAGCTCAGTTACTTTTGAAAAGAAGTAACTAGTAACTGTAATTAGTTACTATTTTTTAGTAACTTGCCCAACACTGGTTATATGAATACTGCATATAAATGTGCATGTCTGCAATACCTGCATATTATTTATGCATTCTTCACAATAAGCGATGGCAATATTTGCTCCTTTGCTTCCCATAGAGTTGTAGTCGAGAGCAAACCAAGACCAGAATCCCAAGACTGAGACCAAGTCAAGACCACTTTGTATGTGGGTGTTGGTCTCAACTTTTTTCTCGGTCTCGGTCTTGGTCTCGATCTTGGTCTTGGTCTTGGTCTTGGGAGACTCTGGTCTTGATGAGGTCTTGATGAGGTCTTGACTACAACACTACTGGACAGAGAGATCGAACTGGAAAGGATGTACAGCAGGTTAGGTTGATTGAGGACAGAAATGGTAATGTATTAACAAGGGATGAGTGTGTTGAGAAGGTGGAAGGAGTACGTCAAGGAGCTGATGAATGAAGAAAATGTGAGAGGGAGGATGGATGAAGGAGAGACAGTGAACAAGGAAGTCATGAGGATGATCAAGGCGGAAGTGAGGGCATCTTTGAAGAGGATGAAGAATGGATAGACTGTTGATCCAGATGACATACTTGTGGAGGTATGGAAATGTGTAATAGAGATGGCACTAGACTTTTTAACCAGATTGTTGAACACAGTCTTGGAGAGACAGGATGCCGCAGGAGTGGAGAAGAGGTGTTTTAGAATAGAATAGGCTTTATTGTCATTGTACAGTTGTACAGCACAATGAAATTGTGGGCGCTCCACCAGGCTACTGCACAATAAAGTAAGAGAGAAGGATTAGATAAAACATGGTCACAGAACACACGATTAAACACACGACTCAAATAAAATTAGCCCAGGATTATGGAAATATACACAGGTATGGTAGCGGCTTCATGGATGGAACTATGTACATAAGAGTGCGGAGTGCAGAACACACAACTGCATAAAATGGCCCAGGGATTATGGAAAATATGCATAGTAGCGGTTTCACGGATGGGTAAATATACATGAAAATGCATAGTGCAAAGACAGTTGTGTTATTGTGATCATTAAAAAGGTTCTCCGTTCTGTGCATGTGAGCATTCGGGGGGGGGGGGGGACTGTTTGCAGCTCGGATGGCCCAGGGGAAGAAACTGTCAGTCTGGAAGTGTGGGACCTGATTGATCTGAACTGAGGAGAGCAGGTCAAACACGTGGTGGGCGGCTGCACGGTGGCGCAGTGGTAGCACTGCGGCAGCACAGTTTACCCTTGGCCGGGGGATTGTGGGGATCGTGGGATCGTGGGTTTGATCCCAGCCCCCGACCAACAGTGATCTGTGTGGAGTTTGCATGTTCTCCCCGTGTTGCGTGGGTTTACTCCGGGATTTCTCCGGTTTCCTCCCACATGCCAAAACATGCATGTTGGGTTAATTGGCTGTTCTAAATTGTCCCTAGATATCTGTTTCCTATAGGCCCTTAGAATAGAGGGTTAGTATTAATGAAAGCACTTTGAGTGGTCTTTGTGACTAGAAAAGCGCTATATAAGTGCAGGTTAGTTAGTTAGTTAGTTAGTTAGTTAGATATGAGGGGACTCCTGTGATGGCCTTGATCTTTTGGAGACATGAGGATCTGGAGATGTCTTCCAGGGAGGGTAGAGGGCCGCCAATGATTTTTTTTTGGGTGGTGTTGATGACCCTCTGCACATCCTTCCTGTTCTCAGCCATGGAGCTGGCGTACCACACACCCAGACAGCAGTTGAGCATGCTCTCCACTGAGCAGCGGTAGAAGGCCAGCAGCGGCTTCCAGTCCAGGTTGTTCTTCCTCAGGACACGGAGGAAGTGCAGCCGTTGCTGGGCTTTCTTTACCAGGGCCTTGGTGTTGACAGTCCAGGAAGGTCAGAGGAGATGTGGGTGCCCAGAACTTTGAAGGTGGGGACGGTTCCCACGCGGTCACCATTTATGAGGGGACGGGGGGTCCTGTCTGTTCTTCCTGAAGTCCAGTATGAGTTCTTTGGGTTTTTGGACATTCAGTTTCAGGTTGTTTGCTTGGCACCACAGCAGCAGATTCTCTACCTTCACCCTGTATGCCTTCATCCGTGTACTTCATGATGACGGTGGTTAGGTGGGTTGGAATACAGTCAATGGTGTACAGAGAGTACAGTAAAGGGCTTAGCACGCAGCCCTGTGGGGAGCCAGTGCTGAGGACAGTGTAGAGGAGAGGTGGTTGCAAAGTCTGACTGTTTGTGGGCAGTTGGAGAGAAAGGGTTTTTTTTATCCAGGAGCAGGTGTGTGTGTGGGGGGGGGGATCTGAAGGAGGTGCAGTTTAATGATCAGGATGTCGTGTTGAAAGCTGAGCTGTAGTCTACAAAGAGCATCCTCGTGTAGCTCCTTGGGTTCTCCAGGTGGCACAGCGCTCTGTGGAGTGTGGTGGCGATGGCATTTTCCGTAGACCGGTTCTCCCTTTAGGCAAACTAGTAGGGGTCGAAGGAGGGGGGGGAGATGGTCCCTGATGTGCTGGGACACCAGTTGCTCAAAGCACTTCATTACTACAAACGTGAGTGCTATGGGTCTGTAGTTGTCCAGGCTGTCAATTGCAGACTTTTTGGGGATGGGGATGATGGTGGAGGCCTTGCAGCAGGAGGGGACGGTGGCATGTGGAGTGGTTTTGGTCCCGATTTTCAAGGACAAAGGTGATGCTCAGAGCTATAGTAACTACAGAGGCATAAAGTTGACCAGCCACACTATGAAGATATGGGAAAGAGTTGAAGCCAGGTTAAGAGGAGAGGTGACAATCAGTGAGCAGCAGTATGGTTTCATGCCAAGAAAGAGTACTACAGATGAAATGCTTGCTTAAAGAATGTTGATGGAGAAGTATAGAGAAGGTCAGAAAGAGTTGCACTGTATCATTGTGGATTTAGCAAAAGGCTATGATAGGGTGCCAAGAGAGTAAGTGTGGTACTGTATGAGAAAGTCAGGAGTGACAGAGAAGTATGTGAGGGTGGTGCAGGACATGTATGAAGACACCGAGACGGTGGTGAAGTGTACTATAGGAATGATGGATGGATTCAAGGTGGGGGTGGGGTTACAGCAGGGATCCGCTCTGAGCCCCTTCTTGTTTGCCATGGTGATGGACAGGCTGCCAGATGAGCAAGAGTCTCCATGGACCATGTTTGCAGACGACATTGTGATCTGTAGTGGGCAGGTGGAAGAGAACCTGGAGAGGGGAGGTATGCTCTGGAGAGAAGACAAATTAAACTTGGTAGAAGCAAAACAGAATTCATGAGTGTGAATGAGAGGGAGGCAGAGAGTAGACGTAGTGAAGATAGATGAGTTTAAACCCCTGGGGTCAATTTTATTTTTATTTAACTAGGTATGTCAGTTGAGAACCAATTTTCATTTCCAATGATGACCTGGTCAAGAGGCAGCATTATGAGTCAACCATCCAAAGCAATTGAAAATGCACAAGAGATGAAGAAGAGTGCAGGCAGGATGGAGTGGGAGGAGACGAGTGTCGGGGTGATTTGTGATAGAAATATAGCAGCTAGAGCGAAAGGGAAGATTGACAAGATGGTAGTGAGACCTGCTATGATGCATGGTTTGGAAACGGTGGCACTGAAAAAGACAGGCAGCAGAGTTAGCAGAACTGAAGATGCTAAGTTTCTCATTTTGAGTGACTAGGAGGGACAGGATTAGAAATGAGTATATCTGAGGGACAGTTCAGGTTAAGCAGTTTGGAGACAAAATAAGAGGCAAGGCTGAGATGGTTTGGGTATGTGCAGAGGAGAGATAGTGGACATATTGGACAAAGGATGTTGAAGATGGAGCTGCCAGGAAGGAGGAAAAGAGGACGACTACAGAGAAGATTCATGGATGTAGTGAAGGAAGACATGGAGAGGGTTGATGTTACAGAAGGAGATGCAAGGGATAGGGTGAGATGGAGGCAGATTACCCTTTGTGGCAACCCCTAAAGGGGGCAGCCAAAGGAAGAAGTTATAGCGTGGAGACTTAAGGCCGGTAAAGGTAGGTAAAGGTCCTTATCCACCAGGAAAAAAATCCAGTCCACCTGTGCACAGGGGAGAATCCAAACACAACAAAGTAGTGATGGGATGGCAGGCTCCGGAGTTTTGAGGGTGCTCCGAGCTTATCTAGGAAATATTTGGCAAGGCGTGTTTCAGGGCATGTATTGCTGATATATGTGCTGATGTTGTACCATGTGACTGGGTCAGGAAGCCATTCATGATTTTGTACACAACATGAAATAAAGTGAACAGCGATACACAATGGAAATCCCCGTCCCTCACATTTTGTGTTGTCATGTTTGACTGTGTAAGGGATTTGTCACAGCCAATTTTCACAGCCAGCACCAAAAACACGGACTTCTCCTGTTTGGGAACATTTTGAGCGCATTTCTCCCATTGATGTATTTTTCACAAATAGTGGCTATTAATTGTACCTGAGGTCCTGGCTTTGTGGTAAAGCATGTGCTTTACAAGTGGGAGACTGGGGTTCAGATCCCAGCTGAGACATTCTTGTAATTTTATTTTTATTTGCAAGGTGAAGTGTCTGTTGTGTTTCAAAGAGCTTGGATCATTATTACGCATCATTGTCCTTAGGTATGAATGTGAGAGTGAATGGTTGTCTGTCTCTCTGTGTTGGCCCTGCGATGGACAGGCGATCTGTCCAGGGTGTACCCTGCCTCTCACCCAAAGATGCTGGGATAGGCTCCAGCCCCCCCGCAACCCGAAAAGGATTAAGCAGAAGAAGATGGATGGATTATGCTGAGGCACTGTTGCCACTGTGCCCTGCATGAGAATAAGGGCAGAGTTGAATATACTGGGAAAGACAGTATAAGACTGTTGAAAATTTATTATTTCTTAATAAAAATGGTACAAGCACACCAAGTAACACAGGCATATTCACTGTAGTCTGTTATGTTGTTATTGAGACATATTATTGTGTGACATGGGTGGTGGCTCCACCTTTCCAGTTCCGCTGCCACTCGGGGTATAAGGGGGCAGTGAGGGAGAGGAGCGGTCTCTTGACCTCCTCTCAGCCTGACGAGAGTGCTTTATATGTTATTAGTGAGTCCACAATAAAGTCGTGTTCAGTTCACCATTTGGTCTCGTCCTTGGTTCACGTTTTACTGACATAACATTTGGCGACGAGGATAAAAAGTATGGTCGAGGGAGTTGCTTCAATTCGGCCATTTCTGGAGTTTTCCGGTGAGCCGCCTGTCCCTTGGGAGAGGTGGCTTGCCGCTTTCCTAATTTATGTAATGACACTGGACCTTGGAAGACTGGAGAAGTTGCAGGCACGAGCACTGCTGGTTCACAACTTGGGAATGGAAGAACAACGTATCCTTAGTACCTTAGGTGAGGGTGATAGTTTTGAAGAAGTGGTTGAGCTAATGGTGCAACATTTTCGTCCGGAGGATCCAGTTTTGACAGCGCCGCCAGCAGGCTGGCGAGTCTGTGCAGCGATATGTAGCAGACCTACGTCAGCTGGCCAAGGACTGCCAGTTTGGAGTGTTAGAGGAAGAGATGGTCCGTAGACCAGTTGACGGAACATACTGTTTACCAGGCGACAAGGATGAAGCTTCTCACACACTTGGGCAAGCTGACGTTAGCCATGTCTGTTGAATTAGCTCAGCAGTTTGGAGTGGCAGACAAGGTATCACAGAAGCTTGGTGACAAAGTGGCACACCGCCATTTTGAACCACAGTCGACGGCGCAAGCAGTGGACCTGGACAGCGACAATGGCGTGGAGGAGGAGGAGGAGCACACCAATGCCGTGAAGATGAGGTCCACCCCGGGGACTGCCCAGGTGTTTGGGTTGTGGATCTACCAAACACCGTTATAAGGCTACAGAGTATCCGGCAAGAGGAAGACACTGCAGCACGTGCAGACTCTTGCATCATTTCACCAGGGCATGTTACAGGTTTGAGCGAGGGGATCTGAGACACATGGAGGATTTCCCCACTTCTTCGCAGTGTATCCCCAAGTGACAACAACCATTCTTACTGTATAGTGGAACTGGACGGGGTAAAATTGTTGTTACTGATTGACATGGGAGCGGTGAGATCTGCGTTAGATTGGGCAACTGTGTGGAGTTCCTTCTCACAGTTTCGGGTTGGAGAAGAGCGGTCGGGCTGTGGTTTGTGAGACCAGCCAGTTCCATGAACGATGAACAAAGCTGTGTGGGACGAACCTTTGCCTAGTAATCTGGACAATAAGCAGGACCAATTCCACTCAGGGCCATCACAGGAGGGTCCCGGTGCCAGCGCCCAAGTAACCCTAGTTGAGGGAACTGGGCAGCATGGTGGGACACCCGTGACGGCGGGTGGTGCCAAGTGGAGGGCCCATTCTACTCCCAGACTTTGGCTGGAAGGGACCGGAGAGCAGAGGGTCACAACAGCGATGCCGGCAGCGAAAATAAAAGAGAGCGGGGCAGGACCGGCTGGCACAGTGAAATGATGTGCCAAATAGAGATACTGGAAACGGAGTAGGGCCCCTCTGTGGGTCACGGACGTGGTCCGAGCTAGAGAGGTGGCCCAGTCAAGAGGTGTTCGGGGCAATCACCGACAGCAAGATGACCATGGGAAGCTGCAGGTGGTGGCTGTTAGAGAAGATGGTTACCTCGAGCTATCTGAAGGCTTGTGGGAATATCCCAACGAGCTGTGACGGGCCCGTGAGGAGACGGAGGCGTTTGGGCTTTGGCGTGGGTCATCCCTGGGAGCGAAGAGGAGATGGCGCACCAAAAGGGAATCATCTGAAGGTTTTCCGGGGGGGTGAGGGGTGGTTTATCCACTGGGGTAGACTGATGGTTGGGAAATGCATACCATGTATCTAAATGGGGATAACCGGGTTGTAATATACATAGTTCTGTGACAGAGGTTGTGAAGTGCCTGTTGTGTTTCAAAAAGCTTGGATACAACAATAACACATCATTATGCTGAGGCACTATTGTGCCCTGTATGACAATAAGTACAGAGATGAATGTACTGGAAGGACAGCATAAGACTGTTGAAAAGTTATTATTTCTTAAAAAAAATGGATGAGTAGCACAAGCACATTCACTGTAGTCACCTCAGTTTTATCATTTCTTTTCCCCTTATGATCACTGATATTTCTTTAAAGACAGTACATTTATTGAAATGAAAAAATACACAAACCAGTCACACCTTTGTAAAAATCTGCATGTTGTGTATGTTTTGTCCACTAGATGGCCTAGTAGAGAAAATGAAGTTTCACGAGTCCTCGTCTATATGAGCCATTTTGATGAAAGGCCTCAAGTCCTCCAGAAAGCCTCATCTGCCTATCACTACAAAAAGGGTAGCAAACAATAGTGATGGGACAACAGGCTCCGGAGCTCCGAGCTTATCCAGGAAATATTTGGCAAAGCGTGTTTCAAGGCGTGTATTGTGACGTATGTGTTGATATCACACCACATGACTGGGTCAGGAAGCCATTCATAAAAGTGAGCAGCCATACACAAGGGAAATCCCCATCCCTCATGTTTTGTGTTGTCGATGTTTGACTGTGTAAGGGATTTGTCACAGCCAATTTTCAGATGGCGGCAGCACCAAAAACATGGACTTCTCCTGTTTGGGAACATTTTGAGTGCATTTCTCCCACTGATATATTTTCCACAAATAGTGGCTATTTATTGTGACTGAGGTGATGGCCTAGTGGTAAAGCATCCTCTCTACAAGTGGGAGGCCTGGGTTTCAGTCCCAGCTGGGTCATTCTTGTAATCTGATCTTTATTTGCAAGAGGACGTGTCTGTTGTGTTTCAAAGAGCTTGGCTCATTCTTACACATCATTATGCTGAGGCACTATTAGTATTGTACCCTGCTTAAGAATAAGGCCAGAGTTGAATATACTGGGAAAGATAGAATAAGAATGTTGAAAATTTATTATTTCTTAATAAAAATGGATAAGTAACACAAGCACACCAAGTAACACAGGCACATTCACTGGAGTCACCCCAGTTTTATTATTTCTTTCACTTATGATCATTGATATTTTTTTAAAAGACAGCACATTTATTGAAATTGAAAAAATACACACTAAACCAATAATGCCCTTTTAAAAATCTACATGATGTATACTTTTTGTCAACTCCATGGCCTAGGAGAGCAAATGTAGTTTCATATCAGGCTTTGTCATTATGAACCATTTTGATGAAAGGCCTCAAGTCTTCAAGAAAGCCTCAACTTGTCCATGACTAAGTAGTAGCTTAGAGGTAAAATATCTGCCCAGCAACTGGGAAGCTGGGATTCAAGTCCCAGCTGGGTCATTCCTATAGTTTATTTTTATTTGCAAGGTGACGTGTCTGCTGTGTTTCAAAGAGTTTGAATCATTATGCTGAGGCACTATTGTGCCCTAAATGACAATAAGGACAGAGATGAATGTACTGGGAGAGACAGAAATGTGTCTATCCTACACTGTACAAACTTGCAGTAGCCTTCCTTTGCACACCTGCATCATCCGTGCTCTGAGTATCCTCCAAAGCTGGAGAAATAATCTAAAAAAAAAGAAATTGCCTGAGTCCACACACTGTTGAAAAGTTACTATTTCTTAATAGAAATGGATAAGTACCACAAGCACGTTCACTGTAGTCACTCGAGTTTTAATATTTCTTTTTTCCCATATAATCATGGATATTTCTTAAAAGACAGCACATTTATTGAAATTGAAAAAAATACACATTAAACCAATAATACCTCTGCAAAAATCTGCATGTTGTATACGTTTTCTCCACTAGATCACCTGGTAGAGAAAATGAAGTTTCACATGAGGCCTTGTCTATATGAGCCATTTTGATGAAAGGCCTCAAGTCTTTTTCTTCTTCTCTTAGATTTGAATGATGGTTGGCAACCAGCTTACAGGTGTATTACCACCACATACTTCACTCTATATCATCACTATCTGGTCAGGAGCTGTGGTCCTTACCGCCACGTACTTCACTCAGTAAACATCACTATGTATCAAAAGTCAAAATTCTTCTCGGTTGGCAACCTCTTCTTCATCTTCTTCACTCTATATCTTTGTATAAGGAGTTCTTATAAGGAGTTCTGAACAATCTTCTTGTTCTTCAAACAATGAGATTTCCATGTCTACATGATGTCTATAACACTATCTCAAGGCCTCAATGTTGGATCCATAATAGGGCAATAACGAGCAGAGTGTAGTTACTGTTAATGGAGCTTTATTAAAGTAACTATCGACAATACCCTCAGACGTTCAGCACCCTCCAGCAAGCCAGGTGTTCCACAACGAAAGAGGACTAGCCTCTTCCACCCACATACTTTATAACCCAAGTGGCATCACCACTGGAAACCGGTAGTTGCCCACCCCTGCTCATTCCCCATCCATCCCAGCCACCATCTTACTAATACCACTATTTCCATACATGACACCCCACCCCCTTCAAAAAACCATGTGCACAGATAACCCACCCAAATTTGTCACCCGATTCACACTCTAAGCATAAAGATATGTACAAAAAGAAACAAACTGCCTATCCACTCCTACAACTAAGGCTGGGGGCTGGGTAGACTGCCAGAGCCCCCTACACGGCTAGGCGGGTTATTTTGCCGCCATATCTAAAACAATCCAACATAAAGAAAGCTGTGTCTCTAATCAAAATAATCCCCTCAAACAGCTCCACACATTATAATGAACAACAGTTAGCATAAAAACAACATACAGTAACAACACTATTGGCGGCCCCCCACCCAACACACCCACCCTACATCTGGGCATCACACAAATATTTTGTAAAACGTTGGGTAAAATAAACACAATTACTATTATTCCATCATACATTCTTTAGACCATCAACTCGGTGATAATGGTTCTACACCAGCCAAAATGTACCTTTTTATATGTATACAGTACCATCACAATTACTCCATGTTCTTCAAACCCCTTTTTCAAACGTAAACATCATCTCTCAATTTTCAAATCACAATATAAAACAATGTCACTCTACCTTACAAAACCAAGTTAAAGTAGAACTGAACTGAACGGCATTGAACGGCACTGGGTGATAGTACATACAATTATAAAGATAATTTATCATTGGCACCCCCTCCACAAATCCCGGAATCTTGGAGAAAATCGCGATTTTGAATTTCCCGCCCTGAAAAATCAGACAAATCCGCCGATTAACCGGAAGTGCAGCCGGAGTTCCGCGTGACGTCACGAGTGTGACACAGTCCTCCATGTTTACCATTGCAAGCACGTCGACACTGGTTGTTTTTGGTGCATTTTGTCATGATAGTCGACTACAAAACACTTCCAACACCTGGGAAGATCTGTTCAGTGGCCAAGGAAAGCTGTCATGGCGACGAAAGAAAAGAAAGGGGGAGGAAAAGCGACCGGGAAGCGATGCATTTCTAGATATAGATATTACAGTGATCCCTCGCTACTTCGCATTTCACCTTTCGCGCCCTCAGTGCATCGCAGATTTTTCAAAAATATTCATCAAAAATTCAAAATTGAGAAAAAATGGCACGAAAGTTGCCCGGGCGCTAGCAGAAGGCAGGGAGAGTACATTAGAACATCAGGTATCAACACGGAGAGCCCGCACAACTCAAAATCCACCTCTCTGACCACCGCTCCACTCCTCTCCGCCCACCTCTTCACCGCTCGGGAATCTCGCAAGCTGATTGGCCGAGACGTTTTACCTCGCAAGCTGATTGGCCGTGACGTTTTACCCAGCTTCTCTCCCTGCAGAGCGCACATACCCAGCGAAGGAAGACCGTATTCATTGTTCTTTATCACTCGTGTTGCTTAGTGGCACTTTTCGCTGTTCTCTTGTGCCTTTTTGTGCAAAATAGTGCTTGTGACGCCCTTGGGGGGGGGGTGACGCTACTTCGCTGTTTTTCACTTTTCGCGGTCGGTTCTGGTCCCCATTAAACGCGATAAGTGAGGGATCACTGTATTTATAAATAGCACAGTCAAATGCAGAGGCCAGTTCTGTTCATGTGTATTGCCACTATAGTCTGTAGAAGTATTGTAATACATAGCCCAATTTTTTGAATGAATGAATGAATTTATTTATTTCGGATAGTACAGTACATGTTGAAAGAAACTGAATGATATAACACAACAAGGTCAAATTGAACAATGACTCATCTGATTATACAATTCAACGTAAGTTATCCGAAATGGGCGATGGCTGAAGCCGCAGCTTATATTGCCCACCCATATTCCATCCAAGAATTCAAAAGAGAAAACAGGCAAGAGCGATTACAATTCAAAACAAAACTAAGACAAAATGTGACAGAGAAAAAAGAAAACTAAGCTACAACACAACACAGGCTGGATATGTTACAACTCGCCGCTCCTTAGCGGCGCCAGCTGCGCGCACACTTGCGCCTCGTCAGCAGCGTGGGATATAATTATATCACTGTGTGTGTTTATATACTTGCATATTTATTCCACCTAGCTGCAATGCTCCGTACTGTGGGTGTTTATATATTTACATATTTATTCCATCTAGCTACAATGCTCTGCACTGTGTGTTCATATATTCATATATTTATTCCATCCAGCTACAATGCTCTGCACTGTGTGTCTGTGTGTGTGTGTATATATATATTTTATAGTAATATGTACATATGTATATTAGCTGCTCTTGCTTGCTTGTTTTTTTTTTTTTTTCTTGCCTTCTGATTGTTGCTCTGAGTGTTGCTATCCCTGTGCTGTTGCAATCCTGGAATTTCCCCGTTGTGGGACTAATAAAGGCTTATCTTATCTTATATAAGCCACTCTGCCCTGGGCTTCGGCATGAAGCCGTCTGATTCCTTCAGCCCTCTTGCTGCAGAGGAACCCCCTCATCTCCCAGCAAGATCTACAGCGTAAGCATACCTACCTTTGCCTTTCCAGTCTCTCCCCTGTGCACAGGTGTATTCCCCGGCGGCGGACCTCGCCTCTGCATCGCCGTCTGCCAGCTGCTGTCACAGGTGCATTAGGTCTCCCGGGCTCGCCCTTGTGCACGCCTGCCACCTGCCACACTCCTGCATCCTCCTCTGTCTTGTCACCGATCCTGAATGCCTCTTCACTCTGAAAACTCTGGTGTTCTTGACTGCTGGAACTGCTATCATCTGCCATTGTTGTTTTGTTTAGGAATCACACTCGTGACGTCACGCAGCGTCGTCTGCACTACTTCCGGTTTGTTTGGCACTGCCAGCCAGAGGCAAAAGTTTATCGGCTTATAGCTTGGCCATCGCACGGCCTAAAAATTTCTTTTATGTGTTGAAAAATACAATAGGTAATAAGGAATTAATCTGCTATTCTACTTTTTGCGCCAAAAGGTGGGTTCAGTTCTACTTTAAGCTATGAATTTTTTTAATATATGTATATGTTATAAAATTTATCCCATAAAATTTCACCCTTAAACTAAAACAGAGACAATACTCGGGGCACAGACAATAGTATTTAACTATATACTACAGGACCTGGGTTGAAACTAAAACACACCCATAAACACACCCGCAGTCCTTCGATGGGTCTCTCTCAGAGCACCTCCGTCTCTTGACCTCCGGGCTCGGGCTGCGCCGTCTCTTCTCCACCATGTGGCGCAGCTCATTCAGATGCCTCCAGGTCTTGTCTGACAGGCCCAAATACCCATCTCTCTGGGCAGCCTCCACCTGGAACCGCCTCTGGTCATCATGCTGCTCGCGTGACTCGTAATCCCCTCTCATCCGGGCCTCAACCCTGGGCCAAACCTCATCTCCAACCAGCAGGGAAGCCCTTTCTTTCTTCTTGGGATCACTCCAGTGTTGACTGGCCTCCTTCACGGAACCAGTCGGCTTGCAGGTCCGGTTTGCAGTCCTCTTGGCAGGCCGCTGTTGTGAGCGCTTCAAAACTGCACTTTCTGGTCTCGCCCCCTCAGTCCTCAGCGTGGGCACCTCATCCTTATGGGCCACCCCAGGGGCCCTGCTGTGCTGTCCAGTTCCCACACCAAGGGTAACCTGGCTATTGGCATCGGGTCCGTCCCGGCTCGGCATTGCATGGCGCTGAGTGTGCACTCCACCTGTGGTATCCAGCCAGTCTAAGTCCCACACCTCCTCGCTCTCCACCACCGGAGAAGGTCAGCCCCACAGTCCACAGCCCGACCACTCCCCACCCGTGATATTTTTGATGGAGAACCCCAGATCATAAAATAGATTACACCCCATTACGTTTGTTCCCGCAGAGGTGACATAAATGCGGGTATTGGGCACCACCACAGACTTGTACCGTGCTTCCATGTCCACAAATCCCAAAACAGCCAATCTGTTCAAGCCATAACCATAATAGGGGCTCTGCTGCTTCCTGATCTGTTGGTGTGGAAATAGACTCCTCATGGTTGCCAGGTTCAATACAGAGATTACAGCTCCCGTATCCACCAAAAGAGGAACCTCAACGCCATCTAGTATTACCTCACAGCCGAGCCGTCCTGTGGTCTCCAGGGAAACTGCATGGACAATCGTGGGAGCCTTCTGCGAGGGACCTGCCTCACGCTGTCGGCCCCTATGGTCAAAGTTAATGTACGCTCTGGCAAAATGGTCCAACAGTCCACTCTTCCCACAACGCTTGCCCTTCACCGGACACACTCTGGACTTATAGCAGTGATTTGGGGATCCACAGTCATAACAACATGGCGTTCCTGGGGCGGACCCAATTTTCACCATTTTTTTTTTTTGTACTTATTTTGTACTCGTAGGTAGATTTGTTTTGCAGTCTGGTGACAAGCCACCAGCTGCAGGTCGCTGCGTGCGCAAGCGCCCCGTATCCCTAACATGCATGTTTTTAGCATGTGGGAGGAAACCGGAGAAATCCCGGAGTAAACCCACGCAACATGGGGAGAACATGCAAACTCCACACAGATCGCTGTTGGCCGGGGGCAGGGATCGAACCCACAATCTCATGATCCCCGCGATCCCCCGGCCGAGGGTAAAACTGTGCTGCCGCAGTGCTAACCACTGCGCCACCGTGCAGCCCGTGCATCCACCGTGCACCATGGAGGCATATTCATCCTCTCTGCTGTCTTCATCCTCAGGGTCCAATGACAGTGCCTTAAAATGAGGCTCGCCCTGGGTCGGAATGGCTCCCTCACTTAGGCCTCTCGCCATTGTCTCAGCTGCCTTGAATTGCTGAGTGAACTCGATAGCGGCGGTCAACGTCAGCTCACCTGGGTGGGTCAGAAGTCTGGACTGGGCTGCGGGCCAGTGAATGTGTTCCGCCAACTGGTCCCATATCATCTCATCTTCTAGGTTCCCAAAGTTGCATTCCCTCGCCAGTTCCTGGAGGTCTGCAATGAATCTCTTCACAGGTTCCCCCGTTCACTGGCGGCGCTGTTGGAACTGAATGTGCTGGACAGTGACATTTTCCGGGGTGCGAAAGTAGCGTGCCATCAGCTCCACCACTTTATCAAAACTATCGGGTCCTCCTAAAGTTTCCAAGATCCGCTGCCCCTCCACGCCCAAATTATAAACCAGGACAGCCCTCACGCAAAGCTTCTCGAGTTCGCCAAGGTTCAAAACTACCAGATAATTTGTAAATGTGGCAAACCACCAAGGTCAAGGCACAGATGGCTCGCCCAGGGTTTCCAAAAACTGCTGAAAACTGGCAACGGACCTCTACATAACCGCTTTTACCTCGTCGCCAAATGTTGGATCCATAATACGGCAATAATGAGCAGAGTGTAGTTACTGTTAATGGAGCTTTATTAAAGCAATTATCGACAATACCCTCAGACGTTCAGCACCCTCTAGCAAACCAGGTGTTCCACAACAAACTAACCTCTTCTGCCCACATCCTTTATACCCTGAGTGGCGTCACCACCGGAAACTGGTAGTTGCCCACCCCTGCTCATTCCCCGTCCAACTCGGCCGCCATCTTACTAATACCAATATTTCCATACATAACACTCAAGTCCTCCAGAAAGCCTCATCTGGCCATCACTAGCAAACAAGTTTACAGAATTGGTGGCTTACAGAATCCCACATAGGAAGGGAAGGAGGCCAAAGGTCTGGGTTGCACAAGCCTGGAGGCCCACGTTCAGTACTGCATCTTGACATTTCTGTGCTGTGTTGGTGACTGCTTGCTGATTATAAAGGCTGGTATAAGCAATCAGGGAGAGATCAAAAAACAACACAGCACACACCCAGAATACTACACATTATATTTATCAGATTTTTTTTTAAAATGTACAACACTTTGGTCAGGACTTTTGTTTACTTACATTTGACTTGATTTAACAAATTGCTGCTAGTTTTAAACTGAATCTCTTCTCAGAGAGGCACGGCAGCAAAAGGATCTTTCTCTATGACTTCCTTTGCCGTACTGATAAGTTTACATGAAGCCTGTATATTCATTGTTTGATTTTTGTTCTGGGAAAATTCCCTCTGCACACAAGGGTCAGTGTGCTAGGTCTCTTGCCGACACGTTTTTAGAGTTTGCACGATGGACCCAAACGGTGGGCTTGAAGAGTCTCCTGTCAGAACAAGATCACAAACAAACAAAAAAGGGATTCATAAACTACTTGTCAGGTTAATTGCACTTGATCAGTGAGAAAGCATTCAGGCCTGGAGCAATTGTCAACCACAGTCGTGTTTTGCCACGTGTGTCGAGGTAGTGCGGCCTGGACGATCGCGCGGGGATGCCCACGAGGCTGCGGGGGCTTTGAAAAGGTAGGCATTTTGGAGAGGAAGCAGATGGCCCACATTAAAAGCAGAGGGCCCTTGTGACTGTCCTCAATGGCCCTGCAGAGAACTGGGTAATTAAATGAGAAATTTAATCAGAATCCTCAAATTAAATGTCCAGCTGGATAGTTCTGCAAGAACACCACTGACTACACATTTACCTAAGGGAGTATCACCGGTGGATGCATAATTCTCCAATCAGTGCACACTCGCACAAGATGATATTCCAGGTGATGATTACTGCTAAAGTATTCCATTCACAGCTCTGCCAGCAGGAGGCAAAGAGGCATCACTGCGTGGCCACAGAGGGGTCGTTTTAATAATAGGACCTGAGAGGAAGTAGCAAAACACTGACGTGACAGCATGTGCGTGCGTGCGTGCGTGCGTGCAGACTATCCTCGATCGTCCCGACTTCTATCCGCTGATTTCACCGCCTCGGCTTTAATATTCTATCACCCTTTCGTCACGTTTGATGCAACATGTTTGGCGCAACATTTAGAGGCGACCGGTGTTGCATGGCGACTTGACAGTCTTGACACGAGGGGGCTGATCGTGTACCTCAGTCAGAAACCAGCTCCCGGTTCCGTTCCGAGTCATTTTGCATTGACTATATCCAAGAACCGCCCGCCTCCCCCTCCTCTTCGCTGCTCCCACCCTCTCTCCCTCCCTCCACACTCGCAGCCTGTCCGGGTAGGATGGGACGAGACCAGAGCAGTAGCCACATATCCGAGCACGCGTGACCGCTAACTCTACTTCCTGGATGGAAGAATGGGACATTTCCAGCACCACTTTTCCTCCCCCTTCACCCGTTTTCAACACTGACCTCGCCGACGCCGCGGATAACCACTTAACGATGACCACGTGTGATCAATAATATGTGATCACTTTTTTTTTCTTTTAAAAAAAAAAAAAAAAAAAGGAAAATCCCCTTGTAGTTAAACACCGTGACTGATCGCCGATCGACCCCCGCTACTCTTCGGGAATGTCGCTGTCTAGAAGCCCGCTGCCGCAGACACGGAGGAGTCCAACAACACGTTTTCAACTGTTTCTGCACAGCCACAGCCTGCGTGCCGTTTTATTCCTCGAAGCTGAAAACAGCCGCTGTTCAGACCGGAGGCGAATAAAATTGTCTTTTTAAAAAGGGGAAAAAAAAGAAGCAGTGACTGAGTCCTGACCGCCAGCCCGTTCACTTTGATGCCCTGCCTTCGTGGCCGCTGTGCCAACTTCGGTTCAGCTTCGGCAGTGTGTATGTGATTTCCCCCCCCCCCCCTCCCAAGAGGACGAAAAGACTAACTTTGTCACCCGTTGCCTTCTTTCTTGCTGCTCTCCATGAGTAGTCTAACATGCGGAGGATACGGGAAACGACTTACTGGTGGATTTTATCCTTAATATTTTTAACCTTGGCCAAACACAAAGACTGCCAGCCTGGTAAGTATTTCCCACACGGGTTAGCTATCTTTCATGTAGCCCAATGTTCCCCCGCTGGGGTGAAGTGTTTTCCCTTCTAGGGTAAATGTGTTTTTTTTTTTGGGGGGGGGGGGGGTGTTGTCGATAAGATGTTTCTACGTTTAACCCGAATTCTTAACGGTTTCGGGGTTGAGCCGAGGTCCAACCAACGGTTAGCGCGGATTTGTTTAGCCTCGGCGCTGTGTGCATGTTATTGATTAGGCAGCTGGACTATGGCGCAAACTCCTCCTGCTTTAACGGTACGCCGAACACACAACTGGCCCCAGTTCCTGCTCTCAAAGCTCCAGTTTTGATCCGCTTTCATCTGTAGCTGTACCCTTCTTTTTTCTTTTTTTTTTCCCCCTCCCCATATAAGCTACAGTTGAAATGCGAGGAAAAGCAAATTTGGCACGCGTCCCATGACTTTTATCCCCGCAAATCTTCGGCGACTGTGCGGAAATGGCCCCGCTGGCGTGCCCTGCACTTTTGTTGGCGTCCCAAGTTTTATTTGAGGTGCACAGCGGCTGTGGTCTGCAGTTTGTGTGCAGGTAAAACGAGTGTGCCTTCTTGCTGTCAGGAGACGACGATGAGGGGCGACAGTTTGCGCGGTTGGCTCGTAGATGGATGTGCACGTATGGGGGGCCGTTCGTGCCCCGGGGCTCCGAATGGAACTGTGGACGGCAGGTTGTTCCTGTTGGATTGCTGGACGTGCCTTTGTTTGTGGCATATAAAAAGATTACAGCTCAGGAATGTTTGTAGTTTAAAAAATGCGGTTACCGGATGGGTTACACTTCCACACCTGATACAGAAACACACTGTATAGATTTTCTTTTCATTCAAAATAGGATTGGAATTTGAATGTAACATTTAGGTATTGCAGATGATGAGACTGGGTTGTGATTACACTTACTCCGGTATCTGTTCATAACATATTTTTTTTATTAGAATAGATTAATTGAAATGAAACGAGGACAACATTTATTTTCACAATGACTTGATTCAAATTGAGACAATTTTTCAGAAATTATTTGAAGAGCACATGTGTATCAGAGGAAATGGATCTGGAATATACTGTAAAAGATGTTGGCATTATAATTTAGTCTTTTTGTATTCAAGATCAATATAATTTAGGCTAGGGAAGGGGGGCGTTACACCTTAGCCCTAATTAAAGAGTTGAAGATATACGAATTCAATTCTGACTCCGATGAAATCTGGTAACATGTGATTGGTGTGTTAACCACTGTAAAATTCAGTTCTCCATTGAGATCAATTAATTCCTGTGCTCAAACCATATCGGCATATTTTTCTTACTAGCACACCTACTGTTAAGATTTTTCTGCAGTAATTTTTGGTCTTTATCAGTTAACCTTGCTGATATGACCGTTCACATATCTACATGGTCGGGTCTGTTATGCTACCATCATGATCTAACCAAATGTCATTTATTTTTACCATTGATGCTACAAATGGGTTATCCCCACAGAGTCCCCTAAGTGCAATCACAATAGCTATTTTTTCCCCCACCACATTAATGTCCCGAGCACAGGAGACTATTGGTGGTTGTTCCTGTTTTTTATTTTAGCGGTCCCATCAAGCGTTCTAATTGACTTTTTGTCCCCAAAAATATTTTTTTCAGGAGATGTATCAGCTTCCACTTGAGAGCAGGGAGTCTAGGGAGAACTTTTAGCCCCGACTGGTATTTTTTGGTGTCCTCTGGATTGCGACCTTCTCAACCACAGCAAACATTGGTCATGGTTGAAAGTTAAAAAGAAAAAAAGAAGAGAAAACATGGACAAGTGGGCCACAATGCAATTGAGGGTATTCACATGATATCGCAGAACAGAACTCGTGGCAGTTAAAAAGTGCAAAAATGAGTGGAAGCATTAGGGTGTATGCAGTAGAACACTAACACACAGTATTCGGACGCAGCAGTACAGAGTACGTGCTTGCATCATAGAGAGATAATCTTATTCCATCTATAAATGCAACAAATCTGTGTGTGTGTGTGTGTGTGTTTCTCAGATATCTTCCAAACTGTTCATCAGACTGGCCTCAGGTTTTATAAGTGCTTTGCTGAGGTTACGAGGGTGTGTATCCCCAAGTATGGAGTTGCTCAGTCAAAATATGTAATTTTTATCAACAAAAGTTTAGCCACCGCTCCATTTCCTCATGCTCTGGCTTCTGGAAGTGTGGGTGGGGATTTGGATTGACTCCATACTGATTGGATAATATGCAGCATCACAACGAGTCAACAGAGCGCACCGTAAACAAAACAAGGAAGTGAAAAGTGACAAATTTGACCAGAACAAGAGAATACTAAAGATTTAATGCTTAAAAAAAATTATGCTATAATGTTGTTGTTGTGATTGTGTAGCTCTAAAAGATAATTTGGCATATGTGGAGAACACGAGGTGTGTTGTGGGGGGGCAGCAGCAGCTGGACCGGCTTGCCGCAGGCCTTCACAGGGAGCCAAGCCCAGCCTACACAGTTAACGGGAGTCTCAGCTGCTGCTTCACTCGTGTGCCACCGCTGTCCTTTGCTGCACCGCAAGTTCAACATGGCACTCCTCCCAGTGCTGGTGTGCTCGCATGGCTATCTAAAAATTAAAAGTTAATAATGGTACTACCATGATTGTGGAGCGGAATGGCCAGATCAATTGCATGTCGTATGCGGACGCATACAGTGCATCCGGAAAGTATTCAGTGCTTCAATTTTTCCACATTTTATGTTACAGCGTTATTCCAAAATGGATTAAATTCATTTTTTTCCTCAAAATTATACACACAATACCCCTTAATGATGTGAAAAGTCTTTTTGAGATTTTTGCAAATTTATTAAAAATAAAAAAAGTAAGAAATCACATGTACATAAATGTTGGCAAACTTTGCCATGAAGCTCAAAATTGAGTTCAGGTGCATCCCGTTTCCACTGATCATCCTTGATGTTTCTACAGCTTAATTGGAGTCTACCTGTGGTAAATTCAGTTGATTGGACATGATTTGTAAAGGCACACACCTGTCTATATAACGCCCCACAGTTTACAGTGCATGTCAGAGCACAAACCAAGCATGCAGTCAAAGGAATTGTCTGTAACTAACTTGTCTTGAAATTGAATGTCCCAAAAAAACAAAGAACTCCTAAGACTTCAGGAAGAACAGACAGGACCCCCCCCCCCCCAATAAATGGTGACCACGTGGAAACTGTCCCCACCTTCAGGTACCTGGTCACCCACATCTTCTCTGACCTCTCCTGGACTGTCAACACCAAGGCCCTGGTGAAGGAAGCCCAGCAGCGGCTGCACTTCCTCCGTGTCCTGAGATAGAACAACCTGGACCAGAAGCTGCTGCTGGCCTGCTAGCGCTGCTCAGTGGAGAGCGTGCTCACTTGCTGTCTGGGTGTATGGTTTGCTGGCTCCACAGCCAGAAACCGGTAGGCTGTACAGAGGGTCATCAACACCACCCCAAAAAATCATCGGCTGCCCTCCCTGGAGGACATCTCCAGATCCTCCTGTTTCAGAAAGATCAAGGCCATCACAGGAGACCCCTACCGGAGTGGTGGCTCAGTTGGTAGAGCATCCGCCCCACACCCGGGAGGCAGGGGTTCAAATCCCGGCCGGGACATACCAAAGACCATATAAAAATGGTACTTTCTGCCTTCTAGCGTGGTGCTCCGCATAATGGAACGGGGAAAGTAAAGTTTCGCACAGAGCTACCAGTGGACTGACCCCTCCCCCCACTGTAGCTTTCACTACTTACAGTAGCTGTGTGGCCTAGGGTCAGAGAAACGGAGATGGGCGCCGCCCTATTCGCCTTCATGGCGTGAAAGGAATTAACTAACAGGAGACCCCTCACATCCCACCCACCACCTGTTTGACCTGCTCCCCTCTGGACGATGGTTCAGATCAAACAGGTCCCACACCTCCAGACTGACAGTTTCTTCCCCTGGGCCATCCAAATTGCAAACAGCCAGAGGCCCCTCCCTCCGAACGCTTTCATGCACAGTACTGAGGACTGTTTTAATTATCTTAACACACCTGACTTTGCACTTTCATGTACACTGACCCATCCATGAAACCACTACCATGCCTATGTATATTTTCCATAATCCTTGGGCCATTTTATTCAATCGTGTGTTCTGCACTCCACACTCTTATGTACATAGTTCCATCCGTGAAGCTACTGCCATACCTATGTATTTACCTGGGGGCTATTTTTATTTCAGGCATATGTTTAATCGTGTTAATTTTTTTTTTTTTTTTAAGAATAGGGCTAAAACCTACCTTTTTGATATAGCCTACAATTAGGGAGGGATCATGTGTTTCTGAACCCTCCCTTAGTTATGCTGCTAATAGGTTTAGTCAGCCGGGGGACCTCCAGTAATGCACTGGGCCTCACTCCTTTTCTCACTCTCAATGAAATATTTTTTTTTTGCTGGTCATTAACATTTGTTTGTTCTCTCCCATAGATTGAGTCCCCATCGTGCTGTTTGCTCTCTACATGTCTGTTCTTTTCTTCTTCTCTATCCCCTCACCCCCCAGCCAGTCGCAGCAGATGACTGCCCCTCTCTGAGCCTGGTTCTGCTGGAGGTTTCTTCCTGTTAAAAGGGAGTTTTTCCTCTCCACCGTCGCCAAGTGCTTGCTCACAGGGGATCGCCTGATTGCTGGGGTCTTTCTGCAACTGTGGAGGTTCCCCCTACAGTTGATAGTGCTATGAGATGACTGTTGTTGTGAAATGGCGCTATATAAATAAAGTTGAATTGAAAATTGAATTACTCTGTATCTATTTCATTAAATCCTTCTCTTTTTATTGCGCAGTAGCCTGGTGAAGCACCCACAATTTCATTGTACTGTACAATGACAATTAAACCTGCAGGCAGGTGTAAACGGACCTTCGCCCCCCGCGCGACCGCGGAACCCGCCGCCCGTCCTCCCTCGCTGGCTCGGAAAATGTGCCGTCATCACTGCATGGGCTGCATGAATAATAAAGTAAACCATTTAACACAGATCTTCCTATGAGCAGTAAGTGGCACTGTCTCTTTTGTCAAATCATTTTATGTAGGAGTGCGCGGACTTGGACTAGTGCCGATTCTTTATGCAAAGGGATTTGGCAAAAACCTGCAGTGGCATCTAGCTTTGAAAAAATTCTAGCTCCAGCTAGTTTAGCGAGCGTCTCATCGACTGCAGGGAGGATGTCTTTCTCTGCACACGTTGTCATTTAGGTGGGTGAGGTCGACACATATATGGATTTTTCCGTTTGGCTTTGGTACTACGACCATTCCGGAGCACCACTCAATTGCATCTTCTATGGGTAAAATAACTCCCATTGCCTCCATCCTATTCAGCTCCTCTTGAACTTTCCCTCTTAATGGCAGAGGCAAGCGGCGTGGCACCGCTAGGGCAAATGGAGTGGCATTCTCTTTCAATTTAATCCTATATTCACCCTCTAGTTTCCCTAAACCAGTAAACACTGTGGGATATTGCTTCACATAAGCATTCTCTGTTGCAATGGCATCTACTTGACTAAGCAAGCTGAGGTCTTGTATGGCTGGCAAGCCAAGTAGTGGAATAGCTAACCCTGGGACAACATACACCTGCTGCTTCGCAACAGAGCCCTTGTAGCTCATGTCGGCGGTGAAGCGTCCCTGTACTGCTTGGTCCACACAGTTTTTTGCTTGGAGGTGAAAGTTTCCCGTGCAGCTTTTCAGAGTACATGTGTTTTGGAATGGCTGTCACTGCAGCACCGGTGTCAAGCTTGAACACTACCTGCTGGCCATTTACTCCAATCGACTTCTTCCACGCAGTATTAGGTGGAGGTGCCGTAGTCATTGTGCCCAAAAACAATGTCTCCAAACTTTCACTCATGTCCCTCTGCTGAAGTTCCTCCACTCTCATTTTTGTTTTACACAAAGCAGCAAAATGCCCCTTTTTCTAACATTTCTTGCAGTCTGCATTGCGAGCAGGACATTCTTTAAATGAATTTCCATGTGCTTTCCAAGCACCGCAACAACATCCTGCAGGCCTGTGCAGACAAGGATTTTTACCTGAAACTCTCTGATGGGAGACTAGAACTCAAGCACAGTCCCAAGTACTACAAGCAGGTACAAACGCAAATCTTTGTGACAGGCTCACCTTTCTGTGACTTTGTTGTGTGGACCACAAAAAGTTGTGTTGTTGTACGCGTCATACAAGATTCTGACCTGTGGGAGCAAACACTTTTACCAGTGGCGCAGAACTTTTTTTATAAAGTTGTCCTACCTGAGCTTGTTGCCTGTCACTTCACTGACTCTGACCCCACAACACAAAAGAGGAAAGCTGCAGCTGATAAACCCACCCAGAAGCCCAAAAGACGACGTCTAACTGCATTACAGCCAGGTCCCACACACAATCCCAGAAGACAGGCACAGAACACAGCAGTAGTGTGGTGGACTTGCAGGCAGCCAGAAGAGCTGGATGACATGGTTGCCTGTGATAACCAAAACTGTGAAATTCAGTGGTTCCATTTAGGATGTGGGGGACTCTGAAGCGGAGGTGCCGTAGTCATTGTGCCCAAAAACAATGTCTCCAAACTTTCACTCATGTCCCTCTGCTGAAGTTCCTCCACTCTCATTTTTGTTTTACACAAAGCAGCAAAATGCCCCTTTTTCTGACATTTCTTGCAGTCTGCATTGCGTGCAGGACATTCTTTAAAGGCCTTGTCCGGACGAAAATTCAATATCGCTAAATCATATCTTAAATTTTTGTGTGAGACGAGCTAATTTGAACCGCACATGTTTTGGTGTCAACAACTGCCGCATAAGGTGACAATGCGCTCTTGAAGTACGCTGTCCTTGAGAGCTGTCTGGCTCAGCCAAGCGATCAGCGGCTAAGATGGCCACTGACTGTGTGACATCATCACAGGGAGAGACACGCACACGCTCGGCGGACATTGTTTGTTGTTTACGTTTTAAAATCGGCGATTACGGATATTTCTCGGAGTACTTGTGGATTACAAATAGATTATTTATTAAGATTAGGATTTCAGGAATTGAATTAATTATGGTTTGGCGTTGTGTTGTCTACGGGTGCGACGTTATACCAGCGGAGCATGCGGTGAGTGTTTTTGAATTTCCCGTCCTTGGGAAAATCAGAACGGCATGGGTGAAATTCGTTCAGAAAACGCGAAAAAATTGGAATGATGTCAGTAACTCACCCAACATGTGCAGTAGACATTTCGTTGACAGCGATTTCGAGAATAAGATGCAATTTGTGTCACGACTCGCCGCTCATCAGCGGCTTCAGCTGCGCGCACACCTGCGTAGTACAAATACAAAGATGCGAGCACTACATACGATCCCGCAGCTCCTGAGAGACTGCAACCTAACACAAAAAACAGTTTCACACAATGAAACAACAGTGCATGTATTATATATATATATATATATAAATTATTATCCCATTGATTTTTATCATTTTTGGTCACATATCTCACACCTACAATTTATTTATTTCAGGGACAAAGGGCTGTGAAAAAGTTGTTGATATGATCAACAAAACACGGGTCCTCAGGGATGTGCGAAAGCTGAGTCCAGGGCAGCAAACTTCAAATGTGGAGGCTTTCCACAGTCTGATTATTCATTTTGCACCAAAGAGTGTACACCTCATTCCTTGGAATGTTGACAAGGTGAGGAGATGCAATATGTGACCAAAAATATGAAATGCAATTATAATAACAGTGCCAATTACATAGTTTCTGCTGATAGACAGATCACTTATATGTCCAAAAATAAATCATTGTGATAAAATACCCAAAATTACCCAAAAAAGGCGGATATACACTGCAAGCAAAGAAAGTTAATCCAACTTTCGGGGAGTATAAGAAATATTAGTATCATTTTCTAGGCTTGTATATGATATTTACAGTGGGTGGAGGGTTGGTCTTCATTCAACTTTCACATTTCATAGCTTTTATCAAATTATGTTAATTTGGGTCAAATTTATATTTCATACTGTAGTCAAATGGATGTCTAATTTTTTATTGAATATATTTTTTTTCAGAATATGTGGATGATCTGATGAATACTCTGTTCAACAAAACCTTGGTTGATCCAACCCACTTATGGGAGCAGTGGCACTCTGTACAAGCCAGAGTTCCTGCCGCACTGAGTGCCAGATTTCAGCGTCCCATCAAAGCTGATGCTGTTGAGCAACATGTATCTAGATTTTCAAAATCAAACATGTAAAAGTAGAAGAAATTTCCAATTAGCAATGAAAGTTCAGCTTTCAATCGTTAGGGAAGCAACATATTTTGCTAAGACAAACAAATATAAGCCTAAGATTTTAAGAGAAATGTGCTTTTAAAAATGGAACCCGAATTTTATACCATAAAATGGTAGAAAAATGATTCAAATGTATATGACATGCAACTTTGATGAATGCTGAAATATTAGAATTATAAAATTGACAAACATTAATAAACTCAATATATGATTTTACAAAACTTTATTTAAATATAATTTTTCACAAATCTAATCTTGGTAGGCAAAATGCCTTGTAGTGATCTGATGGGAATGTTTCTCTGATGAGGCTCACAGCACAGGCAGGCAATATCACCCTCACTTCTTCCTATGCTGACGTCACTGCTGCCCGCCCCTATCGACAGATGGCGGTACTGCAGCATCACGAAGTGAAAGATGGGCTATTACCAAATAAAGTCATTTATGCAGGCTGGTGACACATATTAAATCACGGGAATGGCCAGAATGGAATATTTTCATACAGTCAGTTTATTAGTTCAATAAAAAAATGTCACCGTACAAGGACTTTAAATGAATTTCCATGTGCTTTCCAAGCACCGCAACAACATCCTGCAGGCCTGTGCAGACAAGGACTTTTACCTGAAACTCTCTGATGGGAGACTAGAACTCAAGCACAGTCCCAAGTACTACAAGCAGGTACAAACGCAAATCTTTGTGACAGGCTCACCTTTCTGTAGGATGTGGGGGACTCTGAAGCACCAACCCCACAGCAGCCGTGGTTTTGTGACGTGCGCATTAGAGAAGTGCTGTAGCATGAGACAGTTATGCGCTATAACATGGTAGAACAATGATACATATTGATCATGCATGCCAGACACAGTTTGTCAAAATTACAACTGCCCAACATATGACGATCAAGTAAACTCAGACATGTGGGTCAGCACTAGGTGATGGCTGCGGCTAAGGGCCACAATTATGTTGTTTGCCAAGTATGTCCAATTTACAAGGGTGTAATGTTGTTACCACTAGGCAGCGCTAAAACTTTTATTTTACATAGGAATGTTCAGGGTGGGATTATTATCCATTTTTAAAAATTTTGTGGAAATCAGAAAAGGTTTGTCCAAGATACAACTTTCCGAAATTTCATGGCGTGTAGTCAACCGTCGCCATGTTGCCATGGCAACACTTCCCTGTAAGTTATGTGTTGTCCACCCATATTGGACTACGTATGACAGTGACCTCAACATATGTTGAAAAATTTAGACCTCCAAGACCTTCCCACCCCACCCCATAAGCTCACAGATTGAATGGCGAGGAGGGCGTGTCTATGTTAACACGTTTGATGTTATACTATTGTTGATGTTCAGTTATTATCATGGCTGTGCTCTGATGAATCTCAGAAAATTTCACATCATTCTGCCCAGCCGCTTGTGAGTAATAAATGAAACATTTTTCAGCAATTCTTTCGTTTACCACTATGTGGCGCTATATCTTTTGTCAGGTATTTTGATGTCATTGCATCCGGGGTGGCACTATTTTCCTTCATGGAAAATTTTATGGACATCGGACAAGTTTTGCCCGTTAGTAATTCTTCCTTTAATCATTAGGGGGCGCTATGAGTGTTGTTTATTATTTGTATATAGACGAGTTCGGGGAAGGGAGGATATTCATCGTATAAAATTTGTTGCAAATCGTGCAAAGTATGTCCAATTTACAAGGGTCTAATGTTGTTACCACTAGGCGGCGCTAAAACTTTTATTTTATATAGGAATGTTCAGGGTGGGATTATTATCCATTTTTGAAAATTTGGTGGAAATCAGAAAAAGTTTGTCAAAGATACAACTTTCCGAAATTTCATGGCGTGTAGTCAACCGTTGCCATGGCAACACTTCCCTGTAAGTTATGTGTTGTCCACCCATATTGGACTACATATGACAGTGACCTCAACATATGTTGAGAAATTGAGACCTCCAAGACCTTCCCACCCCTCCCCATAAGCTCATGGATTGTATGGCGAGAAGGGCGTGTCCATGGTAACATGTATGACGTCATACTAACGTTGATGTTCAGTTATGATCATTTCTGTGTTCTGATGAATCTCTGAAAATTTCACGTCATTCTGGCCAGCCGTGTGTGAGTAATAAATAAAACAGTTTTCAGCAATTCTTTCGTTAATCACTATGTGGCGCTATATCTTTTGTCCGGTATTTTGATGTCATTGTATCCGGGGTGGCACTATTTTCCTTCATGGAAAGTTTTGTAGACATCGGACAAGTTTTGCGCGAGTTACAGCTGGTTGAATTTGTAAGGGGAGGAGTCAAACTTCGCCATGGCACCCTGGCCACGCCTTTTGAGATTTTGACTTAAGTTATATAACTTTTAATGGCCAATGCCTATAGATGCCGCTATGCAAAAATGAGCTCAATTGGATCAGGTCCCTAGGACAAGTGCGTTCAAATGCGA
Organism: Pholidichthys leucotaenia; assembly: GCA_020510985.1. Taxonomy (NCBI): domain Eukaryota; kingdom Metazoa; phylum Chordata; class Actinopteri; order Cichliformes; family Pholidichthyidae; genus Pholidichthys; species Pholidichthys leucotaenia. Next base: position 108,839,591 of record CM035837.1, read on the forward strand.
GGTGTGATTTTTTTCCGAATTGGAGGTGGGGCGACTTTGAGGCAAGATGGCGGCCTTCCTGTTGGCGGTGGGTATGGGCCACAATGATGTTTTTTGCATGTCTTGAGGTGATTCACACCTCACCCAAATTTGATGTGTCTACGGCAAAGTTTATGGTCTCCAGTCTCCATAGACCTTGTACGTTTGACCCCACCCACAAAAATGAGGGGTGGGGGGGCACATATCTTTTCCAGTTTATCGAATTTTTTGCCCGGTCAGAGGGGTTTGCCACAAAAAATCGCGTTTTGGTTAACGTTCAGAGGGTGAAAAATGCGATCATTTAGGCAGAATAATAGAGAAAAATAAAGAAACGCAAGCGGATACAATAGGGCTTTCGCCGACTGACGTTGTCAGTGGCTCAGGCCCTAATAAAGCCTATTCTATTCTAGATCTCTGAGACAGGATTGTCTCGAGGGACAAAACTGGGGAAGGGTACAGAAAAATTTCTGCTGCTTTGAAGGTCCCAATGAGCACAGTGGCCTCTATCATCCGTAAATGGAAGTTCGGAACCACCAGGACTCTTCCTAGAGCTGGCTGGCCATCTAAACTGAGTGATTGGGGGAGAAGGGCCTTAGTCAGGGAGATGACCAAGAACCTGATGGTCACTCTGTCAGAGCTCTAGCGTTCCTGTGGAGAGAGGAGAACCTTCCAGAAGGACAACCATCTCTGCAGCAATTCACCTATCAGGCCTGTATAGTAGAGTGGCCAGACGGAAGCCACTCCTTAGGGACCGTGGACACAACATTTTTACCCCAAACCGTGGAAATTCATCTCCAGTTTAGCTGTCCGTGCATACTACACCGGATATTTGGAGGTGTGAAAATGTAGAGATTTGAAACCAACCTCCAGAGTGAAGAGGTATTCTGGTGCTGTTTTAAGTGCATCCATATTTACGGAAATAAAGGGCTACTGTATGGCCCCAGTTTACAACGGATTTCAGCCAGTCCATACACTAAGGAGCATTTATTTCTCAAAGAGAAACACAAATATGGAGCTTTCTGTATTTCTCATGGAAATATGAACTCCGTGATGAAACTTTAAGCCTGATGTGTTTATAGTTGGGATCATGTTAAAAATAGGCTAACGGTATCTGTAAAACTGCTTTTTTACACAATAGATGCAGCCTTATATAGAAAAATAATCCTCAAAATTATAACCAAGGAAGATGCCTACCTTTACTGAATGATGAACAAATCACCATGGAGCTGCCGACGTTTCAAATCCAGTTTTGTGCTGCGCAAATGAGATGTGGCTGCAGCCCGACATCTCATCATATCACTATTTTTTTTTCTTACTTGTAGTGCTTTTATAAAAGCTATGACTGAAGACTCCTTATCAAATATTCAAACCAGCTGTTGGTAAGTCAGATTTTTGTTTTTATTGCCTGCAATTATATAGGTTATTTATTTAATTCAGCTTTATTTGTATGGCACCTAATCACAACAAACGTCATCTCAGTGTGCTATTTATTTATTTATTTATTTATTACTCCCTCATTCTTTCATCTTAAAGAAAATGAATATAAATATTTATTGCCGATGGAATCATATTGAACACACTGAGGAGCTCATTTAGCAGTAGACTACATCATCCTAGGTGCGCAACCGAGAGGTTTCGCAGGTCCTTCCTACCTACGGCTGTCAGACTGTATAACCTAAGCAGGGCTGCTCGCAGAGATGGCAAAAAAAAACGTGACGACCTAATAGTATTGAATGCAAAAGACGCAACAGACTTACACAAATGGTCTCCTCCAGTATACAACTAGGACAACATCAGTCGCTACGGAGGGTGACAATATGTATGGGTACTTATTCATACTATGTAGGATAACTAAGTAGATGGTTATGCTGTTTATTCCATCTTGCTACAATGCTCCGCACTTTGTATATATATTTATGTGTACGTATGTATATCCACTGCTCTTAGTTATATTTTTCGTATCTTCTTAATTATTGCTCTGAGTGTTGCTATCCCTGTGCTGTTGCAATCCTGGAATTTCCCCATTGTGGGACTAATAAAGGCTTATTTTATCTTATCTGGATTATTACTAGAAATGCCGGAGTCCCGGGACTTCCGGTTTTGGCGGCCATGTGAGAGGGACACATATCACTCTGCTCTGCTCCTGGAGAAAAAAAAAATCGGCAAATAACTCTCATTTGGGACAGAACGTATCCCAGCGTTTGGGCGAGGATATGTCGGTGAAGCCTAAGGCTGGAAAACCAGGTAGAGGAAAAAGCGAGCCGCCGAAACAGTCCAAATTAACGGACTTTCACGTCTGGGACGCAGCAGATAAAGCTCCATATATGGCGGAGGAAGCTAGCAGCGGTGCGGTATCTGCGGGCAATGGCACAGGTGCAGTGCTAGCTGCCATTAGTTCAATGAGAGCAGACTTTTCCTCTAAATTTGATGGGATTATGGCAGCGTTGGAAGGAATGAGAAAGGAATTGGGTGACTGTGTAGAATGAATGGCGCAGGTGGAGCTTCGTGTCTCTAGTGCTGAGGATGACGTCACCGGTCTTCAATTAAAGGTGCGCACTTTGGAAAAAAAAAAAAAATGTCTGGAAGATAATGTCCTGGATTTGGAGTCCCGGTCGAGACGGAACAACTTGAGGCTGGTGGGTCTACCGGAGGAATCCGAAGGTCGGGACCCATGTTCCTTTTTGGAAAAGTGGATTCCGGAGGCGCTGGGCAGCGCGGAGCTGCAATCAGCAGTCGTTCTGGAAAGCGCACACCGTATCGGCCCACGGAGAGATAAGGGACCACCGAGGACGCTTATTATGAAGTTCCTCAGCAACAGAGACAGGATGAAGATCTTCAACGTTGCGCGAGCTAAAAGAGAGATTAAACACCAGGACCAGCAGGTGCGGTTCTACCCAGATTTGGCCACAGGAATCCAACAATTGAGGAAGCAGTTTGATCCCGTACGTAAAGAGCTGCGCAACCTTGGGATTCGTCATGGTGTAATTTATCCTGCGAGACTGTTGACCACGTATGGGGGCAGAACACACATCTTCAAGACCCCAGAGGAGGCGCAGGAGTTCATCAAGAAGATCCAAGAAGAGACTGGTGGGAGCTAAGCATGAACAAAATATAAGGTAGAATATTTAAGCATTTGCACAGGCATCTGACTGATTTGAAGCAAATAGCAAGTTTACAAAATATAGATTGTATTATATATTAAAAAAAAACAAAAAAAAAACTATGATGTACAAAGTTGCTAAAAATTTTGGAGTTAAGTTGGAAAACTACAGAAGAGAGTTAATGTTACGTCATTAAAAGCAGTAGAGTTAGGGTGATTGGGAGGATGAAGGAGTGGCTTTGGCTGTTCCTCGTGGGTGTGGAGCGGTCGATGGCTATATCGGGACACAAAATTTTTTTTTTTGATTTTGGGGGGATCACCACAAATGTGGGAAGGGGGAATTTGTTTGTGTGTAGTTTGTAGGATGAATGTTCAACCACTCATGTTTTTGCTTCTCTGTATGAGCATGTTTACACTGCAAGGTAATCCCAAACTCCCTATTGATCATAAACCAAAGCGTTAATCTTAATTTAACTTCATGGAATTGCAGAGGTCTACAAAATTTAAAAAAACTTAAACAAGTTATGAATAAAATAAAAGACATGGGTTCAAAAATTGTGTTTTTACAAGAAACTCATCTAATAGAGGAGGATGTAAAAAGAATTAGGAGTAGATGGCAAGGAAGTGTTTTCACCTCATCATTTTCATCCCGAGCCAGGAGAGTTATGACTCTCATACATAAATCAGTCCCATTTCAAGTGAAAAATGTAATTGGAGACAAATTTGGACGATATTTAATCATTCAAGGATCTTTGCTATTAGAAAATATAAATTTGGTGAACTTATATGGTCCCAATATAGATGATCAAAAGTTCTTTGCTAATTTATTTCTTATCTTATCATCACTTACAGGGCAACATATAATAGCAGGGGATTTTAATTGTACATTGAATCCCGGTATAGATAGATCAACAGGACTGGACTGTACGCACAATGGATGTAGGATGACCATTAATCATTTTATGAAAGAATTGAGATTGCTAGATATATGGAGAGAAATGAAACCACAAGTTAAAGCCTACTCTTGTTATTCCAATACCTACAAGACATTCTCACGTATTGATTATTTTTTGATCTCCACAGAATTAAGGTCCAAGATTCAAAACTGCTTTTATGATAACATCGTGATCTCTGATCATGCACCCTGCTGTCTAATATATGTAGATAAGAAATTGACAAAGGAATCAGGTAGATGGCAATTTCAGCATAAATGGCTTCAGGATGAGGAATTTGTTAAGTATATAGAAAAACAGATAGATGAGTTCTTTGACATCAATACTACACAAACATTAGCATGTGTAAAGTGGGAGGCTTTCAAAGCTTTTATTCGGGGACATATTATTAGTTATACAGGTTCAAAATCTAAGAAGAGGAGAGAGTCCAATTGGAACATAAAATAAAAATTCTTCAAGAAAAAGTGTATGCAGGAAGTGATCCAAGGTTGGAGAACGAATTACTGATTTTGAGAGCTGAATATGACAAAAAATCAGCGAATAGAGCTGCCTCGCGTCTTCTAAGATTGAAACAATCTTTTTATGAACAAGATGAAAAATCAGGGAAATTATTGGCATGGCAGATTAAACAATTAGAATTTAAAACACCAATTACCAGTATTATAAGAACCTAAGTAAGATCCTTTAGAAGTTAATAGAGCCTTTAGAGATTACTATGAAAAATTATATGATACCAAAAATGAATCTGACTTAACAAAACTAAATGGGTTTTTGAACGAACTATCTATACTGTGTATTCCAAATGAAAACGGGGAGATACTGGAGTCTAAAATTAGTCAAGAAGAAGTTGGGCTAGCCATTGATAATATGAAATCAGGAAAAAGTGCAGGACCAGATGGTCTTCCAGTTGACCTTTATAAAAAATTTAAGAATAAATTAATAAAACCTTTTTTGGAAATGGTTTTAGAAGCATTTCAAAATAGTAATTTACCATCATACATGAATAATGCCGTAATTATACTGTTGCCAAAACCAGGTAAACCCTCTAATAAATGTGAAAATATGAGACCAATAAGCCTATTAAATGCCGACCTTAAGATAATCTGTAAAATTTTAGCAAGACGAATACAAGAAATTTTACCAAATATTATTAATCGAGATCAGAATGGCTTTATAAAGGGAAGACAAGGCTTCCATAATGTAAGAAGACTATTTAATATTATTTATTCTAATAAAGAAGCACCGGATACAGCTCTCCTATCACTGAACGCCGAAAAGGCCTTTGATAGAGTCGAATGGCCCTTTCTTTTTGAAGTCTTACAAAGGTTTGGACTTGGAAATAATTTCATAAAATGGGTTCAGATAATATACAATAATGCTACAGCAGAAATCCTAACAAATAGCAATATTTCAAAATCAATAAAAATCAATAGAGGATGTCGACAAGGCTGTCCACTTTCACCTTTACTGTTTACTATGGCAAATGAACCTTTAGCAATGGCGATACGTTTACATTCACAAATATATGGAATTAAAGTTGGACCAACAGAACATAAAATCTCCCTGTATGCCGATGACATAATTTTGTTTATGTCGAATCTTAAAAAATCAATTCCGACCTTGTTGAATTTAATAAAGAATTTTGGGGAAATATCAGGATATGAAATAAATAAAACCAAATCTTCAATATTAATGCTAAATGAGACCCAGAGAAATTACCCAGCCCCTGAGGTAAATCAATTCAATGTTGTAAATCAGTTTAAATATTTAGGAATCCAAATTGTGCCTAAGCTAGAATCAGTCGCCAGTGTCAACTATGAAGCCTTAATGACAGATATTAATGAGTTACTTCAGAGATGGATGTCACTACCAATGTCGATGATCGGGAGAATCAATATACTTAAAAGTAATATCTTACCTAAAATACTTTATTTATTTCAATACATTCCCTTACCACCACCTTTAGATTTATTCTCAAGAATTTAAAAAAAAGTTAGTGGAATTTATATGGAACAACAGGAGGGCTAGATTACGTCTGTCTTTATTATATTTACCATTTGATCGTGGAGGTCTGAAATGTCCAAATTTTATGTTGTATTATTGGTCGGCACAACTGAGGTCTATGACATATTATTTTTCATCAAATGATCTCCCTCACTGGACTGAAATGGAATCGTACAATTTACCTTTACCTCTTCCCATATTCATATACTCAGATTCGGCAAAAAAATTACAAAAACAAGTTAAAAATCCATTTGTAAAGCATATGATCAATATATGGTGTGAAACTAAAAACTATTTAAAAGAACCACACTTATTGTCACAATTTAGCCCAATATGGGGTAATCAATATTTTAAACCAGGGAGAGCGGATGCTGTATTTAAAGTATGGAATTTAAAAGGGATTCAAGATTTATATCTGCCATGTGCAGATAACATAATGTCTTTTGAAGAGCTGAGGATCAAATTTAATCTTAATAGAACACATTTTTTTTAAATATCTTCAACTTAGGAACTTTATTTGATCAAATCAAAATGGAGCTCTCACTCGACCTATTTACTCATCCTTGGAAAAAATGTTGATGAAAGATAGTAAAAGAGAGGGTATTATTTCAGAGTTTTATAACTCATTGACACTATCCTCAAGTGAAAACTCACAGAAAAGATTAAACTACTGGAAAGAAGATCTGCAAACTGAAATTTCAGAGGAACAATGGGAATTGGCTTGTACAGAAGTTCAAACCAAATCAATAAATGTACGTCTTAAATTGATACATTTTAAATGGTTAATGCGGATGTATGTTACACCGGAGGAGTTAAATAGATATAACAAAAACATACCAGATACGTGCACAAAATGCATGGAAAGTAAAGGAACCCTATTTCATTGTGTATGGGAATGTAGAATAATTAGTATGTTTTGGGAGGAGGTGAGGGTAACAATTGAAAAAATAATTTCAAAACAAATCATATTGAATCCTAAACTGTTTTTGTTGGGTCTGTACCCAGAAAAGCATAACTTTAATAAAAGTGAAAGAACATTCATAGACCTCAGTTTGCTTAATGCCAAAAAATGTATTGCACTACTGTGGAAAAAGACTCATAGACCAGATGTGACTCAGTGGTTAAGACAGATGTTAACAAACCTTCCATTAGAAAGAATAACATACATACTGAAATCAAAGGAAATTGTGTTTGAGAATATATGGAGACCTTTTATTGATTATGTAAAAAATTTAAACATAACTCTTGAAGAAGAAGGTGAATGATGTGTGTGGACCTTGTAAATTCCAAACTGGTGAACATAATATGTATACTTATGTAATGGATTGTCTAGACTAAACAGAGGAGCATTGTTGAAGACTTGATTTTGTTGGTGGTTGTTGGTGTTTTTAGTGCATTTTTTTTGTAGTACTTTAGTGTTAGTGTTTGATTGTTTGTATCATGTTTGTTAAAAAAAAAAAAAAGGTTCAATAAAGATATTGTGGAAAAAAAAGAAATGCCGAAGTCCCTAGTAAACTTCTACTTGTCATCCATTAGTTCCAACAGCAGTTTTCACACCGTCGGTGTGCATGCGCGGTTGCTTCTGTGAGGTGTCATGTGCACTCAAATGTTTCTCTCCAGGTCTAAACGAAGCTGTTGTTGTGCACACCAGGCCTTCCTAAAAGGCACATGGCAGCCTGCCTGGCATTTCCCAAAAGGCACCTGAAGGACTCTCAGACCATGAGGGGGAAAAAAAAATTCTCTGGTCTGATGAGACAAAGATTGAACTCTCTGGCGTGAATGCCAGGCATCATGTTAGAAGGAAACCAGGCACTGCTCATCACCAGGTCAATACCGTCCCTACATTGAAGCATGGTGGTGGCAGCATCATGCTGTGGGGATATTTTTCAGCGGCAGAAACTGGGAGACTAGTCAGGACAGACTGAAAGATGAATGCAGCAATGTACAGAGACCTCCTGGATGAAAACCTGCTCCAGAGCGCTCTTGACCTCAGACTGGGGTGACGGTTCATCTTTCAGCAGGACAACGACCCGAAGCACACAGCTAAGATATCAAAGGAGTGGCTTCAGGAAAACTCTGTGAATGTCCTTGAGTGGCCCAGCCAGAGCCCAGACTTGAATCCAATTGAACATTTCTAGAGAGATCTGAAAATGGCTGTGCACCAACGCTTCCCCTCCAACCTGATGGAGCTTGAGAGGTGCTGCAAAAAGGAATGGACGAAACTGCCTAGAGATAGGTCTGCCAAGCTTGTGGCATCATATTCAAAAAGACTTGAGGCAGTAATTGCTGCCCAGGGTGCATCAACAAAATATTGAGCAAAGGCTGTGAATACTTATGTACATGTGATTTCTTAGTTTTTTTTTTTTTTTTTTAATTTTTAATAAATTTGCAAAAATCTCAAAACTTTTCATGTTGTCATTATGGAGTATTGTCTGTAGAATTTTGAGGAAAAAAATAATTTAATCCATTTTGGAATAATGTGGAAAAAGTGAAGCACTGTGAATACTTTCCGGATGTACTGTATGCACACTTTGACTAAATGACAACTGTGACCAAACACACAAATGCCCAAATGACGAAATAAATCCTTTATTTGCTGACAAATGGGTGACACTGATGCAACAGTTGCAGCGAAAGGGGTCATTCTGCTGTGTATAATAATGTTCAGTGTTTCATACTTATTGCTAAAATATAAAAGGATGCTCTACAATGGGTCTCAAATATTTGTAAACGTGTTGTTGTAGTACTGCATGAGTTTGACGATAGACTATAAACTGCACATACAGTACCATATAAACTAAAATAATAATTGTGACAGAACTCCCATTCCCCAAAGTGCAAGATGCAACACTTATGAATATAACTCATAAAAGATCATACAGATAAGTATGACAAACAAACAAACAAGGGTTCTTAACAGTTGCTAATATTGGATGTCCCTTTCATTTTCAGTAATTCTGTAATTAATAGTCACACAATCAAATCTTTGTGTTCAGTCCTTTTCAGGGTTTCCTATGGTAACATTTCCCGGTGGCAGCCCGCCACCCTTGTAAATTTCCCGCTACTCCTATGAGGAAATATAAATTTAAGAAACTATGAAGGAATTGCGGTCCGCAAGCGAGCACACGAACAACGCGCGTGACCGTCATCTGCGCAGAGTTCAGAAGCGCCATGACCGCTCCAGCAGTCGCCAGGGAGAGTGTCTCGCTCGCATCACTGCCTGAGAGAAACATGAGCTTATTAAAGTACTTGAAACGTGGAAAAAAAAGCACAAGAGGTATGTAAGCACTGGGGGCATTTATCATGGTTTTAACCTGCTGGTAATGGGAGCAATAATGGAAGAGTCACTTAGCTAGCAGGTGTGGTTAAGAACTCAAGTTGGTTCATTTTGTCTTCTTTTTAATCATTAGTTTGTTTTTCTTATTTGGACAAGAATGAAAAGGAGCTGTTTTTACCTTTTCCTTAGTTAATATTAATGAGCTAATTTATGTTCACTATTATGTACCAGGCAAGTTAAGATGACCGAAATTCACAAAGTCAGTGACTTTAATCCGTCAGCAGCCTTCAGACAAACTAAACGTGCCAACATTTGGATTTCAAAATAAGGGAGGTTTTTTCTGCTGTCAGGGTGGTGAGGAGAGTTCTAAAAAACCAGAAATTTTTGTTATTTGTGTATGCATAACTGCATCTTTGGTTATTTAAGTTAATTTCATTAAGTACAATTTTATTTTTTTTTCTTTGAAATCAGAGTTATTGTTCTGTTCTGGCTCTGCAAAGTTATGGTGAAAAATGTAAATCGTTATAAGGAAAGTGTAAAAAAACAAAACAAAAACCTAATTTTATTTTTAAAAAAAAGGACAAAAATTAGCCATAAAATAATCCACAAACTTGTAATAAAGTTTCAAATGTACAAGAAAAGTCAATTTTACAAGAGGAAATTACAAATTTGAGGAAAATGGTTTCAAATATAGATAAATTTACAGAGAAAAGTAGAAAACTATAAGAAAATTGTTGTAAATTTTGGAGAAAAACCTCAAACCTTTAAGACTGAAGTAATTACTCAAGTTTTTAAGTGGGCGCTCTTTGTACCCTTAGCTCAATTAGAAATTTTTGGTTGTTTGCTTTTAATTATTAATTTCAAAGCACTGCTTTTACATGAGTAGAATTTCTGGCTGCTATACCTACCTCAGATCATATAATTTAAGTATGCATGAGTAAATTACTACTATGAATGTTTTTTCCCCTCCCCTGCTCTCAATGGAAAAAACCCCCCAAAAACACTAGAATAAAAATACAAAAAAAAATAATACATTTTTGTCATTTATGTAAACCATGACAAAAAAAAAAAAAAAAAAAAATCCTGCAGGACAAAACATGACACTTGATATTTTTTAACCTGTTTGTATACCACCAGAGATGGAGAACCTGAATTAGACAGGGCTAAGAGAGGGTGAGATGAGACAGAAGAGAGGAGCCAAGGAGAGGGTAGTGTTCAGGCAGAGGGTCCAGGAGAGGTGAGAACAGAGGAGGGAGAGAAGGATACACCAGTAAAAAGTCCAAACACAGGATGTCTGGGTGGGACCCCAACTGGCCCAATATTCCAACATTCAAGCCTCGGTTGTACAATACTTGAAATGATAAGTTCCATATGCAAAGTTACTGTGCAAAATTAACATTTTCTGGTTACAATAGTGTCATGTGCTTCCCCCCCCCCTGAAAAATATGTTGCCACCGTGCCAAGGTCTTTCAGCCAGAGGAAACACTGCCTTTCATATTTGTCAAAGTCTAACATGTGATTGCCTACATACAGTATATGCTACACCTTTTTGTATTCCACTTTCAAACACAACCTACATTTGGGCCTATAAAGCCTAATTGGGCTACCTGTTTTCAGACCAGAATACTTGCTTTCTACGGGTTTGCACTAGTTTAGTATTAATTGACAAAAAAATAGATAAACAATTAAAGGCTCAGAACCAGTTTTTCAGTCGTGTGCTTTTACCCATACATCACTACAGCCCAGTAAACAGTGTGGTATTAACATATACAGTGGTGTGAAAAAGTGTTTGCCCCCTTCCTGATTTCTTTTTTTCTTTTTTGTATGTTTGTCACACTTAAATGTTTCAGATCAAACAAATTTAAATATTAGACAAAGATAACGCAAGTAAACACAAAATTCAGTTTTTAAATGAAGGTGTTAATTATTAAGGGGGGAAAAAAAATCCAACCCTACATGACCCTGTGTGGAAAAAGTGATTGCCTCCTAAACCTAATAACTGGTTGGGCCACCCTTAGCAGCAACAACTGCAAAGAAGCGTTTGCGATAACTGGCAATGAGTCTTTTACAGTGCTGTGGAGGAATTTTGGCCCACTCATCTTTGCAGAATTGTTGTAATTCAGCCACGTTGGAGGGTTTTCAAGCATGAACCACCTTTTAAGGTCATGCCAAAGCATCTCAATCGGATTCAGGTCATGACTTTGACTAGGCCACTCCAAAGTCATCATTTTGTTTTTCTTAAGTCATTCAGAGGTGGACTTGCTGGTGTGTTTTGGATCATTGTCCTGCTGCAGAACCCAAGTGCGCTTCAGCTTGAGGTCACGAACAGATGGCCGGATATTGTCCTTCAGGATTTTTTGGTAGACAGCAGAATTCATGGTTCCATTTACCACAGCAAGTCTTCCAGGTCCTGAAGCGGTAAAACAGCCCCAGACCATCACACTACCACCACCATATGTTACTGTTGGTATGATGTTCCTTTTCTAAAATGCTGTTACTTTTACTCTGGATGTAATGGGACACACACCGTCCAAAAAGTTCAACTTTTGTCTCATCAGTCCACAGAGTATTTTTCCAAAAGTCGTGGGGATCATCAAGATGTTTTCTAGCAAAACTGAGATGATCCTTTATGTTCTTTTTGCTCAGCAGTGGTTTTCATCTTGGAACTGTGCCATGTAGGCCATTTTTTGCCCAGTCTCTTTCTTATGGTGGAGTCATGAACACTGACCGTAACTGAGGCCTGCAGTTCTTTGGATGTTGTGGGTCTTTCGTGACCTCTTGAATGAGTCGTTGCTGCGCACTTGGGGTAATTTTGGTCAGCCGGCCGCTCCTGGTAAGGTTCACCACTGTTTCGTGTTTTCGCCATTTGTGGATAATGGCTCTCACTGTGGTTCGCTGGAGTCCCAAAGGTTTAGAAATGGCTTTTTAACCTTTTCCAGACTGATGGATTTCAGTTACTTTGTTTCTCATTTGTTCCTGAATTTCTTTAGATCACAACATGATGTCTAGCTTTTGAGGATCTTTTGGTCTACTTCACTTTGTCAGGCAGATCCTATTTAAGTGATTTCTTGATTAAGAACACGTGTGGCAGTAATCAGGCCTGGATGTGGCTAGAGAAATTGAACTCAGCTTTCCAAAGATGTGATAAACCACAGTTAATTTGTTTTAACAGGGGATCAATCACTTTTTCACACAGGGCCATGTAGGTTTGGATTTTTTTTTTTTAATTTTTTTTTTTTTTACCCTTTATAATAAACACCTTCATTTAAAAACTGCATTTTGTGTTTACTTGTGTTTTCTTTGTCTAATATTTAAATTTGTTTGATGATCTGAAACATTTAAGTGTGACAGACACAAAACAAATGAGAAATCAGGAAGGGGCAAACACTTTTTCACACTTTAAAGTTAAAGAAGGTACTTTGTATGCTGCTATGACTAAACATTTTTTTTTTTTTTTGTAATGTTTTGCTGCCACACGTGTTTCTCGCTCTGTGCTCTGTAATGACGATAACTGCCAAGAATTCTGTTGGAGTGCATTCTCTCTATTGTGATAATGTTGTCCTTCATCTTGCAAGCCATAGCTGATTGTGTCACTTTGGTGTATGGCTGGTCTTAGGGGATCCAACAACATTTCATTTCAGTGGGAATAGAGGGAAAAAAAGACACTGACGAAAAATGTAGTTTCTGAAAGAGTTCCTTCGTCAGTGCTAATAAAAATGTTCTAGTATTTTGCAACAGACATCTCTGTGGTGGCACATAAAAAGATGGTAATGTCAATCCACAAATGAATTTAGATGAGTTATCGTACAACTGCTGTAATATGATGCCATCTTTAATTCTGTGATTTCCAACTTTATCAGTGTTTAATATTTAATTTCATAAACAAACAGCTGGTTCTCTAGTGTGTTCCTCACCACATGAAAGGATGCCACCATCTTGAATTACAGTTTGAGACAGACCCGTCGAACTCCATGCAAAAACTAGGAAGATGAGACGCTGAAGCGGAAGTCAGACTGGAAGGATTGGTACTCACTTTTGCTTTAGTTGCTTCCTTTAGGAACTTGACCTTGGGTAATTAGCTTGTCTCTAACCGATGGAAAGAAATGAAGGGTGTCCTAATTATGTTGTCTGTATGGAAATTGCTGAACTCTGAGTTGGGTGGTGATGTTATTCCATCTATTCAATTCAATTCAATTCAACTTTATTTATATAGCGCCATTTCACAACAACAGTCATCTCACAGCACTATCAACTGTAGGGGGGACCCCCACAGTTGCAGAAAGACCCCAGCAATCAGGCGATCCCCTGTGAGCAAGCACTTGGCGACGGTGGAGAGGAAAAACTCCCTTTTAACAGGAAGAAACCTCCAGCAGAACCAGGCTCAGGGAGGGGCAGTCATCTGCTGCAACTGGCTGGGGGGTGAGGGGATAGAGAAGAAGAAAAGAACAGACATGTAGAGAGCAAACAGCACGATGGGGACTCAATCTATGGGAGAGAACAAACAAATGTTAATGACCAGCAAAAAAAAAAAATTTCATAGAGAGTGAGGAAAGGAGTGAGGCCCAGTGCATTACTGGAGGTCCCCCGGCTGACTAAACCTATTAGCAGCATAACTAAGGGAGGGTTCAGAAACACATGATCCCTCCCAGCCACTTACCGTGACTGCAGCGGCGGTGTGCGACGAGACTACCCGAAGCGATTGCTAAGCTAACGCTAGTTAGCTTAATGCTGGCGCCAGTCATTCCACCTTACACCAGCCTGAATCGAAGCCCAGCTGCGAGGCCCAGCGGAGATACTACCAGGCAAGCGGCTATTTGTTGACGGGGCTCAGCAGAGATTTCACCCAGGCAGACGACGGTAGGTGGCGGTGCCTAGCGGAGGATTTACCGTGACCTCAGCGGAGCTCGGTGGCAGCGGCGGTGTGTGACGAGACTCGGTTGGAGGAGCGGGACGGGAGACCAGTTACGGCGACTATGAGCAACGAGACCAGCAACGGAAGGGGCTAGTTGGCTAGCTGAGGCCCAGCTGGATTCGAGGACGATCGGATCAGATTCTGGCGATATAAGCAGAATTTATTTTACTATCCACAGATTTTCCTTTTCCTTCTTTCCAAGAAGGACTGAAGATGGCTGCCACCGGATTAAAAAGTGGGCTGATGGGCACCACTAATAAGCCTTCTCTACTTCTCTACTTCCTCTTCGTTTTGTCTTTGTGTGTCTGGACCTGCAACAAGAAGGATTTTCCGACAAACTCAACCAAAGGTGAAGTTAAAAAGTTTTATCTGTATGGATTTGGGCTTGGACATCTCACCCTACACTCTATGTGGTCTTTAAAAGCCCTGAGCAAAAACTTCCAAATTAAGGCAAACATGGCTGTTAAGCAAAAATCACAATATGGCAGAGGATATACAGTTAAAGTTCTGTTAGTTCTGCTACTTCTGGCAGGAGATATTCACCTTAACCCTGGACCTGCCACTATTAAACAGCAGACCACTGGGTTAGCACAAAACCGAGCTGTACAAAAGCAAAAACAACATTTATTTTTCCAAACTGTTAATCATGCACGAGTTCTTTGGGATACCAAGGCTAAACCAAAGGGGATCCTCGGCGGTCATTTAAACATACGGAGCATAATCCCCAAAAGAGATGAGATTTCGGTGTTGCTGTTGGACTCAAATCTGGACTACCTTTGTCTCTCAGAAAGCTGGCTACACAGTAACATAGACACTAATATGATCGATATTGTGGGCTACCAGTGTTTTAGAAAAGACAGGCAGGTAGGGAGGGGAGGAGGTGTTTTAATTTACATCAAAGAGAAATATAAATGTCAACTGGTTGATTTGAATACTTCACTTGAATGTTTAGCTGTTAATGTATGTCTCTCTCCGGTAATGAATTTCAACATTGCAGTAGTGTACAACCCACCGTCACACAACTCTTCCTTTTATAATGAATTAAGTGATCTGGTTAAACAACTTGAGAAGAACAGAGAAACAATAATTCATGGTGACTTTAATATCAACTGGTCTGATAAAAAAGACAAACAAAAACTGAAAAGCCTCATGACTAAATTTAATTACCAGCAAATCATCAAAGGACCCACCAGGATAACCAAACAATCCAGAACACTTATTGACATGGTATTTACTAATAAACCAGAACGAATAACCAGAACCTATAATCTTGTAACTGGTCTCTCAGATCATAACATGGTTCTTGCTGTCAGGAAACTTACTAAAAAGCGACTACAGTATTTTGGGGGAGTCGATATTGACAAATCAAATTTTATTATCCCCAAATCAAAAAATGAGGAGTTTGAACATTACTTAGAGAATCAAAATTGGGAGCAGCTCATGGCAACATGTGAAGTAGATGATTGTTGTAATTTTATAACTGCAACAATCACAAAGTCTATAGAAAAATTTTCAAAGCAAATTAAAAGTAGACAACAGAAGATTAGCCTACCATGGTTAAATAATGAAATAAGAAAACTTATGAAGAGGCGAGACTATGCACTGAAAACATCACTAACCTCCAAACTACAAAATGATCACCTTGTGTACAAAAGTTTAAGAAATAAAGTGGTACATGAGCTGCGAAAATCAAAAATATCTTATTACAATAAACTGATAGATCATGCAAAGGGTAACAACAGTTCCCTATGGAGGCATTTAAATAACTTAACTAATAAAAAAAACGATCAGAAGGGGGTAAAGGAACTTAGAATCAATGGCAAGACCGTCAGTGACAAGGCTACTTTGGCAAATGAATTTAATTCACACTTTGTGGGCTCTGTGGAAGACTTAACAAAAATTTTTGTGCTGCCAAATGTGCTCAACAACACAAATTCCATACTCCCAACAGATACTTTTCACATCGATGAGGTAAATGAGAAGTTAATTGCTGGTATTGTTAAAACACTGTCAAACTCAAAAACTAGTGATATCTACAATATGAGCACCTCCTTTCTCAAAATGCACAGCAAAATATTAATCAAACCACTGACTCATCTCATTAATCTCTCCATTAGGTCTAGTACATTTCCATCTGGCTGGAAAAAAGCTGTCGTCATACCAGTTCATAAATCAGGCAGTAAAGACGATATATGCAATTACCGCCCAATCTCTATCTTACCAGTCCTATCTAAGGTTCTTGAAAAAGTTGTAGCTACACAGCTGATAGACTACTTACAAGACAGTCAACTTCTTCATCCACATCAATTTGGTTTTAGACCAGGATACTCAACAGAAACAGCAAATTGTTGCCTTATTGAAAACGTCAAACAGTCCTTGGACAGGGGTAATGTGGTAGGAGCTGTTTTTCTAGATCTCAAAAAGGCTTTCGATACTGTAAACCACAGTTTGCTTTTATCCAAAATGGTATCTTTTAACTTCTCCCCAAATACATTAGAATGGTTTGCATCTTATCTCCAGAATAGAGAACAGTGTGTAAAAGTTCACCAGGATAAATCCTCATTTTTAAACAACCGCATGGGTATCCCACAAGGGTCCATTCTTGGTCCTTTACTTTTCAGCATTTTTATTAATGACTTGCCGTTACACTGCTCAGCTGCAACATGCCAACTTTATGCAGATGATGCAGTTATTTACACAGCTGCCAAGACTCCAGCACAGGCTGCAGATGTACTGTCTACAAGTATGGTTGATGTCCAAGAGTGGCTCCTCAAGAACCATCTATTGCTGAACCTTCAGAAAACGGTCTCAATGTGCTTTTCAATCAAAAAATGTAACCTGCAACATTTTAAAGTTAATATACATGATCATGACATCAGTTTAGCTACAGAATTCAAATACCTTGGCATTGTACTAGATCCTCAACTCAAATTTAATCTTCATATAAAGAAAATTTCAAAAACAGTAAAAAAAAATCTGAACTGCTTTAAATTAATTAGATATTACATACCTTACGAAGCAGCTGCACTGTATATGCATTCTATGGTTTTTTCTCATATATCATACTGTTTGACAGTCTGGGCTCAAGCAGCCCCTTCCACAATAAGACATATAGGTTCATTATATAATCAAACCCTAAAAATCTTGGACAAAAAGCCCATTAGGTGGCATCACTGTAATGTTTTAAAAAAATACAACCTATTGAGTTTTGAGAGCTTCATTGACCTCTGTCTTCTGAAATTAATGTTCAAATGTTTCCATAAATCAGCACCCGAGCCACTTGCTGGTTTCGTCCAAAGACAGGACAGCAGCAGAGCCACCAGGAGTTCTGTTAACAATAACTGTAAAATATTCCACCGCAGAACCACATTTGGACAAACAGCTTTCTCTATAAAGGGCAGTCACATCTGGAACACAATGCCAAATGAAATTAAAATAATAACGGACTTTAAAACATTCACTAAAAATGTTAAAAATTGGCTGAAAAATAAACAAGAATGTACTCATGTATGAATTATTTGTCTGCAAAGTGAGAGTGAATGAAGGGAAGGAATAAATGTGTTTGTTTATAGTGAGTGACGGAGGGAGGAAGGCCTGAAATAGGCAAATGTGAGTTATGTTATATGTGTTAAATGTGAGTCAGGCTGTTATATTTGTGTATTTATAATATTTATGTTAAAGGTGAGTCAGGCTGTTATATTTGTGTATTTATAATATTTATAATATTTATAATTGTGTATTTATAATTTTTCTGCATTGATGTATGTGGTTATTGTGTATATTTTTATCTTGATTCTTTTTTCTAAAGCCCATCCAGGGACAAGAGTTGCAAATTAGCTAATAGCTATACACTCTATGTGCAACACATCAGATTGATTGTCTTTGATTAATTGTCTATGTTTATTGCACTGTCCCTGTCAAATAAACTAATCTACTACTACTACTAATTGTAGGCTAGATCAAAAAGGTAGGTTTTAGCCCTATTCTTAAAAACAGAGATCGAGTCTGACTCCCGAATCCAGATTGGCAGCTGATTCCACAGGAGAGGAGCTTGATAACTGAAGGCTCTACCTCCCATTGGACTTTTGGAGATTCTAGGTATTACAAGTAATCCTGCATTTTGAGAGCGTAGTGCTCTGTTAGGATAATACGGTAGTATCAGATCTTTTAAATAAAAAGGAGCCTGATTGTTTAGAGCTTTGTAAGTAAGAAGAAGGATCTTAAACTTAATTCTAAACTCTATGGGAAGCCAATGAAGGGAGGCCAGAACCGGAGAGATATGATCTCTCTTTCTAGTACCTGTTAAAACTCTTACTGCAGCATTTTGGATCAGCTGAAGTCTTTTTAAAGATGTTTTAGGACAGCCTGATAATAAAGAATTACAATAATCTAATCTCGAGCTAACAAAAGCGTGGATCAGCTTCTCAGCATCACTCTGAGACAAGATGCTCCTAATCTTGGCAATATTACGCAAATGATAGAAGGCAGTCTTAGAAACAAATTTAATATGTGAATTGAAGGACAAATCCTGATCAAAAATAACTCCAAGGTTCCTCACAGAGCTATTAAGAGAAAGAGTAACTGCGTCCAAACTGAAAGTTTGATTTGGAAAGGAATTTCTAAGGTTTTTTGGACCAACAAGAATGACTTCAGTCTTATCTGAATTTAATAGCAGGAAATTACAAGTCATCCAAGCTTTGATTTCCTTAAGACAGGCTTCTAACTTGGCTAATTGATTAGTATCATCTGGCTTCATTGACAGGTATAATTGTGTGTCATCTGCATAACAATGAAAATGTATACAGTGCTTTCTAATAATGTTGCCTAACGGAAGCATATATAAACTAAAAAGAGTAGGGCCTAGCACAGATCCCTGTGGAACTCCATGACTAAGCTTTGAGCTGAAAGAAAACTCATCATTTACATGAACAAACTGGAACCTATCAGATAAATAAGATCTAAACCACTGCAACGAAGTTCCATTAAGTCCAACATAGTGTTCTAATCTATCAAGTAGATTATTATGATCAATAGTATCAAAAGCTGCACTAAGATCTAAAAGGACAAGTACAGAAACTAGTCCATTATCAGATGCAATGAGGAGGTCGTTAGTGACCTTCGCTAAGGCTGTTTCAGTACTATGATGGATTCTAAACCCAGATTGAAACTCTTCAAGTAAACCATTTCCCTGCAGGTGGTCAAATAATTGCGTAGCAACAACTCTTTCTAAGATTTTTGAAATGAAAGGGAGATTAGAGATTGGTCTATAGTTAGCTAAAGCTCCTGGATCTAGCACTGGCTTTTTGAGTAAGGGTTTAATTACAGCCGTTTTAAAAGCCTGCGGTACATGGCCTAAAGTTAATGAAGAATTGATTATATGAAGAATAAAGCTACCAATAAGTGGGAAGACTTCTTTAAATAACCTGGTAGGAATAGGATCTAAAAGACAAGTTGAAGGTTTGGATGAGGAAACTACTTTGTCTAACTCACAAAGGTCGATTGGAGTAAACTCATCAAGACAGACATCAATAGAAGGAGTTGTAGTAGTTACAGTATTTAAGTTAACTGTGGGAAGAATCTGATTGATTTTATCTCTGATGGATGAAATTTTATTATTGAAAAAGTTCATAAAGTCCTGACTAGTAAGCTCTAAGGGGATGCTAGGATTGACAGAGTCCTGACTCTTTGTCAACCTGGCTACAGTACTGAAAAGAAACCTGGGATTATTCTTGTTCTCTTCTATTAATGCAGAGTAATAACTCGTTCTAGCTTTTCTAAGAGATTTTTTATAAATTAAAAGATGATTTCTCCAAGCTAAATAGATTTCATCTAAATTAGTAGAGCGCCATTTTCTTTCTAATTGACGAGTCTTCTGTTTTAAGCTACGAGTTTCTGTGTTGAACCAAGGAGTTAAAAATCTCTGATTAGACTTTTTCTTTTTTAAGGGGGCCACCAAGTCTAGAGCCTGATGCAGAGAAGCTGAAACACTATCCACCATGTTATCAATTACAGAAGGAGCAAGCTGTCTATAGCTTATTTCCGTTGTGTTGACACATGGCATAGAGGAAACAATCTGCATAAATTTGGAAACAGCATCATCTGAGAGGCATCTACTGTGATTATATTTTTCTTTAGGAGCCAAATAGTCAGAAATAGTAAAATCAAAGGTTAACAGACAATGGTCTGACAGTACAGGGTTATGAGGAGACACTACAAGATTTTCTATTTCTATGCCATATGTCAGAACAAGGTCCAATGTATGGTGGAGGTAATGAGTCTAGCTACAACGCTCCACACTGTGTGTGTGTTTATATATTCATATTTATTCCATCTAGCTACAATGCTCCGCACTGTGTGTTTATATATCTATATATTTATTCCATCTAGCTGCAATGCTCCGCATCGTGTGTCTATATATTTGTTTATATGTACATATGTATACTCGCTGCTCTTGTTTTTTTCTTGCCTTCTGATTGTTGCTCTGAGTGTTGCTATCCCTGTGCTGTTGCAATCCTGGAATTTCCCCATTGTGGGACTAATAAAGGCTTATCTTATCTTAATAGCCGTTGAGATTAGGGGTGGGAATCGCGAGGGAACTAATGATTCGATTCAGATTGCCATTCTTGGGTCACGATTCGATCCCATCATGATTCAGCGACTATCACGATAATCGAGTATCATGATCCCATATATTTCAAATTTTTTCCACCTTATTCAACCTCAGATCATGTCCCAAAGTAAAACTGCTGACATCTTTCATATACAGTAATCAAGTATCCTTGGGGCTTCATTTTTTTTGCGGAGACACATCTTTGCACACAGGGATGGTGGCGGACTGTTTTTGGAATTGACTCCCACTCCAGTTACGTCTAGTTGACTCTGTGGACTCTTTTAAAAAGCAGCTGAAAACTTCTTTAACGAGAATTTTCGTTGAGGTTCAGCTGCTTTTTAATGGCAAGTCTGATATTTTAAAATTATTTTAATCTTGTGTTTTAACTTGTTTTTGTATTTTTTTAAAATGATTTTTATCTATCAACTTCCTTTTTATTCCATTTTATTGTGCAGCGCTTTGTAACTCTGTCTCTGAAAAGCGCTTCATAAATAAACATTACTTACTTGACGCTTGGAGAAAAAGCTCCATGCCGGTGTTTCTTTAGCCGTTGCTAATGCTACTCCAAGACACATGTGGCCTGCTGTATTCTGAGTTTTTTTTTTTTTTTTTTTTTTTTTTCGTGCAACACTTCTTGCAGGTTGTGTGTCACGTCAAGGTCTTTCCTTCCATTTTTCTTATAAAAATTCAAAGGCCTGACATTTGAGCTAACACTGAGCTAATAGCGCCGATCGAGGAGCGAGCCAAAGCGCTAAAAATAGCTTTCACTACTGCGCATGCGTGTGTTTACTTGGCTGAAGTAGGACAAACTTTCTGGGCCACTGCATCGCGTGAATGGAGCAAGGCAGGTGTGCCTGAGGGGAATTAACTTCACAATGGCTATGCAAATGGTGTCAAGTGAGACTGAAGGGACTATGAAGAAGACGGGTGCGACTAGACAATGCTGCTATGGTCTTTGCAACAGTGATAGCAGATACAGCGACCTAGTCTATGTTGTTATGATAAAACATACATGGCAGTACTCACCTTTTCACAAGAGTAGGCTTGTTTCCCGACACTGGCAACCCATGACATTCCAACCATCGCTTCAGTTGGACCACAGAATGTTGAGAAATGTCACTGTAAACAAAGGCAGCCCCTGGGACTTCGCTTTCTAACAGTTTTACAAGTGGGAATGCAGTATCACTCGCCATTGTTCCACCGGTAGGACAGGATTTTGCTTGTCCAACCTTGTGTAGTGCTGTGTACCACGTGACTACCAGCGCGAAAACTGATGACGTAGTCCTCGATCGGCGCTATTGCTTCCTAACTTTCAAAGCTGGCTGCAAATCAAGCTATGACTTCACTTGACTGGGTGTTTGCTCCCACCACCGTCGCCAAGTGCTTGCTCACAGGGGATCGCCTGATTGCTGGGGTCTTTCTGCAACTGTGGGGGTCCTCCCTACAGTTGATAGTGCTATGAGATGACTGTTGTTGTGAAATGGCGCTATATAAATAAAGTTGAATTGAATTGAATTGCTTTGCACCATCTAGTGGACTGAAAAAGCTATTGATTAACTGATAACCCAAAAAGTATGAGTGCACTTTTTTTTTTTTTTTTAGATAAAAGATCGATCCGTGCATTTATGGATTGATGTATTGTCGCCACTGCCAAGTATTGCAATTCATCACTGAATCAATCTTTTTTTTTTTTTTTTTTTTCCCACCCGTAATCAAGATCTCCATCTCCAAAAATAAAGGTTGTATCATTCACTTTTTAGCACCAATCTGGAGCCTACATTATTGTAAAGCAATTATTTTCATACATGACTTTCAGGACAGTGGTAATGAAATAAAGTCCCGACACTGTACAGTGGTGCTTGAAAGTTTGTAAATATGACCTAAAGCATCATCACATTTTTACACAAGTCCTAAAAGTAGATAAAGAGAACCCTGTTAAATAAATAAGACCATAAATATTTCACCTTTTCATTTTTTTTAGGAAGATGATCTAATATTGCATATCTGTGAGTGGCAGTAGTTTGTGAACCTTTGATTTCAGTATCCGGTGTGACTTCCTTTTGCCGCAGTAACTGCAACTAAACATTTTAGTAACTGTTAAAGGGCTCATTGACTGCAATTTTTTTTTATTTTTATTTTTTTAACACATTTTAACAGCTTACTCATGGCTTAATGAAGTGCTTGTGACATATTTTAACATTTTCTTTAATTTTTTTTAATTATTGAAGCAAATTTGTTTTATTTTTCTTGGCTTTCTTCAAACTCTGATTTATAGCCTGCCACTTTTTAGAAACAGACTTCAGCTGTTCAGCTCCGCCCTCCCTCTTGCATCAGTCATCCATTAGCTGAGTAGCTTCTAGTCGATGTTCTGCCACCGGCTCCTTCCAGCTTGGATGAGCAGTGCTGGTTCACCAATCCACAGTAGTTTGTGCATCTCGAGTCATCCCGCCCCACCCAACAACCCTGCAGAGACGCCACATTAAATCGCCAGCATTGCACGCTCCACCGATCTCCGTAAACCGAGGCTGGTGGCTGAACCACGGGATCTCAAAGGGCAATGTTTCGCCCCACGGTACTCCACTCCTCTCCCACGGGCAGGGGGGTCTGCCCTGTTACAAAACGGCTCCCCCACGCTACCCATGAGAGTATGCCCGGAGGATGGTAAGAGAGTTGAGCCAGCAACTCCAGGCAGCATCCCCGGATCACAGCAACTGTCTGCACCATGCCCGGGTGCCGGGGCAGGCAGCTGCCGCAACCCGGGGATGCTGTCTGGGGCTGGAGGCTCTCAGCTCCTTATAACTGGCATGCCGGTGACCCGCCGCGAAACCACCGGGAGACAGGCTGGAGTGATGCAAGACACATTGTGGACAGTGGACCTGTGAACCAGGTGGTAACAGGGATGGTTATTAGGGTGACTAAGATCTAAAGAAAATAATATAAGCCACGCTCACTTTGAGCTTCCTGTTACCAGCGTCAGCTTGGGGGGCTAATAGCTCAGGGACTAAAAGGCTACCTTTCGCCCCACTGCCATATACATGACAGCTAGGCGGGCCAATAATAGAGCAGTGGGCTAGTCTTAAGGACGGTAGTGGGTTGGCTTTCTCAAAACGTGACGTATACGGTTTCCACAAAAAAGTCAAAAACTTTTCTGGGAGAGAAAAACGAGATAAAGGCTGTGTGGTGGTTTTTTTTTTTGTTTTTGTTTTTTTTTTAAAGATGATTGTAAAATTTTTGGATAATTAGGTGCCCAGTGGACTCATTTCAGACAGTTTAAAAAAAACTACAAACACACCATTTTTCAGGCAATGACCCCTTTAAGTCTTGCACATCGGCTTGGAGGAATTTTAGCCCATTCCTTCATACAGAACAGCTTCAACTCTGGGATGTTGATGGGTTTCTTCCTATGAGCTGCTTGCTTCATGTCCTTCCACAACATCTCAGTTTGATAT
This sequence comes from Pholidichthys leucotaenia, assembly GCA_020510985.1. Classification (NCBI taxonomy): domain Eukaryota; kingdom Metazoa; phylum Chordata; class Actinopteri; order Cichliformes; family Pholidichthyidae; genus Pholidichthys; species Pholidichthys leucotaenia. The sequence continues at coordinate 108,863,914 of CM035837.1, forward strand.
TAAGGTGAGGACTTTGGCTTGGCCATTCCTCAACATTAACTTTATTCTTTAACCATTCTTTAGGAGAACAGCTTGTGTGCTTAGGATTGTTGTCTTGCTGCATGACCCACTTTCTCTTGAGATTCAGTTCATGGACATATGTCCTGACACTTCCCTTTAGTATTGGCTGGTATATTTCAGAATTCATTATTCCATTAATGATGGCAAGCTGTCCTGGTCCAGATGCAGCAAAACGGGCCCAAACCATGATACTACCACCACTGTGTTTCACAGATGGGATAAGGTTCTCATGCTGGAATTCAGTGTCTTCCTTTCTCCAAACATGTTTCTCATTCAAACCAAAAAGTTCTATTTTGGTCTTGTCTATCCGCAAGACATTTTTCCAATAGCCTTCAGGCTTGTCCATGTGATCTTTAGCAAACTGCAAACATGAGAATGTTCTTTTTGGAGAGCAGTGGCTTTCTTCTTGCAACCCTGTCATGCACACAATTGTTATTCAGTGTTCTGATGGTGGACTCATGAACATAAACATTACGCAATGCGAGAGAGGCCTGAGAAGTTACCCTGGGGTCCTTTGTGACCCCGCCGACTATTGCACACTAGGGCTGCAACAATTGGTTGACGTCATCGACGACGTCGGTCATAAAAAATTGTTGGTGCAGATTTTTATTGTCGACATATCGTTTAATTTTGAAGTTTATATACATGCTGCGAAAATATTCAGTCAGTTGTAATTGTTCCAGGGAAGGAGAGGAGTGCATCATAGCGACACAGAAAAGAGAAAATCTTGAAGAAGAAGAGGCCAAAACTTTCTAAAGCATGGGAGCATTTTACTGAAAAAAACAAATGAAACGAGTTAAATGCTAACTCTGTAAGCAGGGTTGTCATATCACAGCAGCATTACAGCGACACATCCATCCACTTCCCCCTCCTCCCTCCACTCTGTCCCCCGGTTTGGCTGCCTGACAGTGGGCCTCTGCTGCGCTCCATCCCGTTGATGAATGATTAAAGTGGGGTGCTTCTAAATACTGCACCGAAAAGGTTAGCAAGTTTTAGCAAGGAAAGTTGGCTCTTATTTTCAATGAGCAACTGTCTCAGCTTTAGAAAACTCATTAAACTGTTAGCATGTGCTGTTTATTTTACCTATTGGACAATAATCTCTCTTGGATGATAGTTGCTGATGGCTGAGCTGTTTCAGTTCTGGTGGCTAATGTGTTTAGTTCAGTAAATTGGTGAATTACAGGAGTGGCTAAACTCTTTTATCTTCCCTCTTTTTGTCGTGGCAATATCAGCCCTCATTCTGAGTTTTAGTGCATCTCAGTAATTTACAATACCGTGATTTGTCAGTTAATTTATAAAAACTAACTATAATTATCAAAAATATTAAATATCACTTCCGGTTATGGCTGCCACGTAAGACGGACGTGTTTCATTCTGCTCTGCTCCTGGAGAAAAAAATCGGCAAATAACTCTCTCATTTGGGACAGAACGTATCCCAGCGTTTGGGCGAGGATATGTCGGCGAAGCCTAAGGCTGGAAAACCAGGTAAAGGAAAAAGCGAGCCGCCGAAACAGTCCAAATTAACGGACTTTCAGGTCTGTGACGCAGCAAACAAAACTCCATATATGGCGGAGGAGGCTGGCAACGGTGCGATATCTGCGGGGAATGGCGCAGATGCGCTGATGGCTGCCATGAGTTCAATGAGAGCGGACTTTTCCTCTGGATTTGATGGGATTATGACAGCGTTGGAAGGAATAAGAAAGGAATTGGGTGACTGTGTAGAACGAACGGCGCAGATGGAGCTCCGTCTCGCTAGTGCTGAAGATGACGTCACCCGTCTTCAATTAAAGGTGCGCACTTTGGAAAAAAAAAATAAATGTCTAGAAGATAATATTTTGGATTTGGAATCTCGGTCGAGACAGAATAACTTGAGGCTGGTGGGTCTCCCAGAGGAATCAGAAGGTCGGGACGTATATTCCTTTCTGGAAAAGTGGATTCCGGAGGTGCTGGGCAGCGAGGAGTTGCAATCAGCAGTGGTTCTGGAAAAAGCACATCATATTGGCCCACGGAGAGATAAGGGACCGCCGAGGACCTTAATTATGAAGTTTCTTAGCAACAGAGACAGGATGAAGATCTTCAACGCTGCACGAGCTAAAGGAGAGATTAAACACCAGGATCAGCAGGTGCGGTTCTACCCAGATTTGGCCACAGGAATCCAACAATTGAGGAAGCAGTTTGATCCCATACGTAAGGAGCTGCGCAACCTTGGGATTCGTCATGGTGTAATCTATCCTGCGAGACTGTTGACCACGTATGAGGGCAGAACCCACATCTTCAAGACCCCAGAGGAGGCGCAGGAGTTCATCAAGAAGATCAAAGAAGAAGAAGAGACTGGTGGGAGCTAAGCATGAACAAAATATAAGGTAGAATAATTAAGTATTTGCACAGGCATCTGACTGACGAAGTAAACAGCAAGTTTACAAAATATAGATTGTATTATATATTAAAAAAAAAAAAACATAACAAACAAAAAAAAACTATGATGTACAAAGTTGTTAAAAATTTTGGAGTTAAGTTGGAAAACTACAGAGGAGAGTTAATGTTACGTCATTAAAAGCAGTAGAGTTAGGGTGATTGGGAGGATGAAGAAGGAGTGGCTTAGGCTGTTCCCCGTGGATGTGGAACGGTCGATGGCTATATCGGGAGACGGAATTTTTCTTTTGATTTTGGGGGGTTCGCCACAAGTGTGGGAAGGGGGAATTTGTTTGTGTGTAGTTTGTAGGATGAATGTTCAACCACTCATGTTTTTGCTTCTCTGTATGAGCATGTTTACACTGCAAGGTAATCCCAAACTCTCTATTGATCATAAACCAAAGTGTTAATCTTAATTTAACTTCATGGAATTGCAGAGGTCTACAAAATTTAAAAAAACTTAAACAAGTTATGAATAAAATAAAAGACATGGGTTCAAAAATTGTGTTTTTACAAGAAACTCATCTAATAGAGGAGGATATAAAAAGAATTAGGAGTAGATGGCAAGGAAGTGTATTCACCTCATCATTTTCATCCCGGGCCAGGGGAGTTATGACTCTCATACATAAATCAGTCCCTTTTCAAGTGAAAAATGTAATTGGAGACAAACTTGGAAGATATGTAATCATTCAAGGTTCTTTGCTATTAGAAAATATAAATCTTGTGAACTTATATGGTCCCAATATAGATGATCAAAAGTTCTTTGCTAATTTATTTCTTATTTTATCATCACTTACAGGGCAACATATAATAGCAGGGGATTTTAATTGTACATTGAATCCAGGTAGAGATAGATCAACAGGACTGGATTGTACGCACAATGGATGTAGGATGACTATTAATCATTTTATGAAAGAATTGAGATTGTTAGATATATGGAGAGAAATGAAACCACAAGTTAAAGCCTATTCTTGTTATTCCAGTACCTACAAGACATTCTCACGTATTGATTATTTTTTGATTTCCACAGAATTAAGATCCAAGATTCAAAACTGCTTTTATGATAACATCGTGATCTCTGATCATGCACCCTGTTGTCTAATATATGTAGATAAAAAATTGACAAAGGAATCAGGTAGATGGCAATTCCAGCATAAATGGCTTCAGGATGAGGAATTTGTCAAGTATATAGAAAAACAGATAGACGAGTACTTTGACATCAATACTACACAAACATCAGCATGTGTAAAGTGGGAAGCTTTCAAAGCTTTTATTAGGGGACATATTATTAGTTATACAGGATCAAAATCTAAGAAGACTCGAGAGGAGAGAGCTAAATTGGAACATAAAATGAAAAGTCTTCAGGAAAAAGTGTATGCAGGAAGTGATCCAAGGTTGGAGAATGAATTACTGATTTTGAGAGCTGAATACGACAAAAAATCAGCGAATAGAGCTGCCTCGAGTCTTCTAAGATTGAAACAATCTTTTTATGAACAAGGTGAAAAATCAGGAAAATTATTGGCATGGCAGATTAAACAATTAGAAATTAAAACACCAATTACTAGTATTATAAGTAACGGACAGGTAGTTATAGATCCTTTAGAAATTAACAGAGCCTTTAGAGATTACTATGAAAAATTATATGATACTAAAAATGAATTTGATTTAACAAAACTAAATGGGTTTTTGAACGAACTATCTATACTGTGTATTCCAAATGAAAACAGGGAGATATTGGAGTCTAAAATTAGTCAAGAAGAAGTTGGGCTAGCCATTGATAATATGAAATCAGGAAAAAGTGCAGGACCAGATGGTCTTCCAGTTGACCTTTATAAGAAATTTAAGAATAAATTAATAAAACCTTTTTTGGAAATGGTTTTAGAAGCATTTCAAAATAATAATTTACCATCATACATAAATAATGCCTTAATTATACTGCTGCCAAAACCAGGTAAGCCCTCTAATAAATGTGAAAATATGAGACCAATAAGCCTATTAAACGCCGACCTTAAGATAATCTGTAAAATTTTAGCAAGACGAATACAAGAAATTTTACCAAATATTATTAATCGAGATCAGAATGGCTTTATAAAGGGAAGACAAGGCTTCCATAATGTAAGAAGACTATTTAATATTATTTATTTTAATAAAGAAGCACCGGATACAGCTCTCCTATCACTGGACGCCGAAAAGGCCTTTGATAGAGTTGAATGGCCCTTTCTTTTTGAAGTCCTACAAAGGTTTGGACTTGGAAATAATTTCATAAAATGGGTTCAAATAATATACAATAATGCTACAGCAGAAATCCTAACAAATAACAATATTTCAAAACCAATAAAAATCAATAGAGGATGTCGACAAGGCTGTCCACTTCCACCTTTACTGTTCACTATGGCAATTGAACCTTTAGCGATAGTGATACGTTTACATTCACAAATATATGGAATTAAAGTTGGACCAACAGAACATAAAATCTCCCTGTACGCCGATGACATAATTTTGTTTATGTCGAATCTAAAAAAATCAATTCCAACCTTGTTGAATTTAATAAAGAATTTTGGGGAAATATCAGGATATAAAATAAATAAAACTAAATCTTCAATATTAATGCTAAATGAGACCCAGAGAAATTACCCAGCCCCTGAGGTAAATCAATTCAATGTTGTAAATCAGTTTAAATATTTAGGAATCCAAATTGTGCCTAAGCTAGAATCAGTCGCCAGTGTCAACTATGAAGCCTTAATGACAGATATCAATGAGTTAACTCAGAGATGGATGTCACTACCAATGTCGATGATCGGGAGAATCAATATACTTAAAAGTAATATTTTACCTAAAATACTTTATTTATTTCAATACATTCCCTTATCACCACCTTTAGATTTATTCTCAAGAATAAAAAAAAAGTTAGTGGAATTTATATGGAACAACAGGAGGGCTAGATTACGTCTGTCTTTATTATATTTACCATTTGATCGTGGAGGTCTGAAATGTCCAAATTTTATGTTGTATTATTGGTCGGCACAACTGAGGTCTATGACATATTATTTTTCATCAAATGATCTCCCTCACTGGACTGAAATGGAATCATACAATTTACCTTTACCTCTTCCCATATTCATATACTCAGATTCGGCAAAAAAATTACAAAAACAAGTTAAAAATCCATTTGTAAAGCATATGATCAAAATATGGTGTGAAGCTAAAAACTATTTAAAAGAACCACAGTTATTGTCACAATTTAGTCCAATATGGGGTAATCAATATTTTAAACCAGGGAGAGCGGACGCTGTATTTAAAGTATGGAATTTAAAAGGGATACAAAAGATTCAGGATTTATATTTGCCATGTGCAGATAACATAATGTCTTTTGAAGAGCTGAGGATCAAATTTAATCTCAATAGAACACATTTTTTTAAATATCTTCAACTTAGAAACTTTATTCGATCAAATCAAAATAAAGCTCTCACTCGACCTATTTATTCATCCTTGGAAAAAATGATGATGAAAGATAGTAAAAGAGGGTATTATTTCAGAGTTTTATAACTCATTGACACTATCTTCAAGTGAAAATTCACTGAAAAGATTAAACTACTGGAAAGAAGATCTGCAAACTGAAATTTCAGAGGAACAATGGGAATTGGCTTGTACAGAAGCTCAAACCAAATCAATAAATGTACGCCTTAAATTGATACATTTCAAATGGTTAATGCGGATGTATGTTACACCGGAGGAGTTAAATAAATATAACAAAAATATACCAGATACATGCACAAAATGCATGGAAAGTAAAGGAACTCTATTTCATTGTGTATGGGAATGTAGATTAATAAGAATGTTTTGGGAAGAGGTGAGGGTAACAATTGAAAAAATAATCTCAAAACAAATCATATTGAATCCTAAATTGTTTTTGTTGGGTCTGTACCCAGAAAAGCATAATTTTAATAAAAGTGAAAGAACATTCATAGACCTCAGTTTGCTTAATGCCAAAAAATGTATTGCACTATTATGGAAAAAGACTCCTAGACCAGATGTGACTCAGTGGTTAAGACAGATGTTAACAAACCTTCCATTAGAAAGAATAACATATATACTGAAATCAAAGGAAATTGTGTTTGAGAATATATGGAGACCTTTTATTGATTATGTAAAAAATTTAAACATAACTTTTGAAGAAGGTGAATGATGTGTGTGGACCTTGTAAATTCCAAACTGGTGAACATAATATGTATACTTATGTATTGGATTGTCTAGACTAAACAGAGGAGCATTGTTGAAGATTTGATTTTGTTGGTGGTTGTTGGTGTTTTTAGTGCATCCTTTTTTTTTTTCTTTTTTTTTTTTTTGTAGTACTTTAGTGTTAGTGTTTGATTGTTTGTATCATGTTTGTTAAAAAAAAAAAAGGTTCAATAAAGATATTGTGGAAAAAAAAATATTAAATATTTCACTGTATGTGTAGTGAAGGGTCACATTGCTGAACTGCAGTTTAAACCATTTTTAAACTGTTATTTTGGACTGGAAGACGTTCTTTTAATTTTCATCTGAAGTCTAATTGAACTTGTAAATTTCCAGACCCTGAAAGGTTTTAAATAAGATGGACTTTTTTTTTCTTACTTTTCTTCTTCTTCTTTCAGCTGCTTCCTTTGGGGGTCGCCACAGTGGATCATCTGCCTCCATCTCAGCCTATGCCTTGCATCTTCCTCTGTAACACCAACTCTCTCCATGTCCTCCTTCACTTCATCCATGAATCTTCTCTGTGGTCTTCCTCTTTTCCTCCTGCCTAGCAGCTCCATCTTCAACATCCTTTGTCCAATATATCCACTATCCCTCCTCTGCACATGTCCAAACCATCTCAGCCTTGCCTCCCTTACTTTATCTTGAAACCGCTAAACCAGAGTTGTCCCTCTGATATACTTATTTCTAATCCTGTCCCTCCTAGTCACTCCCAATGAGAATCTTAGCATCTCCAACTCTGCCACCTCCAGCTCCACCTCCTGTCTTTTTGTCAGCGCCACCATCTCCAAACCATTCAACATAGCAGGTCTCACTACCGTCTTGTAAATCTTCCCTTTCACTCTAGCTGCTATCTTTCTATCACAAATCATCTGACACTTGTCTCCACCCACTCCACCCTGCCTGCATTCTCTTCTTCACCTCTCTTATGCATTTCCATTGCTTTAGATCAGGGCTATTCAATTACAAAATCAGTTGGACCACAATTTGAAATCAAGACATGTAACTGGGCCACTAATATTCAGCGATCTTTTGAATATGATAAATTTCAAACCAACACAGCTCAATTTGATGAAAAATATGCACTTTTTATTCATTGTCTTGGTTTTAATTGTGCGCTTGGCACATGACAGGCACATCAAAAGTGCATAAAACACAATAACAGTCCTGGGGTTGAGCAGAACTTGAAGTAGTAGAAATATTTTTCCTCTTGAAGAACAATTAAATGAAGAAAATAAAATTCTGTAAATAACTATTTTGGTCACGTCTTAGGCATATCTCAAAGTGCATTAAAAACTCCATGTGCACTGTTAGTAGCATTAACATTTGTTTCCCTTTGTGATGTGCCAAGGTCAGTTATGACCAGGATGTAGCATATTTAATTTCAAAATGCATTTAGCTGACTAAAAAATGAACTGTCAAAGACTTCAGTGCACAACCCCTGCCAAGAAAAGATTGGTAACATTAACAAACATTGCACATCCACTATTGTGGTTTTTGTTTTAAATCACCACGTGTGAGTAGGAACCTCTTTTTAATAACTACACATTCCATTACACACACACACATCAGTCCAGGCAGGGATTTTCATCATCAGTTTTACGCTTCAGAGTTGACGGTGACATGTAACGGTGCTACTGGCAAGATACCAAGCGACGTGAATACATACAAAGTCAATGGAAAGAGGCCAGTATAATAATAATAATAATAATATAATGCAGGAAGTCTGTGTGTGTGTGTTCCACGCATATCTCCCTAACCATTCGTCGGACTGGCCTCAGATTTGAAACGTGCTTTGCTGAGGTTACGAGGGTGTGCATCCCTGAATTTCAGTGTCCCTGGATATGCGCAAGTTTAGGAGGGGGAATCTTTAATGAATGTCCACAGGGGTGCTATGGGCGTTCATAGCTATGACATCATACATGCACAGATGTTGCCATGGTTACCGTTGCCAGGCAGACACATCAAAGATCAAAGGCAGGCATCACTGAACAAGTGGTGACGTCAAAGATCAAAGGCAGGTTTCACCATGGTTACTATTGCCATGGTAACCATGTCAAAGATCAAATGCAGGAATCACCATGGTTGCTGTTGCCATGGTAACAGTAACTTTCTACGGGCATACAGAAATGCTTGCTTACACTTGCTTTCTACGGGCCTGCAGAAATACTTGGTTATACTCGGTTTCTAGGGTCATGCACGGGTATACACTAGTAATAACAATAATACATTTTATTTGTATCGTGCTTTCCAAGGCACTCACATGCTTCACATTAGAGGGAAAAAAACGTGCGAATCTCACACATTTGCACATTTCCGTACAAGGGATAGCGCTAGCCTTGATATTCTGCCATCACCAGAGTAAAAATATCAACATTGGAGAGTAAACTAGATTGAAAATGAGGCTGACACTCACCTGAAGACAGAAAATCTAGGAGCTCGCCTCTTTACATTGACTTGATATGCATTTGCGTTTGGTCTGAAGGCACCTTTAGCCACAGTCATAGGGCCCACACTTAAAAACAAATGCGCTGCATTGTGGGTTGATGGTTGCTAGGCTACGTGGAGTGTTGCATTTACGGTAATAATTAATAGATTTCTGCAATTCTGTAAAATGTGCTGGCCTTTCCTTCTCTGGCTGGACCACAGACTGGACCTGGGCCACTCTGAGGTTGGTTCTGAGCCGCATGTGGTCCATGGGCCGCCAATTGAATAGGCCGGCTTTACAGTTGACCCAAGGTTTTTAAATTCATCTACCGTCACTACTTCTACTTCTTGCATCATCACTGTTGATTTTATTTATTTCATGTTTATTTGAAAGGGACAATGCATATTAATGAACATCACTGTAGATGTAAATATGCCAGACTTGGCAAAACTTGCTAAATTACATCCGTAGTCCCTTGGTAGGTCATAAAAATACACAATCGAAACAACACAAAATGAACATTTGTAATCAAATGTATGTGTTAAAATGCCTCCCTCTCACTCACACTCCTATATTCTGTCTTGCTTCTACAGACTTTAATTCCTCTTCTCTCCAGAGTATATCTCCACCTCTCCAGGTTCTCTTCCACCTGCTCCCTACTTTCACTACAGATCACAATGTCGTCTGCAAACATCATGGTCCACGGAGACTCCTGCCTGACCTTGTCTTTCAGCCTATCCATCACCATGGCAAACAAGTAGGGGCTCAGAGCTGATCCCTGATGTAATCCCACCCCCACCTTGAATCCATCCGTCACTCCTACAGCACACCTCACGACCATCTCACTGTCCTCATACATGTCCTGTATCATCCTCATACTTCTGTCACTCCTGACTTTCTCATACAGTACCACACTTTCTCTCTTGGCACCCTATCATATGCTTTCTTGAGATCCACAAAGACAGCGCAACTCCTTCTGACTTTCTCCACACTTCTCCATCAACACTCTTAGAGCAAACATTGCTCTGAGATTGCTGTGGTAGATAGTGTGACAACTTCTCTGTATCAGACTCTAGACATGGTGGCCCCTTTAAAAAAAAAGTCTAATCAGAGATTTCTAACTCCTTGGTTCGACACCGGGTGTACCCTGCGTCTCTCCGAAAGATGCTGGGATAGGCTCCAGCTCCCGCAACCCGAAAAGGATTAAGCGGAAGAAGATGGATGGATGGATGGTTCGACACAAAAGCTCATAGCTTTAAACTGAAGACTCATCAATTAGAAAGAAAATGGCTTTGCACTAAATTAGAGGAAATCTATTTAACTTGGAGAAATCATCTTCTAATTTATAAAAAATCTCTTTGGAAAGCTAGAACAAGTTGTTATTCTGCATTAATAGAAGAGAACAAGAATAATCCCAGGTTTCTTTTCAGCACTGTAGCCAGGCTGACAAAGAGTCAGGACTGTGCCAATCCTAGTATTCCCTTAACGCTTACTAGTCAGGATTTATGAACTTTTTCAATAATAAAATTTCATCTATCAGAGATAAAATCAGTCAGATTCTTCCCACTGTTAAATAGAGTAACTACTGCAACTCCTTCAATTGATACATTTGGATGAGTTTACTCCAATTGACCTTTTAGAGTTAGATAAATAATTTCCTCATCCAAGCCTTCAACTTGTCTTTTAGACCCTATTCCTACCAGGTTATTTAAAGAAGTCTTCCCATTTATTGGTAGCTCTATTCTTCAAATAATCAGTTCTTCATTAACATTAGGCCATTAGGCTTTTAAAACTGCTGTAATTAAACTCTTACTTAAAAAGCCAACGCTGGATCCAGGAGTTTTAGTTAACTATAGACCAATCTCTAATCTGACATTTGATTTCAAAAATCTTTGTTGTTGCTACGCAATTATTTGACCACTTGCAGGGAAATTGTTTATTTGAAGAGTTTTAATCTGGATTTAGAATCCATCGTAGTACGGAAACAGATTTAGTGAAGGTCACTAATGACCTCCTGATCACATCTGATAATGACCTTGTTTCTGTACTTGTCCTTTTAGACCTTTGTGCAGCTTTTGATACTGCCGATCATAATATTTTACTTGATAGATTAGAACACCATGTTGGACTTAATGGAACTTTGTTGCAGTGGTTTAGATCTTATTTATCTGATAGGTTCCAGTTTATTAATGTCAATAATGAGTTTTCTTCCAACTCAAAGTTCAGTCACAGAGTTCCACAGGGATCTGTGCTAGGCCCTATTCTTTTTAGTTTATATATGCTTCCGCTAGGCAACATTATTAGAAAGCACTGTATACATTTTCGTTGTTATGCAGATGACACACAATTTATACCCGTCAATGAAGCCAGATGATAGTAATCAATTAGCCAAGTTAGAAGCCTGTCTTAAGGAAATCAAAGCTTGGATGACATGTAATTTCTTGCTATTAAATTCAGATAAGACTGAAATCATTCTAGTTGGTCCAAAAAACCTTAGAAATACCTCTCCAAATCAAACTCTTAGTTTGGATGCGGTTACTCTTCTCTGAATAGTTCTGTGAGGAACCTTGGAGTTATTTTTGATCAAGATCTGTTTTTTTTTTGTTTTTTTTTAAATTCACATATTAAACTTGTTTCTAAGACTGCCTTCTATCATTTGCGTAATATTGCCAAGATTGGGAGCATCTTTTCTCAGAGTGATGCTGACAAACTAATCCATGCTTTTGTTAGCTCTAGATTAGGTTATTGTAACTCCTTATCAGGCTGTCCTAAAACATCTTTAAAAATTCTTCAGTTGATCCAAAATGCTGCAGCAAGAGTTTTAACAGGTACTAGAAAGAGAGATCATATCGCTCTGGTTCTGGCCTTCCTTCATTGGCTTCCCACAGAGTTTAGAATTAAGTTTCTTCATAGTGTGGCTGATCAAATTTATGCCTCTGTAGTTATTACAGCTCTGAGCATCACCCTTGTTCTTGAAAATTGGTACCAACACACTTCTTCTCCGCTTGTGAACCATCCTCTCATTCTCCAAGATTGTGTTAAATAATCTGGTTAAAAAGTACTGCCATCTCTCCTAAACATTTCCATACCTCCACAGGCATGTCATCTGGCCCAACTGCCTTTCTATTCTTCATCTTATTCAAAGCTGCCCTCACCTCCACCTTGCTAATCCTTGAATTTCGTTGTTCACCATCTTTCCTTCATCCATCCTACTTATTTTCTTCATTCAGCAACTCCTCAAAGTACTTCTTCCTCTTTCTCAACACACTCTTGTCATTTGTTAGTACATTACTATTTCTGTCCTTAATCAACCTAACCTGCTGGACATCCTTTCCAGCTCGATCTCTCTGTCTATGGGGCTTAAAGTTTTCCGGCACGGTGCCGGATTTCCGACGCGTGCCGTTTGGCTGCGGAGAAAATGATACTCCTATAACGGTGGCCTGCGAACTCCCTATTTGTGGCCCCCGAGCTGCGATTCCTTCACTACGTGTTTTGGTTAGGTCAGCACCTGTAAACGTGAACTGCTATCTCCATGCCAGCGATGCACTGACGGCCTGTCAGCACACGGGTGGCTGCAGCCGAGCGGCACTCTTTTTATTTTCACTTTCGTAGCGGCAGTGGGAGCCTAGATTGAACGAAAATGGTATGTTCCAAGTTTGCTGCTAAAAGAAAAAATGGACAGTGAAAATCAGCAATTCAAAGATGAATGGGCTGAGTGTTATGTGTAAGATTTGACTCTCGGGGCTTGCTGTAACCTGGCCGAGGGGGTTGGGGTAATGATGTCAGGTGGGCTCCGGCTGGAGTGTATATTGTGTTGTTCTTGATAATAGTCAGTTCAGTGTTCAGTTGAGAGTGGCTCCAGTCTCATGTCATTTGGACATAACATTTGGCGATGAGGATAAACCATGGGAGCGTGTATCAGACAACCATCTCCATTTTTACAATCTCCGGGCACACCAGCTATACCATGGGCCCGCTGCAGGGAGATGTTCAACGTGTATGTGGCTGCAGCCGGCCTGAGTGGCGTCGATGAAGAGAGACGGAGGAGCCTAATAGTCCAGTACCTCGGTGAGGAAGGCCAGCAGATATTTTTTGGGCTGTATGGCATCGGCTCACTGAAAGACGGTTTGGAATTAATGGACTGTTTTTTCGGAGACCATTCCACCGTCGCAGTGCGGGGATATGAGTTTTTTTCCAACAGCGAGCGGGTGAGTCCACACAGTCCTTTATTACGGAGCTCCGTAGCCTAGCAAGAGAATGCGCCTTCGGGCCTGTTGAGGGGGAGCTGGTCTGGGATAAGCTAGCCCACAGTACTAACAACGTGTGGCTGAAGAGCAAGCTAAAGCTAACTAAAGATACTCTCTCATTGGAAAAGGTGTTTGAGCTGGTCAGGCAGATTGAGTCCACAGTTCAGCTGAGTCTGCCTGTGTTGGCTTAAGGGAGTGTAGTCACCCAAGCTTTCACGCCAAGCACGGCCGTTAGCAAGGTACCTAATTCTCCGGGGTGGATTTCCAGGAGGCGGTGGACTGTGGCGCGGGACAGGGCCTCCACTATCACTGCTGAGTCATCGGCGGCGGAGTTCAGAGACACGACACGGGTGTGTGTGGCACACCGTTGAAATGGTACGTGCTTAAACTCGGAGTCGACATGCTGCTTATGGTGGACTCGGGCCGGTAGGTCCATACAGAGTATGGCTACATTGAAGAGACTTTCCCACATAAAACCATCAATGCTGGAGCAGTGAAAATGTTTGGATACGGCCACAGAATTGAAATGGTGGGCACGGTCGATTTATTTATTTTTTTTCCCCCAGTGAAATGTGGGTTGAAGACAGTTCTCACGTTCACTTTCCAAATTTTGCGCCAGGGGGCGGACTTGCTAGGGATAGTTCTACTAGGTAAACTGGGATTTTCCATCAAGGACCCAGAGGGCTCAACGGTACTGACAGTGTACCCCGAATGGCATGTCTGCTGGCCGGCGCTGTTCAGAGGCCTGGGATGCGTCAGCATGTTCCACCATCGCCCGCTCATTGATCCAAGTGTAATGCTGAAAATTCAACTGCTACAGTGGCTTCCCCTTGCCCAATGAGATGATGTCACAGCAGAGCTGAACAAATTGCTGGAAGCAGGCATCATCGAGAGAGTGGAAGCTTCACCCTGGATATCAAATATCGTAGTGGCCAAGAAAAAATTGGGTGGCATTCGACTATGTATCGATCTTAGGATGGTGAATAAAGCGATCATCCCGGATAAGTAACTGCTCCCCACAATGGAGGAACTCACTGCAGCAGTCAGTGGTTCAAAGGTATTCACGAAGCTGGATCTTTGCCAGGGTTACCTCCAGGTGTCCCTCCACCCAGCCAGCAGGAACCTGACAGCGTTTGTGACCCACATGGGTGTGTTCAGGTACACCCGCATGCCTTTTGGTTTGAGCTCGGCACCTAGCTGTTTTCAGAAAATGTTCACGATTCTGGCTGGCCTCACGGGTGTAGTGGCATATCTGGATGACATCGTGGTACATGGCACATCACGGGAGGAACACGATTGGTTGGGACGGGTGCTGACGGTACTACAGGAACACTGAGTCACCCTAAATGGGGAAAAGTGAATCTTTGCAGCAGACTCCCATCGAGTTTGTGGGTTTCTGGTTGATGGCGGGGGGGCTGGGGCCCCTGCATTTGAACATGGAGGCGGCCCTGCGCCTCCCAGAACCATCGACACCTGCACAAATTTGCTCGTTTCTGGGTATGGTGAACTTTTATGGGCGTTTTATTCCCCGCTACTTGGAAACGTTTGGACCCCTCCGGACCCTGTTGAAACAGCATGCGCCATGGCAATGGACCTCAGCCCGCTCAGCGGTGGTTGCTAAGCTGAAGTTTTAACTCACTTCTCCTCCAGTGTTGGCCCATTTTGATCCAAAGCGGCCAACCATTGTGACCTGTGACGCATCTGGCTTGGCGGTGGGAGCGGTTATGTCCCAGGTACAAGATGGTACGGAGCGCCCGGTGGTGTTCACATCAAGGTCTCTCTCAGCAGCTGAACAAAAGTACGCTGTGTGTAAGATAAGCGCTCGCCTGTGTCTGGGCTTGTGAGCGGTGGCATATCTACCTCTATGGGTGCCATTTCACGGACCACAGAGGTCCGTGAAATGGCACTCTGTGGACGGACCACGGAGTGCTGACAACATTACTGGAGATGTCGGGTTCAGGAGACAGACCTTTGCGGATCCACAGGTGGACGGAGCGGCTGAGGGCCTATAATTTTACCACCCAGTTCACTCCTGGTAATTAGAATGTAGTGGCAGATCTCCTGTCCCGTGCCACTGCCAACAAGGTACAATCGGACGATGATGACGATCCCACGGAGGTGAATCTGGTCAATGCACTGCACGGGGCCTTCCGGGATATAGTATCCCTCCAAGAACTTCAGACGGAGTCGGAACGAGACCCTGTGCAGTCATAACTGTGCTCAGTGATTAGGGAGGGTTGGCCCGCGAAGGTGCAGGCGGGCTGGCACCCTTCCACCGGTTTAAAGATGAACTGAGCTGTTGGAATGAGGTGTGTGTGGCGAGGGGACACTGCACACTGTTCCCGGTGTCTCTGAGATCACGTGTCCTAGCGATGCTCCACGAGGGCCACCTGGGCATGGTCAGGGAAAAACAATGCTGCAGGGATTCAGTTTGGTGGCCAGATATTGATAAGGACATTGATGCTATGGTGAAAAACTGTTCCGTGCTTGGAGAGCAAGAAGGCTGGCGGACAACCCCTTCCACCCCTGCAGCCGTTGTCGTGCCCAGAGGGCCCTTGGAAACGCATTCAGTTGGACATCTGCGGCGAACTACATACAGCACCCCCGAACAACCAGTTCCTGCTTGTGGTCTATGACCTGTTCTCAAAGTGGGCGGAGGTGTTACCCACTAATTCAGTCACAACGGATGTGGTTACGGGTTTCCTCTCGTCACTGTTCGCCAGGTGGGGGGGTCTCGAATGTAATCACGACTGACAGTGACCCGCAGTTCACCTCTGGGGCATTTGAAGAGTTCTTGAGTGCTAGGGGCGTGGAACACATTAAAACCACGTTCTACCATCCCCAGATCAATGGGGTGTTG
The DNA here is from genome assembly GCA_020510985.1 of Pholidichthys leucotaenia. NCBI lineage: Eukaryota > Metazoa > Chordata > Actinopteri > Cichliformes > Pholidichthyidae > Pholidichthys > Pholidichthys leucotaenia. The sequence goes on from CM035837.1 coordinate 108,880,154, forward strand.
AACCTTTTAACAAGACCCTGAAAAACTGACTGAGAGCCCACTTGGCAGACGGCTTCAAATTTCCAGACGCCCTTCAGAGCACACTCCTCCACTACAGGGCAACGGCCCATGCTATGACAGGATGCTCCCCGGTGGAACCACGTCTGCCTTTGGATCAACTGAGACCACCCATGGCTCCTCCTCCAAGGAGTATGGACTCTCCACGGGACCGGGTCGCTGCGCAACAGTGTAAGATGAAGCATCGATTTGACAGGACGCACAGGGTGAGAGCCCACGGACTGAAGGTGTCAGATCAAGTTTGGATCAAACACCCTAACTGCACGCACAAGCTGCAGCCGTTCTGGACTGGCGCCTGCGGATTATGAGGCGACGGGGCCAGGACACGTTCGAGCTTGCGGATGGGTCGCGGTGGCACTCCAGTAGACTTAGGAAGTCGCCACCAGAACAGAGGACTAGAGCTATGGTGGGACAACCTGGTGTGAGGTGGGACTTGTTGGACTGGGGTGGTGAGAACACAGGTGCGGCTGACGGTGCCTGGTGCAGAGTGCCCGCCTAGGGGATGCCTGGCTAGAATTTGTCAGGCCCAGGTACCTGGAAGAGTATGTATTGAAGACAGGAGTAGCTAATGCGTGTTGGGACTAAGCGGCAGAATAACCCGCTCCAACACGGTGGGGCGTTCTGGTAGTCTACCCAGATACCCGTTTGATTGGCTGAGTTTAGCCTACTTAGTTGAAAAAAAAAAAAAAAAAGACGCAACACTTTGTTTTTTCATCTGTTCTGGGGGAGGGGGGTTCTTTGACTTTGTGTGTGTGTGGGGGGTTAAGTGTGAGATTTGACTCTTGGGGCTTGCCGTAGCCTGGCCAAGGGGGGTTGGGGTAATGACGTCAGGTGAGCTATGGCTGGAGTGTATATTGTGTTGTTCTCGATAATAGTCAGTTCAGTGTTCAGTTGAGAGTGGCTCCAGCCTCATGTCATTCAGACATAACACTGAGCAATTTGCATTTGTTCTCCCCTCCTATCAGCAGAAGATCAATGTGCTTAACATGCCAGGAGATCACAGCTTGATCAAGATTTACAATTTCAAACGGCATTGTGAGAGCAAGCGTAGGAATTTTGAAGGGACATTGCAAAAGTGTACATTGTTTCTCATAAATTTGTGACTGACAACAATAATACTTGGTGTCCCCTCAATGTTAACTCTGGAGAAAATGTTCCGTTTATTGTCCCTCCCAACATAAAAATGAAATATCTGCCCATGTAGCATGCTTTCACTGCTCCGGACCTCTGGTCTGCCGGAAAAAACAAATGTGGACCCCTGGCAAAAATATTTGAGGACCCCTGTCCTATAAAAACAAAAGATTTATGTCCTATTCCTATACGCAGAACTGCCTTTTGTCCAAGCATTGTTGCTGTATGTATGTAGCATGACTGGAGCCATGAGTGCAGGACTGGAGTAGCCCATATCCCAGCGGGCTGCTTCACTGATGGGTCGGTATTCTAGTTGGAAGTAAAATTAATTAACATCAATATAATCTGATAATCTGCGCCAGACATGTTGATAGCACTATCCCGATGTTTAATAGCCCTAAATCTGCCTGACTGAACTACACACCAGAGCATCCCTCACAATTTGGTGCCAGTAATGATTGGTCTGAGTGAAAGACAGACTGACAGCATTCAACAGGGCGTGGGACTCCAGAAGGTGTGTTCACATTTTGGTGGTTAACAAATGGCAGAAATTGAGAGAAGAGGTGGTTTTTTTTCCCAAAGAAAAATGAGCCAAACAGCACAGGTGAGGGGAGAGGAGGCTGCAGAGGAGTGTGTTCTTACTACAAGGCAAGGCAAGTTTATTTGTATAGCACATTTTGTGTACAAGACAATTCAAAGTGTTTTACATAAAAACATTAAAGCATTAGAGCAAGTTGCAAAAGGAATACATAAGAATTTAAAAGCAAACTCAAAAGTAAATTAAAGGGAAACAAAAGCAGGCTAAAACGTAATGTCCATCCATCCATCCATCCATCTTCTACCGCTTTTCCGGAGGTCCGGGTCGCGGAGGCAGCAGTTCAAGCAGAGAAGCCCAGACTTCCCTCTCCCCAGCCACCTGCTCCAGCTCTTCAGAGGGGATACCAAGGCGTTCCCAGACCAGCTGGGAGACATGGTCTCTCCACCGAGTCCTGGGTCTGCCCCGGGGTCTCCTCCCAGTGGGACGTGCCTGAAACACCTCAAGTGGGAGGCGTCCAGGAGGCATCCTAATCAGATGCCCGTACCACCTCAACTGACTCCTTTCAATGTGGAGGAGCAGCGGTTCTACTCTGAGCCTCTCCCGGATGACTGAGTTCCTCACCCTATCTCTGAGGGTGAGTCCAGCAATCCTACGGAGAAAGCTCATTTCAGCCGCTTGTATCCGCGATCTCGTTCTTTCGGTCATTACCCAAAGCTCGTGACCATAGGTGAGAGTAGGAACGTAGATTGACTGGTAAATCGACAGCTTTGCCTCAGATGCTGCTCCAATCCATCTGTCGATCTCTTGCTCCATTCTCCCCTCACTCGTGAACAAGACCCCAAGATACTTAAACTCCTCCACTTTGGGCAGGAGCCTGTCCCCAACCTGGAGAGGACAATCCACCTTTTTCCGGCTGAGGACCATGGACTCGGACTTGGAGGTGCTGATTCTCATCCCAGCCGCTTCACACTCAGCGGCAAACCGTCCCAGCAAGAGCTGTAGGTCATTGCTGGATGAAGCCAACAGGACAACATCATCTGCAAACAAGAGAGATGAGATCCTGTGGTCACCAAGCATGACACCCTCCATTCCCTGGCTGCGCCTAGAAATCCTGTCCATAAAAATTATGAACAGGATCGGTGACAAAGGGCAGCCCTGGCGGAGTCCAACTCTCACTGGGAATGACTCCGACCGAGTGTTGGCAATACGAACCAAACTCTCACAACGGTCGTACAGAGACCGAATAGCTCGTAACAACAAGCCCGATACCCCATACTCCCGAAGCACCCCCCACAAAAATCCACGAGGGACGCGGTCAAATGCCTTCTCCAAGTCCACAAAACACATGTAAACTGGTTGGGCAAACTCCCACGAACCCTCGAGAATTCTCGAGAGGGTAAAGAGCTGGTCCGATGTGCCACGGCCAGGACGAAAACCACATTGCTCCTCCTGAATCCGAGGTTCGACCAACGGCCGGACTCTCCTCTCCAGTACCTTGGCAAAGACCTTCCCAGGGAGGCTGAGGAGTGTGATCCCTCTAAAGATGGAGCACACCCTCCGGTCCCCTTTTTTAAAGAGAGGAACCACCACCCCGGTTTGCCATGCCAAAGGCACTGCCCCCGACCTCCACGCAATGTTGCAGAGGCGTGTCAACCATGACAACCCAACAACATCTAGGGCCTTGAGGTACTCGGGGCGAATCTCGTCCACTCCTGGGGCCCGGCCACCAAGGAGATTTTTAACCACCTTGGCGACCTCAGCCCCTGTGATAGGCGAGTCATCCCCCTCGTCCCCAAACCCTGCTTCCACTGTGGAAGGCGTATCAGTGGGATTGAGGAGATCCTCGAAGTATTCCTTCCACCGCCCGACGATGTCCCCAGTCGAAGTCAACAGTGTCCCATCCGCACCATACACAGTGTGGACGGGGAGCTGCTTTCCCTTCCTGAGCTGCCGGACAGTTTGCCAGAATCTCTTTGAGGCCGACCGAAAGTCTTGTTCCATGGCTTCACCGAACTCCTCCCATACCCGGGTTTTTGCTTCAGCAACCACCCGAACTGCACTCCGCTTGGCCTGCCGGTACACCTCAGCTGCTTTGGGAGTCCCACAAGCCAACCAAGCTTGATAGGACTCCTTCAGCTTAATGGCCCCCCTCACCACTGATGTCCACCACTTGGTTCGGGGGTTGCCACCACGAGATGCACCGACCACCTTGCGGCCGCAGCTCTGGGCCGCTGCTTCAACAACAGAGGTGGAGAACATGGCCCATTCAGACTCCATGTCTCCAGACTCCCTCGGAATGTGGTTGAAGTTCTTCCGGAGGTGGGAGTTGAAGACCTCCCGGACAGGGGCCTCAGCCAGACGCTCCCAGCACACCCTCACTATACGTTTGGGTCTACCAGGTCTGAATGGCTTCCTCCCCTGCCATCGGATCCAACTCACCACCAGGTGGTGATCAGTTGACAGCTCTGCACCTCTCTTTACTCGGGTGTCCAAGACATACGGTCACAGGTCTGATGATACAATAACAAAATCGATCATCGACCTGCGACCTAGGGTGTCCTGGTGCCAAGTGCACATATGGACACCCTTATGCTTGAACATGGTGTTCGTTATGGACAGACTGTGGTTAGCACAGAAGTCCAATAACTGAACACCACTCGGGTTCAGATCAGGCAGGCCGTTCCTCCCAATCACCCCCCTCCAGGTTTCACTGTCGTTGCCCACGTGCGCATTGAAGTCCCCCAGTAGGACAATGGAGTCTCCAAGAGGAGCATCCTCCAGCACCCCAGTCACAGACTCCAAAAAGGGTGGGTACTCTGAAACATCATTTGGTGCATAGGCACAAATGATGGTCAGGACCCGTTTCCCAACCCGAAGGCGCAGGGAAGCAACCCTTTCGTCCACCGGGGAAAACTCCAATATAGAGGCAGCAAGGTGGGGCGATACAAGAATACCCACCCCTGCTCGTCGCCTCTCGCCCGGGGCAACTCCAGAAAAGGCCAAGCTCCAGCCCCTCTCCAGGAGACTGGTTCCGGAACCGGAGCTGTGTGTTGAAGTGAGGCCGACTATATCTAGCCGGTATCTCTCAACCTCGTACACCAGCTCAGGCTCCTTCCCCCCCAGAGAGGTGACATTCCACATACCAAAAGCCAGTTTAGAAAGCCTGGGATCAGTCCGCTAAGGTCTCCGCCTTTGACCGCCACCTGATCCACATAGCACCGGACCCCCATGATCCCTCCTGCAGTTGGTGAGCCCACTGGAGGGCGGACCCATGTAACTCCTTCGGACTGAGCCCGGCCGGGTCCCATGGGTGGAAACCCGGCCACCAGACGCTAGCCTTCGAGCCCCTCCCCCAGGCCTGGCTCCAGGGTGGGGCCCCGGTAACCCCATACCGGGCGGGGTACACTGATTCCTTGATATACAATTCATGAGAGTCTGTTGGATCGTTCTTGGTCTGGCCCTTCACCCAGGACCAGTTTGTCTTGGGAGATCCTATCAGAGGCAAATTGCCCCGGACAACATAGCTCCTAGGATCACTGGGGCACGCAAACCCCCCCACCACGATAAGGTGACGATCCATGAGGGGGTAAAACGGAATGTGACAGAAATAAAAATTTGCAGTGCATTGTTGGAGATTGACAATTGTTCTACTGAAAGGCCGTGGCAAATAGTTTTTAACCTGGATTTAAAGCAGCTGAGAGTTTCAGCAGCCCTGATGCGTTCTGGGAGTTTGCTCCATATGTGAGGGGCATAAAAACTAAACGCTGCCTCACCATGTTTGGTTCGAACTCTGGGCACAGATAGTAGGCCTGACCCTGATGATCTGAGGGCTCTGGGTGGTTCATAATGGACTAGCAGATCTGAAATGTAATTTGTCCCTAAACCATTCAGAGCTTTATAATACAGTGGGGTAAAAAAGTATTTAGTCAGCCACCAATTGTGCAAGTTCTCCCACTTAAAAGATGAGAGAGGTCTCCAATTTTCATCATAGGTATACCTCAACTATGAGAGACAAAATGAGAAAAAAAAAAAAATCCAGAAAGTCACATTGAAGGATTTTTAAAGAATTTATTTGCAAATTATGGTGAAAAATAAGTATTTGGTCAATAACAAAAATTCATCTCAATTCTTTGTTATATACCCTTTATTGGCAATGACAGAGGTCAAACGTTTTCTCAAAGTCTTCACAAGGTTTTCACACACTGTTGCTGGTATTTTGGCCCATTCCTCCATGCAGATCTCCTCTAGAGCAGTGATGTTTTGGGGCTGTCGCTGGGCAACACAGACTTTCAACTCCCTCCAAAGATTTTCTATGGGGTTGAGATCTGGAGACTGGCTAGGCCACTCCAGGACCTTGAAATGCTTCTTACAAAGCCACTCCTTTGTTGCCCGGGCAGTGTGTTTGGGATCATTGTCATGCTGAAAGACCCAGTCACATTTCATCTTCAATGCCCTTGCTGATGGAAGGAGGTTTTCACTCAAAATCTCACGATACATGGCCCTATTCATTCTTTCCTTTACACGGATCAGTCGTCCTGGTCCCTTTGCAGAAAAACAGCCCCAAAGCATGATGTTTCCACCCCCATGCTTCACAGTAGGTATGGTGTTCTTTGGATGCAACTCAGCATTCTTTCTCCTCCAAACACGACAAGTTGAGTTTTTTACCAAAAAGTTCTATTTTGGTTTCATCTGACCATATGACATTCTCCCAATCCTCTTCTGGATCATCCATATGCTCTCTAGCAAACTTCAGATGGGCCTGGACATGTACTGGCTTAAGCAGGGGGACACGTCTGGCACTGCAGGATTTGAGTCCCTGGCGGCGTAGTGTGTTACTGATGGTAGCCTTTGTTACTTTGGTCCCAGCTCTCTGCAGGTCATTCACTAGGTCCCCCCGTGTGGTTCTGGGATTTTTGCTCACCGTTCTCATGATCATTTTGACCCCACGGTGTGAGATCTTGTGTGGAGCTCCAGATCGAGGGAGATTATCAGTGGTCTTGTATGTCTTCCATTTTCTAATAATTGCTCCCACAGTTGATCTCTTCACACCAAGCTGCTTACCTATTGCAGATTCCGTCTTCCCAGCCTGGTGCAGGTCTACAATTTTGTTTCTGGCGTCCTTTGACAGCTGTTTGGTCTTGGCCATAGTGGAGTTTGGAGTCTGACTGTTTGAGGTTGTGGACAGGTGTCTTTTATACTGATAACGAGTTCAAACAGGTGCCATTAATACAGGTAACGAGTGGAGGACAGAGGAGCCTCTTAAAGAAGAAGCTACAGGTCTGTGAGAGCCAGAAATCTTGCTTGTTTGTAGGTGACCAAATACTTATTTTTCACCATAATTTGCAAATAAATTCTTTAAAAATCAGACAATGTGATTTTCTGGATTTTTTTTTTTCTCATTTTGTCTCTCATAGCTGAGGTATACCTATGATGAAAATTGGAAACCTCTCATCTTTTAAGTGGGAGAACTTGCACAATTGGTGGCTGACTAAATACTTTTTTGCCCCACTGTATATCTTTATATCTACAGCAGAGAGGCTGAGATTTTCAGCACCTCAGGTTAGTGAAGTGACTCTCAAATAAATTCTGTAATATTTAGTTGCTATCAAATAGTTTACAATTCTGACTCCTACATATTTTTTTTCTCATAAACTGAAAAACTAATTCCTCATTACGAAGATTTTTGAAGTTCTAAATTTCCAAGACAAAGTTAGCTACATGAACCTTCACTATATGTTAATATGAAAATTTATAAGCAAAAGCTGCAATTTTTATGGTTAAAAAGGAAAAAAATACAATCAAAAAGTTCTAAAGTTAAAAGAATGATTTTTGTTTTTTACGTGAAGAAAATCACATTTATAGAAAAAGCTGGATATTTATAATAGCCTCAACATTATGAGTAGTTATCAATTATCTTGATTTTTAAGCTCAAATACTGCTCCACGCAGATTTTTGTGGACAGAGGTTGGTGAAAAAGCCTCTTTCCACAGTAGGTGTTGCTGAATGAAGAAAAAAAACTCTTGTCCTCAGGTGACTTTTTTTTTTTTTTTGTTTAAGGAGGATGGTCGTGATGATAGACTCACAAAATTAGTGTAAGGTAAAGCCTATAAATGTAAATTAAGTATAAATTAGCAAGAATAAAGCTGTAAAATATGGCAAAGGAGGCCAATTTACAAGTAAAATAGAAAATTTGCGAGAGTTACAATTTTGTATGAAAAACAATGAATGCAGGGGAGAAATGGCATTTCTACAAAAACTAATTATAAATTCACAAGAATGAAGTCAAAAATTCAAAGAACAAAAGATGCAGTTTAGTATAAATGTTTGTTTTTCCCCAATTTCTATGCAATCAGTGAGGTTTTTCGTGTAAACATTCTTGGACATTTTTAACTTTTTCTGTTAAATTTGTGACACAGACATGCATATATTGGAACAGGACAAAAAATCTATATGGGGAAATTACCCAGTGATATATCGTTACTGACACTGAACTGACATGACCCTGTATATATTACTACTACATACTTGGTTAAAGTTGTCTAATGGGTAGCTGTTGTGTTTCTGGAGAATTTTTATGCCACCAAACTGATTTGATGTTCCCATTTGATTTATCTTTCGGTTTCTCATTTATCAGCTGGTTTACTGAGGTGAACTAAGTTTTACAGTATATTAGTGTCAAAACATGTCTGCAATAAAAACTATTGGATAGAAATAGAACTTAAGCTCCACTTTCCTCCACTTGGCAAAAAGTGGGCTGGTCTTAGGCATGAAACTCCCAGGCTGAAAATTGGTCCCACTCCGGCCCTGTGTGAGTGTTTAATTTTTCAACATACACAAAACCTTTCATCCATTCCATAGGATAGAGAGTAAGTTTGTGAAGCCTAGAGATTATTTCTTTGGAACAAAACAATTACGGAAATAATGCAGTTTAGAGTATAAGATAAGATAAGATAAGATAAGCCTTTATTAGTCCCACAACAGGGAAATTCCAGGATTGCAACAGCACAGGGATAGCAACACTCAGAGCAACAATCAGAAGGCAAGAAAAAAAACAAGCAAGCAAGAGCAGCTAATATACATATGTACATATTACTATAAAATATATATATACTATTATATAAAGTTTTATATAAAGTTCACTGTTGCTGTTTGTGTGTGTGTGTGTGTGCAGGGTTTCCTCTGCTAACATTTCTCCATGGCAGCCCGCCTCACCAGAAATGGTACCGCCAAGCCGATATGATTTTATTAAGAAAAATATATGAAGCAATGACTTTCTGCAAGCGCGCACACGAACAATGCGCGTGGCTGTCATTCACGCGGAGTTTAGAAGCGCTCCGCCCACGCGAGTTCTCAGCTCGGTCAGCAGGCAGTGTCTCGCTAAGCATGACTGTCGACAAAAACAAGAGTTTAAATACTTTAAATGCGGAAAAAAAATCAGAAGAGGTATGTATGTAAGTACTGGAGGCATTTATCATAGTTTTAACCCGCTGTTAACAGGAGCAATAATGGAAGAGTTGCTTAGCTAAGAGATGTGGTTAGAATTCATATGCAGCCGGCTTCATGTGAAGGGAAAGGCAAGGTGGACTGATGAATTGCTGAGGAAATATTTCACCAGCCACTACAATATTAAGTTACGTTCTGTAGGAATTGCAGGAATGAAGAGACTGGCAATTTCTCTTTTCTTGCACGAGCAGGCGTGCCGTTTTTATTCTCCAGCAGCAGTGACTAAAAGCAACAGCTAAAAACGCTAGCTCTATTTTCACTCTAAACTGAGGTCCTTCAGCAGCTGCCTAGAGAGGTGCCTGATGAGAAATCCTGAGCGCACAACTATAACTGCCTAAACAGATCATTCTGTACATGAACACATATTGTGGTGAATTGTGTTTAGAGTCCGCTACAGTTCCCTATTATGTACCTGGAAGGTTAAGATGACCGAAATTCATGAAGTCAATGACTTTAATCCGTCAGCAGCCTTCAGACAAACTAAACGTGCCAACATCTGATTTCAAAATAAGGGAGGTTTTTCCTGCTGTCTGGGTGGTCAGGAGATTTATATTAAAAAAAATCCTATAAATATAAAGAAATATAACAGAAATAACAGCATCCTTGGTCATTTAAGTTAATTTATTTCATTAAACACAATTTTATTAATATTTTTTCTTTGTAATCGGAGTTAAATTATTGTTCTGTTCTGACTGCAAAATTATGGTCAAAAATGTAAATTGTTATAAGGAAAAAGTAAAAAAAAAAAGAAATTACCACAGTCAGTTTCAGATTTATCTAAAAAAGCTCCTAATTTTATTTTTAAAAAAAAGACAAATTAGACACAAAATAATCCACAAATTTATAATAAAGTTTCAAATGTACAATTAAAGTCAATTTTACTAGAGGAAATTACAAATTTGAGGAACATGGTTTCAACTTTAGATTTACAGAGAAAAGTAGAAAACTATAAGAAAATTGTTATAAATTTTTGAGAAAAACCTCAAGCCTTCAAGACTGAAGTCAGTGCTCAAGTTTTTAAGTGGGTGCTCTTTGTACCATTAACTCGACTAGAAATTTTTGGTTGTCTGCTTTTAATTATTAATTTCAAAGCACTGCTTTTACATGAGTAGAATTTCTGGATACTATACCCACCTGATCATATAATTTAAGTATGCATGAGTACATTACTATTATGAATGTTTCTTTCCCTTTCCTACTCTCTCAATGGGAAAAAAAAGAAACACTAGAATAAAAATACAAAAAATACATATTTTTGTCATTTATGTAAACCATGACAAAAAAAAATCCTGCAAGACAAAACATGACACTTGATATTTTCTAACCTATTTGTATACCATCATAGACAGAGAGAGAACCTGAATTAGACAGAGCTCAGAGAGGTCAAGATGAGACAGAAGAGAGGAGCCAAGGAGAGGAAAGTGTTCAGGCAGAGGAAGGAGAGAAGGATAACACCACTAAAAAGTCTAAACACAGGATGTCTGGGTGAGACCCCAACTGGCCCAATATTCAAACCTCGGTTGTACAATACTTAGACTGGTAAGTTCCATATGCAACATTCCTGTGTAAAATTTTAAAAAGAAATAAATGGTATAAAATTAAAATATTCTGGTATCCCCCCCCCCCCCCGGGAAAAATATGTTGCCACCACGCCAAGGTCTTTAAGCCAGAGGAAACGGTGTGTGTGTGTGTGTGTGTGTGTGTGTGTGTGTGTGTGTGTGTGTGTGTGTCCCCACCCCAATGACCCTTCCCCCAGAAAAAAGTTGAGGCTCAGGAAATTTTTTTGTTTTAACCCGTCTAGCCAATCGATGCAAGTCTTCTTCTCCTTTGTTAGTGTCAAGCCTCTCATACAACTCGTTCTATATTCCTCTCTCTTGAAATATGTGTTCACAGCATTTCCATCCTTTTAGCAAAATCCACAACCATCTGTCCTTCCACATTTCTCTCCTTAAAACCATACCTACCGAGCACCTCCTCATCACCACGTCTGTTCTGTTCACCTACATGTCCATTAAAGTCTGCGCCGATCACCACTCTCCCCCTGGGAACACTCTCTACCACTTCATCCAATTTACTCCAGAATTCATGTTTTCTACCTGACATCAAACTTGTGGGGCATACGCACTGACAACATTCAACATCACACTTTTGACTTCTAGCTTTAAACTTCTGATCATGTCTGACTCCCTCTTTACCTCTTCAACACTCTTCACATACTCTTTCTTCAAGATTACTCCTACACCATTTCTCTTGCTATCTACACCATGGTAGAACAGTTTAAATCCACCTCCAGTGCTCTGAGCCTTGCTTCCCTTCGATCTGGTTTCTTGAACACACACACACACAATATCTCTCCATCATATCAGCCAACTTTTTTTTACCAGTCATAGTGCTTACAATTACATCCCTACTCTCACCTCCACGCTTTTGCCTTTTCTTTTCTTTTTCTTTTTTTTTTTTACTTTTATTGATTTGAATGTTACTCTAGTTTGTTTTGAACATGCAAAATTACGACAGCCCTCCATAGCAGAAGCTGCTATTTGAGTATTTGCACTTTATTTTTGGGTTAAAAGATTGCATTTTAATTTCTGTTATTTAATAGTTTTGCTACAAACACATTTAAGCTGTCAAGTTCAAGTTTCCAACTTGATTCATGGGTCATTATTTTATTGAGCTATGGGAACTTTTTATAATGAGCTACAGTGTTTCCCCTAGGTTTACAGCCTGGGTGGTGGTGGTGGGGAGACGGCGTGATGGTCGACAATGACAAACTTTTAAAAGAATCATGGTGTTCTGGTGCTATATAGAAAAATAAAATTGAATAAAACTAGTGCATTGCCCATAGAACGCAAGTATTCCTGTCTGAAACAGGTATCTGGACAGTGCTTTGGTCAACGAAGGTTTTTTAAATGTTATATAAATAAGGTTGACTTGACTGTCCCAATTAGGCTTTACAGGCCCAAATGTAGGCTGTGTTTGAAAGTGGAATACAAAGAGGTGGCGCCTATATGTAGGCAATCTCATGTTAGACTTTGACGAATATAAAAAGGACTGAACGGCACTAAGATTTATTTGATTGTGTGCATATTAATTACAGAATTATTGAAAACAAATTGGACATCCAATATTAGCGACTGTTTTGGAACCCTTGTTTATTTGTCAAATCACTTATTTGTGTCATTTTTAATGACGTATATTCATAATAGTGTATCTTGCACTTTGGGGAATGGGAGTTGTTCAGTCGCAAGTTGTGAAACAAGTTGTGATTAAAATTTTGACTTTTTTCCTTATACAATTTATACTTTTGACCATAATTTTGCAGTCACGACAGAACATTAACTGATTTCAAGGAAAAAATATTAATAAAATTATATTTAATGAAATAAATTAACTTAAATTGCCAAAGATTCAGTGATTTCTGTTTTAATATTTCTATATATTTATAGTTTTTTTTTAGAAATTTCACCAACCAGAAAGCAGGAAAAACCTCCCTTATTTTGAAATCCAAACGTGTAGTTTGTCTGAAGGCTGCTAACAGATTAAAATAATTGACTTCGTGAATTTTAATCGTCTTATTTGCCAGGTGCATAATAATGAACATAAATTAGTTAATATTACCCTTGACTTTCCCTGCATATGAAGCCTAACCACACCTGTTTCATAAGCAGCTCTTCATTATTGTTCCCGCTACCAGCGGGTTAAAACCACGATAAATGCCTCCATTGCTTACATACCTCTTCTTTTTTTTCTGCATTTAAAGTACTTTAACAAGCTCATGTTTCTCTTGGACAGCAACGCTAGAGACACACTCTGCCTGCTGACTGATGGTCATGTGGGTGGCGCGCTTCTGAACTCTGACACGCGGATGACTGTCACGCGCGTTTTGTGTGCACACTTGTGGAACGTCATTCCTTAATTTATTTTTCTTAAATTTATATTTCTTCATAGCGTGGTGACATAACTTCAAGGGTGGCTGCCCGCCATGCAGAAATGTTACCAGAGGAAACCCTGCTATAATGTTTCCTATTGGTGATAAGTTAATGTCGTCATTTAACATTTACTGTTTTATAATTAGAGAGAGATGGTGTTAACGTTATTTGCCTCCAATTAAAACAAGGTTAGAGGACTATCCTCTCTGGCTATTTCATCAAATCATTAGCTTGCAGTTAGCTGCTGTGCTACCACGGGAACCCACTATTGCACACACCTGGCCTACTGTGTGGGAGAGGTGGGGTGGTGACAATAGAGAGAAACGGGGTATGTGTCTTTTAAATCCCAATATAAACGATACAGTTTTATGAGAGGTTTTTTTTTTTGTTTGTTTTTTATTGCGTCACCGATATACAGTGGGGCCAAAAAGTATTTAGTCAGCCACCAGTTGTGCAAGTTCTCCCACTTAAAAGATGAGAGAGGTCTCCAATTTTCATCATAGGTATACCTCAACTATGAGAGACAAAATGAGGGGAAAAAAAATCCAGAAAGTCTCATTGAATGGTTTTTAATGAATTAATTGGCAAATTCCTCAGTAAAATAAGTATTTGGTCAATAACAAAAGTTCATCTCAATACTTTATGTACTCTTCGTTGGCAATGACAGAGGTCAGACGTTTTCTGTAAGTCTTCACAAGGTTTTCACACACTGTTGCTGGTATTTTGGCCCATTCCTCCATGCAGATCTCCTCTAGAGCAGTGATGTTTTGGGGCTGTCGCTGGGCAACACAGACTTTCAACTCCCTCCAAAGATTTTCTATGGGGTTGAGATCTGGAGACTGGCTAGGCCACTCCAGGACCTTGAAATGCTTCTTACGAAGCCACTCCTTCGTTGCCCGGGTGGTGTGTTTGGGATCATTGTCATGCTGAAAGATCCAGCCATGTTTCATCTTCAATGCCCTTGCTGATGGAAGGAGGTTTTCACTCAAAATCTCATGATACATGGCCCCATTCATTCTTTCCTTTACACGGATCAGTCGTCCTGGTCCCTTTGCAGAAAAACGGCCCCAATGCATGATGTTTTCACCCCCATACTTCACAGTAGGTATGGTGTTCTTTCTCCTTCAAACACGACAAGTTGAGTTTTTACCAAAAAGTTCTATTTTGGTTTCATCTGACCATATGACATTCTCCCAGTCCTCTTCTGGATCATCCAAATGCTCTCTAGCAAACTTCAGACGGGCCTGGACATGTACTGGCTTAAGCAGGGGGACACATCTGGCACTGCAGGATTTGAGTCTCTGGCGGCGTAGTGTGTTACTGATGTAGCCTTTGTTACTTTGGTCCCAGCTCTCTGCAGGTCATTCACTAGGCCCCCCCGTGTGGTTCTGGGATTTTTGCTCACCGTTCTCGTGATCATTTTGACCCCACGGTGTGAGATGTTGCATGGAGCCCCAGATCGAGGGAGATTATCAGTGGACTTGCATGTCTTCCATTTTCTAATAATTGCTCCCACAATTGATTTTTTTCACACCAAGCTGCTTACCTATTGCAGATTCCGTCTTCCCAGCCTGGTGCAGGTCTACAATTTTGTTTCTGGTGTCCTTTGACAGCTGTTTGGTCTTGGCCATAGTGGAGTTTGGAGTCTGACTGTTTGAGTTTGTGGACAGGTGTCTTTTATACTGATAACGAGTTCAAACAGGTGCCATTAATACAGGTAACGAGTGGAGGACAGAGGAGCCTCTTAAAGAAGAAGTTAGTCTGTGAGAGCCAGAAATCTTGCTTGTTTGTAGGTGACCAAGTACTTATTTTACCGAGGAATTTACCAATTAATTCATTAAAAATCCTGTAATGTGATTTTCTGGATTTTTTTCCCCCTCATTTTGTCTCTCATAGTTGGGGTATACCTATGGTGAAAATTGGAGACCTCTCTCATCTTTTAAGTGGTAGAACTTGCACAATTGGTGGCTGACTAAATACTTTTTTGCCCCACTGTATATCGTCATATCACACAGCCCTACTCCTGGGGATGGTAACAATGGTTTTTAATTTTCTCCATTTGTACACAATCTGTCTTACTGTGGATTGTGGAATCCAAAATCATTAGGGATGGTTTTGTTACTTTTTCCAGCCTGAGCATCAACAACTGTTTTTCTGAGGTCCTCAGAAATCTCCTTTGTTTGTGCCATGATACACTTCCACAAACATGTGTTGACACTGATGATAAAAATAAGATTCTTTAAATGAAATGGGGTGCCCACTCACCTGAATCTAATTTCACGTTCAGGTTACCTGCTAATCCTAGAGATTCACAAACTTTTACCACTCACATATGTGTAATATTGAATCATTTTCTTCAATAAATACAGTACAGGAAAAAGTACATTATTTTTGTCTCATTTATTTAATTGGTTTCTCTTCATCTGCTTTTAGGACTTCTGTGAAATCTGATGTTTTAGGTCATATTTATGTAGAAATGTAGAAAAAGTGACATTAGAGGATGCATCAGCGAGCTCGGCTCCATTCAGTGCATTGCTTGGGCTACTCAGAACTTGGGCAACCTTCTAAAATCTGCAGTAGTTGTCAAAACAAATTAAGCAACTAAACAGCTTATTTCTTACTTCACATTTTCTCAGAATCAGTTTCCTCTTATTTGTTTTAAAGATATTGCAGCTAATTTACCACCATGCTGGCATAATGATGGTTTGTAAATCTGGGAAGAGCACGCTCACAGTTACAGGTGTTATCCATTTGGATGCAGCGCCATGTTTTCAGAGGTGCTGTAGATGGGCTAAGACTGCTGTTAATCATTACTTCTACAAAGGTAGTGGAGGTATTGTAATCGGGGCAGTTTGTTTGTTAGCAGGATTACACAAAACTACTGGATGGATTTTGATTAAGTTTTCAAAAGAGGTGGCCCTTGGGCTACGGACAAACTGATCAAATTTTGGAGGTGATTCGGGTCAGGAAGTGTGCACTGTTACCAGAGTGATGGGTCTAGTGGTAGAGCATCCGCCCCACAGTTGGGAGTTTGTGGGTTCAAGCCCCAACCAGGTCATACCAGAGACCATATAAAAATTGTACTTTCCACCTTTGAGCTTGGTGCTCAGCATAATAAAATGAGGAAAGTTGGTTACCCAGCCACTAGGGTCGGGGAGAAAAAAAATGATGCAACATAGCTATATTTTGTGGTGGTGATACAGTATTGATTCAGAGACAGAGTATTGGGATACTTAACTATTTAAGTTGCAGAGTAATAAAAACCATTTGACTTTTCAGTCCATTACATGGTGGTAGGGGTGGGGCCAAAGATTGATTCAGCGTAGTATCGCAATACTTGACAGTTGCAATGATGCACAATCCCTATATATACTGTATATCAATCAATACTTAAGGAATCATACTATCAGGATAGCATTGCATTGTGATCAAAGTATTGTGATGTGTATTGTGAGGGCCCTTGCGATTCTCACGCCTACCAGCCATGAGGGGAGCACAAGCCAGTATTCTTGTAAATGGAGAGGGTTGTCTCAGGAAGGGCATCTGACATAAAATCCTTGCCAAATCAAATGTGCAGACCATGATCCACTGTGGTGACCCTGATATGGGGGCAGAGTAATCCTGCTAACAGGCAAACAACCCCCTTGGCAGAGGTATGCGTTCTCTGAGTGCCCTCTAGTTTGTTGTTGTTTTTTTTCTTTCTCATGGTTTGTCATTTTGGCACTGTTTGCATCCACCTTGGACGTTGGGTGTCACCCTTCGTTGATAACAGAGGAATAGAACTTTGGTTCAGCTTATCAACATGGACTGGTTTTCCAGAAAGCACTGAGATTCTGGGACTGCAGAGCCAGAATGGGAACCAAAACAAAGTTTCGAGCAACTATAAAGGCTACTAGTGCATTTGTCAAATAATACCTGCTTTGCTCACTTGGGATGGTATCAGACATTGCCCAGACTTTTCGTGAGTGGCAGTTAAAGACATTTTAAGTTTCTGTGACTGATGAAAATACAGTTTTGCTTGTCAGTGTATCAGTTTGGGGCATACATCACAACGTTTGCTCTGTGGCACCACTCACCCTCCATAGGCGAGTAAATGATGTAACGCAAAAGAACAGTTCCTCCTGAGTCAATCCTCCCTTCTCTGCCCCCAAATCCCTCAGTTCACTGCTTCG
This sequence comes from Pholidichthys leucotaenia, assembly GCA_020510985.1. Classification (NCBI taxonomy): domain Eukaryota; kingdom Metazoa; phylum Chordata; class Actinopteri; order Cichliformes; family Pholidichthyidae; genus Pholidichthys; species Pholidichthys leucotaenia. Next base: position 108,897,484 of record CM035837.1, read on the forward strand.
ACCTCTTCATGTCCTCACTTTGCAACTTTGACTAGTAGCCTTAAAAGACCCTCAAAGCTCTGTTTTCTTATTCTGCATGTAGAGGTGTTAAAATTTTAGATTGAGATGTATTGATTTTGAAATGGTTTTAATACTCATTTGTTGTGTGGGTTGATGCACCAGAGCTTCACCGCCTCTCACTCACCCCCAGTGCTGAATGGTGTCTCAATTTTTTTTTTTAAATGTCATAAATGTTATGCCCCCAGTGTTATTGCTTTCCATATGGATGGATTTTCAGGTATTTAAAGAAGTTACAGTGCCTGATAAAGCTTAAAGAACTCTGTAGGAGGTTTTATAACCTTGGGGACACACCAGTTACAAGTTTATGTAAGATAAATTCATCACTATCACATAATTCTATCCTACCTATTTAGGATAATTTTTATTACTTTTAAAATGTATAATATTGGGGTTGCACCGATTATGAAATTTTGGGCCAAAATCCGTGCTTAAAACAATAATTTAGCTGATATCGCTTTTTTTTTTTTTCTTTTCTGTTCCTCTTTAATCCCAGGGAAACGACGAAATGTGCATTACATTAAAAAAAAAAAACCTGATTTGTTTATAAGTAGTTCAGCCCTTCGTCATTACACAACATAACAAAAATAATTTTTTTGTAAGTTGTCTGTGTTTTTTCAACTGATTTAAGACAATTTTGCACCGCTGAACCTGAAAATGACATCCATTTCTCTCGATCAGGTCAAGTTTTTATGCTAAGTTGTAAGCAGTTGTACAGTTGTACTGTAAATTGAATAGTAGACATTGATAAAGGTAAAATAAGATAAGATAAGATAAGATAAGCCTTTATTAGTCCCACAACGGGGAAATTCCAGGATTGCAACAGCACAGGGATAGCAACACTCAGAGCAACAATCAGAAGGCAAGAAAAAAAAACAAGCAAGCAAGAGCAGCTAATAAACATATGTACGTATTACTATAAAATATATATATATACACACACACACAGACACACAGTGCAGAGCATTGTAGCTGGATGGAATAAATATATGAATATATGAACACACAGTGCAGAGCATTGTAGCTAGATGGAATAAATATGTAAATATATAAACACCCACAGTACGGAGCATTGCAGCTAGGTGGAATAAATATGCAAGTATATAAACACACACAGTGCGGAGCAATGTAGCTAGATGGAATAATATGTAGATATATAAATATATAAACACACCCAGTGCTGAGCATTGTAGCTAGATGGAATAAATATGCAAATATATAAACACACACAGTGCAGAGCATTGTTGCTAGATGGAATGAAACAGCATAACCGTCTACTTAGTTATCCTACATGGTATGATTATGTGCCCATACATATTCTCACCCTCCATAGCGACCGGTATGTTCCTAGTTGTATGCCGGAGGGGACCATTGTGTAAGTCTATTGCATCTTTTGCATTCAAAAAACTATTAGTTTGTTACGTCTTTTTGCTATCTCTGCGAGCAGCCCTGCTTAGGTTGTACAGTCTGACAGCCGTTGGTAGGAAGGACCTACGAAACCTCTCGGTTGTGCACCTGGGATGATGTAGTCTGCTGCTAAATGAGCTCCTCAGTGCATTCAGTATGTCCTGCATAGGGTGGAACTCGGACTCCAGCAGAGATGACAGTTTAGCCACCGTCCTTCTCTCTCCTATCTCCTCCATCGGATCAAGGCGCTGCCCCAGGACAGAGCTAGCTTTCTTAATCAGTTTGTTCAGTCTCTTCCTATCGGCTGCAGTAATGCCACTGCCCCAGCAGACCACTCCAAAAGTGATGGCTGATGCCACCACCGTGTCATAGAATGACTTCAGCAGCGCCCCTTGTACACCAAAAGACCTGAGTCTCCTCAGCAGGAACAGCCTGCGCTGTCCCTTCTTGTAGAGTGCATCAGTATTGTGTGACCAGTCTAGTTTATTGTTCAGATGAATACCCAGGTACTTATAGGATGTCACCATCTCGATGTCTGTTCCCTGTATATTTACTGGTACTGTGAGGGGCTGCCCATGCCTGCGGCAGTCCACCACCAGCTCCTTAGTTTTCCTCGCGTTGATCTGGAGGCAGTTCCGATGGCACCAGTCCACGAAGTCCTGGATAAGCCCTCTGTACTCAGCTTCATCTCCATTGGAGATGAGGCCAACGATCGCAGAGTCATCAGAGAACTTCTGTAGATGGCAGTGTGTTGTGTTGTGTGAGAAGTCCGCAGTATAAAGAGTGAACAGGAAGGGAGCCAGCACCGTTCCCTGGGGGGCCCCCGTGCTACTGATGATCGTGTCGGAAACACAGTCCCGGGTTCTCACAAACTGAGGCCGGTTCGTGAGGTAGTCCAGGATCCATGATGACAGGTGCTGGTCCACCCCTGCGCGCAGCAGCTTGTCCTTCAGGATCATCGGTTGGATGGTGTTGAAAGCACTGGAGAAGTCAAAGAACATGATCCTCACCATATTCCCGGGCTTCTCCAGGTGGGACAGAGAACGGTGAAGGAGGAAGATCACCGCATCCTCCACCCCAATGCCATGCTGGTAGGCGAACTGGAGTGGATCCATCGCTGGTTCCACCAGGGGGCGGAGGTGAGCAAGGAGCAGTCTCTCCAGGGTCTTCATCAAGTGGGACGTCAAGGCCACCGGTCTGTAGCTGTTCAGGTCTTTGGGGTGGGAAGTTTTTGGTACAGGTACCACACAAGATGTTTTCCACAGCTGTGGTACCCTCCCCAGTTTCAGGCTCATGTTGAAGATATACGTCACAATCCCACACAGCTGGTCTGCACAGGACTCCCCGCTGATGTCGCTCTGTTGCAGCTTGTCCTCCATCTTCTTCCTGAAGCTGTCCTTGCCTTCTCTGATCTTTCTCCTCAGCTCCCTCTGTACGGACTTCAGCATCTCCCTGTTCCCTGACCTGAAGATCCTCTTCTTCTCTCTCAGAAGTGTTTTTATCTCAGGGTTGATCCAGGGTTTGTTGTTTGAGTGACGCCGTATGGTCTTGGTGGGAACGGATTTGTCCACACAGAAGCTGAGGTAGCCCGTGAAGGTGTGAATGAGGCCATCGATGTCCTCACCATGTGGATCGCAGAGCTGCTTCCAGGCGGTGGCTTCAAAACAGCCCTTTAGGGTGTCCATTGTCTCCTCAGACCATAACTCCACAGTGTGCATGGCCGGAGGTTGTCTGTGCACTAGGGGTTTGTACACCGGCCGGAGATGAACCAAGTTGTGATCCGATCTCCCGAGTGGGGGGAGTTGTGATGAGGTGTACGCCTCCTTAGTGTTTGCGTAGAATAAATCCAGTGTTTTATTGTCTCTAGTGTGGCATGTGACATACTGGGTGAACGTGGGTAGAATGGGAGACAGTGAAACATGGTTGAAATCGCCTGAGATGAGGAGAAGAGCATCTGGGTGTTCTGTCTGCAGCCTGCTGGTTACTGAATGGATGACGTCACGTGCTGTCCCAGCGTTCGCCGTCGGATTTGCATAAACAACAATGCAGATCACGTGTGAGTGTTCTCTCGGGAGATATGTAGGCCTCATGCTAACAGCTAGCAACTCAATGTCTTTGCTGCAGTGTCGTTGTTTAACAGTGATATGTCCCGGTCTGCACCAGTTGTTGTTAACATACATTATCACTCCACCGCCCCTAGCCTTGCCACTGTCTGGTGTTCGGTCAGCTCGTATCATGTGAAAACCCTCCAGCTCAATGTTAGCATCTGCTGCTAGTTCAGTTAGCCACGTCTCAGTAAACAAAAGGAGAGAGCACTCCCGGTATGTGCTATCATAACGGGAGATAGCCGCTAGCTCATCTAACTTTCCCAGTATCGACCGTACATTTCCCATGACAACAGATGGAAGGGAGGGTCTGTACCTTATATTTTTTGTCCTCCACCTTACTCCAGCCCGGCAGCCGCGGCGTTTTCGCCTCAGTTCTCTCGGTATGTCGAGTTTTTCCAATGGGACCGGGTGGCGGTTGAATGCTAGCAGCTGTTCTCTGCTGTATCGTATCCTGCTATAGACAGTGGCTCCGTCCACCGGCTCAGGAGACATTTAGGACGATCTGTGTGTCCGTGATATAAGTGGGGTGAAAAAAAAAGACGGATCAAAAGAGAGAGGAAGGGAAAAAGACTCGGAATCGAGCCGCTGTTGCAAAAGGCAGCCGACTCGTGTGGCGCCGAGAGAGAAAAAAAAAAAAAAAAAAAAAATGATGACATAAAATGAATGTTATGTCATCATTGTTCAAAATTCAGAGAATTTCAAGAAGTAAAGAATTTTGCATCATAAAGCGAAAATACTCGTACATGTAAACAACACGTAAAAAACATGTGGCCATAGTTCAAAAAGTTGACCTAATTGAGCAAAACCAATGTGATTTTTGGATTTAGCACATCAAAATTGTCCTAAATCAGCTAAAAAAAAAAAAAGACAATAAATTTGGTGTTGACCAGTGTTACATTTGAATGACCACAAGTCATTGAGTCATCGTACAAATGCATGAAATGGGCTTTATTATAATCTTATACATGACGGACACACCAGATAAAAATTTATTGCTGCAATTGGTGAATGTTTTTTGACTGTTAGGTCTGTAATGATAAATTTTGGTGGTCGATAAATTTTCCACCAAATTATTGCGATAAACAGTATTATCATTGTCATGAAATCCATTTTATACCCCGGTTTAGCGGTGGGCAATATGGCCTAAAAGTGTTATCACAATATTTCTGTGAATTTTCATGATAACAATATTCATGATATTACAGAGTACAGTTTTTTTTTTTTGTTTTTTTTTTGCTTTAGATTTATGCAAGAAGGACCGTCTCACAGGCCAACGTTATTTACCTTAAACATATTCAAGAAGAACAAACTCTGATGTCTCTAGTTTATTAACAACAGTTCAGATTGTTTAAAAATGTTTTTGTTTTGTTCTGTATCAAATATTACAAGAAGGTAATGTAAACTATTACATCTTAAGTACACACACGTCGGGTTGTATGCCGAATCACTTTACCTGCATTGTAACTCTCGTTGCATGGACCTCTCCTTGGGCTTAGTGGCTCTTGTCACACTGAACGGATGTTTGTTTGTTTTTTGTTTGTTTTTTTCCCCCTCCCCCTTTGGGTGGATGAGTAAAACCAAGATGAAGCAGCCAAAACTGAATGAAAATACAACTACAGACATTTTGAGCGGCACATTGTCGGATGTTAATGCTGCTCCAGCGGTGGTGTTGACATGTGGAAAAATGCTGGCAGATTATTTACTTTGCTGCTCTTTTTTTTCCTTTTCTTATTTTTTAAACACTGCAGCAATCTGAAGCCCAATTCATGGTGGTAAAAATACGTTGGTACATGAACAAGCGCAATGGAATCATTCGTACGCAAACCCTACACAGAGCGTGAGTGCTGACTGAGCGCATGCAGCCCCGAAAAAGTGTGCCCACATACAAGTACGCAAATGCCCGGAGTGAACTGTGCATGAGCACGGAAACTCCCGCCAGTGGGAAATACTGAGCAATCATCCAATACTGGGTGAACAAATGACCGTCTTTTTGCCCATCTGTTTTCTTTGTCACTAAACAGCAAAAGCTCCTGTTCCACTTGATTGTCATTGTATTCACGTACAGGACCTCCGTTGCTTCCGCCACTTAAAATGTCTGCCATCATGCTCTTCTTTTGTGTTTGGCTTGCAGCTGTTCAGGTCAGTTTGGTAGCTCTTGGCTGCCGCCGACAGTATGGGCCTGTAAACTGCAAATTTTCACCTTACATGTGTGAAACATGGCTTCTGAGCGACAATTGCAGTGCCTCAAAAAACGCTCTGAATACTGATGTGTACCCAAATGCAGTCTACAGAATGCTAATGTTTTCCCCTTGGAGGGACTCTGACCAGCCCTTGAAACGGCCTTAAAACTCAATTATTACTACTGAACTGGATGCAGACACTCCAACTTCGGAGTGGCAGCTTCCTGAGCCATGTTTGCTTTGCCATTTCTATGGTAACACGTAACTTCTATTGGCAGCGTAATGGTGTGACATCACGCAACAGACCCCAAATATCGTGATATTTATTTTTACACTGGTATCAAAATTTATTGTGAACGATCAAGCAATATTACATGAGCAACTGTGGTATTGGTGAATATATTAACTGGTGGTGATTTGTCATACATACTGCTAATCACCCCTGGTTAAAATTATTCATGATACCGCAATGAGCTCGAGTGTAATATTGCTTTTATACAACCCTTCCACAAGCACATTTTATTAAATGACAGCAACACTGGACAAAATATTATGATTTGTTGTTGTAACCAGTTATTTTGCACAGCTGAGGAAAAAATAATCCCTTCTAAATGTAGCCAGTAACTGTTGATAAACATCTCAATCAGCATGAGGATGTGTATTGTCATTTGTCTAAGTTCATTTGTCTATTGTCATAAGTCTAAGTTCTCTCTCCGCATCCGCGGAGAGAGAACTTAGACTTTCTGCTGCACATTCACCAGCCATAATGCTCTGCACTGTGTGTCTATATATATACATTTATAGTAATATGGACATATGTTTACTAGATGTTGTTTTTTCTTGCCTTCTGATTGTTGCTCTGAGTGTTGCTATCCCTATGCTGTTGCAATCCTGGAATTTCCCCATTGTGGGACTAATAAAGGCTTATCTTATCTTATCTTATCTTATTTTACACACACATAAACGAGTTAAATATTGTCAAGTGCAAAAGTCAATGTTTATAATGCATACCAGTCACTTGTTGAGTCGTTACCACAGAATAGCCGAGATCGAAAAGTGACCAGTGCCAGTGGCTAGTTAGCATGCTAGTGATTTGGCTTTGGCACAGTTCACTCGCTCACTGTTTCTTGGCATTTTCAAATGAAATAGAGTCCTTCACCACAAAGGTATTGTGGTTTGTTAATCGAAACAATAAATCCAACTCTAGCACTGCCTGTTTATTTTTTTTATTTTTTTTTTAAATGGACATGAAATGGCTTAATGTTTATACAAGGGCAGACTTTGTCAACTTTTTTTTTTTTTCTTTTTTTCAAAAGGGTGGAACTTCCATGTCATGGAGGTATAATTTATTTTCAAACAGTGCCTCATTGTGGAAATTAAGGTATCCAACACAGTATTGCAATTCCCAAGTCTGCAGACTTGACAGTAAATTACTGTTGGTAATTAATGATTATGAGAACACCTTTGAAACGGAGTGGTACATATCCAGTGAAATGTTGGAGTGCAATTATCATGGAATATAGTAACTACTGTGACGCAGCACGATGGAAAACAGTCCCACATTCCTGGCAAACAGGAGTAGCAGCTATCTGACCCGGTAGTTTGGAGTTAACATTAGCAAACACTGGACTGAAGCCTAGCCACTCACCGCACCCCTGTACCGATGCACGCAGTCGTGCACTGCAGAAGAGAGACAAGGTGCTGACAAGTAGTGGTGAGGAGCTTTACTGATTAAATAGGAGTATGTGCATTTTAAATCATGATATAAATGGAGTATTCTATGAAATGATGCATGTTTTTATATCGTCATCTGATATACAGTAGTGTGAAAAAATGTTTGCCTCCTTCCTGATTTCTCATTTTTTTTGTATGTCACACTTAAATGTTTCAGATCATCAAAGAAATTTAAATATTAGACAAAGATAGCACAAGTAAGCACAAAATTCAGTTTTTAAATGAAGGCATTTATTATAAAGGGTAAAAAAAATCCAAACCTACATGACCTTGTGTGGAAAAAGTGATTACCCCCCATTAAAACATGAATTAACTGTGCTCAAGTAGGTTAATTTTGTCTTCTTTTAATTATTTACCTTTTGTTCTCATTAAAGACCAAAATAGAAAGATGTTTTTACCTTCTTTACATGTTTCGACTGTTCACTGCAGCCTTCGTCAGAAGTGTCAGCTGATTGCTGCGAGGTGTCATTTTATCAGGTGACTTTCGTAGGCGGGGCCAGCCCAGCAGACCTGTCAGATCCACCGAGCTGGCCCTGCTTTCCGCCGTCTGTTCTCAATCAAGAAATCACTTAAATAGGACCTGCCTGACAAAGTGAAGTAGACCAAAAGATCCGCAAAAGCTAGACATCATGCTGTGATCCAAAGAAATTCAGGAACAAATGAGTAACAACGTAATTGAGATCTGTCAGTCTGGAAAAGGTTACAAAATGATTTCTAAAGCTTTGGGACTACAGCAAAGCACAGTGTGAGCCATTATCCACAATTGGCAAAAACATGGAACAGTGGTGAACCTTCCCAGGAGTGGCCGGCCGACCAAAATTATCCCAAGAGTGCAGCAACGAGTCATCCAAGAGGTCAGGAAAGACCCCACAACACCACCAAAAAAACCGCAGGCCTCACTTGCCTCAGTTAAGGTCAGTGTTCATGACTCCACCATGAGAAAGAGACTGGGCAAAAATGGCCTGCATGCCAGAGTTCCAAGACGAAAACCACTGCTGAGCAAAAAGAACATAAAGGCTTGTCTCAGTTTTGCCAGAAAACCACTTGATGATCAACAAAACTTTTGGGAAAATCCTCTGTGGACTGACGAGACAAAAGTTGAACTTTTTGGAAGGTGTGTGTCATTACATCAGGCGTAAAAGTAGCACAGCTTTTCAGAAAAGGAGCATCATACCAACAGTAAATCATGGTGGTGGTAGTGTGATGGTGTGGGGCTGTTTTGCTGCTTCAGGACCTGGAAGACTTGCTGTGGTAAATGGAACCATGAATTCTGCTGTCTACCAAAAAATCCTGAAGGAGAAAGTCTGGCCTTCTGTTTGTGACCTCAAGCTGAAGCGCACTTGGGGTCTGCAGCAGGACAGTGATCCAAAACACACCAGCAAGTCCACCTCTGAAGGACTTAAGAAACAAAATGAAGACTTTAGAGTGGCCTAGTCAAAGTCCTGACCTGAATCCGATTAAGATGCTGTGGCAAGACCTTAAAAAGGTGGCTCATGCTCAAAAACCCTCCAGTGTGACTGAATTACAGCAATTCTGCAAAGATGAGTGGGCCAAAATTCCTCCACAGCGCTGTAAAAGACTCATTGCCAGTTATCGCAAAGGCTTGATTGCAGTTGTTGCTGCTAAGGGTGGCCCAATCAGTTATGAGGTTTAGGGGGCAATCACTTTTTTTTACACAGAGCCATGTAGGTTTTTTTTTTTTTTTTTCCTTTAATAATAAACACCTTCATTTAAAAAACTACATCTTGTTTACTTGTGTTATCTTTATCTAATATTTAAATTTGTTTGATCTGAAATAGGGATGGGCATAATTTACCGATTAACCGATAATTGATCATTAAGAATTTCACCGAGGAAGTTCATTTTCGTCGACAAACCGTTTTTTTTTTTTTTTTTTTAAACAATCCGAGGCCTTGTGTACGGCCGTCCTCAAACAATGCAATGGCAAAATTTGGGCACCAGGGGGCAACATTACACCATCGCCGTACCCTGGCGTGCCTCAGTTGATACACGCGGGCTTCCGTAGGGCAATCGCCAAATCATTAAGCGGTTACGGCGAAGTGTTGCGTGGGACCATTTCAATTTAAAAAATGACCAGGTGTACTGCAATCACTGCAATGCAGCATACAAATATGCCTCATCGACAGGGTCCATGGAACACCCTTATTACGCAAAGAAACCGCCAACAGTGGTTGCGCGCTGAGTAATGGCGGTCGTGAAGATTCTTTTTTTTTTTCAGAAACTTTATTGAGAAGGTCATGAAGATTCGGTGTACACACGTCGAGGGAAGCTGCAGGAGGCGGCGTAGTAGCTCGACGGGAAGACTATTTCGCACAAAATGGCACAAGAGAACAGCAAAAAGTTCTGCGCGGCTAGACTAAGTAACACGAGCGATAGAGCAATGAATGCGGTCTTCGTTTGTTGGGTGGCCGCTCGGCAGGGAGACAAGGTGGGTAAAACGTCTCGGCCAATCAGCTTGCGGGGTGAAACGTCTCGGCCAATCAGCTTGCGAGATTCCCGAGCCGAGCCAACACGAGAACAGAGAGAGGGCTCTCCGTGCACCTGATGTTATAATGTAGTCTACCTGCCTTGTTACGTACCTAAAAATGTTAATGATTAACCGATTATTAATCATTAATTCTCCCGACGATCGGTGAAGAAAATTTCACCGAATGCCCATCCCTAATCTGAAATATTTAAGTGGAACAAACATACAAAAAAAAAAAAAAGAGAAATCAGGAAGGGGCAAACACTTTTTCACACCACTGTATAGTGTCATATTGCACAGCCCTTCCCCTAACCCGGATATTTAAGCAATATTACACGAGAGTGAATACGGTATCATGAATATAGTAACTCTGGGATGTGATGCGGCTAGTGTCTTCCAGAGTATCACACCCGGAGTTGGTATATTTATGATACTGTAACAAACTTGAGTGTAATATTGCTTTTATACAACAGTTTTGCAAGCACAATTTATTAAATGGCAGGAATACTGGACAAAATATTATGACTTTTGTTTAACCAGTTATTTTGCGCAACTGAGAAAAGTCCCTTCTAAATGTAGCCAATAACTGCTGCGAAACATCTCAATCAGCATGAAGAAGTCTATTGTCATTTCACCCACATGTAAACAAACTAAATATTGTCAAGTGCAAAAGAAATAAATTATAAGTGTTTATAAAATGTACAGTTACATCTCAAAAAATTAGAATATCATGAAAAAGTTCAATATTTTGTCACTCATTTCAGAAAGTGAAACCCATATATAGATTCATTACACACAGAGTGATATATTTCAAGTGGTTTCTTTTTTTAATTTTGACGATTATGGCTTACAGCCCATGAAACCCCAAATTCAGTTTCTCAAAAAATTAGAATATTTTTTAAAAGGAATTTTAAAAATAGTTTTTAAATAGAAATTTTGACCGACTGAAAAGTATGTCCATGTACACACTTAATACTTGGTCGGGGCGCCTTTTGGATTAATTACTGTATCAATGTGGCATGGCGTGGAGGTGATGAGAGCCTGTGGCACTGCTGAGGTGTTATGAAGGTCCAGGTTGCTTTGATAGTGACCTTCAGCTGAAATCGGCTTCTCCATAAAGCTTGTCAGCACAGGGAAGCATGAAGTGCTTTAAAATTTCCTGGCCGACGACTGCGCTGACTTTGGTCTTGATAAAACAGTGGACCAACACCAGCAAAGGACATGGTTCCTCAGATCATCACTAACTGTGGAAACTTCACACTAAACCTCAATCAACTTGGATTATGTGCCTCTCCACTCTTTCTCCAGACTCTGGGACTTTGATTTCCAAATGAAATGCAAAATTTACTTTTATCTGAACATAGGTCATCTGCTGGTGTTTGTCCACTATGTTTTATCAAGACCAAAGTCAGCGCAGTCGTCTACCAGGAAATTTAAGAACACTTCATGCTTCTCTCTGCTGACAAGCTTTATGGAGAAGCTGATTTCATTTTCCAGTAGGACTTGCCCCCCCACACACACACACACTGCCAAATGTATCAAAACCTGGTTTAATGACCATGGCATCATTGTGTTTGATTGGCCAGCAAACTCTCCTGACCTAAACCCCATAGAGAATCTATGGAGTATTGTTAAGGGGAAGATGAGACACCAGACCCAACAATGCAGATGAGCTGAAGGTCACTATCAAAGCAACCTGGACCTTCATAACATCTCAGCAGTGCCACAGGCTGATCACCTCCATGCCACGCCACATTGATACAGTAATTAATCCAAAATTTGCCCCAACCAAGTATTGAGTGTGTACATGGACATGCTTTTCAGTCGGCCGACATTTCTTTTTTTAGAACTTATATTTTATTAAAATTTTTTAACAACAGAGTCATTACAGGTATAATTACCATATGTAGTCAAGATTATTTAATACACAAATTCCACATCAATATAAGAGAAACAACATCTGTCAAAAAAAAAATAATAAAACCAAGCACTTAATAGCCACCTTGAGCAACTACAATAAAGAGACTTCTACTGGATGCCATCTTGATTTAAAAGTAGGTAATTGGAGTCTCAGTGCGTAAGTAATCTTCTCCATGTAATAAAGTTCTTGTACTTTTTGAAGCCATGCACTGAAGGAGGATGGGTCTGTTTTCATCCAAGAGGCAGTGACACATTTCAAGGCTGCTACAAAAAGTATGTTTAGGAGGTATGTTGGTGCTCTCCCATGCATTTCCGGAGGGGTGATGCCAAGAACTGCTACTGTCAAGTCCCTTGGTATTGTAACTTGAAACATATGATTTATTGCCGTGTACACCTCATCCCAAAATGTTTGTATTTTAGGGCACGACCAGAAAATGTGTGTGAGATTAGGCACTTCTGTACCACAATTTCTCCAGCACAGGCTTGGAACATTTGGTGTCATCTTAGCCACAATATCTGGCGTTCTGAAATATCTACTAAACATCTTCCATTTAAATTCCCTCCATGTATTTGAATTTGTGGTCTTATGCGCCACTGTACATACCTCTTCCCACATTTGATCAGAGAAAATTTGACCCGCCTCTGCCTCCCATCTTTGTTTTGCCAGAATAGGTTTATTTTGAGCCATTAAACCAAATATTTTGTATAACTTTGAGATCACTTTTTTTTATCCTCTTTGTGTTTTTGAGTTTGAATTAAAAAATGTTCAATGAGTGATGGGTGTAGTACTTTATCCCACTCTTTATGAGAGACCAAGAAAGATCGTATTTGCAGATATCTGAAAAAAATCATTTTTTTGGAGTTGGAAGTGTCTTCTCAAATATTCAAACGATACAAAACCATCTTTATCGATTAACTGATGTATGTAAATAAGCCCATGATCAGCCCACTTGAGAAAGCTCGTATCCAATCTGCTTGGTATAAAGGATTTTAAATGCCCAATACTAGACAAGGCAGATAGACTAGTTGGTAATTTAAAGGCAATTCCAACTCTCTTCCAGATATCAAGTGTGGTTTTAGTCCGCCTTGATAAGCCCACAACTGGAATATTAGCAAATGGCAAAGCTTGTAATGGTTTGAGGCTCAGGTTTTGTTCACTGTCCACCCATCTCGTATGAATGTCATTCTGCATCCATGAAATCAGTGGTTTTAATTGTGAAGCCCAAAAATAATATTTCAAGTTTGGCAGGTTAAGCCCCCCTTCTTCCTTAAGTCTTTGAAGTGTTTTATATTTTATCCGAGGGCGCTTACCCTGCCATATAAACTTTGAGAATGTTTTGTCCATTTCTTCAAATGTTGACTTAGGTATTAGTATTGGTAACATTTGAAACAGATATAAAAGCCTAGGCAGAACATTCATACGAATGGCTTCTATGCGACCTAGGAGAGACAAAGGCAATGATGACCAACGGTTTAGGTCATTTTTTATAGTACTAATTATCCTACCATAATTTGCATCAAATATCTTGTCTAATGAAAGGGGAACATAGATGCCCAAATACTTTATACTTTCTTTAGGCCAACGAAAGCCACTTTGTTGTTTAAACTCTGGTGAAATATTGTCCAAAACGTCCATTGCCTCAGTTTTATCAACATTAATTTTATATCCTGCGAAATATCCATATGTTGATATAATTTTCATTAAACATGGAATTGTGCAGGATGGCTGTGTCAGATACAGTAGGACATCATCCGTGTACAGTGATATTTTATGTACTTCTTTGCCAATCAGCACCCCTTTAATATTATTGTCATCTCTAATGAGTTGAGCCAATGGCTCTATACTTAGAGCAAAGAGCAAGGGTGACAGAGGACACCCTTGTCTGCAACCACGCTCCAAGTTAAACCTTGTAGATCGAACCCCATTAACTCTCACAGCTGCTTGAGGTGAAGAATAGATGGTTTCAATCCAGTCGATAAATTTAGGGCCAAAATTAAATCTTTTTAGTGTTTGAATAAGATATTTCCATGACACTCTATCAAAAGCCTTCTGGGCATCCAGTGATAATACAACTGTCTTGGTTTTGCTTTGTTTTTGGTATAAGATATTAAACAAACGACGTAAGTTATTTGCATAATGTCTCCCGACAATAAACCCAGTCTGGTCTGGATGAATAATGTTAGTTATTATGTCATTTAGTCACCGTGCTAATACACCCGTCAGAATACGAACATCTCCATTTAACATAGACAATGGCCTGTAAGAGCTGCAATCAGTGGGATCTTTACCTTCCTTCTGTAATACCACTATAGTAGCTTCTGCCCATGACACAGCCATTGTTTTTGTTTCTAATGAATAGTGATAGGCATTTAAGAGGAGTGGAATAAGTTCTTCATGGAAACATTTATAAAATTCATTGATAAATCCGTCTGGACCAGGACATTTATTATTTTTAAGAGATAAAATACATTGTTTTATTTCCCAATCTTGGATTGGTTCATCCAAATTTGCAGTAATTTCACCAGATAACTGAGGTATATTAATATCCTGTAAGAATTGAGCAATATTGGACTCATCAGGGCATGTATCAGTATCTTGGTAGAGGGATTTATAAAATTCTGCGAATGTTTCAGCTATTTCCTTAGGCTTTACTATATATTTGTGTCCAGATTTTATTTTATGTACAATATTAGAAGATTGTTGTTTACGTAATTTGAAAGCCAGAAGCCTGCTCGCTCTATTTCCATGTTCATAACGCTGATGCTTGGCAAAACGTAAAGTTCCCTCGATCTTCTCTGATAGCAGCTCTTGTAGCTCTGTACGGGCTGCTTTGAGTTCAGTTAAGAGATTAGACGCCATCCCTCGTTTATGCTTATGTTTGAGCTCACTAATTTTATGCTCCAATTCTGTTTGTTTAGCCATTTTTTGCCTCCTTTTTGTAGTAGCATAAGAAATTATACAACCTCTTAAATAGGCTTTTGCACAGTCCCAAAGTACAAGAGGAGACATGCCAGGTGTATCATTTATATTAAGATAGTTCTTGAGCTCTGTTTTAATGAGAGTAATGAAATCTTTATCATTAAGAAGAGAGGTGTTCAACCTCCATTGTTTATAAGTTGGTGTCAGTCCCATGTCCCACTGAAGAACCACTGGGGCATGATCAGAGATTGTAATGGGCATGATGGTTATGTCTTCAACTCTATGGAGTTCAGCTTTAGAAGTGAAAAAGTAATCAATCCTTGAATAGGATGCATGTCTGTTAGAGTAAAATGTAAAATTTCTTTCTTTTGGAAATTTTGATCGCCATACATCAACTATTTCTGCTTCAGCAGTCAAATATTTAAGCATCTTGCCCATCTTGGATATGGGTACTAGGTGGAGGTTGTCTGTCTTGTTGTGACATTACACAATTAAAGTCTTCCCCCATAAGTAAAAGACCAGCGCTATACTCCGTGACTCTGTTAAATAGTAATTTGATAAAGCCTGGTTGGTCCTCATTTGGGGCATACACATTAATTAGGGAGACAGGTATGCCATCAAGCAGCCCATTTACCAGAATAAATCTACCTTCTCCATCTGCATGTACAAATGTATCAACAAAATTAACTTGTCTATGTATTAATATTGCAACCCCTCTTTTTTTTTTACCTGTGCAGTGAGATGAGAAATACACCTTATCTGCCCAGGATTTCTTTAATTTCTGGTGCTCATCATCGGACAAATGGGTTTCTTGTAATATTGCTATTTGACACTTCAAACGTTTAAGCTGTAATAATATTTTCTTCTTTTTGATGGGGCTATTTAGACCCTTCACATTATAACTTATAATTGTCAATGGACTCATAACTTAAGTACTGTGGTGCAGATAGTTACAGTATAGGGCATCATAAAAGTTGTTTTGAGGCAGAGGCGGGCCCATGATGGAGGGTACAGCAGAAACAACATAGGGAATATTACTTCACAAAGGAATGTTGCATCGAAGTGGAAAGACTTTATGACTGAGAGAATATGGTTCCAGTAAGTAGCAAATAATGACTCTGTTGCTCTTTTAAATAATATGTGACCCCCGGGGAACAGAGGGATCAGAACGCAAGAAACATAAAAACAAAATGTATATCGAACAAGCGAAATACTAAAGGATGGGATTAAGTCCCTAGCCACTGTGTGTTAGCAGCTAAATACACAACCTACTATGGTAGGCTGTGTCCACAGCAAAAAAGAGGAGCAAAAATTAAATCGGCAAAACAAATTTACTAAAGGAGCTCAGGCCCCTGCAGACTAAGTTACGATAAGGAACAACATTAAGTAAAGATTTTCAAAATACTCAACACATTACACTATAACAATACAGGATATTAAAAAAAAAAAAAAAAAAGGGGGGGGGAAATAATGTATTATTCTTGTCACCATAAAAAACATGTTTTTAACAGGTTACGCACCCACTGCGATCATAACCTGTGGACTCACGCTATATAATCCAAACATGGTACCTCAAGGATCATCAGCTTCGGACAGGATATTGTTCTTTATGAAGACCATGGCCTTTGCAGGATCGTGAAAGTCCAGTCTCTCATTCCCGAAAGTGATCCGGAATCTTGCGTGGTAAAAAAGACCAAAGCGCACATCACGTCGGCCTCGTAGCGCCTTCCGTGCATCTGAAAAGGCAGCCTGGGCTTTAGCAACACCTGTCGTGTAGTCAGGGAAGATGCTGATCCTGTTACCGTTATACATCAAAGGTGCCTTTTCCCTGGCTCTTCTCAAAATATCCGCTGCATCTCCATCATAGTGCATCTTGGCGATTATCACTCGGGGTCTGTCTTCTCCCACTTTCTGTGGTGCTAGTGTACGATGAGATCGATCAACTTTCACTTCTCGGTCCATGGATAAGGCTTGTTTAATAATTTTAGCCACCTCGTTTGGATTGCAGGGGTTTTGCTCATCGACACTGACAATGCGGATATTTCCACGTCTCATTCTCCCCTCCAAATCCTCACATTTGCTCCGTAGTGACTTCACTTCACTTTGGAGCTCTTTCACCGAGCTCTGAAGCCCAGTTATGTCATCTGACCAAGTAGACAAGCCATCTTTCACGTCTTGAATGTTAGCTTCAATTGTGCCAAATCGTGCGTTAACGGAGGTGGCGTTGCAGGCTATTTTCGAACGTACAGCCTGGACTTCGGCTTTGAGAGAGGCAAAATCATTAGCTAAGGCATTCTTAAATTCTTCCCGTATAATTTGTGTGATGTCTTCTCTTAAGGATGCCAAAATCTGAGTTTTAAAGCCTTCGTCCGTGGTCAGCGTTGGCACTGCGCTCTGTGGTTTGTCATTCTTTTCCAGCTCTGCTTGCAGCCTCGTGTTAGGCCTGTTGGGTTTGTCGGTAGCGTCGAATTTAAACTTCTGAAGTTTATCCATCATGACGAAAAAAGTGGGCAGGAGAGTCCGATGATGATAGGTGACGAGTTGTATTGAGCTTTACCAAAGAAATTTCGTTTTTAAACGTAAAATGTCCAAAAGTCTGCAGGAGCACTGAGGGACACATCTTTACTCCAGCATGGCTCACTAGCACCCCCAGTCGGCCGGCATTTCTATTAAAAAAAACTATTTTTTAAAATTAATTTTATGTAATATTCTAACTGGGCCGCGCGGTGGTGGAGTGGTTGGCACTGTGGCAGCACAGTAACTCATCCTTGGCCGGGGGATCCTGGGTTCGATCCCAGCCCCCGACCAACAGTGATCTGTGCGGAGTTTGCATGTTCTCCCGGTGTCTGCGTGGGTTTACTCCGGGATTTCTCCGGTTTCCCCCCACATGCCAAAAGCATGCAAGTTAGGTTAATTGGCATCAAACTGGGAATTCTAAATTGTCCTTAGGTATGACTGTGAGAGTGAATGGTTGTCTGTCTCTCTGTGTTGGCCCTGCGATGGACTGGTGATCTGTCCAGGGTGTACCCTGCCTCTCGCCCAAAGATGCTGGGATAGGCTCCAGCCCCCCCGCGACCCGAAAAGGATTAAGCGGAAGAAGATGGATGAATGAATATTCTAATTTTCTGAGAAACTGAATTTGGGGTTTTCATGGGCTGTAAGCCATAATCATCAAAATTAAAATAAACACTTGAAATATATCACTCTTTGTGTAATGACTATATAATATATGGGTTTCGCTGTCTGAAATGAGTGACAAAAAATATTGAACTTTTTCATGATATTGTAGAGGATGACTTTCACAAACGAGACTGAGTTTATTTCTCAGGAAAGGTTTATTGCGAGTCTACATCCTCTAACAAGCAAAGTATCTCAGCAAAGAGGCAGAACAATCATTCTTCACAGCTCTTATACTCTCCAGAGACACAAAACCCCCAACATCAAATATCACATCCCCAACCCACAGTCCTTCAGTAAACATATAGCCTCCGAGGCTCCTTGGCGTCTCCATTGTCTCTCAACTCCTCAGCCTCGGGGGCTCCTGCTGGGACATTCTCTCTGACTTCCCGTCTCTCAAGAAACCACTTCACACCTCCTGAGGTCTCTGCCGGGTCAGGTCCTCTTGGACGTTTAGACGTGAAGCCTCCATAGTATGCACAGTCATGCCTACTAAATATATGTGAGGGAAAATGCATACCATACATGCATACCATATATGCGCCCTAAATGCGCGCCATATAACCTCCCCCAAACGTCTAAATAAGGACAACTTACACCCCAGATGCATAGAATCATGATATATCACACAGAACGAAAAAAATTGGCACAACATATCACACATCCAACTGCTTGGGCTTCAACCTCCTGCCATATCTGCTGTGAGCAGGTCTCACTCTGCCTGTGGCTGTCTCTTGCATCTGTGGATCAGAGTCATTAGCACATCGTTGTGAAAGCTTAGAAGAGTGTCTCCCCGGTGGCCTGCCACGACAGGGGGCCCTGGCTACTTGCACCTGTTCATCAGCTAACACAAAAGCGGGTTTGAGTCTGTTAATGCAGACTAATTCCCTCCTGTCTCCCAAATCGAGCAAAAAATGCTTTTCCCCGGTTTCTAACACTCTGAACGGTCCATCATAAGGTGGTCTTAAACCCAACCTCTGTGCGTCGTGTCTAACAAAGACGAATTCTGCATTCTTTAAGGCTTTAGGCACAAAAACGCGTGGAAAACTGTGATGAACTGGACCGGGGAGGGTGTTTGATCCCGCGTCGCTCTGCAGCAGCTGAGCGGGGGGGCGATCTGGTGCGGGGTTCTCAGGAAGGAATTCTCCCGGTAACCGGAGAGGTTGGGCGAAGACTAGCTCGGCCGGAGAGGCTTGCAAATCTTCCTTAGGTGCTGAACGCAACCCCAATAAAACCCATGGAAGCTTATCAACCCAATTTGTGTCCGTGAGAGCCGCTCTGAGGGCTGCTTTCAATGACTGGTGAAAGCGTTGGCACAAACCGTTGGCCTGGGGGTTATACGCAGTTGTGCGATGAATTTTCACCCCCAGGCTGAGTGCCATGGATGACCAGAGCTCGGAAACAAATTGGGGTCCTCTGTCAGACGTTATGTCTGACGGGACTCCAAAGCGCGCGACCCAAGCCGTTAAAAAAACGCGCACAATGTCTGCTGCTGTGGTTGACGCCAGGGGAATCGCCTCTGGCCAGCGCGTAGTGCGGTCCACCATAGTTAGAAGGTGTGTGAACCCCTGTGACAGCGGGAGGGGTCCCACCAAGTCGACATGCACGTGGTCGAAGCGTTTGGCTGGGATGTGAAAAGGTTCTAGAGGGGCCCGCGTGTGCTTGTGTACCTTTGCCCTTTGACACGCTGCGCAGGCTGCGGCCCATTCTTTGACCTGTTTACGCAGCCCCGGCCAAACAAACTTCTCTCCCACCATTTTGATCGACGCGCGAACGCCCGGATGCGCCAGCGAATGTATTAAGCCAAAAATGCGGCAACGCCACGCAGCTGGGACCACGGGGCGGGGGCGCCCCGTGGGGAGATTGCAGATTAGGGGGGGCATATCTCTTTGATGCACCCTGTGCTCCAGCCTTAGCCCTGTTGGCCCAGACTGGAGCGCGTGCACGTCCGCATCGTTAACCTGCTCGGCGGCCATGGCTGCATAATCTAACCCAACGCAGACCGGGGCTGTGAGCGCTTCCGCGCCGCAAGCCTGGCCCAAGTCTACAGCCGCCGAGTCTGCCCCCTGGGGGCTTGGCAGTGCAACTGCGCGCGAGAGACAATCTGCCACCACATTGTGTTTGCCCGCCACGTGTTGAATGTCGGTGGTAAACTCCGAAATTGCGGCCAGCTGTCTCTGTTGTCAGCCCGACCAAGGCTCTGAAATTTTAGCCATTGCAAATGTTAATGGTTTGTGGTCTACAAACGCGGTGAAACGGCACCCTTCCAACCAGAACTGGAAGTGGCGGATGGCCAAATGCAGGGCTAAAAGCTCCCTATCAAACGCGCTGTATTTGCGCTCGTTATCGCGCAATGTTTTGCTGAAAAACGCAAGTGGCTGCCAGCTTCCTGCTACCAGTTGCTCGACAACCGCCCCCACTGCCACGTCGGAAACGTCCGTGGTTAGCGCCATACGAGCTGCTGGCACCGGGTGTGCCAATAACGCAGCGTTCGCGAGGGCCGATTTGACCTGTGAGAAAGCGCGCTCCCGGTCCGGGGACCACTCGACCTTAGTTGCAGGTTTTTGCTTCTTTAGTGCCGCGTACAATGGGTGCATGAGCCGCGCCGTGTTGGGGAGGAAGCAGTTATAAAAATTGACCATCCCCAAAAATTCTTGCAGTGCCTTAACTGTCTGCAGTTGGGGGAAATCCGTTATCGCGCGCACTTTATCAGGCAGTGGGACCGCGCCTTCTGGAGACACACGGTGCCCCAAAAAATCGATTTGCGCTACCCCGAATTGGCATTTCGCTGGGTTAATTATCAGCCCGTGTTCTGTCAGCCTCTGATAAACGGCTGTGAGGTGGCGTTCGTGTTCAACTTCGGATGCACTGGCTACCAAAATATCATCCAAATAAGCGAACACGAAAGGGAGGCCGCGCAGTACTGCATCCATCATGCGTTGGAACGTCTGCGCGGCGCCTTTGAGGCCGAAAGGCATGCGCAAAAACTCGAAAAGCCCGAAAGGGGTTATAACTGCCGTTTTGGGTATGTCTTGCGCGCGGACTGGGACTTGGTGATAACCGCGCACCAAATCTATTTTGGAAAAGATGCGCGCCCCCGCCAAATGTGCCGAAAAATCCTGGATGTGCGGAATCGGGTAGCGGTCGTGTGCTGAAGCATTATTCAATCTGCGGAAATCACCGCAAGGGCGCCACGAGCCGTCAGCCTTGGGTACCATGTGCAGGGGTGACGACCAAGAGCTGTTCGAGCGTCTAACAATGCCCAGTTTTTCCAAGTTGGCGAATTCCTCGCGCGCGATGGCCAGTTTAGCTGGATCCAAGCGCCGAGCTTTTGCAAAAACAGGGGGGCCAGAGGTAGTTATGAAATGCTCGACCCCGTGTTTGGCAACTGACGCTGAAAATGTTGGGACCGTGAGTGCTGGAAACCGATTGAGTAGTGCATGAAACTTACCACCCGCAGCTGTGACATTGGGATGTGCAGAAGGCAGGGCCACCCGAGCTGTGCAGGAGATAGAGTAGAAAGACAGTGCATTTACAATACGTCTATTAGCAAGATCAACTAACAAACTGTTTGAGCCTAAAAAGTCAGCACCTAGCATGTTGTTGCTAACTGCGGCTACGACGAAGGTCCACTCAAAGGTGCAGCCGTGGAGGGATAGGAGGAGCGTCTTATCCCCATAGGTTTTGATCGTGGAGCCGTTCGCCGCTAACACCAGGGGTCTGCTGGCAGGCGTCAGCATGTCCGCGTAGGCAGGCTTGACAAAACTTAGCTGGGAGCCTGTGTCCACCAGGAATTCTTTCCCTGAATTTGCGTCTGTCACGAAAAGCAGCTTGTTCTTCGTGCCGAGAGTCGCAGCTGCTAACGGCTCTCGGTCTTGGCGTTTCCCTGGCACTGGTATCGGCACGGTGGGGCGCATCTGCGCGCTCTCCTGGCGAAGTGTCGATGGTAGAAACAGAGGGTGTTGTCAGCTCCGCTCCTCCTGGCCTCTGCCGCTGCCGACATCAGTAGATCCGGCGCTGCAGCCTCTGGTCTCCCCTCGTCTCGTGGGGGTGCGTTCAGCTCTGCTGCTGCCGTCGTGGCTGCGTGCCGTCTATGGGCGTCGACGAGCCGCTGCGCCTCCTGGCCCAGCTCGTGGTAGTCACGGTTGTTGAGTAGCTGTGAGCTGGCCAGGGTGACTCTCACTGCTGGCGGTAGCGTTCTGAGAAAGAGGTGGGCAAAGATAAAGCTGTCGTCATCCTCGCCTCTCAGGCTCATCATCTTCGCCATCAGATCTGCCGGCCTGTCTGCTTCCCCTTCTGTCAGCGCCAGGAGCTTGTCTGCTCGCTCTCCCAGCGAGGGAGTGAAGGCTCGAATGAGGGCGGCTTTCAGTGCGCCATACTTGTCGTCTTGGGGCGGGTGGTTGGTCAGGCTCTCCACCCGCTGCACTGTGAGGCTGTCCAGCTTTGCGACGACATGGTAGAACCTCGTTGCGTCCGCTGAGATTCCCCGAAGGTGGAACTGCGCCTCCACAGTGGTAAACCAGGAGCGCGGGTTATGTTGCCAGAAATCGGGCAGCTGTAGTGTGGTAGCTGCGTTAACCCGGTTGGCCCCTGAAGAGTCCGGCGCGGAAAGCTCGCCGCCACCGGCCATGGTTTGTCGTAGGTCACCAGTGTAGAGGATGACTTTCACAAATGAGACTGAGTTTATTTCTCAGGAAAGGTTTATTGCGAGTCTACATCCTCTAACAAGCAAAGTATCTCAGCAAAGAGGCAGAACAATCATTCTTCACAGCTCTTATACTCTCCAGAGACACAAAACCCCCAACATCAAATATCACATCCCCAACCCACAGTCCTTCAGTAAACATATAGCCTCCGAGGCTCCTTGGCGTCTCCATTGTCTCTCAACTCCTCAGCCTTGGGGGCTCCTGCTGGGACATTCTCTCTGACTTCCCGTCTCTCAAGAAACCACTTCACACCTCCCGAGGTCTCTGCCGGGTCAGGTCCTCTTGGACGTTTAGACGTGAAGCCTCCATAGTATGCACCGTCATGCCTACTAAATATATGTGAGGGAAAATGCATACCATATATGCGCCCTAAATGCGCGCCATATAATTCTAATTTTTTGAGATGTACCTGTATACCGTTTGAGTCGGTACTGCAGAAGACCAGGGATCAAAACGCTGGTTGTCACAACACCGACAGCGAACAGTTGGCATGCTAGCGATTTAGCACACTTTACTCGCTTTTCTTCGCATTTTCAGAAGAAACGGAGTTCATCACCGCAAAGGTATTGTGGTTTGTTAATCGAGACAAACACTAGCACTGCCTATTTTTTTTTTTTAAACAGACGCGTAATGGCTTAATGAACTTAATGACATTTGCAGTATACAAGGGCAGATGGAAACTCTTTTTTTCAAAAGGGTGGGATTTGTGGGTCATGGATGTATAATTTCTTGTCAAACAGCACGTCACTGTGGAAATTAAGGTAAGCAAAACAGTACTATAATTGTCAGAGTGTTGATAGTAAATTACTGTTAGTAATTAATGGTTACATGAGCACCTTTGAAACAGAGTGATGCATAACCAGTGAAACTGGAATACGGTTATCATGGAATGTAGTAACTCCTGGTATCCCTATTGTCCAATCAGATTGCTCGGTCAGAATTAACTGTTGTATAAAGTGATATAATGTACAGCTTTTCAACGAGCTTTGAACTCTTATTTATGCACAATATTTAAAAAACTGGAAGAGAAATGTGGGAAAAATATTTAGAATATGAAGAGTTTGTTTTGCAAAAACGGGTAAGTCCAGTTGGTTTCATAATGAGGAAAAACAACTTTTTCATCTTTTGGTTTATGTGCTAGTATTTCCAATTCAGCTTCTAAGACATGGTCACTTGAAATATGAGTATCTCAGACATAATAAAGCAAAAAATTGAACATCAACTCATTGTTAGTTTTTGGCAGTTTGTGAGTACAAAAACAGATAAGTCCACAAAACATACTTTTGCAGAAACAGACATGTCCCAAAAACCATGCTAGTTTGTCTGGTGACTGTGCCACTGGTTCATCTGCTTCATCAAAATTATCCATAAAATGCAACAAAATTGTAAAAAAAAAAAAAACTGGCAGGGAAATCGTGCAAAGCGAGCAAACCCAAGTAGGGGTCTCTGCAGAATGCTGCCGCAGCAGATAGACACATGATTGGCTGGTCTCAGCATTTAGACACGTGATTGGCTGATCCTCGCTGCACCATTGAGTCATGTCACCCAAATACCAAGCGCTGATTTGCTGTGTGTGGAGTTATCTGGTTTTGTAAAAAAAAAAAAGAAAAGATAAAAAGAGTTAAAAGTTAAAAAGAAGCAGACTTGTAGACTCGGTTGGGACAAAAATTGAAATTATGAACAGACCCTTCAGCACCCTGCTTCACTTTTTCCTGCTGTCTTCACTGTGTGAGCATAAGCTCCACCTCCTTCGATGGGCATCCATAGGGACAGAAGAACCGGGACTTTACATAATTGAAAATATTGGCAGATTATGTAAAGAAACGTGTGTAAACTCAAGCTGTGACTTATTGAGGTATTTTTTTAATGTACGATTAATAGAGTTGGCTGTTATTACAGGCCTAGGACTGTAGGCCAACAAGCCATCAGATAATCCAGTGCCAAGCCTATAAATCAGTGCGTCGTCAATTATTACCAAAGTTACCACAAAAGTCTTTAATATTTTTGCTTCCAAAATGGTCACACTGGGTTTAAATGTGCATTTTTTGTAACCATTTTTACCACAACACATTGGCAAAGTTTTCATAATTTGGAGCATTTGTTGTAACATAACGGAAACAGTTTTTCCCCCTCCCTCCAACCACTCCCAAATTATTACTCTGTATAGCTGTCGTGGGCAACATTTTTTCCCAAGTGATTAGTAGAAGAAGCCAAATTTATTGTCATTCAGTCCATACAGCCAATCATGTACAGTAGAACAAAATTACGTTTCTCCTATCTACAATGTTAATCACATCTAGAATCAGCCACTGCCATGCAAGGCGCCACCGCAAACGACAACACAAGACTGAGGTCACACAAGTCTCTCAATTCAACAATGTCTGTTTGGCTTTTAGGCATGCAAGTTGACCTTGAAATCATGGACCTTGGAGGACGTTCTTTTGTTTACATCATCCAGGTCCAGAAAGATCTTCTGATAAACCTCAAAGGTGTATTTCAATTTCTTTGGGTAGCTTAGTTCCAGGGCATACATAAGGCCCATCAGGTAGGCACAAGCATGTGCAACATCACAAATACCAAAAAGGACCTCTGCTCCCTCGATGGCTGTTCCTGTTTGTTTGTTGGTGCCTTTGCTGACTACAAAGATGCTGAGCACAAGTGTAGTCAGGGCCTCTTGGATGGCTGCAGCATCGTCATCAACAATTAACTGACTTGGATAAAGTAAGGGAAGTGCCGGCATATTTGTTGAATGAGCTGAAGCATGATTGCAGTGGAAATGTCACTGACAAAAAAATTGTCTTTTTCTCATTATTTGAATTGGCTGACTGCACATTTTACCAGTTGTCTGGTTCATAGGTCACTAATTAAACACATTGTGTTGGATTTGAGTTAAATGACTGCAATTGGCCTTGAGGTTTCTGAGTGTAAAGGTGCCTCTGACTCTTAGATGGGTGTTTTGCTTTTCATTTTTTGGGCATGAGGGACATGGTTGACATGATTTTATTGCCTTACTTTGCCCATGTGTGCTCTACACTGAAATGCATTTTACCAGGTGCTTTAAGAAGTGCAGTTTATTTCTGCTGCTGTTTTTGAGATATATTTGCTTTTAAACTGCAGTTGGACTTGAAACTGTCCAAGTCATTAACAGCATTACTCATCTTTAATTAGAGAAATTGTAATTGTGACTCTTGAGTATTGTTTATGCAGCCATACAGAAAATGATAGATGTGCAAACTCTTGTGACTCAGCTGGGGAATGCTGGGCGGCAAAGTAAATCAAAACTCAATTACAAAGAAAAAGTATTAAATAAGACAATTATTCCATCATTTTAATGGAGATTTTAAGAGTTGTGTAATATTTTAAATAACTTTTTCAAATGGCGTCATCATTGTGTGCTGCAAAATACTAGTGAGAAAACATGTTATTAATGTTATCAATGAGGTCTTGGTGTACTGCTGTGCCAGCAGGTTGCCAAGCTGTCTGGACATCATTGATGTTGGCAGCAGCATCATTATCATAAAGGTCCTCTATATCTTTTCTGGGTAATTAATTCGGTATGTACAAAACTGACAACACATTTCAAAATGAACGCTCCTGGTTTTAAAATAGCATCAGTAACATATGCTTAGTCTCAATCATAGATGGGCTCAGCATACTGTTATCTGTTGTCTCTCCACCAGCTGCCTGCGCCACCCACTAAATGCTCCGATGGGGAAATATTGCATCTGTAATCACTTTTCACTTGTGTGCACTGTGCAGATAATTCTCTGTTTATCCTTTTGCTGGTGATGCTCATCCTTTGCTTATTGCTTCCAAATTTAATGACATGCTTATCTATCTCTCTAATTAGATTGGGGAAAAACTTTAAAACAACAATGCAGTATTATTGCAAGGAATAACATTGTTTAAAATGTGACATTTTTATCTATGAGGGGGGCAGCTTTGCAGTTCAGTGGTCTGGTTTTGCAGTGCTGAAAACTGCTACGCAAATTCACATCATAGTGGTTAAGCAGTGGCCACCGCTGTGGTTTTGGGGAAAGCATGCCAGCATGTTAACCTCGAAGTGATCATCTGTGAAAAATGTGCCTAATTTGTCTGAAACGGCTTGTGAATTAAATGAGCTACCCTTTGTTACAACTTCCCAGTGAAATTGTTGCTGCCATTACTACAATCCTATTTTATTAGTTTTTAAAAATATAGAAAAATCTATAAAGGTGAGTTTAAAAACATTTTTTTATTCCACTCACAACTCCAAAACACTTCAAGAAGCATTTATAGGGCTTAGATTTTCTCTTGTAGAGTATAGATCTGTTCCAGCTAGTGTGCCAAAGTTGCAGTTTCCTCAATGATGGAAAATGCAGTTTGAAAAAGTATTCATGGTATCCCTACTGTAAGCGGGTCAAGTGCTGTAAGCAAATATTTTTCAGCCCTGTGTGCATTTCTAGAGTTTAATTTACGTTTCAAAAAAAAAATTATATATTTTTTTTTAATGAATTTTCATTTGCAAGGTGTTAAATTTCTTTAGACAGATGGGGCAGATTTACTAAGTCAGGGCAAATTGGCGAGTACACAATTTAGACAGAGCACCTAAGGGAGTGGCCAATTTTTGCCAGTGATCTACTATCAACACGCAAAATCATGAGCACAGACGCAGTCACTTCATTTCAATAATGACCAACCATTCGCCAAGAGCACTGCAAAATTGCGCACAGGCACACCTGAGGGAGCGGGTCATCAACACAGGCGCAGCCAGTTCAGAGGAGCATAATATACAGTGGTGTGAAAAAGTATTTGCCCCCTTCATGATTTCTCATTTTTTTGTGTGTTTGTCACACTTAAATGTTTCAGATCATCAAATAAATTTAAATATTAGACAAAGATAACACAAGTAAACACAAAATGCAGTTTTTAAATGAAGGTGTTTATTATTAAGGGAAAAAATATCCAAACCTGCATGGCCCTGTGTGAAAGTGATTTCCCCCTAAACCTAATAACTGGTTGGGCCACCCTTAGCAGCAAATATTCATAAATAATCACAAATAAGTGCAGTCTTGACAACTAAGAATTTGGTCTTTTTTGGCATCAAACCTCTTTTGTCTTGTTAGGAGCACACAGCCATATAGCTTTTAGTCACTTGCATTCACTTCTTGAAGAAAAAACCATAAAGGTTTCCATACTTGAACCTGTTGTTGGATAACTTATCTCTTTATTTTTGAGTGTTTCTCAGCTGGTGCATCTCACTACACAACCATAGTGGTGTTTGGCTGGTGGCTGCAGTTCTTCACCCCATCAGTGCAGCTAAGATGTCCCAGGTTTTCTGAGGCATGCAACTCCGCTGTTGGCCGGCTGTCACTTAACCCAGTTTGCATCTGCACAAATCTAGCGGCAGATGCAGGCCAGCAGGGATGCACAGTTGTTTTGCAGGGTGTTCTCTGTGGTCAAAATTGTCTGCTACTCTGGACCCATCTCTAAACCGGACAAACCTGTCTCCCTTTTGATTAAATTCGAATGGGGGAAAAAATGGTTCAAGAAAATCTGCTCCAATAAGTTGAGCTGAATAAATGCTTGATATCTGCTGAGGAAATGATTATTACAGATTGCAGTTATTATTAACCACAGTATCTGTGATTGTCTATTCCTTGAATAATTCTTCTAAAAAAAAAAATAATCTTGAATTGGATATTATGTTTCTTCTAATTATCAAGTTTAGAAATTATAGCTGTATAAAGTACTTTTTGTACCACCTTCAGTTCAGTACTGCTGGGAATTTCTCCCACTATTGAGCAACACCAGTGTGTGTACCATGGATTGCTCTTTTACTAATTGACTCAAATCCAGCAGTAACGGTAAATAAAAACAGAAAACGCTAACAGACAGATTACCCGTTGGGGATAATCAAGATTACTTGGACTCTTGAACTTTAACGGTGCACTATGTAGGCAATGAAAGCACCATAGGTGCGGATGCCTCTGCGTATGGCATTATTAGGCTGTGTGCCCACAGAGTGTGTAAAAATGCTCTTGACCCATTTTTGTGGGCGCTTCATAGGTGCTGTAAATAAAGGTCTCTGCCCGTGTCCTAGCAAACGCTTGATCTGTCACTTGAAGCGTGCCATCAGCGATTAACACATTTTGCTATTAAACACTACTAACTGCACTAAACCTCATCAAACTGGTAAGAAAATCGACATCCTTTAGAGCTTTTGCTGTTAAATATTGATCATGGTGTACTTTTAGCCTGATTCTGATCGGCTGGTTACAGAGTTGTCCTGCTGATGAGCGCTGTAGCGCTCCAATAGTTGAGCTTTTTTCATTCAACTTTAAGCACCCTGAGTGCAGTGACAAATGAAAAGATCTCTTACGGTCAGAATGACGATAACATATACTACTCACAAAAAGTTAGGGATATTTGGCTTTCGGGTGAAAATTATGGAAAATGTAAAGTTCATGCTACAGTCATTTCATATCATGAAAGTAGGGCATTTAAGTAAAGGCATGCAAGGGTGATTTCAACATCTCAAACAGTTTATTGAAACAAAAGCCAACAACAGTGGTGAGTATACCACAACAAAAAATGTCCATGTCTCAATAATTTGTCATGTGCTCTTGAGCATCAATTACAGCTTGACAACGACGTCTCATGCTATTCACAAGTTGACTTATTGTCTGCTGAGGCATGACATTCCCATCTTCTTGAAGGGCAGCCGTCAGGTCATTGAGATTGTGGGGTGCAGAGTTACGAGCCTCTCCACAGCAATTCAGCTGATCCCATAGGTTTTCAATGGATTCTGGTCTGAAGAAAGTACAGGCCCCTCCATTTGAGGTACCCCAGCTTCCAGCGGCCATTCCCTAATCAGTCCCTCCAGGATTTTGCTGGATTTTTTTAAAATTTTATTTTATTTTTTTTTAATTATTGCGATAAGTTGCGGGGCTTTCGTTGTATTTGCCTGAATCGCACGTTGGCTCATCTCCAAACTGGAGATTCACAGCTTTAAAGCTCATTGACAAGATGTAGTTGTGACTTTTACCTCTAAAGATGCATAAAATGTTATAACAATAGCTGTAGTATTTGATTCGCTCATTTGATTGTGGTTTTATGGCATCTGTCTTCACACGCGTTCCCGAGGTGAGGGGTGCATTCAGGCAGGCGGACATTTTCCATTACAAACCCGGCACTTCATACACGCGGTCATTACGGAGATGCGAGGAGATGTTCACCAGCGGGCTGGAGGAGACGGAGGAAGGAACAATGTAGGAAAACTTGCAGGTCATTTTTTTTTATCACACTGTTTTTTACTAATGTGCTCTGTACACCACATTCCAAATTATTATGCAAATGATATTTGTCTCTGATTTTTGTAAATAGTCGATGCAAATGAGTATAATTTTCAAGTCATCAACCGTTAGAGCATAATTCAAATTTTATTGAACAAATGACTATTTTTTTGCAAAATAAAAAAAACCCCTCAAAATGCACTGTTCCAAATTATTATGCATAACAGAGTTTCAAAATATTTATTGGTTGTAAAGAACTGAAAATGGTCATATGTTGAATTTGCAGCATTAGGAGGTCATACTTACTAAAATCAAAAGCTATTTCAATTAAAAACATCTTAGGCTAAAATACATGTTAACATAGGACCCCTTCTTTGATATAACCTTGACAATTCTTGGATCCATTGAACTTGTGAGTTTTTGGAGAGTTTGTTTGAATTTCTTTGCAAGATGTCAGAATAGCCTCACACAGCTGCTGTTTTGTTGTGAACTGCCTCCCACTCTCATAGATCTTTTGCTTGAAGATGCTGTAAAGGTTCTCAATAGGGTTGAGATCAGGGGAGGATGGGGGCCACACCATGAGTTTCTCTCCTTTTATGCCCATAGCACCCAAGGACACAGAGGTATTCTTCGCAGCATGAGATGATGCATTGTCATGCGTGAAGATAATTTGGCTACAGAAGGCATGGTTTTTCTTCTTGTACCATGGAAGAAAGTGGTCAGTCAGAAACTCTATATACTTTGCCAAGGTCATTTTCACACCTTCAGGGACCCTAAAGGGGCCTACCAACTCTCTCTCCATGATTCGGACCCAAAACATGACTCCGCCACCTCCGTGATGACATTGCAGCCTTGTTGGGACATTGTGGCCATCCACTACTCCATCCATCTGGACCATCCAGGGTTGCACGGCACTCATCAGTAAACAAGACTGTTTAAAAATTAGTCTTCGTGTATTTCTGGTCCCACTGCAACCGTTTCTGCTTGTGAGCATTGGTTAGGGTTGGCCGAACAGTAGGTTTATGCACAACTGCAAACATCTGTAGGATTCTACACCTTGAAGTTCGTGGCACTCCAGAGGCACCAGCAGCTTCAAATACCTGTTTGCTGCTTTGTAATGGTATTTTAGCAGCTGCTCTCTTAATCCGATGAATTTGTCTGGCAGAAACCTTCCCCATTATGCCTTTATCTGCACAAACCCGTCTGCTCTGAATCTGCCACAAATTTCTTCACAGTATGGTGATCATGCTTGTGTTTTCGTGAAATATCTAATGTTTTCATACCTTGTCCAAGGCATTGCACTATTTGATGCTTTTCAGCAGCAGAGCGATCCTTTTTCTTTCCCTTATTGCTTGAAACCTGTGGCATGCTTAGTAAAGAGGAACAGCCTTCTTAAGTAGTTTTCCTTTAATTGGGTTCACCTGGCAAACTAATTATGATAGGTGTCTGAGATTGATAGCGATGATCCAAAGAGCCCTGAGACACAATACCATCCATGAGTTTAATTGAAAAACAAAACATTGAATGTTTGACACTAAAATCCTCTTTGCATAATAATTTGGAATGCAGTGTATATATATACCTGCTGTAAAGATGGACGTGAACACGGTGCAGCACCGGATTTGATTGGTCGGTCTCATGACATACACGTTTGAGTGCTATTCAGGGACAGATTTGATTGGTGAAATTGGTGGAAGTTGACGGCAATTGGCCATAATTGCGGGGAAGTTGAGGTGATTGGACAAAATTCAAATTATGCAGGACCTGCTGAATTCGCAGGAATTGGTAGAATCCCAACATCGTGAAATCCTGGAGGGACTGCCTAATGATGCAACCTCAATGAGCTTGAGCATCGCTGTCTATGAAGATGAAATTAGGCCTGTGTTGTTCATGCAGGGGTGCAATGACTGGATTAATAATGTTATTCAGGTAGTATCGGCTTGTCACTGTACCATTCACAAGGTGTAGGGCACTTCTATGTGGACTAGACACACCTGCCCAGACTGTAACACCACCACCACCAAAGGCTCGTCTGGTGACAACAGTGACTAATGGATAGTGCTCTCCTTGACGTCTCCAGCATTGTTGGTGGCCATCATTTCTGCTCAACATGAATCGACTTTCATCAGAGAAGAGCATTGAGGCCCACTGGTCCCTTGTCCAGCGTAAATGCTCCCTGGCCCATGCAAGATGATGATACCTGTGCCTGGTGTGGTCAGGTACCCTTGCAGGTCATCTAGCATGCAGACCACGCTGATGTAAATGGTTTTGAATGGTCTGATATGACACTTGGGTGCCTCTCACCTCCCTTAAATGGACCTGGAGCTGAGTGGCATTCATCATCCGCAGGGCACTGTTCACAATGAAGCAGTCATTGGCGTGGGATGTGGCCAAAGGACGTCCACTTCCATGCCTTTCTCTGACTGTTGCAGTATCTCTGTTGCAACCTGCTGATGACACTCCAAGTTCAGTGGCCACTTCCCTCTGAGAACATCCTGTTTGAAGCCTTGCAATGGCGAAGTACTGTTGATCAATTGTTAGGTGCCATCTTGGCCTCATGATGTCAAAATGGGAACAGTATGATGAAGAGGACTGTTTAAATACCAATTCTAATTGAACCAGAAAATTTATGGATTGATTCATGGAGCCAACACCTGTAGTGAATTTTGCTGTTAAACACCTTGTTAGAGAACAGGAAGTTATGCACAAAGTACTGAAACATTAAACAGTTGGACATGTGCATTCCAAAGGTTAGAGACGGTCAAATTAAGTTCACCGAGAAAGGTTATAGTGCATTTTAGGTGCATCCTGAAATTTCACCCGAAAGCCAAATATCCCTAACTTTTTGTGTAGTGCATATGAAAACTTTACTATGGCCAACTTAATGTTCTATAATAAAGCTGCAGTGATATCCCGTTGTGACCTTTTCAGGTCTCAGTTGTGATTTGACACACATTTCTGAAATGAATAATCATCAAACAGTCTGCATTTTACATAATCACATTCCCAATATTGTTGGCAGTTACTCTGGGGTTCCTGTTTTACAAGCATATTGAAGACATGCAGGTCATTCATAATTAATGGGGCTAAGGGTGTACTTCTGCTAATTGCTACAGCTGCTTCCCAGGGTAAAAACGGTAGTGTTCTTCCCTTTTTACATGTGCAAAAATATAGATGACTAACAAATTGATGTATAGTTTTATGGTTGTTTGTCAACTGTATTTTCAATTTATTCTCAGTGGAAATTCATATTTCTTGGCTCTGGCATGGACAAATCTGATGCTGAACATGCATATCTTGTGAAAATTAGCTCTCAGGCTAACATTGACATTGGGGGGTGAGATTGTCCTTCCTGTAATTGCAAGTATTAACACTGAAGTGGAAAATGTTGGTAATTTAAATTCAGCAATTTATTTTTTTTCTTTTTAAATAAGATAATTAGAGTAATTTGATAAGAGATTTAACTGATTATTCATCTTATGTTAATCAAGGCAGCCATTCATCATTTCATTACTTGGTGTGTATGGTTGACTTCTCCAAGTCTTTCAGCCAAGACACTCAGAGCTGGTCACAGTAGCTTTTTAATCATTTAGAATGACTCACAGCCACTTCACTCCAAATCATTTCAGTTTTTTTCCTTGCAACATCCATCCCCAAGTACACACTTTTGACCACGCTGGTTTAAAACGAGGCTGGAAAAATGCTGGTGGGGAAACCAATGTACTTTCTGTGCTTTGTGACAACGGTGATTAATGTCCAGGCAATAAGGCATTTTTACTGAAGGGCATCTGCTGCTAAACTGGAGAACGTAGTCATATCAATAAATGTTCTGTGTCCTACTGTTGCCACATTCTCGCCCCCCCCCATATAAAATAAATTTAAAAAAAAAAAAAAAACTTGCCCAATGTGATACTGTGTCAGCTTTACTTACAGCTGAGCTGTCAGTCAATGCTGCCCTGTGGAGAGTGGAGACAATAGAACTTTTAGGCTCCCTTTTTTCTGCTCTGTGCTATTGTGGGTCAACAGACCACGTGTGTTTTGCTTTGTGCTGCTCACTAGGACGTTTTCGTTCCTTTTCACAGGCTACATTCAAGATTGTCGTCTTCTGAGGCAAGGTTTTTTTTGTTTTTTTTAAAGCCCCCAAAAGTAGGCTATCTCATGCATGAGGCTCATTTTCCCTTTCTTGAATTATGGCGACAATCACAGAAGATACAGGATTACGGTGTGCATGTTTTATCAAGCTCAATGTGCTCTGCAGAATGCAAAATAAGCTTGTTGAATGAGAGTCTAGGTGTGTTTGATGAATTACATTTTAACCTTTACATAAATTATATTTGTGTGGTGTTGAACAGCTGTACCAAAGTGAAGACTAATTGTGATCCAGTGAGTGGAAGTTGCACCTTTTGTGTGTGGGTTAGTTGTAATTTAAAACTAGGTCGCTGCAGGATTATGTGATATTTTACACATTCTTAACTGATACCGAGCTTTTGACTATCAGCAGAATACATGTTTTAGATTTAATAGATGTAGAATGTAACATTTAGCCTAACATGAAGTCATGGTGGATGTTTGGATTTTGTTGATATTGTTCTGGTTATTGGGGATGCAAATATGACCATGAAAAGCTTTACCTGTCCATTTAAATTATCAGATAGTTTTAGCCAATTGATCATATTATTCTTACTCATTTCACTGTAGTACACTCACTTTTTTGTTTTTTTTTCCGGTTCTGCCAGACCGGCGGCGCCACACAAGTTGGATGCCGTTTGCAACTGCCCTTTTCTTATCTTCCTTCTTCTTTCTACACCTTTCACTATATATATATATCACGGACACACAGATCGCCCCAAGGGTCTCCCGAGTTGGCGGACAGAGCCACTGTTTGCAGTGGGGGACGAATACAGCAGGGAAGAGCCAGCTAGCTGGCTAGCTAGCTCCAACCGCCACCCAGTGCTAATGGAGAAGCTCGACATGCCGAGGAACTGTGGCGAAAACGACGTGGGTGCCGGGCTGGAGTTTAGGCGGCGTGCAAGAAATATAAGACAGAATAATAAAGAGCGATGGCAAGAACCAAGCAGACTGCCCGTAAATCTACTGGAGGAAAATGCCCCCCAGGAAGCAGCTAGCCACCAAGGCTGCTCGAAAAAAAAAAAAAAAGCGCTCCGGCCACCGGCAGAGTGAAGAAGCCTCACCGTTACAGGCCCGGTACCGTGGCTCTGAGAGAGATCCGTCGCTACCTGAAATCCACGGAGCTGCTCATCCGTAGGCTGCCCTTCCAGCGCCTGGTGAGGGAGATCGCTCAGGACTTCAAGACCGACCTGCGCTTCCTGAGCTCCGCCGTCATGGCTCTGCAGGAGGCCAGCGAGGCCTATCTGGTGGGTCTCTTCGAGGACACCAACCTGTGCGCCATCCACGCCAAGAGGGTCACCATCATGCCCAAAGACATCCAGCTGGCCCGCCGCACCCGTGGAGGGAGAGAGAGCTTAGACTTTCTGCTGCACATTCACCAACCATAATGCTCTGCACTGTGCGTCATATATATAGTAATATGTACATATGTATACTAGCTGTTCTTGTTTTTTTTCTTGCCTTCTGATTGTTGCTCTGAGTGTTGCTATCCCTGTGCTGTTGCAATCCTGGAATTTCCCCATTGTGGGACTAATTAAGGCTTATCTTATCTTATCTTATCTTAAAATCTAGTTAGGCATAGGGCTGGGCGATAGGAAAAAAAATTCCAGTCACAATTTTTTTCCATATTGATCCATATCGATACATATTGCGATATGAATCAAATTACTATTTCTGTCAAGCTTCAAGGTTCGTTTTTATTCCTAAGCGAGATGTGAAGCTATAGTTGCTATGATTAATTTTAAATATTTATTTTCTATCAGAAGTTGAACTTGACAAATGTAGTGTAGAACATTATACAACTGTATTTCAAATAATTATAAAACATAAAATTTCAAATGATTATAAAACAAAATACAAATATTTTATGATATTCTGCTCATCAACTTACCAATATCTGAGTGAGGTACATGCCCCAACCACTGCAGCCTTTGTCCCACTGTCTGTCGTGATGCAGACTTGTTTGTCTTCACTCAGTCTCCAGGATGCAAGTGCTTCAGTCAGTCCTAAATGACTTCACTTGTATGGCCTTCAGGAAAGTTTGAAGACATTTGTTTTTCAAATTCCACTCTTGATCAATGAAGTGGGCAGTGAGGCTCATATGTAGTTCAAATGTGTGACTTGACCACAACTCTGACGACGTAGCGAAATATGGCAGACTTTGCAGCTCCTTTTCAACAGTTTCTCTGCATTCTGTGTACAGCTGGGAAAGTGCTTTCTGGGAGAAATACAGGTACATCTCAAAAAATTAGAATATCAAAGTTCAGTATTTTTGGTCACTCATTTCAGAAAGTGAAACCCATGTAAGATAAGCCTTTATTAGTCCCACAACGGGGAAATTCCAGGATTGCAACAGCACAGGGATAG
Organism: Pholidichthys leucotaenia; assembly: GCA_020510985.1. Taxonomy (NCBI): domain Eukaryota; kingdom Metazoa; phylum Chordata; class Actinopteri; order Cichliformes; family Pholidichthyidae; genus Pholidichthys; species Pholidichthys leucotaenia. Next base: position 108,933,950 of record CM035837.1, read on the forward strand.
CAACACTCAGAGCAACAATCAGAAGGCAAGAAAAAAACAAGCAAGCAAGAGCAGCTAATATACATATGTACGTATTACTATAAAATATATATATATATATACACACACACACAGACACACAGTGCAGAGCATTGTAGCTAGATGGAATAAATATGTAAATATATAAACACCCACAGTACGGAGCATTGCAGCTAGGTGGAATAAATATGCAAGTATATAAACACACACAGTGCGGAGCAATGTAGCTAGATGGAATAATATGTAGATATATAAATATATAAACACACCCAGTGCTGAGCATTGTAGCTAGATGGAATAAATATGTAAATATATAAACACACACAGTGCAGAGCATTGTTGCTAGATGGAATGAAACAGCATAACCGTCTACTTAGTTATCCTACATGGTATGATTATGTGCCCATACATATTCTCACCCTCCATAGCGACCGGTATGTTCCTAGTTGTATGCCGGAGGGGACCATTGTGTAAGTCTATTGCATCTTTTGCATTCAAAAAACTATTAGTTTGTTACGTCTTTTTGCTATCTCTGCGAGCAGCCCTGCTTAGGTTGTACAGTCTGACAGCCGTTGGTAGGAAGGACCTACGAAACCTCTCGGTTGTGCACCTGGGATGATGTAGTCTGCTGCTAAATGAGCTCCTCAGTGCATTCAGTATATCCTGAATGCACTGAATGCACAATGTATTAGATAGATTCATTACAGAGAGTGATATATTTCAAGTGTTTATTTTAATTTTGATGATTATGGCTTACAGCCCACGAAAACCCCAAATTCAGTTTCTCAAAAAATTAGATTACATAAAATTAATTTTAAAAAAATGTTTTTTTAATAGAAATGTTGGCCGGGACTTCCGGTTATGGCCGCCGCATAGAAAGACGTGCTTCCCTCTACTCTGCTCCTAAAAAAAATAAATAAATAAAAAAAAAAAATCGGCAAATAACTCTCTCAATTGGAACAAAAACTATCCCAGCGTTTGGGCGAGGACATGCTGGTAAAGCCTAAGGCTGGGAAATCAGGTGGAGGAAAAACTGAACCGCCGAAACAGTCCAAATTAACGGACTTTCACGTCTGTGACACAGCAGAGAAATCCCCAGATATGGCAGAAAAAGCTAGCGGAGGAGCGGTGACTGCTGACGACGGCACAGGTGCGGTGCTCGCTGCCATTAGTTCAATGAGAGCAGACTTCTCCACTAAACTTGACGGGATTATTGCAGCGATTGAAGGAATAAAAAAGGAGTTAAGCGACTGTATGGAACGGGTGTCGCAGGTGGAGCTCCGAATTTCCAGTGCTGAGGATGACGTCACCGGCCTACAATTAAAGGTGCGCACATCGGAATTAAAAAAATAAACGTCTGGAAGATAATGTTCTGGATTTAGAATCCCGGTCGAGACAGAACAACCTGAGGCTGGTGGGTCTCCCGGAGAGAATGGAGGGTCTGGATCCATGTTCCTTTTTGGAAAAGTGGATCCCTGAAGCACTGAACAACGCGGAGCTGCAGTCATCAGTCGTTCTGGAAAGCGCCCACCGAATTGGCCCACCGAGAGATAACAAGGCAGCACCGAGGACGCTGATTATGAAGTTCCTCAGCTACAGAGACAGGATGACGATCTCCAACGCGGCGCGAGCCAAAGGAGAAATTAAATACCAGGATCAACAGGTGCGGTTCTATCCAGATTTGGCCACAGGAATCCAACAATTAAGGAAACTGTTCGACCCCGCCCGTAAAGAGCTCTGCAACCTTGGGATTCGTCATGGAGTGATTTATCCTGCAAGACTGTTGGTCACGTATAAGGGCAGAACCCACATCTTCAAGACCCCTGAGGAGGCGCAGGAGTTCATCAAGAAGATCCAAGAAGAGACTGGTGGGAGCTAAGCATGAACAAAATATAAGGTAGAATATTTAAGCATTTGCACAGGCATCTGACTGATCTGAAGCATATAGCAAGTTTACAAAATATAGATTGTATTATATATTAAAAAAAAACAAACCCTATGATGTACAAAGTTGCTATAAAATTTAGGAGTTAAGTTGGAAAACTACAGAAGAGAGTTAATGTTACGTCATTAAAAGCAGTAGAGTTAGGGTGATTGAGAGGAGAAAGAGTGGTTTTGACTGATCCTCGCGGGTGTGGAGCAGTCAATGGCTATAGCCGGAGACAGAATTTTTTTTTTTGATTTTGGGGGGATTACCACGAATGTGGGAAGGGGGAATTTGTTTGTGTGTAGTTTGTAGGATGAATGTTCAACCACTCATGTTTTTGCTTCTCTGTGTGAGCATGTTTACATTGCGAGGTAATCTCAAACTCTTTATTGATCATAGACCAAAGCGTTAATCTCAATTTAACCTCATGGAATTGCAGAGGTCTACAAAATTTAAAAAAACTTAAACAAGTTATGAATAAAATAAAAGACATGGGTTCAAAAATTGTGTTTTTACAAGAAACTCATCTAATAGAGGAGGATGTAAAAAGAATTAGGAGAAGATGGCAAGGAAGTGTATTCACCTCATCATTTTCATCCCGAGCCAGGGGAGTTATGACTCTCATACATAAATCAGTCCCATTCCAAGTGGAAAAATGTAATTGGAGACAAATTTGGAAGATATCTAATCATTCAAGGATCTTTGTTATTAGAAAATATAAATTTGGTGAACTTATACAGTCCCAATATAGATGATCAAAATTTCTTTACTAATTTATTCCTTATTTTATCTTCACTTACAGGGCAACATATAATAGCAGGGGATTTTAATTGTACATTGAATCCCGGTATAGATAGATCAACAGGACTGGACTGTACGCACAATGGATGCAGGATGATCATTAATCATTTTATGAAAGAATTGAGATTGCTAGATATATGGAGAGAAATGAAACCACAAGTTAAAGCCTATTCTTGTTATTCTGTTATCTACAAGACATTCTCACGTATTGACTATTTTTTGATCTCCACAAAATTAAGGTCCAAGATTCAAAACTGCTTCTATGATAATATTGTGATTTCTGATCATGCACCCTGCTGTCTAATATATGTAGATAAGAAATTGACAAAGGAACCAGGTAGGTGGCAATTTCAGCATAAATGGCTTCAGGATGAGGAATTTGTTAAGTACATAGAAAAACAGATGAGTTCTTTGATATCAATACTACACAAACATCAGCATGTATAAAGTGGGAAGCTTTCAAAGCTTTTATTAGGGGGCATATTATTAGTTATACAGGTTCAAAATCTAAGAAGACTCGAGAGGAGAGAGTCCAATTGGAACATAAAATAAAAATTCTTCAAGAAAAAGTGTATGCAGGAAGTGACCCAAAGTTAGAGAACGAATTACTGATTCTGAGAGCTGAATATGACAAAAAATCAGCGAATAGAGCTGCCTCGAGTCTTCTAAGATTGAAGCAATCTTTTTATGAACAAGGTGAAAAATCAGGGAAATTATTGGCATGGCAGATTAAACAATTAGAATTTAAAACACCAATTACCAGTATTATAAGTAACGGACAGCCAGTTGTAGATCCTTTAGAAATTAATAGTGCCATTAGAGATTATTATGAAAAATTATATAATACAAAAAATGAAACTGACTTAATCCGTCCAAAAACCCATTTAGTTTTGTTCTCTATACCGTGTATTCCAAATGAAAACAGGGAGATACTGGAGTCTAAAATTAGTCAAGAAGAAGTTGGGTTAGCCATTGATAATATGAAGTCAGGAAAAAGTGCAGGACCAGATGGTCTTCCAGTTGACCTCTATAAAAAATTTAAGAATAAATTAATAAAACCATTTTTGGAAATGGTTTTAGAAGCATTTCAAAATGGTAATTTACCACCATACATGAATAATGCCTTCATTGTACTGTTGCCAAAACCAGGTAAACCCTCTAATAAATGTGAAAATATGAGACCAATAAGCCTATTAAATGCTGACCTTAAGATAATCTGTAAAATTTTAGCAAGACGACTACAAGAAATATTACCAAATATTATTAACAGAGATCAGAATGGCTTTATAAAGGGAAGACAAGGCTTCCATAATGTAAGAAGACTATTTAATATTATCTATTCTAATAAAGAAGCACCGGATACAGCTCTCCTATCATTGGACGCCGAAAAGGCCTTTGATAGGGTCGAATAGCCCTTTCTTTTTGAAGTTTTACAAAGGTTTGGAATTGGAAATAATTTCATAAAATGGGTTCAGATAATATTCAATAATGCTACAGCAGAAATCCTAACAAACAGCAATATTTCAAAATCAATAAATATCAATAGAGGATGTCGACAAGGCTGCCCACTTTCACCTTTACTGTTTACTATGGCAATTGAACCTTTAGCGATGGCAGTACGTTTACATCCACAAATATATGGAATTAAAGTAGGACCAACAGAACATAAAATCTCCCTGTATGCCGATGACATAATTTTGTTTATGTTGAATCTTAAAAAATCAATTCCGACCTTGTTGAATTTAATAAAGAATTTTGGGGAAATATCAGGATATAAAATAAATAAAACTAAATCTTCAATATTAATGCTAAATGAGACCCAGAGAAATCACCCAGCTCCTGAGGTAAATCAATTCAATGTTGTAAATCAGTTTAAATATTTAGGAATCCAAATTGTGCCTAAGCTAGAATTAGTCGCCAGTATCAACTATGAAGCCTTAATGACAGACATTAATGAGTTACTTCAGAGATGGATGTCATTACCAATGTTGATGATCGGGAGAATCAATATACTTAAAAGTAATATTTTACCCAAAATACTATATTTATTTCAATACATTCCTTTACCACCACCTTCAGATCTATTCTCAAGAATTAAAAAAAAGTTAGTGGAATTTTTATGGAACAATAGGAAGGCTAGATTACGTCTGTCCTTACTATATTTACCATTTGATCGTGGAGGTCTGAAATGTCCAGACTTTATGTTGTATTACTGGTCAGCACAACTGAGGTCTATGACATATTATTTTTCATCAAATGATCTCCCTCACTGGACTGAAATGGAATCATACAATTTACCTTTACCTCTTCCCATATTCATATACTCAGACTCGGCAAAAAAATTACAGAAACAAGTTAAAAATCCATTTGTAAAGCATATGATCAAAATATGGTGTGAAACCACAAAATATTTAAAAGAACCACACTTACTGTCACAATTTAGCCCAATATGGGGTAATCAATATTTTAAACCAGGGAGAGCGGATGCTGTATTTAAAGTATGGAATTTAAAAGGGATTCAAAAGATTCAAGACTTATATCTGTCATGTTCAGATAACATAATGTCTTTTGAAGAACTGAGGATCAAATTTAATCTTAATAGAACACATTTTTTTAAATATCTTCAGCTTAGGAACTTTATTCGATCAAATCAAAATAATGCTCTCATCCGACCTACTTATTCATCCTTGGAAAAAATTTTGACGAAAGATAGTAAGAGAAAGGGTATTATTTCAGAGTTTTATAACTCATTGACACTATTCTCAAGTGAAAACTCACAGAAAAGATTGAATTATTGGAAAGAAGACCTGCAAACTGAAATCTTAGAGGAACAATGGGAATTGGCTTGTACAGAAGCTCAAACCAAATCAATAAATGTACGTATTAAATTGATACATTTTAAATGGTTAATGCGGATGTATGTTACACCGGTGGAGTTAAATAGATATAACAAAAACATACCAGATACGTGCACAAAATGTATGGAAAGTAAAGGAACCCTATTTCCTTGTTTATGGGAATGTAGAAAAATTAGAATGTTTTGGGAAGAGGTGAGGGTAACAATTGAAAAAATAATTTCAAAACAAATCATATTGAATCCTAAATTGTTTTTGTTGGGTCTGTATCCAGAAAAGCACAGCTTTAATAAGAGTGAAAGAGCATTCATAGACCTCAGTTTGCTTAACGCCAAAAAATGTATTGCACTACTGTGGAAAAAGACTCATAGACCAGATGTGACTCAGTGGTTAAGACAGATGTTAGCAAACCTTCACTAGAAAGAATAACATACATACTGAAATCAAAAGAAATTGTGTTTGAGAATATATGGAGACCTTTCATTGATTATGTAAAGAATTTAAACATAACTCTTGAAGAAGAAGGTGAATGATGTGTGTGGACCTTGTAAATTCCAAACTGGTGAATGTATAATATGGATACTTACGTAATGGATTGCCTAGACTAAACAGAGGAGCATTGTCGAAGACCTGTCTTTGTTAGTGGTTGTTTTTTTTTTAGTTTTTTTAGTACAATTTTTTTTTTAATTACTTTAGTGTTAGTGTTTGATTGTTTGTGTTGTGTTTGTAAAAAAGGTTCAGTAAAAAATATTGTGGAAAAAAAAAAAAAGAAATGTTGGCCGACTGAAAAGTATGTCCATGTACACACTCGATACTTGGTTGGGTCTCCTTTTGGATTAATTACTGTATCAATGTGGCGTGGCATGGAGGTGATCAGCCTGTGGCACTGCTGAGGTGTTATGAAGGTCCAGGTTGCTTTGATTGTGGCCTTCAGCTCATCTGCATTGTTGGGTCTGGCGTCTCTCGTCTTCCTCTTGACAATACTCCATAGATTCTTTATTGGGTTTAGGTCAGGAGAGTTTGCTGGCCAATCAAACAATGATGCCATGGTCATTAAACCAGGTTTTGATACTTTTGGCAGTGTGTGTGTGTGTGTGCGCGGGTGGGGGGGAGGGGGGCAAGTCCTGTTGGAAAATGAAATCGACTTCTCCATAAAGCTTGTCAGCAGAGGGAAGTATGAAGTGCTCTAAAATGTTCTGGTACACAACTGTGCAGACTTTGGTCTTGATAAAACACAGTGGACAAACACCAGCAGATGACCTTTGTTCAGTAAAAGTAAATTTTCAAAGTCCCAGAGTCTGGAGAAAGAGTGGAGAAGCACAGAATCTAGGTTGCTTGAGGTTTAGTGTGAAGTTTCCACAGTCACTGATGATTTGAGAAACCATGTCATCTGCTGGTGTTGGTCCACTGTGTTTTATCAAGACCAAAGTCAGCGCAGTCGTCGACCAGGAAATTTGAGAGCGCTTCATGCTTCCCTGTGCTGACGAGCTTTATGGAGAAGCTGATTTCATTTTCCAGCAGGACTTGCCCCCCCCCCCCCCGCCACACACACACACACACTGCCAAAAGTATCAAAACCTGGTTTAACCCTCTAATAATTAGAGGTAATTGGTCAAGGCCCCTAGAGGTCAAGAGTGGTAAAAAAATTTGTCAATAATAGTTCAGATTTCCAAGGCTATAACTTGAAAGTTACAAGAGATAATGGCTTACTGTCAATTAGAAAGATGTAGAATATAATCCAAAGTTTCATATAGGAATAAATTTACGCATTTAATTTGCATAATGTCACGGCAGCTACATAAATTGCATAACTCAGTCAAAATTGGACTTTGGACACATTTACACAAAGAATGGACCATTTTTTTTTTTTACGCCATTTTGTCTACAGGGGTATGTTTTTATTTAATCTTCAAAGTATATGAACTAGAAAATCAATAAAATGTGGAAAAAAAACATATTTCTCTTACCTGTTGCCGGGAGGGGGAGGCTCATTCCCCCACCTGACCGGTCCGTTTTCGTCCATCGTGGTCGATGGTTTGCGTTTGCTCTGTCATTTACACCATGTACAACATGTACAAACTCTTATGATTATCCCACATGAATTTCGTTTGTATTATGTGGCTTTTTTTTCTGTTTGGTGCATTTTTCCAATGAGAGTGCATGACGATCGCAGGCGCCGCCATCTTGGTACTGGTAGCTCAGTTTTTCGCCCATTGTGGTCGATGCTTCGCATTTGGTTGGTCATTTACACCGTGTACCACATGTACAAACTCTTATGATTATCCCACATGAATTTCGTTTGTATTACATGGCTATTTTTCCCGTATCATGCAGTTTGTCACAATCGCGGTGGCCATGACCGAACATGGCGGCATCCACATTGGTGCTGGAAGCTCAAAGCGGAAAAAGGGAGAAGAATAATGATTTCTTCTTCTTTGCTGTATTCCTTGTCAGCCATGATTCCTCCGGCACGTGTCTGCCACCTTCTGAACTGTCAGATCAATACAGATCAGTACAAATTCTCTGTATAGCTGGTGGACGTCAATAAGTTGACCGGTGCAGTTGCTGCACTGTGCCACTAGAGTCCTCGGACCCTTCTTTTCAACAATCTCCTCATCTATTGAGCATTGGGCAGCATCCGTTTTGGTGTCTTTTTTGGCAACGCTGTCACTGGACTTTTCATTAATATTTTTTGTCATTTTCTTAACCACGCTCCAACTTTAACACGGCTGCGCAACCCAAACATTAGCAGGTGTGCTAAGCCTCAGCTATTGGTCCTACACGCCTACGCACGCTGTTGTGTGCGTCAATCCAATGTGACTTCCAGCCACATGAGTGGTTCGGTGTGGTATATTCTCATTTTCATTGACTTTTTGTGCTGTCTGTCAAAACATAGAATGTCCATAGAAGTAATTTGTTCTATCAATGTATTATGTTTCCATCAAGGAAAAGCTATTTCTCGATAATTATCGTTAGCATTTTATCACCCAGCCCTAGTTAGGCAGCAACTTGATGCATTGAAGCATTATAAGCATCATCAAGGTGAGTTGCTGAAGTTCAAACCCAAGCATCATAATGGGGAAGAAAGGTGATTTTTGTGACTTTGAACATTGCATGGTTGTTGGTGCCAGACAAGCTGGTCTGAATTGCAGATGTTGATGATTAATTGACTTTCGATTAATTGTTGATAAGAATTTAGTCAACTAAATTAGTTGTCAATTAATTGATAACTCGGCAGTCCTTCTCAGTGGGAGCTTATTCTTTGAAATGTATATATGAGAATATCCAGTAAGCAGAAATTCTTAGCCCAAGTGCCTTGTTGATGTCAGTGGAGAATGCCCAGACTGACTCAAGCTGATGGAAAGACAACAGTAACTCAAATAACCAATCGTTACAACAAAGTTATACACAAGAGCATCTCTGAAGGCACAACACATTCACCCTTGAATCAGATGGACTACAGCAGCAGAAGACCTCAACTAGTGCCACTCCTGTCAGCTAAGAACAGGAAACTGAGGCTACACTTCACATGGACTTTCCAGAATTGGACAATAGAAGATTTGAATGGTGGGGTGGGGTCATGAGTTAGCCTCAGCAACATGAAAGAATGGGTACATGCATGGAGCAGCCAACAAACCAGAGTGGTGGCTCAGTTGGTAGAGCATCCGCCCCACACCCGAGAGGCAGGGGTTCAAAAACCGGCCGGGTCATGCCGAAGACCATATAAAAGCGGAACTTCTTTCCGTCCAGCTTGGTGCTCAGCAATAATGGAATGGAGGAGGGAAATCTGTGGTGGCGCCTTGCATGGCAGCGACCCCTTTGATTCTATATATGGGTGTGTGTGTGTGATTAACACTGTAGACAAGAGAAACACAGTTTCATTCTACCGTACATGATTGGCTGTATGGATTGAATGACAAAGGGTGGTTTAAGTTTAAGATTTTAAGTTTAAATCTGCAGCAATAGTGTGACACTAGCTATCATCTCAATATGGACCAATATCTCTGAGGAATGTTTCCACAACCTTGCCAAATCTATGCCATGAAGAATTGAAGCAGTTCTGAAAACAATAGGGATCCAGCCTAGTAATGGCAACATGTACCTATAAATGGGGCCGTAAGTGTATGCTAGCAGGATTGATCATGACTCTGTATCCTCACTAGTAAAACTTGCCTGTCTTCATGTTAGCTGTTTAGATTGGGTGTCATTTCCTTGTGCTAATCATAAAACATCCACAGTATGTGGATAGTTTCTTCTGTGCTGGGTGACTGGGGTAAGTTTAAATGTCAGAGGTCTAGAGACGTTCCTGAAGGAAGTGTGCTGCAAGAAAGAGCATATTAATTGTTCATGCAACATTAATGTAACAAGTAGGGCTGAAACGATTAGTTGACGTTGTCGAAAACATCTAATAAAAATTTGTCATCAATAATTTTATTGTCGACAGATTGTTTAATCTTAGTCTATATGCATGCCGCGGAAATGTTCAGTTTTAACTGCAGTGCACAACCGGAACTGCTGCGTGTAGTAGCGCTTCTGTTATCTGGCATGCGTGAACAATTTCCAGCGAAGAAGAGGAGTACAGCATGGTGAAGCGGAAAGACGAGGAGCAAGTCAAACTGGAGCTAAAAAAAACTAAACCCAAATTTCCTTTAGTATGGGAACATTTCACAGAAAACAAAAAAAACACGAAACAGGTAAAATGCAGACTTTGCAAGGCAGACCTTTCCTATCATGGCAGCACTGCAGTGACGCTTGAGCATCTAAAACAATGACACCCAGGAGCCACGACTTGGTAAGTTTTAGCAAGTAAAGAAAGTTGACACCACTTATTATTTATTTTATTTTTTTTTAGAAAAACGACTATACTGTTAGTACGTGCTGTTTGTTAGCTTGCCTGTTAAGCTGTCTTGGAGGATGTTTGCTGAGCTGTTTAAGTCATGGCTAACGTAATGCAGTAAACGACTGAATTACAGGAACCAGTGCGGCCCCTTAGATCCTCAGCCTTTCTGTTATTTATTTGTGTTGCTTCAAAGACTTTTGATTAAGCTGTCAAGCTTGCGTTTCAGACCTAAGTTTCATGGGTTGCGATTAGCCTTTTTTTATGTTAAGACAGAGACTGGGTTTTTGGTTTCATTGTTTGGCTAAAATAAATTTCAGTAAGCTGTTGAGCTTCATTTTCAAATTTGTGTTTCATGGGTCATTTTATTTAGCTCTGGAAACTGCTTATAAAATGTCATATTAAAGCAGGGACTGACAACAAGGTGATTTTTCACAGGTGTGCAGGCTTAAACAACGGGTGAGGTAAAACATGCAGTAGAGCCCCAACAGGAAGCGGAGATGATGGATTTGAGAGAAATAATCAACTAATTGAAAAAATAGCCATTAGATTAGTCTGCTACCAAAATAATTGTTTGTTGCAGCCCTAGTAACAAGCACTTTCATTGAAGATATACACACTGGGTTTATATAAGCTAACATGCCTACAGTGCTTTGCAAGCTGCTATTAGAATAAATGGATTATAATTTATTTACATGGCATATATGTTCTTCTTAATAGATGCATAAGAAAAGAAATGCTGCACAAGGAATTATTTTGGGTGTTTTTGGTATGTTATTTTGAATGTTGAGCAGCTTATATAAAGATAACACGACTTTCTATCCTGCCTAGAATTCTTTTTTTTGTTTTTGTTTTTGTTTTTTTTTTGTTCTCCCCAGATGGAAAACAAATTAAAGCAAACTAATTGATGAATTCCCAGTCACATTTTTTGTAACAATTCCTGTGTTAACTTGTGAAGTGACTAGTCCCAACACTTTATTCCTTGGTTTAAAAATGAGATTTTTATTCTGTTTTGTGCACATTTTGGCCATTTGTCAGAAGTCTCTGGAACAAGAATCGGTTGGGGTAATTGGCATCATTTGTAAGGCTGTAACACATTGGGAGCTGTGCAAAGCTAGTTCCAGCCAGGTGCATAATGTCTACATATTGGATAATTTATTGATTCATTGTTATTTTTATGAATGGAATGAGAAATATAAAAATAACAGGCAGGCACCGTGAGGAATTGGTGTTGGATGGTTTTAGGGAATTCCTAGGGAGCAGATTTGCTGAGTGAGATGTTTTTTGTTTTTTTTGGAGGGAGATATGTATCCTGTTGACATGATCCTCTTTAGGGAAGGCAAACATTCAAACCCTCTTGGTGGCAAGACCTTAATTAGCTTGGGATTTGAATACCATGGCCTTTTATTTGACATATTCATATTTCAGACATACTTTGTTTTACCCTTCTTCAACAAAGACAACCTCCAAATTTATCAAACGGTGTGTTCCATCGTGATGCTGCAAGCAGATGAATTTATGGAACAATAGGGAAAAAAATATGTAAAATGCCTTCCATTTAATCCCTGGATAATTTTAGCCATGCTATCTCAGAAATTCCCATCTTCCTTTATCTGTCAACTGCTGGTAAAAATTGAAGGTGCAACAGCTGCTGCCTGTAATTGTCACAGCTAATCTAAACCTCCCAGCACATGTGTTTACTGAAGCAGAGCAGACCCATCCCAAGGTAACCACTAATCACTAAGGGATTCCACAGATCACCTGCCCCCACACTTAACAACCGGTATCAAGCAGGTGGAAACTAGTAACCACTCTGCTTCCTCCGCTGCACAGATCTCAAAACAATCATCTCTGTTTCTCTGCAAGCCAACGCTTTGAATAGGCATTTATTATGCAGCAATGTGTAGTTTGTCGTTGTCAGAAGAAAAACTGTAAAAATCGTTAATCTCATTCCTAAATTTGATATTCAAGCAAGCTGTCATTATTTACTAAGAGACTTGGCCAACAGGCCTCACCATTATGCGACTCGTATTTTTATTTTTTGAAATGTACATCTTATTTTTGTAGAAAAGAAGAATTTAGTTGACAGAAAATGAGCCTACTGATAACTAAATGATTGCCTTAGTAATTTTAATGGGGTCATTGACTGCATTTTTTTCCCATATTTTAACAGCTCACACATGTCTTAATGAAATGTTTGTAACATGTTTTGGTCAAATTTTCTTTAATTATTGCAGCTTAATTGTGAATCATCTTTTGCAGCCTATCTGAGAACGGCTGGTTTAAGTATATGCCTCTTTCAATGGATAAGAATAAGGACCTGTACTTGTATAGCACCTTTTCTAATCTTAAAGACCACTCAAAGCGCTTAACTCCTAGCCACACTAACCCTCTATTCTAAGGGCCCACAGATACCTAGGGATAGTTTGGAATCACCAATTAACCTAGCATATGTAGTGGTGTGAGAAAGTGTTTGCCCCCTTCCTGATTTCTCTTTTTTTTTTTTTTTTTTTTTTTTTTGGTATATTTGTCACACTTAAATGTTTCAGATCATCAGATTTAAATATTAGACAAAGATAACACAAGTAAACACAAAATGCAGTTTTTAAATGAAGGTGTTCATTATTAAGGGGGAAAAAAAAATCCAAACCTACATGGCCCTGTGTGAAAAATTGATTGCCCCCTAAACCTAATAACTGGTTGGGCCACCCTTGGCAGCAACAACTGCAATCAAGCATTTGCCATAACTGGCAATGAGTCTTTTACAGCACTGTGGAGGAATTTTGGCCCACTCACCTTTGCAGAATTGTTGTAATTCAGCTGTCATTTCATTGGAGGGTTTTCAAGCATGAACCGCCTTTTTAAGGTCATGCCACAGCATCTCAGGCAGGTCAGGACTTTGACTAGGCCACTCCAGAGTCTTCATTTTGTGTTTCTTAAGTCATTCAGAAGTGAACTTGCTGGTGTGTTTTGGATCATTGTCCTGCTGCAGAACCAAAGTGCACTTCAGCTTGAGGTCACGAACAGTTGGCCGCAAATTCTCCTTCAGGATTTTTTTGGTAGGCAGCAGAATTCATGGTTCCATTTACCACAGCAAGCCTTCCAGGTCTTGAAGCAGCAAAGCAGCCCCAGACCATCACACTACCACCACCATGTTTTACTATTGGTATGATGTTCCTTTTCTGAAATGCTGTTACTTCTACGTCGGATGTAATGGGACACACACCTACCAAAAAGTTCAACTTTTGTCTGGTCAGTCCAGATTATTATATGTATATGGTGGAGTCATGAACACTGGCCTTAACTGAGACAAGTGAGGCCTGCAGTTCTTTGGATGTTGTTGTGGGGTCTTTTGTGACCTCTTGGATGAGTTGTCGTTGCGCTCTTGGGGTAATTTTGGTCAGCCAGCCATTCCTGGGAAGGTTCACCACTGTTTCATGTTTTCGCCATTTGTGGATAATGGGTCTCACTGTGGTTCACTGGAGTCCCAAAGCTTTAGAAACGGCTTTATAACCTTTTCCAGACTGATGGAGCTCAATTACTTTTTCTCATTTGTTCCTGAATTTCTTTGAATCGCAGCATGATGTCTTAATTTTTTTTTTAACTCTTTATTGGGGTTTTGGTACAAGAATAAAAAAAAATACATATAATAATAATCATAGTGATAATTATTGTGGAAGAAAAAAAATAGGAAAAGGGGGAGGGCATCACAAGAGTTATTGCCAAATTTATTCATGGTCACTCCTCATGTCCAAGGTATACTAGGAACAAAAAATCAATGAATGGTTGTCATATCATGTAGAACATGTTCACATTACCTCTCAATGAAAATCTGATCTTTTCTAGTTGTAAATGTTTCATCACATTTGACTGGGATGGTGGGTTTCTTTGTTTCCTGTGTAACAGAATAAACCTTTGTGGTACCAGAGTTACAAATCTTACCATAGTATGTTCTTTGTTCGTCAGTTCAGTCTTGGCTGATTTTGTACCAAACAAGGCCAGAACTGCGTCTGGGTCAAGTTGCTTTTTCAGGATTTTGGACAGAATCTCAAATATTTTGATCCAGTAATTGGAGATTTTTGGACAGCTCCTGAACATGTGTGCTAACGAAGCCGGAGTTAGTCCACATCAATCGCAGGAAGCATTTATTGTTGGAAACATTCTGGAGAGTCTCAGTTTTGATAGGTGTCATCTGTGTAATATCTTGAACTGTATTGGTCCATGCCTAGCACATGTTGAGGATGAGTGAACACCTTCTTGAGTCTCTTTCCACTGTTTTTCTCTGATTTCCACTCCAAGATCCTTCTGCCAGGTTTCTTGTAAATGCTCCAAGGTAGCTGTACATTTTATTTGGGCCAGTTCATAATGAATTTTGGATATACGTAGCACCTTTAGACAAAGGATTGGTTAGAAATGGCATGTCCATTGTGGAACCGGTTGGTTCTTTGGGGGAAGGATGGAAATGTTTTTGATACAAAACATTGAATCTGTAAGTATCTGAAAAAAATCAGTTATGCAAGTGAAATTTTGCCTGTAATTGAAAGGTTGATGTCTAGCTTTTGAGGATCTTTTGGTCTACTTCACTTTGTCAGGCAGGTCTGATTTAAGTGATTTCTTGATTGAGAACAGGCGTGACTAATCAGACCTCGGTGTGGCTAGAGAAATTGAACTCAGCTTTCCAAAGATGTGACAAACCGCAGTTAATTTATGTTTTAACGGCGGCCGGGGGGGGGGGGGGATCACTTTCTCACACAGGGCCATGTAGGTTTGGGTTTTTTTTCCCCTTAATAATAAACACCTTCATTTAAAAACTGCATTTTACATTTACTTATCTTTGTCTAATATTTAAATTTGTTTGATCTGAAACATTTAAGTGTGACAAACCTACAAAAAAATGATAAATTAGGAAGGGGGCAAACATTTTTTCACACCACTATGTCTTTCAATTGTGGGAGGTAACTGGGCCCCCTGCAGTAAACCCATACAGCACAGGGAGAACATGCAAACTCCACACAGAAAGATTCCCACCCCTGCCAGCCTGGGGATTCTAACCTGGAACCTTCTAGCTGTAAGGCAACAGAGCTAACCACTGTACCACCAGGCTGCCCAAGATCTCATTTAACTCCACCCTCCCTCTTATGTCCCTATTGGTAATCTTAGCTGGCTAAATCCTATCTCCTAGTGCAGATCTAGCCTGAGCCAACTAACATAAAATTATCTTAAAGACATAATGCATCACTAGTGGCCAGGGATATGTGGTTTCAGTGGTCGATAGGATATGACCGGTGCCTGGGGTACAATAAACAGAAACATTCGTGATTGAGTGGCTAAACTACAAGCTTCAGCTAGCTACTTTTGATCCTAGTTAGCGATAATACTACAAAAAATTAAGTTAAAAATGATTTCCAAGAACAACATAAATGCTCAAATGTTGTAGATGGAAAAAAAAAGATTTCATTGGGGTGCATAGAATTTATAGAAAATGGTTTTCAAAACCTGCTGGATCAGTGGTTAAGCTAACATCAGGTTAAGGTTAAGCTAACCTCTTCCCTGCCGAGGCGAGCTCTTAATGCAGTTACTGAATGACACCAACTGCATCACCAAGCTAATTCTAATGGCTCGACTGTAGCATCACAGCAAAAATATAACACAGTAATCCAGAATGAAGTGAGATATACAGTATTATTGTTTGATTACTTAACTAGGTGGAAACAGGGATGTCTATTTGGGTGACTGAAATCTAAAGAAAATAACAATGTGAATGCCATTTGGTAAGTGAGCTTCCTAGTACCACCGTTGGCTCTTAAGGTAACTCCATTGTCTCACCACCCATCTACATGATGGACAGCTAGGCTGGCCAGTAATTGGGCTATGGGCAGGTATCAAGGCGAGTGACATTTACCTGTTAGTGAAATTTCCCATTTTTTGACCTACAGGAAAAAACCCAGAAGAGTTAAAACGGCTTCTTGGAGAGAAAAACTATATGAAAGCTGTGTTTTTTTGGCAGGTTTTTTTTTTTTGAGTGTTTTGAGATGTATATCAATTTTTTTTTTCCATAATCATGTGAGCAGTAGACTCATTCTAGAAGGATAAGATAAGCCTTTATTAGTCCTACAATGAGGAAATTCCAGGATTGCAACAGCACAGAGATAGCAACACTCAGAGCAATAATTTAGAAAATAAGAGCAGTGAATATACATATGTACACATAAATACAGTGGGGCAGAAAAGTATTTAGTCAGCCACCAGTTGTGCAAGTTCTCCCACTTAAAAGATGAGAGAGGTCTCCAATTTTCATCATAGGTATACCTCAACTATGAGAGACAAAATGAGGGAAAAAAAATCCAGAAAATTACATTGAAGGATTTTTAATGAATTAATTGGTAAATTCCTCGGTAAAATAAGTATTTGGTCACCTACAAACAAGCAAGATTTCTGGCTCTCACAGACCTCTAACTTCTTCTATAAGAGGCTCCTCTGTCCTCCACTTGTTACCTGTATTAATGGCACCTGTTTGAACTCGTTATCAGTATAAAAGACACCTGTCCACAACCTCAAACAGTCAGACTCCAAACTCCACTATGGCCAAGACCAAAGAGCTGTCAAAGGACACCAGAAACAAAATTGTAGACCTGTACCAGGCTGGGAAGACTGAATCTGCAATAGGTAAGCAGCTTGGTGTGAAGAAATCAACTGTGGGAGCAACTATTAGAAAATGGAAGACATACAAGACCACTGATAATCTCCCTCGATCTGGGGCTCCACGCAAGATCTCACCCCGTGGGGTCAAAATGATCACGAGAACGGTGAGCAAAAATCCCAGAACCACATGGGGGGACCTAGTGAATGACCTGCAGAGAGCTGGGACCAAAGTAACAAAGGCTACATCAGTAACACACTATGCCGCCAGGGACTCAAATCCTGCAGTGCCAGACGTGTCCCCCTGCTTAAGCCAGTACATGTCCAGGCCCGTCTGAAGTTTGCTAGAGAGCATTTGGATGATCCAGAAGAGGATTGGGAGAATGTCATATGGTCAGATGAAACCAAAATAAAACTTTTTGGTAAAAACTCAACTTGTCGTGTTTGAAGGAGAAAGAACACCATACCTACTGTGAAGCATGGGGGTGGAAACATCATGCTTTGGGGCTGTTTTTCTGCAAAGGGACCAGGACGACTGATCCGTGTAAAGGAAAGAATGAATGGGGCCATGTATCGTGAGATTTTGAGTGAAAACCTCCTTCCATCAGCAAGGGCATTGAAGATGAAACGTGGCTGGGTCTTTCAGCATGACGATGATCCCAAACACACCACCCGGGCAATGAAGGAGTGGCTTCGTAAGAAGCATTTCATGGTCCTGGAGTGGCCTAGCCAGTCTCCAGATCTCAACCCCATAGAAAATCTTTGGAGGGAGTTGAAAGTCCATGTTGCCCAGTGACAGCCCCAAAACATCACTGCTCTAGAGAAGATCTGCATGGAGGAATGGGCCAAAATACCAGCAACAGTGTGTGAAAACCTTGTGAAAACTTACAGAAAATGTTTGACCTCTGTCATTGCCAGCAAAGGGTATATAACAAAGTGTTGAGATGAACTTTTGTTATTGACCAAATACTTATTTTACCGAGGAATTTACCAATTAATTCATTAAAATTCATTCAACGTGATTTTCTGGATTTTTTTTTTCTCATTTTGTCTCTCATAGTTGAGGTATACCTGTGATGAAAATTGGAGACCTCATCTTTTAAGTGGGAGAACTTGCACAATTGGTGGCTGACTAAATACTTTTTTGTCCCACTGTATATATATATACACAGTGCGGAGCATTGTAGCAAGATGGAATAAACAGCATAACCGTCTATTTAGTTACCCTACATAGTATGAATATGTACCCATACATATTGTCACCCTCCATAGTGACAGATATTGTCCTAGTTGTATACTGGAGGGGACCATTTGTGTAAGTCTGTGTCTTTTGCATTCAATACTAAAACCTACAAAAACTATTTTTCAGTCAGTGACTCCTTTAAAGCCAGCAAAGTTGCAAACATTTTCTGGTTCCACATAAAGGGGTTCTTTTTTTTAACTGTGGTGGTTATCATTCATGTTGAATGCTAAACTTTTACTGAAAAGGTGCTTTCTGCATTTTTCCTTGATACCCTAAGGACTCCATTATCATGTCATTAGAACTGCAGCTAAATGCCTGTGCACATTGGCTTCACTGCTCAGTTGTTGTTGCTATTTGATTAGAATCATTACCTTGAGTCACAGCCAAGTACCTCTCAATTGAATGCTGTTTTTTTTTTAGCGTTTGTTTGCTCCTACACTTGTGTGCTCTCGATCTTGTGTTTATTAGCCTTGGATTTGATTTTCTTCTAAATGTAGACAATGAAATGTGTGCCAGTGTGGCAGTAAGTCTTATGTGAAATGTTTATGGTTGTCTAATAAAGGGCAGTTGATTGAACACCCCCTCACCATCACCACTACCCTGCCCCAGTTGACGTGTGTATAAAAATGAGGCCAAAAATGAATGTGAATCTCCATGATTTGTGTTCAGAGCAGATGTCCTCATTTGTTATCGGTGATATGTTGGCATAGATGACGGGAACTTTTACAGTCTGTTGATCCCTTTTGGCTAATTAGTGACCATGACAAGTTTTTCACAAGTTAATCAATATTTTTGGATTGCCTGGACTGCAGTAGCGTTATACAGTATATGATCCAAAATGACAAAATTGTTAGTTTCACTATTAACAACTTTATATGCAAACCTCTTCTGGTTGAAATAGTTTGGTCTTTGAGAAATTGGGCTTGAAATTACAGTTGTGAAAAACTTTACAGCTGTTCCTAATTCTCATTGCTGTTTTCCTGTATTTTGGAATTTATATCTTTTTTTAAAAAACAGATTTTAGTGTTTATGTATATTTACACAACTTAAGTCTTGGGGGTGGGAATCACCAGAGGCCGCACAATACAATACTATCACAGTACTTGAGCCATGATGTGTTACTAAAGTATATCGATATCGTACACTACCGTTCAAAAGTTTGGGATCACCCAGACAATTATTTTGTGTTTTCCATGAAAAGTCACACTTATTTACCACCATGAGTTGTAAAATGAATAGAAAATATAGTCAAGACATTGACAAGGTTAGAAATAATGATTTGTATTTGAAATAATTTTTTCCTTCAAACTTTGCTTTCGTCAAAGAATCCTCCATTTGCAGCAATTACAGCATTGCAGACCTAACATGATTGCACAAGGGTTTTCTAATCATCCATTAGCCTTCTGACGCAATGAGCAAACACATTGTACCATTAGAACACTGGAGTGATAGTTGCTGGAAATGGGCCTCTATACACCTATCTAGATATTGCACCAAAAACCAGACATTTGCAGCTAGAATAGTCATTTACCACATTAGCAATGTATAGAGTGTATTTCTGATTAGTTTAAAGTTATCTTCATTGGAAAAAAAAAAAGTGCTTTTCTTTCAAAAATAAGGAAATTTCTAAGTGACTCCAAACTTCTGAACGGTAGTGTATATTGTAGGGATGCAAGTTATCGATTAATTCATTAATTGTTAATTGATTTACCTCATCGATCGATTAATGATTAATTGATAAGCGGCAATTTTCCGGAGAATCGGAATTTTCCTCGGTACAATAGTCTTTCTATCTTAAACATACAAAAAGTTAATTACTGTTTTTGATATACTGAATAAAACATGAACATCATATTCCTCAGTGATTTATTGTACCATTTGCATTTTTTTTTTTTAGTACAGACAATGGCATTTTTGTAGTTTAATAAATTTTGTACTGTATAGTGTGTGCTATGTGCTGGTACATCTCAGTAAATTAAAATTACAAATGTCATGATTACCTCCGCCAAGGGAGGATGGAGGTAATGTTTTTAGTGGCGTTGATTGGTTTGTCTGTTAGCAATGTTACTCAGTTATGAATGGATTTTGATGAAATTTTCAGGAAAGATGTGTAATGGCATGGGGAACAGATGGTTAGATTTTGGTGGTGATTCAGATCACGATGAGGATGCAGGAATTTTTTGAATATTAATTTCTATATTAATCTGGCACTTGTCATGTACTGCCCCTTTAAGACGTGTCCACCCAGTTACATGCGTGGTTACGCCATAGGGCCACGCGCCTCGGCAACCTGGAAGCCAAACACTGCAGAAGAAGTATTAGGGGGCGTGTCTATCAAACTCGTTTTTTCTGTTGTGGGCGACTATTTTCTATTCATTCTCGATGTAGTCCAGTGTTTACAGTGCTGAGTGCCCTTGGCGCTGAAACGCTTTGAGCAGTAGCCGCTTTTTGTTGCAGTGCTCAGGGCTGAAAAAAGTTGAACTTATCAGACTACTGTACAGCTGCGCTTGTCAATGTCAGACCTTTCTAAACAGCCAATCAGAATTAAGGGAGGGCGGGACATAGGATGCTGGTACAGGAAGACGAGAACGGGAGGTGACGGTGGAGGAGGTGGAGGCTGAACTTTGCTGCATCAAACAAGCCGGTGCTCTTTGATCTGACATAAAGGATATGATCAAAATTTGAAAGCAAACATGTTGGCATCTGTTGGTGTGCCAGGTGAGTGTTTGTGCCTTTGTCATGATCATATGCTGCACGGTGGCGCAGTGGTTTAGCACTGTGGCAGCACAGTTTTACCCTCGGCCGGGGGATCGCGGGGATCATGAGGTCGTGGGTTCGATCCCAGCCCCCGACCAACAGTGAGCTGTGTGGAGTTTGCATGTTCTCCCCGTGTTGCGTGGGTTTACTCCGGGATTTCTCCGGTTTCCTCCCGCATACCAAAAACATGTAGGTTTAGGGCGCTCGCGCACGCAGCGACCAGCAGCCGGTGGCTTGTCACCAGACTGCAAACCAAGTCTACCTACGGGTACAAATAAGTAACAAAAAAAAATATATATATATATTTCTTACAAGTTTGTTGCAGTAGATAATATGGATACTATGTGAATTTGTAGTTCATAACTGCAAAAAAATGGTATGATACTGCACTGTTGTGTAATATTGCTTAATAATTATGAACCTTGTCAGTAAACTGTAGTGGAGAAGAGAGGAGGAAAGAAAACGAAAACCAACCTTAAAGGTTCAATAAACCATGATGTTGATTTAAGGTGGAATTGCCCAGCCCCACTGTATGGTCAATACAATTATGACAGTCTTGTTATTATTATTATTATTATTATTATTATTGTTATTGTTATGTAGTCATATAATGTAGTCACATTGTTTTTGCTGTTGTTTCTGTCTGTTTAAAAATAATATAAGATAAGCGTTTATTTGTCTGACAATGGGGAGATTCTAGGATTACAGCAGCAAAGGAATAGCAGCACTCAGAGCAATAGTCAACAAGATAATAAGAACTGGTTAGCCAAAGCAGTAGATGAATTTACATATGTACACAGATATATACACAATGCAGGAGCATTGCAGCTAGATGGAATAACAGCATTACGGTTTGCTAAATTACCCTGCAGAATATGAATATGTACCCAGACAGTATATTTCCCATTTGAATCAACAGTGTTGTTGCCACCCTCAGTAATGATTGTTATTTTCCTAGTTGTGTATTGGAGGGGGACGATCTCTATTGTGCAAAGTTGTTGCGTTTAGTACATTTAATACAACCTCTATGAGCAGTCCTCCCAGCACATGAACAGCTTTTTTCCCTCTGCCATCAGACTGCTGAACATTAAGTGACTTATTGACTCTTGTGCACTATATACAGCAGCTCATGTCGTTCATCACTGTTTTTCTGTTGCATTATCGACTGCACTGTGGTACCCCATATTATCTGCTACTTGCTAATTTATTTAAATCTGCCTTGACTAGTATTACTCATTATTATTATTATTATTATTATTACTTATTATTCTACACTTATTGCATGTTTTTAGTCTTTTAGTTTTTTAGTTTATCTCATCATGTTTTTAATGTTGCAGCATGGCACCGAGACAAATTCCTAGTTTGTGTACTACATGAACAATGGCAATAAATCTGATTCTGATTCTGGTTAGGTTATAAAGTCTCATAGCCATAGGTAGGAAGGAACTGTGGAACCTCTCCGTCGTGCACCTAGGATGACACAGCCTACCACTAAATGAGCTCCTCAGTGTGTTCAGCGTGTCCTGCATGGGGTGGGACTCGGCCTCCAGCAGAGATGACAACTTAGCCACCATCCTCCTCTCTCCCAACTCCTCCACTGGGTTGAGACGTCGCCCCAGTACAGAGCTAGCTTTTTTGATCAGCCTGTTCAGTCTCTTCCTGTCGGCTGCCGTGATGCCAGTGCCCTAGCAGGCCACTCCAAATGTGATGGTTGATGCCACCACCAAATCGTAGAAGGTTTTCAGGAGTGCCCCTTGCACTCCAAAAGACCTCAGTCTCTTCAGGAGGAACAGCCTGCGCTCCCCCTTCTTGTAGAGTGTGTTAGTGTTGTGTGACCAGTCCAGTTTATTGTTCAGTTGAACACCCAGGTACTTGTAGGATCTCGTCATCTCGATGTCTGTTCACTGGATGTTTACTGTTTACTTGCGGGGGGGGGTTGTCCTTGCCTACAGCAGTCCACCACCAGTTCCTTAGTTTTCCTTGCATTGATCTGAAGGCAGTTCTGTAGGCACCGGTCCATGAAATTCTGGATCAGTCCTCTGTACTCCGCATCATCCCCATCAGAGATGAGGCCGACGATCGCAGAGTCGTCAGAACTTCTGTAGATGGCAGTGTGGTGTGTTGTGTGAAAAGTCAGCAGTGTAGAGGGTGAACAGGAAGGGAGCCAGAACTGTTTCCTGGGGGGGCCCCCATACTGCAGATGATGGTGTCAGACACACAGTCCTGGGTTCTCATGAACTGTGGTTGGTTTGTGAGGTAGTCCAGGATCCACGATGACAGGTGCTGGTCCACCTCTGCGCTCAGCAGCTTGTCCCTCAGGATCACTGGTTGGATGATGTTGAAAGCACTGGAGAAATCAAAGAACATGATCCTCACGGTGCTCCCAGGCTGTTCCACGTGGGACAGGGAACGATGTAGGAGGAAGATCACTGCATCCTCCACTAATAATAATAATAGTAATGGATTGCATTTATATAGCACCTTTGATTCAAATTTTCAGGAAGGGTGTGTAATGGCACACTGAACACATGATTAGATTTTGGTGATCTCAAAATGCATACCTCCACCAAGACTCTTATCTTCTCACAGAATGTTTGCAACAATACTCTAAAACTGTTGGATGGATTTGGATCAGATTTTCACCAGAAGTAGCCCTTGGCCCAAAGATGACCTCATTAGATGTTGGAGGTGATCTGTGAATGCATACCTCTGCCAAGGCCCTATCTTGCAATGTACAGATGGATGGCGATATGGATGGACAAAGGGAGGGAGGGACGGAGCCTTGGCAGAAGTATGTGCTCTGAGTGCCCTCTAGTTTTTAATTTATTGTAAAAACTGTTACCAATATCACAAATTTATCTTTTTTAATTATATTACAAAAAATAACTTTCATATTCTGATTTACTGAGATGCACTGGTAGACAGTTTTAACAGGAAAATAAACTGCGAGTTGCTTCATCTGTTGCCTGGTAAACATTATCACAGTACCTTGGCAATCCAGGCAAACGCAGAACGATCTGGGCTCCCTCTGTTGTCTGTTACCTCAGTGGCAGCTTGAGCCCAGTCTGCTTTCCCATCTTGTGGGGAGGAGATAGGTTTTTGCACTTGTGTAATCTTTTTCTTTGCTTCGGTCAGTTTCTCCACTATGTTAATTTGAAGCAGGTGGACCTTCAAGCTCATGTGCTATTAGAACTTGTTGTGGTGTGCTGACGTAACCTGGAAGGGCAAGTTTTTTTTTTTTTTTTCGCTCTGCACAGCACATGCGCTCTGGGGGCTTGGCATTGTTTTCTGCTTTTTCGGTTGAAATGCGGCAGTGGGTGACCGTGTGTGTCCCTGCTTTGCCAGCGACGCCACTACATTTCATAGAACAAGCTCCCATTGAAAAGGACTACTGAGTTATCAATTAATCGACAACTAATTTAATTTAGTCGAGTGAATTCTTATCGACAATTAATTGAAAGTCAATTAATCATTAACATTCCTAGTATATTGTGATCTTTGTCTTGTTCAAATCCCATCTAGATCTCATGAATCACTACTTTGCTTCGGTGACCTAACCAGACAGTGAGCATTTGGCACCATCTAATGGGCTGAAAGTCAGCTATTTATTTTTCTGGTCCCTAAATAGTTGTTTGTGTTTATAACATTTATTAATAATTCTTAAAGTATCACAAAACTGGTGTCTCTTAATCAGTGCAGTATCACCTCCACAAAGTACTGCAATACTATGATTTATTGAATAGTAGTATGCTTGAAAGGTGTTTTATGGTACATCAGTCATATTTGTTGCAATGTTGAAGCCAAGCCAAATATACCCTAGCACAGATGCATTTTAATGCTTCTAATGAAGCCATTATTTATATATCCCAATCATTGTACAGTCCTTGAGTGCCCCCCCCCCTTAAAAAAAGGTCAATATTGGATACTAGTGATACAACTAGAGAGGCTGTTAGAGAGGTATTGGCTGCACTACTGTTCTTGGTTTTATTTATTGTTTCTAAATTCAGCCTTCAAATATTGATTAGGCTTCAACATCAAAAGCATTTAAAGGAGAAAGGAGTTCTGACTGCTTGTATGGCCCCGGGCAGGCATAAAAAGTCTGTTTGGAAGTGATGCATGTGAAATCTGATGTAGTGCTGTTATTTATGACTAACATTGAGTCATTCATCTTGCAACTTGGAGGTTATGTTTCAAAACAAATTAACAAATATGGAGCTGTGTTGTAGTCATAATTTACTAATTGACAAGGGTGTTTCTGCAGATGCTTTTCTCTTAATTGCCATATTATATCTGCTCAAACATACACTTTCTGGCTGGGTCGTCCCATGTTTTGTGTGAATAAATATGTGACCTACAGTGGCAATATCACTGTCAGACTTAGATGGACCCATTTGCATTTCCAGTAATCACCACTTATGAACACCAGTGATGTGTGCAGAGTGTAATGCACCCACTAGAGGTATCTGAATTTATTTCAGAATCAATAAGTAGACGATTCATGCAGGGGGTGCACAGTGTCCTGAAGAATGACCTCATAAGCTCTTGGTGCTTAAGTGATCCAGTTGCCACATATTGAAAATTGAAAACTCACTTTACACAATAAATTTTCTAGACAGTGTCGGTGTTATGTGTAGCTCTGTCTTTGTGTGCAGAAGACACATTTAAGTATTGTTTATTATCCTCTGAAAAGAAACGGCAATAGCTGGTCTGATAAAGGTCACAGACCTGGATTTGTTTTAATCTTGTTAATGGTTTTCATCAGAGGCCCTAATGTACTCAATCAACGATCACTCCAGCTATTTAATGCACTTAATTCACTGTACGAGAATTGCCTCTATAGATTTGCTTTGGAGCTTGAGGTTTTTAATAAGTGGCTGTCTCTTCAACAGGAAGTCATGCAGTTTTAATTCATAAGTGTCACTTTTGTTCAGACAATAGAACAGTTACATTCTTGCAGTCATCTAATGAATAGAGAATAAATGCCAGGATGTGCATACCCCCCCCCCCCCCAGAAGACTGAATACACAGGAGACTTTCATCTATAACTTTTTGCCCACTTGCTGTATCAAAGCCTGACATTTGATGTGTTGCGCTTCTCACTTAATTCTTGTTTTAAATGTTTCCAAGAAAAGTTCACTGTTGCATCGCCCCATCACCTTTGTCGTATGTTCTGTTAGAGCACAGATGACACAGATCTTCACAGTATAACTTTCTAATAGAAGAACTGCTGGGAATTTATGTCTAAATTGTGAGTGGGTTGAGAGTTGGTGACAAGCTTAAATTTGATTTTAATGAGCTGGCCTTCTCCGGGTTTTATACAAAGTTTACAGAAAGGACTGCAGAGCAAGTGAGGTATAATGAGAAAGCTGAGTACACCTCTTTTGCCCTTCCTCCTTTTCCGCCTGTTTTGTCGTTCAAGTTTCCTAATGAAACACAAACAGTGTTTTCTGTTTGGGAAGAGGTCCAAGGCCATAATGCACACAATTGCATGTTTCAGGATTTACTTTATTTTGTGAGTTTCTGTTGTGCTGTACTCTTCATTCGTCCTACCTTTGTCTACATTTCACTCTGAAGTTGTTTGAGGCTTTCAACTTTTTGCATTGACAAATCATCCTGGTATTGAATGTGCAGCAGCACTTTCTGTCAATTAACATGATGCACAGTAGACTAAGCTTGATGGGGTCTGGTCATGTACGCAGATATGCTCATGCACATTAAAAATTTATTAATGCAAGGTGTCAAGGGATATTTTCAAAATTTTTCTCAAGGAATGAGCTGAGCACTAGACTAATGAGCTTAATTTTCCTGTAATATAACTCCATTTCTCTTGCCCAAGGATGCTGATGTCCTCTTTGCTGAAGCTGCTTGATTGGTACTCGCTGTGTAAGTCTAAATATCTGCTTTGGGATTTGATTTGGTTGTTATATTATTTTGGAGTTTGATGTTTTATCCCCAAGGTGTGGCTCCCTGTGTGCCATATCTTCAGCTGATCTTGGCAGTTCTCATGTTCCTGAGGTATTGGTGTGACCACTTCCTGGGGAATGAGAAACACATGAACTCACTAGATCAAGCCCCACTTGCTTCTTTTGTCAGCTTCAGAGGATTACAATTTTTTGTTTTACCGCTGTGTCTGAAAAGATTGGGGTGTTTAGCATTTTAAAATGCAAGGGTGACATTTGAAATTTAGTAGATTTATATTATAAACATTGGATAACAAAAGCAGAGTAGGTACACTTAACAGCTGATTAAATGGATGAGTTTCTACATCGTCTCCCTAAATATGCACATTTTCTCCTTGTACATAGCAACTGTGCCCTTTATGCAATTATCCATCCATCCATCCATCCATCCATCTTCTTCCGCTTAATCCTTTTCGGGTCGCGGGGGAGCTGGAGCCTATCCCTGTCTGTGAAAACACGGTTCACTTCTTCCTAAGAATTCAGAAAGAATAATGTAAAAGTTGTTTAGACCGTAGTTTGTCTAATTAGTACATATAATCATATGCCTTCCCTCTCCCTCTAATTAAGGAGACTGGCTGTGAAAATGGGTATGGGTGAAGTCCACGAATGAGATGCTCGTCAAATGTCTCTGTGTGTATACTGTATGTGGCTGCGGGAATATAAAGCAGGATGGTGCTAGTGGAGAGGAAAAAAGTAGCAACTTAAAATGGATACTCTGTGTTTTACTTTTATAAATGAGTTGAACTAAATGCATTTTTTTTGCCAATTTAAACTAGAATTGCCCTCAACAGAGATGCATGCCCACATTTTATAGCCCTATCCCTGTTGGAATGTTATATAGTAGGGAAAATTCCTGGTTGACTTTCTGCTTAAATGCTGATGGGACGCCATGACCCTACTCTCAAAAAGTTAGGGATGTTTGGCTTTCGGGTGAAATTTCAGGATGCACCTAAAATGCACAATAGCCTTTACAGGTGAACTTAAGTTGACCTTCACCAACTTTTGAATGCACATGTCCAGCTATCCAGTGTTTCAATACTTTTTGCATAACTTGCTGTTGTTTAACAAGGTGCTTAATGGCAAAATTCACAACGAGTGTTTGATCCATGAATTGACCGATAAATTTTCTGGTTCAATTAGACTTGGTATTTAAACAGTCTTCTTCATCATGCCGTTCACACTTTGACATCATGAGACCAAGACGACACCTTGATTGAGCCAACAGTACCTCACCATTGCGAGGCTTCAAACAGGATGTACTCAGAGGGAAGTGGCCACTGAGCTTAGTGTCACAGTGTGTCATCAGCAAGTTGCAACAGACAGAGAGACTGGAACAGTCACAGAAAGGCAAAGAAGTGGACATCCTTTGGCCACATCCCATGCTGATGACTGCTTCATTGTGAACAGTGAAGTGCCCCGCGGAACCAGATGATGAATGCCACTCAACTCCAGGCATATTTAAGGGAGGTGAGAGGCACCCAAGTGTCACATCAGACCATTTGAAACCATTTACATCAGTGTGGTCTGCATGCTAGACGACCTGCAAGGGTACCTGACCACCAGGCACATCGTCTTGCATGGGCCAGGGAGTATTTATGCTTGGCAAGGGACCAGTGGGTCTCAGTACTGTTCTCTGAAATTTTCAGTCGATTGACATTGAGCAGAAACGATGGCTGCCCACGATGTTGGAGACCTCAAGGAGAGTGCTATGAATCAGCCACTGTTACCACCAGATGAGCCTTTGGTGGTGGTGGTGTTACAGTCTGGGCAGGTGTCTAGTCAATACAGAACTGCCCTACACCTTGTGAATGGTACAGTGACAAGCTGATACTGCCTGAATAAGATAAGCCTTTATTAGTCCCACAATGGGGAAATTCCAGGATTGCAACAGCATAGGGACAGCAACACTCAGAGCAACAATCAGAAGGCAAGAAAAAAACAACATCTAGTAAACATATGTCCATATTACTATAAATGTATATATATAGACACACAGTGCAGAGCATTATGGCTGGTGAATGTGCAGCAGAAAGTCTAAGCTCTCTCTCCGCGGATGCAGCGGGCCAGCTGGAAGTCTTTGGGCATGATGGTGACCCCCGTAGCGAAGAAGAGACCCACCAGGTTGGCCTCGCAGGTCTCCTGCAGAGCCATGACGGCAAAGCTCAGGAAACGCAGGACAGTCTTGAAGTCCTGAGCGATCTCCCTCACCAGGCGCTGGACGGGCAGCTTACGGATGAGCAGCTCCGTGGATTTCTGGTAGCGACGGATCTCTCTCAGAGCACGGGCCTGTGACGGCGAGGCCTCTTCACTCTGCCGGTGGCCAGAGCGCCTCTCCGAGCAGCCCTGGTGGCTAGCTGTCTCCTGGGGGGGGGGCTTCTTCCTCCAGTAGATTTTACGGGCGGTCTGCTTGGTTCTTGCCATCGCTCTTTATTATTCTGTCTTATATTTCTTTCACGCCGCCTAAACTCCAGCCCGGCACCCGCATCGTTTTCGCTACAGCTCCCGGTATGTCGAGTTTCCCATTAGCACCGGGCGGCGGCCAAGTGCTAGCTAGCACTAGCTCCTCCCCGCTGTAACGTCTCCCGCTGCAAACCGTGGCTCCGTCCGCCGACCCGGGAGACCCCCGGGGCGATCCGTGCGTCCGTGATATATATACAGAGTGAAAGGTGTAGAAAGAAGAAGGAAGATAAAAAAAAAAAAAAAAAGGCTGTTGCAACAGGCAGCCGACTCGTGTGGCGAGTAATTATTCCAGTAATTATTCCAGATTACATAATTAATCCAGTTATTGCGCCCCTGCATGAGCAACACAAACCTAATTTCATCTTCATGGATGACAATGCTCCAGTTCATCGAGGTTGCATCATTAGGGAATGGTTGTAGGAGGCTGGGATACCTCAAATGGAGTGGCCTGCACTTTCTTCAGACCTGAATCCCATAGAAAACCTATGGGATCAGCCGAGTCACTGTGTAGAGCAGGGGTGCTCACACTTTTTCAGCATGCGAGCTACTTATAAAACAACCAAGTCAAAATGATCTACCCACTACAAAAATGCAAAACATATAATTATTTATATATAATGCATTATATATAAATGTATACATTTCAAATGTATTAAGGATTCTTTGTATGTACAATGTATGTTGATGTACCTTGCATAACTGAATAAGCCAAAATTGCACAACACACATAATAAATAACTATTAACATTTTTTTGTAATTACCTGAGTTTACTTTGATGACTTGCACTGAATTGAATCAGCCAGGGATGCATAGTCCGGACAGTAGCTGCTGACAGCCAGCCTCAAGCACATTTCCAAATGTTCATCAGTCATGGTGGAACGGTATTTGGACTTAATGATCTTCATGTAGGAAAAGGCTGACTCACATAAATAAGTGGTAATTCAAGAAGTCTGGGAACGCATCGTCCTGCCTGCATTTGGCAATAAATCCATTCACACGCCCAACCATTGCAGGTGCTCCATCTGTGGTGATAGACACCAATTTGTACACTGGGAGCTGAGTTTTCTCGATAAAGTTTTTTAACGTCTGAAATAGGGATGGGCATTCGGTGAAATTTTCTTCACCGATCGTCGGGAGAATTAATGATTAATAATCGGTTAATCATTAACATTTTTAGGTACGTAACAAGGCAGGTAGACTACATTAGCTGCACAACTCAAATCCACCTCTCTCTCTCAAATCCCTCTCTCTCTGTTCGCTGTTCTCGGGTTGGCTCGGCTCGGGAATCTCGCAAGCTGATTGGCCGAGACGTTTCACCCCGCAAGCTGATTGGCCGAGACGTTTCACCCCGCAAGCTGATTGGCCGAGACGTTTTACCCAGCTTCTGTCCCTGCCGAGCGGCCACCCAACAAACGAAGACCGCATTCATTGCTCTATCGCTCGTGTTACTTAGTCTAGCCGCGCGGAACTTTTTGCTGTTCTCTTGTGCCATTTTGTGCGAAATAGTCTTCCCGTCGAGCCACTACGCCGCCTCCTGCAGCTTCCCTCGACGATCCTGCGCCTCTAGCACCTGAGGAGCAGTAAAGCTCTCATTAACCTGTGCAGTAAATCATTTTCATCTTGAGTTACGTATCTTGTTATAAGAATAAAAGAGTTCTAAAAACATATTTATGTACACTTTATTTACATCTACGTATGTATGTACACTTACACGTGTGTGTGCGTGTCTTCTACCGAATCTTCATGACCTTCTCAATAAAGTTTCTGGAAAAAAAAAAAAAAAAGAATCTTCACCGACCGCCATTACTCAGCGTGCAACCACTGTTGGCGGTTTCTTCACGTAATAAGGGTGTTCCATGGACCCTGTAGATGAGGTATATTTGTATACTGCATTGCAGTGATTGCAGTACACCTGGTCATTTTTTAAATTGAAATGGTCCCACGCAACACTTCGCCGTAACCGCTTCATGATTTGGCGATTGCCCTACGGAAGCGCGCATGTATCAACTGAGGCACGCCAGGGTACGGCGATGGTGTAATGTTGCCCCCTGGTGCCCAAATTTTGCCATTGCATTGTTTGAGGACGGCCGTGCACTAGGCCTAATAACCTCGGATTGTTTAAAAAAAAAAACGGTTTGTCGACGAAAATGAACTTCCTCGGTGAAATTCTTAATGATCAATTATCGGTTAATCGGTAAATTATGCCCATCCCTAGTCTGAAATATGTCCTCTCCTCGTGTCTGTTCTTTCATGGGAAGTGCTGTCAATTCGCCCTTTTCACATTCCCCACAATGCAATGCGCAACCGGCAACAAACGGTAGTTTGTTTACACTGGCTCACATGCATACACGTCGAAATAAAGCCACAAATCAGGGTTCCAGATGCGTAGTACCTTTCTGTAGTAATCGCCGGGGTACAGACAAGGAACAGGG
This sequence comes from Pholidichthys leucotaenia, assembly GCA_020510985.1. Taxonomy (NCBI): domain Eukaryota; kingdom Metazoa; phylum Chordata; class Actinopteri; order Cichliformes; family Pholidichthyidae; genus Pholidichthys; species Pholidichthys leucotaenia. Next base: position 108,965,880 of record CM035837.1, read on the forward strand.
CATAAGAAGATCATACTATAGGTTTCCCAGCGGTGAAAAAAACGCAGATCTTCGGCGAATTTGGGTGAGCAAAATCTGGCGATTACTACAGAAAGGTACTACGCATCTGGAACCCTGATTTGTGGCTTTATTTCGACGTATCTTGAACTCTGTCTCTGTGTATGCATGTGAGCCAGTGTAAACAAACTACCGGATGTTGCCGGTTGTGCATTGCATTGTGGGGAATGTGAAAAGGGCGATATTCGCTCCTCTTTTGCAGTGAGATCACTAAACACCATACGAATGAAAATCCACATCTGGGCTGTGTCACTCACATCTGTAGATTCGTCCAACTGCAGTGAGAAACACTCACAATCTCTGATGTCCTTCCACATTTGCTGGGTTAAATTCTCAAGCAAGGGCTTAAAATCCGAGGTAATTCGCTGACTAGCTTGTAAGTTTTGCTGCGCTTAGCGCCGTTGTTTACGCATGAGCGGTGACCTAAAGGTCAAAATTCAGTTGTCATCTGAATGGTTGCCCTGTATGTCAGTCAAGTGACGGGATGTTTGATAGGCTGACAAATATTTTTTTTTTTAATGTCACGCTGCGATCGACCAGTACATAGGCTGACAAAATTATTATTTTTTTTAATGTCACGATGCGATCGACCAGTAGATCGCGATCGACGTAATGAGCACCCCTGGTGTAGAGGCTCGTAACCCTACACGACACAACTGCGATGACCTGAGGGCCACCCTTCAAGAAGAGTGTTGTAATTGATGATCAAGGGCACATGATAAATTATTGAGACATTGATATTTTTTGTTGTGGTATACCCACCACTGTTGTTGGCTTTTGTTTCAGTAAATTATTTGAGATGAGGAAATCACCATTGCATGCTTCTTCTTAAATGCCCTACTTTCATAACTGTAGTGTGAGTTTTTTACATTTTCCATAAATTTCACCCGAAAGCCAAATACCCCTTACTTTTTGAGTAGTGTGCGTGCGCGCAGTGGTTAGCACTGTGGCAGCACAGCAACTCACCCTTGGCCATGAGATCCTGGGTTTGATCCCAGCCCCTGACCAACAGTGATCTGTGTGGAGTTTACATGTTCTTCCCATGTCTGCGTGGGTTTATTCCAGAATTTCTCCGGTTTCCTCCCACAGGCCAAAAACATGCAGGTTAGGTTAATTGGAGACTCTAAAGTGGCCCTAGGTGTGAACGGTGAAGGGATAGCGCCGTACCGTGGCTGCTTCATCCATCCAGGTGGATGCCCTGAATTTCCCCTCTGGGGATCAATAAAGTACACAAAATCAAAAATATATGTGTGTGTATGTATGTATGCATGCGTGTGTATATGTATGTATGTATGTATGTGTGTGTGCATACACATATATGCATACATACACACACAATACACTAGTGCATGCCCATAGAACCAAGTATTCCTGTCTAAAACAGATGTCCCAATCAGGTTTTCCAGCCCCAAATGTAGGCTGTGTTTGAAAGTAAAGAGGTGTAGTCTATATGTAGGCAATCATGTTAGACTTTGACAAAAATAAAAGGGAGTAAATGGCACTATGATTTATTTGATTTGTGTGAATATTAATTACAGAATACGTAATTATTGAAAATGAATGGGACATCCATTATTAGCAAGTGTTTCAGATCCTTTCTTTGTTTGTCAGATCACTTATTTGTGTGATCTTTTATCTGTGCATCATCAATAAACTCATGCAGCATTATTACATGACACGTTTACAAATATTTGAGAGCCATTGTAGCGCATCAGTTTATATTTTAGCAATATTTTGTTATTAAAAGGTTTTTTTAAAACTTTCATGCTATGATTGAGGCGGTGCTTATATTGTCGTGCTGGGGCGATACTGAGGCCAAATAATAATCTGAACCTTGGGAGCATGACTGGCAAAGACTCGCACTGTGAGCGCCGCGGCTCTATTGTAAGCATTTTTTTTATTGATGCGAGATTATTATTATTATTCGGCCTAAATTATCGCATTTTTGACCCTCTAAACGTTACCAAAAACACATTTTTTTCACACACACCTCAGACCCGGTGAAAAATTTCATAAACTGGAAAACCTATGTGGCCCATGCTGAAAATTTATCCAGCCTATGGTCGCTATGTCCCGCATTGCCTCCCCCCCCCCCATTTTTTTTTTAACCTTTGCTAAAAAAAAAAAAAAAAAGGTGGATCCAAACAGCTGATCGCTGGACCCACAGAGCTCAGCTGTTTTCCATGATAAGTCAGCCTCAGGCCAAAAGCACACTCCATGCATTCTTTTTTTCACTTTATTGAAAATAACTTTTTTTTTTTTTTTTTTTTCATCATCAGTTGGCATGCCTTTGAGCCAGGCTGTGTAAGCCGTGTTTGAAAGTGGAATACAGAGGTGTAGCTTATATGTTGGCAATCACGTTAGACTTTGACAAATATGAAAGGGACTGAAGTGAGATTTGATTGTGTGAATATTAATTACAGAATAATTGAAAATGAATGGGACATCCAATATTAGCTACTGTTTCAGAACTGCTAGTTTATTTTTTGTCAGATCACTTATTTGTGTTATCTTTTATGAGTTATTGAGCATTGTTGTGTCCAGTTTGGTGACTGTCGTTGTTTAGTCAAACCGTGCATGTGGCCGCATATGATATGCAATTGATCTGGGCATTCTGCTCCACAATTATTAACTTTTAATAATTTTATTAACTTCTAATAATTGTGCGAGCACACCGAGAACAGCACCACCAGCAATGGCGAGTCGTGGTCCTGCAAAGGGACTCCCATCTACAGCTGAATGGGGCAGGCTGGGTGTTCCTCCCCGTGAATGACCGTAGTCCGCCCGGTTAGGCTGCTGCTTCTCCCGGCATGTTCTGTGTTGATACATTTGTATTCTTTGTCAGACCCGGCTGGGCACGCTGGGTGTACCTCCCCGCAAAGGACCATGGTCCGCCTGATTAGGTTGCTGCTTCTCCCGACATGTTCTGTGTTGATACACTGGTATTCTTTGTCAAGTCTGGTCCCCACTGACGCTCCACCCAGTCTCCTCGCGCACCTCATGTTCTCCACATATGCCGAATTATCCTTTAGATCTACACAATCACGGCAACTGTATAGTATAATTTTTTTAAGCATTAACTCTTCAGTATTATGTTTTTCTAGTCAAATTTGTCATTTTTCACTTCCTTGTTTTGTCCAGGGAACACTGTGGTGAGTGACAGGTCGTGATGCCACATATTGTCCCATTAGCATGGCCGTGATGCGACGTATTATTCAATGAGCACAGAGTTGAGCACCCCGCCCATACTTCTTGAAGCCAGGATACAGAGAGCGGTCACAGAGCGGTGGCTAAACTTTTACTGATAAAAATTACATATTTTGTCTGAGTGACTCCACATTCGAGGCTGCACACCCTCGCAACCTCAGGAAACTACGTTTAAAATCTGAGGCCAGTCAAACAAACGGTTCAAGAGATATGCAGGGGGACAATCAGACAAACACGCACACAGAGATTTTATAAATTTATATATATATATATATTACTGAATATGTTGAAGGCAAATGGCCTGCGAAACTATCCTTTTATAAAGCAAAGAAAAAAAAATATTTGATAACATCAAGAATGTCATTGTGAAAATTCAACAGAAATGATTTTTTTTTTTTTTTTTTTTTGGCCATATTGCCCACCCCTAGTGGAAAGGTTGGTCCCCCTAGCATCATTTCCTTTTAAGTTAAAGCACGGATACACAAACGGCACAAACAGACGGACTGACACACAGATTCAGGTGACCGTCCTATCCACGCCTCAACTCTGTCAGCATGGCTAATTAGAATAGAATAGACCTTTTGAGTGAACAGATTATAATAAGCTTTTTGGAGTTACCTGATTATTCAAACTTTCATGTAAACAGAGGTTTATGAGAACACAGATCAACACACTTGGGTTATTTGCCCAATAAACCTTTTACTCAGTGCACGTAAACACCATAAGCCATTTATTACCTTAATCGGTTTACTCCAGTAATCAGTTTACTCGTGACCATGTAAACAGGGTCAATGTCATGAAAACAGAGTAATCCAATTACCTATATCCTAATCCTATATATAACCTATATATATTTTTAAAATTTTACACAGTAACGTTGTATATGGAATTTACCGTTTGAAGTATTGTACATATTGGGCCAGTTGCGGTCCCACCCAGACATCCTGTGTTTAGACTTTTTAGTGGTGTTATTCTTCTCTCCTTCCTCTGCCTGACCACTTTTCTCTTCTTGGCTCCTCTCTTCTGTCTCATCTTGCCCTCTCTGAGCTCTGTCTAATTCAGGTTCTCTCTCTGTCTATGGTGGTATACAAACAGGTTAGAAAATATCAAGTGTCATGTTTAGTCCTGCAGGATTTTTTTTTGTCATGGTTTACATAAATGACAAAAATATGTGTATTTTTTTGTATTTTTATTTTAGTGTTTCTTTTTTCCATTGAGAGAGTAGGGAAGGGAAAGAAGCATTCATAATAGTAATGTACTCGTGCATACTTAACTTATATGATCAGGTGGGTATAGTAACCAGAAATTCTACTCATGCAAAAGCAGTGCTTTAAAATTAATAATTAAAAGTAGACAACCGACTTCCGGTTATGGCGGCCACGTAGGAAGACGTGTTTCACTCTTCTCTGCTCCTAATAATAAAAAGTAGGCTAAAACTCTCTCAATTGGAACAAAAACCTATCCTAGCTTTTAGGCGCGGATATGGTAAAAACCAAGGCTGTGAAATCAGGCGGAGGAAAAACTGATTCGTCGAGACAATCCAAGTTAACGGACTTCCACGCTTGTGACGAAGCAGAAAAATCTCCAGAGACTATGGCTGAGGAGGGAGCTAGCGGTGGAGCGGTGACTGCCGAGGGAACGAATGCGGTTCTTGCTGCTATCAGCTCTATGAGAGCAGACTTTTCGTCTAAGTTTGATGGGATTATAGCAGCGATAGAAGGCATGAGAAAAGAAATAAGTGACTGTATGGAACGAGTATCGCAGGCAGAGCTCCGAATCTCCAACGCTGAAGATGACGTCACCAGCCTTACAATTAAAGGTCCAAACATTGGAATTAAAAAATAAACGTCTGGAAGATAACGTCCTGGACTTAGAATCCCGGTCGCGACGGAATACTTTAAGGCTGGTGGGCCTCCCGGAGGGTACGGAGGGACAGGCTACATGTTCCTTTTTGGAAAAGTGGATTCCAGAAGCGCTGAACAACGCAGATCTGCAGTCATCGGTCATCTTGGAGAGCGCTCACCGAATCGGCCCACCGAGAGATAATAAGACACCACCGAGGACGCTGATTATGAAGTTCCTCAACTACAGAGACAAGATGACGGTCATCAAAGCAGCGCGTACTAAAGGAGAAATCAAATACCAGGATCAACAGGTGCGGTTCTACTCAGATTTGGCCACGGGAATCCAACAATTAAGGAAACAGTTTGACCCCGCCCGTAAAGAGCTGCGCAGCCTCGGGATTCGTCACGGAGTGATTCATCCGGCAAGACTGCTGGTTACATATAAAGGGAGAACCCATGTCTTCAAGACCCCTCAAGAGGCGCAGGAGCTCATTAAGCAGATCCAAGGAGAGACTGGTGGGAGCTAAGCATGAAGCAAGAACAAGATATAAAGGTAGAATATTTAAGCATGTGTACAAGTATCTGACTGATCTGAAACATATAGCATGTCTACAAATTAGAGATTGTATTATATTAAAAAAAAAAGCTATGCTGTACAAAGTTGCTATAAAATTTTGGATTTAAGTTGGAAAAACTACAGAAGAGAGTTATTGTCATGTCATTAAAAGTAGCAGAATCAGGGTGATTGAGAGGAGAAAAGAGTGAGTGGTTTGACTGAACCTCGCGGGTGAGGAGCAGCCACTGGCTATAACGGGAGACGGATTTTTTTTTTTTTGATTTTGGGGGGATTACCACGAATGTGGGGAGGGGGAATTTGTTTTTGTGTAGTTTGTGGGATGAATGTTCAACCATCCATGTTTTTGCTTCTCTGTATGAGCATGCTTATTTTGCAAGGTAATCTCAAACTCTTTATTGATCATAGACCAAAGCGTTAATCTTAATTTAACTTCATGGAATTGCAGAGGTCTACAAAATCTTAAAAAACTTAAACAAGTTTTGAATAAACTAAAAGACATAGGTTCAAAAATTGTGTTTTTACAAGAAACTCATCTAATAGAGGAGGATGTAAAAAAAATAAGGAGAAGATGGCAGGGAAGTGTGTTCACCTCATCATTTTCATCCCGAGCCAGGGGAGTTATGACTCTCATACATAAAACAGTTCCATTTCAAGTGAAAAATGTAATTGGAGATAAATTGAGAAGATATCTAATCATCCAAGGATCTTTGTTATTAGAAAATATAAATCTGGTGAACTTATACGGTCCCAATATAGATGATCAAAACTTCTTCGCTAATTTATTTCTTACTTTAGCATCACTCACAGGGCAACATATAATAGCAGGGGATTTTAATTGTACATTGAATCCCAGTATAGAAAGATCAACAGGACTGGACTGTACACACAATGGATGTAGGATGACCATTAATCATTTTATGAAAGAATTGAGATTGCTAGATATATGGAGAGAAATGAAACCACAAGTCAAAGCCTATTCTTGTTATTCTAACACCTACAAGACATTTTCACGTATTGACTATTTTTTGATCTCCACAGAATTAAGGTCCAAGATTCAAAACTGTTTCTATGATAACATCGTGATATCTGATCACGCACCCTGCTGTCTAATATATGTAGATAAGAAATTGACAAAGGTTCCAGGTAGGTGGCAATTTCAGCATAAATGGCTTCAGGATGAAGAATTTGTTAAGTACATAGAAAAACAGATGAGTTCTTTGATATCAATACTACACAAACATCAGCATGTATAAAGTGGGAAGCTTTCAAAGCTTTTATTAGGGGGCATATTATTAGTTATACAGGTTCAAAATCTAGGAAGACTCGAGAGGAGAGAGTCCAATTGGAACATAAAATAAAAATTTTCCAAGAAAGTATGCAGGAAGTAATCCAAAATTAGAGAACGAATTACTGATTCTGAGAGCTGAATATGACAAAAAATCAGCTAATAGAGCTGCCTCGAGTCTTCTAAGATTAAAGCAAACCTTTTATGAACAAGGTGAAAAATCAGGAAAATTATTGGCATGGCAGATTAAACAATTAGAATTTAAAACACCAATTACCAGTATTATAAGTAACGGACAGGCAGTTGTAGATCCTTTAGCAATTAATGGTGCCTTTAGAGATTATTATGAAAAACTATATGATACAAAAAAGGAAACTGACTTAACAAAACTAAATGGGTTTTTGGACGGATTATCTATACCGTATATTCCAAATGAAAATAGGGAGATACTGGAGTCAAAAATTAGTCAAGAAGAAGTTGGGCTAGCCATTGATAATATGAAATCAGGAAAAAGTGCGGGACCAGATGGTCTTCCAGTTGACCTCTATAAAAAATTTAAGAATAAATTATAGAATATAGAATATAAATAGAAGCATTTCAAAATAGTAATTTACCACCATACATGAATAATGCCTTAATTATACTGTTGCCAAAACCAGGTAAACCCTCTAATAAATGTGAAAACATGAGACCAATAAGCCTATTAAATGCTGACCTTAAGATAATCTGTAAAATTTTAGCAAGACGACTACAAGAAATATTACCAAATATTATTAACCGAGATCAGAATGGCTTTATAATGGGAAGACAAGGCTTCCATAATGTAAGAAGACTATTTAATATTATTTATTCTAATAAAGAAGCACCGGATACAGCTCTCCTATCATTGGACGCCGAAAAGGCCTTTGATAGGGTCGAATGGCCCTTTCTTTTTGAAGTCCTACAAAGGTTTGGACTTGGAAATAATTTAATAAAATGGGTTCAGATAATATTCAATAATGCTACAGCAGAAATCCTAACAAATAGCAATATCTCAAAATCAATAAAAATCAATAGAGGATGTCGACAAGGCTGTCCACTTTCACCTTTACTGTTTACTATGGCAATTGAACCTTTATCGATGGCAGTACGTTTACATCCACAAATATATGGAATTAAAGTAGGACCAACAGAACATAAAATCTCCCTGTATGCTGATGACATAATTTTGTTTTTGTCGAATCTTAAAAAATCAATTCCAACCTTGTTAAATTTAATAAAGAACTTTGGGGAAATATCAGGATATAAAATAAATAAAACTAAATCTTCAATATTAATGCTAAATGAGACCCAGAGAAATCACCCAGCTCCTGAGGTAAATCAATTCAATGTTGTAAATCAGTTTAAATATTTAGGAATTCAAATTGTGCCTAAGTTAGAATCAGTCGCCAGTGCCAACTATGAAGCCTTAATGACAGATATTAATGAGTTGCTTCAGAGATGGATGTCACTACCAATGTTGATGATCGGGAGAATTAATATACTTAAAAGTAATATCTTACCCAAAATACTTTTTTTATTTCAATACATTCCTTTACCACCACCTTCAGATCTATTCTCAAGAATTAAAAAAAAGTTAGTGGAATTTATATGGAACAATAGGAAGGCTAGATTACGTCTGTCCTTACTGTATTTACCATTTGATCGTGGAGGTCTGAAATGTCCAAACTTTATGTTGTATTACTGGTCAGCACAACTGAGGTCTATGACATATTATTTTTCATCAAATGATCTCCCTCACTGGACTGAAATGGAATCATACAATTTACCTTTACCTCTTCCCATATTCATATACTCAGACTCGGCTAAAAAATTACAGAAACAAGTTAAAAATCCAATTGTAAAGCATATGATCAAAATATGGTGTGAAATCAAAAAATATGTAAAAGAACCACACTTATTGTCACAATTTAGCCCAATATGGGGTAATCAATATTTTAAACCAGGGAGAGCGGATGCTGTATTTAAATTATGGAATTTAAAAGGGATTCAAAAGATTCAAGACATATATTTGTCACGTTCAGACAATATAATCTTTTGAAGAACTGAGGATCAAATTTAATCTTAATAGAACACATTTTTTTAAAATATCTTCAGCTTAGGAATTTTATTCGATCAAATCAAAATAATGCTGTCACCCGACCTACCTATTCATCCTTGGAAAAAATTTTGACGAAAGATGGTAAGAGAAAGGGTAATATTTCAGAGTTTTATAACTCATTGACACTGTCCTCAAGTGAAAACTCACAGAAAAGAATGAATTATTGGAAAGAAGACCTGCACACTAAAATTTCAGAGGAACAATGGGAACTGGCTTGCACAGAAGCTCAAACCAAATCAATAAATGTACGTCTTAAATTGATACATTTTAAATGGTTAATGCGGATGTATGTTACACCGGTGGAGTTAAATAGATATAACAAAAACATACCAGATACGTGCACAAAATGTATGGAAAGTAAAGGAACCCTATTTCATTGTTTATGGGAATGTAGAAAAATTAGAATGTTTTGGGAAGAGGTGAGGGTAACAATTGAAAAAATAATTTCAAAACAATTCATATTGAACTCCAAACTGTTTTTGTTGGGTCTGTATCCAGAAAAGCATAACTTTAATAAGAGTGAAAGAACATTCATAGACCTCAGTTTGCTTAATGCCAAAAAATGTATTGCACTATTGTGGAAAAAGACTCATAGACCAGATGTGACTCAGTGGTTAAGACAGATGTTAACAAACCTTCCACTAGAAAGAATAACATACATACTGAAATCAAAGGAAAATGTGTTTGAGAATATATGGAGACCTTTCATTGATTATGTAAAGAAATTAAACATAACTTCTGAAGAAGAAGGTGAATGATGTGTGTGGACCTTGTAAATTCCAAATTGGTGAATGTATAATATGTATACTTATGTAATGGATTACCTAGGCTAAACAGAGGAGCATTGTTGATGACTTGCTTTTGTTAATGGTTGTTGGTGTTTTTAGTACATTTTTTTTCTTTTATTTTTAAATTACTTTAGTGTTAGTGTTTGATTGTTTGTGTCATGTTTGTTAAAAAAGGTTCAATAAAAAATATTGTGGGGGAAAAAAAAGTAGACAGCCAAAAATTTCTAGTTGAGTTAACAGTACAAAGAGCACCCAGTTAAAAACTTAAATCTATCTAAAGTTAAGATAAGATAAGCCTTTATTAGTCCCACAACGGGGAAATTCCAGGATTGCAACAGTACAGGGATAGCAACACTCAGAGCAACAATCAGAAGGCAAGAAAAAAAAAAAAAGCAAGCAAGCAAGAGCAGCTAATATACATATGTACATATTACTATAAATATACTGTATATATATATATATACACAGACACACAGTGTAGAGCATTGTAGCTGGATGGGATAAATATGAGTATATAAACACACAGTACGGAGCATTGCAGCTAGATGGAATAAATATGTAAATATATAAACACACAGTGCGGAGCAATGTAGCTAGATGGAATAATATGTAGATATATAAACACACAGTGCGGAGCATTGTAGCTAGATGGAATGAATATATAGATATATCTATATATTCAAAATATATAGATATATTTTGAATATATAATATATATACAGTATATTTGATATATAATATATATCTAGATATAGATATATATCTAGATATCTATATATATCATCTGTCAACTGACATCCTGGGCAACTTCTACCGCTGCGTGATAGAGAGCACCCTGACCAACTGTATCACACTCTGGTATGGGAGCTGCTCTGTAGCTGACCGCAAGGCGCTGCAGCGGGTGGTGAAAACCACCCAACGCATCACAGGGACTCCATTTCCAGCTATAGAGGACGTCTACAGGAAAAGATGTCTGCGCCGGGCACGCAGCATTCTTAGGGACTCCAACCATCCTGCTCATGGACTGTTCCAGCTTCTCCCCTCCAGAAGACGTTTCAGAAGCCTTCGGACTAGAACCAGCAGGTTTAGGAACAGTTTCTTTCCAACAGCTGTCACATTATTGAACTTAGTTCCCCGCTGACTCTCTTACAATCATCTTTTACCATCCTCACCTGTACATAACTACATAACTACATCTAACTTATTGCACATTATTTGCACATAACAGTACTTTTAACTTTCTGCACTGCTGCATATATTTGCATATATTTGCTTAAATTGCACATACTGTTAATTACCGTATATACTGCACTGCTGTCCTTTGCACTTCTGATTGGATGCTAAACTGTTTCGTTACCTTGTATTCATACATGTGTAATGACAATAAAGTTGAATCTAATCTAATCTAATATAAATATAAGCATAAACATAAACACACCCAGTGCGGAGCATTGTAGCTAGATGGAATAAGTATGTAAATGTATAAACACACACAGTGCAGAGCATTGTTGCTAGATGGGATGAAACAGCACAACCGTCTACTTAGTTATCCTACATGGTATGATTATGTGCCCATACATATTCTCACCCTCCGTAGCTACTGGTATTTTCCTAGTTGTATGCCGGAGGGGACCATTGTGTAAGTCTATTGCATCTTTTGCATTCAAAAAACTATTAGGTTGTTACATCTTTTTGCTATCTCTGCGAGCAGCCCTGCTTAGGTTGTACAGTCTGACAGCCGTTGGTAGGAAGGACCTGCGAAACCTCTCAGTTGTGCACCTGGGATGATGTAGTCTGCTGCTAAATGAGCTCCTCAGTGCATTCAGTATGTCCTGCATAGGGTGGAACTCGGACTCCAGCAGAGATGACAGTTTAGCCATTGGTTTCCTCAAATTTGTAATTTCCTCTTGTAAAATTGACTTATCTTGTACATTTGAAACTTTATTATAAATTTGTGGATTATTTTATGACTAATTTTTGTCTGTTTTTTAAAATAAAATTACTGGTTTTTTTTTTTGTTTTTTTTTTGTTTTTTTAGATAAATTTGAAACACTGTGGTAATTTTTTTTACTTTTTCCTTATAACAATTTACATTTTTGACCATAATTTTGCAGTCAGAACAGAACAATAATTTAACTCTGATTACAAAGAAAAAATATTAATAAAATTGTATTTAATGAAATAAATTAACTTAAATGACCAAGGATGCAGTCATGATATTTCTTTATATTTATAATTTTTTTTATAAATCTCCTCACCACCCAGACAGCAGGAAAAACCTCCCTTATTTTGAAATCCAAATGTTGGCACATTTAGTTTGTCTAAAGGCTGCTGACGGATTAAAGTCATTGACTTCATGAATTTTGGTCATCTTAACCTGCCAGGTGCATAATAGGGAACTGTCGCGGATTCTAAAGACATAATTCACCACAATATGTGTTCATGTACAGAATGATCTGTTTAGACAGTTATAGTTGTGCTCTCAGGATTTCTCATTAGACACCTCTCTAGGCAGTCGCTGAAGGACCTCAGTTTAGAGTGAAAAGAGAGCTAGCATTTTTAGCTGTTTCTTTTTGTCACTGCCGCTGGAGAATAAAAACGGCACGCCTGCTCGTGCGAGAAAAGAGAGAAATTGCGAGTCTCTTCATTCCTGCAATTCCTACAGAACATAACTTAATATTGTAGTGGCTGGTGAAATACATCCTCAGCAATTCATCAGTCCACCTTGCCTTTCCCTTCATGTGAAGCCAGCTGCATATGAATTCTATCCACATCTCTTAGCTAAGCAACTCTTCCATTATTGCTCCCGTTTCCAGTGGGTTAAAACCATGATAAACGCCTCCAGTGCCTACATACCTCTTCTGATTTTTTTTTTTTCTGCGTTTAAAGTACTTTAACAAACTCATGTTTTTGTCAGACAGTCACGCTTAGCGAGACACTGTCTGCTGACTGACTGGAAAAGTCGCGTGAGCGGGGTGTTTGTAAACTCCGCGCAGATGACAGCCACGCACGTTGTTCATGTGCGCCCTTGCGGAAAATCATTGCTTCATATATTTTTCTTAATAAATTCATATCTCCTTGGCGTGGAGGTAAAATTTCTGGCGAGGCGGCCCGCCACCAAGAAATGTTATGAGGAAACCCTGCTCTGGTGATTCCCACCCCTAACTGAACTGTGTGGAACTTTTAGAGACTCTGGTTTTAGTAATACCCTTTGCTCATTATGTGAACTGCACAAAAGTTGGGGTGCAGTTAACTTGTTGTCTTCTTGTCCTCCATCTTCTTCCTGAAGCTGTCCTTGCCTTCTCTGATCTTTCTCCTCAGCTCCCTCTGTACGGACTTCAGCATCTCCCTATTCCCCGACCTGAAGATCCTCTTCTTCTCTCTCAGGAGTGTTTTTATCTCAGGGTTGATCCAGGGTTTGTTGTTTGAGCAACACCGTATGGTCTTGGTGGGAACGGATTTGTCCACACAGAAGCTGAGGTAGCCCGTGAAGGTGTGAGCGAGGCCATCGATGTCCTCACCATGTGGATCGCAGAGCTGCTTCCAGGCGGTGGCTTCAAAACAGCCCTTTAGAGCGTCCATTGCCTCCTCAGACCATAACTTCACTGTGCGCATGTCCGGAGGTTGTCTGTGCACTAGGGGTTTGTACACCGGCCGGAGATGAACCAAGTTGTGATCCGATCTCCCGAGTGGGAGTTCTTCGTTTTAGGTATTATCAATGATGGCATTTCCTCTGGCTTAAAGACTTTGGCATGGTGGCAATGTTTTTTTTTGGGTGGGGTGGGGTATGTAAAGCATGCGTAAACATGAGAAAATGCATGACGCTCAGAAGGATAAAACATTCATAATACTGTTGTAGTTCGTGCATACTTAAATTGTATGATCAGAGGTGGGTATAGTAGCCAGAAACTGTACTCATGTAAAAGCAGTGTTGTCTTATGAAATTAAAAGTTAAGCGGACACTAGGGCTGGGAACGATCCCTAATTTCCAGAATCAATTCGATTCCGATTCTTGAGATTCTGAATCGATTCGATCCCGATTCGATCTGGGGAATTACCATTTTAATAGCCATTTTACTTCCCATGAAACAAAAATCTTTGAGACCTAATGCTGCAAATTGTACCAAGAATCTTCTAACTTTGTTAATACATAAATTATCACATATAGAACTGACCCAAAATCAGTTACAATAATGCACTTTTTATTATTTAACTTATCATTTCATAAAGTGCTCACAGGTGCTTTCTTTAGAGCAAAGGGTGTGTCGTGTCAAGTTCACCACCCAGAGTAAGTAAACAAATTCAATGCATGAACCATGCATTCATAATCTCACTGTATTTCAGTCCCTCCAGGATTTTGTCAGCTGTTTTTGTGATTGTTGTGGCCCAAAAAGCCTGGATTTGTGGGAGCTTTTCCAAAAAGTTATGGCACTTTGAGTGCAAAAAAACTCTAAAAGTTGTGTGAGGAAGTACAAATTTTAAAGCAGCTGCTTTTTCCATAGTTTACAGTGATGCTATTCTATGTAACACCACAAGAAAAGTACAGGATTGCCAAAAATTTCTTGTTAAACAGTGATATATTTAGAATTAAATGCTCAGTAAAATTGTAAAAAAAAAAAAGACCAATATTGTGTTCTTGCTGAGAACTTTAAAAAAGGAAATGAAAGAATTTGTCATTACAACAACTAAATTGCATTGAATGCATGTTAGTGTGGAGAAAATGATGGCAGCACCTCCTTGAATCTTGAATTTGAAGGTCTTCTGTGCTGAAATCTACAGGAAGCAGGGATGCTCCTCCACTGACGACCTCTGACCTTCAGAAGGTCTCAATGAGGATGAAGCTTCCAGTCTTCACACATCTGAAGGCAGATAAAAAGAATAGATTTCACAGTAAAATTAATATTCTTATTTTTAGATCGCCACACCACAGTAGGGTTTTATAATTTAGGGTTTTTCTTTTTTATATTTTAACTACAAATTAACTTTCAATGTTTAAAAAGGGTTTCAATTCATTTCCTGAGAAGGTTTGTTCATTTCAATTTAGTTCTACTGAGTAAAAATAGCTTGTTGTACTGCAGCCTTTATTAATTTTATTGTGATTTATTCTCTTCACATCTCTTACTTAAGTGGCAGAAGTCCATAATCTCATAAAATATACCTTAATTCTGCATTTATTCACAGCGCTTAACCAACAGTTCTCTCTGTGTCCATAGTTTGTAAAAGAAACCATCATCATGCCAGATAAATTATTAATTGACGACACAAACGTTAAAACAAACAAATGATATTATACTTACAGTCTCAGCAGCTCCAAGTCTCCCTCTGCTTCACGGGTTTCAGCCTCCACGCATTTTCCATTTATCAGTCGTCAACTTGATGTTCCAACACAGCGCTGCACTGAGTAAAAGTCCGTTTATCCCCGCTTTATGAAAAATATTAAGAAGCTGTTGAGGACAGTCTTTACGGTGACTTTTGCTGCTAAATTAAGAGACACGCACGTTATTAACTCCGCGTCATGTAAACACGAAAGACGTGTGCACGTGCCGCAGGGAACACAGAAGTTTTATTTATGAAAAATATTCAGAAGCTGTTGAGGACAGTCTTTACGGTGACTTTTGTTGCTAAATTAAGAGACGCACGTTATTATCTCCGCTCGTGTAAACACGAAAGAGCACGCGCGGCAGGAAACTCTTGCCGGATGAGAACCGTTTTAACACCACAGAAGAAGAACTAGCATATCCGTTAGCTTGCTAGCTCCATTAGCGTGTCGGTTGTTTATGGTTCTCGGCCGTTGTTCCTGGCTCACTGACCCGGTTTCGACCCGATTATACTCAGCAGACGTTCACAAACGTAAAAATATTATATTAAAATATATTAATATTAAAAGATCGATCCGCGGATTTTGATATCGGCTCAGTCAAACGTGGATCGATCCATACCGATATATTGATCTTTTGAACCCACCCCTAGTGGACACCCCAAAAATTACTAGCTGAGTAAAAGTTCAAAAGCACCCACTTAAAGCCAGAGTGGTGGCCGAGCTGATGGAGCATCCGCCCCACAACCGGGAGGTTGGGGGTTCAAGTCCCGGCTGGGTCATACCAAAGACCATATAAAAATGGTACTTCCCACCTTCTAGCTTGGTGCTCAGTGTAATAGAATGTGACAAGGAGAAGTTGTTAGTGGCAGCATCTTGCATGGCAGTGACCCCTCTGATTCTACATATGATTAATATTGTAGATTGGAGTCATGTAATTTCATTCTACTGTACATGGTTGGCTGTGTGGGCTGAATGGCAACAGAGCCGGCTTCTTCTTCTTGTGTCTAAAAAATACCTTGAGTAATGGCTTGGTCAGTTTGAGGTTTTCTTGTAGTTTCTACTTTTTCCTATGCAAATTTGTTTTTACCTAAATTTGCAACTATTTTCCCGTGTAACTAACTTCCGTGTACAAGCCTTGGCTGTACGATGCTTAAAATGGCAAGTTCCATATGCAAAGTTACTGTGCAAAATAAAAAAAATAAATAAATAAATAGTATAAAATTAACATATTCTGGTTACACCCCTCATGGATCGCCACCTTATCGTGGTGGGGGGTTTGTGTGCCGTAGTGATCCCAGGAGCTATGTTGTCCGGGGCAGTTTGCCTCTGGTAGGGTCACCCAAGACAAACCGGTCCTGGGTGAAGGGCCAGACTAAGAACGATCCAACAGACTCTCATGATAAATATTAGAACAAGGATTCAGTGTACCCCGCCCAGTATGGGATTACCGGGGCCCCACCCTGGAGCCAGGACTGGGGGAGGGGCTCGATGGCTAGCGTCTGGTGGCTGGGTTTCCGCCCATGGGACCCGACCGGGCTTTGCCCGAAGGAGTTACATGGGTCCGCTCTCCAGTGGGCTCACCACCCGCAGGAGGAATCATGGGGGTCCAATGCTATGTGGATCAGGTGGCGGTCAAAGGCGGAGACCTTGGTGGAGACCTTGTGGGTCTGATCCCAAGCTTCCTAAACTGGATTTCGGGACATGGAATGTCACCTCTCTGGAGGGGAAGGAGCCTGAGTTGGTGCATGAGGTCGAGAGATAACAGCTAGATATAGTCAGCCCCACCTCTACACACAGCTCTGGTTCCAGAACCAGTCTCCTGGAGAGGGACTGGAGCTTGGCCTACTCTGGAGTTGCCCCGGGCGAGAGGCGACGAGCAGGGGTGGGTATTCTTGTATCCCCCCACCTTACTGCCTCTATATTGAAGTTTTTCCCTGGTGGACGAAAGGGTTGTTTACCTGCGCCTTCGGGTTGGGAAATGGGTCCTGACCATCATTTGTGCCTATGCACTAGGGATGGGCATTCGGTGAAATTTTCTTCACCGATCGTTGGGAGAATTAATGATTAATAATCGGTTAATCATTAACATTTTTAGGTACGTAACAAGGCAGGTAGACTACATTAGCTGCACAGCTCAAATCCACCTCTCTCTCTCAAATCCCTCTCTCTCTGTTCGCTGTTCTCGGGTTGGCTCGGCTCGGGAATCTCGCAAGCTGATTGGCCGAGACGTTTCACCCCGCAAGCTGATTGGCCGAGACGTTTTACCCAGCTTCTGTCCCTGCCGAGCGGCCACCCAACAAACGAAGACCGCATTCATTACTCTATCGCTCGTGTTACTTAGTCTAGCCGCGCGGAACTTTTTGCTGTTCTCTTGTGCCATTTTGTGCGAAATAGTCGAGCCACTACGCCGCCTCCTGCAGCTTCCCTCGACGATCCTGCGCCTCTAGCACCTGAGGAGCAGTAAAGCTCTCATTAACCTGTGCAGTAAATCATTTTCATCTTGAGTTACGTATCTTGTTATAAGAATAAAAGAGTTCTAAAAACATATTTATGTATACTTTATTTACATCTACGTATGTATGTACACTTACACGTGTGTGTGTGTCTTCTACCGAATCTTCATGACCTTCTCAATAAAGTTTCTGGAAAAAAAAAAAAAAAGAATCTTCACCGACCGCCATTACTCAGCGCGCAACTACTGTTGGCGGTTTCTTCACGTAATAAGGGTGTTCCATGGACCCTGTCGATGAGGTATATTTGTATGCTGCATTGCAGTGATTGCAGTACACCTGGTCATTTTTTAAATTGAAATGGTTCCACGCAACACTTCGCCGTAACCGCTTCATGATTTGGCGATTGCCCTACGGAAGCGCGCATGTATCAACTGAGGCACGCCAGGGTACGGCGATGGTGTAATGTTGCCCCCTGGTGCCCAAATTTTGCCATTGCATTGTTTGAGGACGGCCGTGCACTAGGCCGAATAACCTCGGATTGTTTAAAAAAAAAAACGGTTTGTCGACGAAAATGAACTTCCTCGGTGAAATTCTTAATGATCAATTATCGGTTAATCGGTAAATTATTCCCATCCCTACTATGCACCAAGTAATGGTTCAGTGTACCCACCCTTTTTGGAGTCTCTGAACGGGGTGCTGGAGAGTGCTTCTCTTGGAGATGCCATTGTCCTACTGGGAGACTCAAATGCACATGTGGACAATGACAGTGAAACCTGGAAGGGGGTGATTGGGAGGAACAGCCTTCCCGATTTGAACCCGGGTGGTGTTCAATTATTGGACGTCTGTGCTAACCACAGTTTGTCCATAGTGAACACCATGTTCAAGCATAAGGGTGTCCATATGTGCACCTGGCACCAGGACACCCTAGGTCGCAGGTCGATCGATTTTGTTATCGTGTCATCAGACCTACAACTGTATGTCTTGGACACTTGGGTAAAGAGAGGTGCAGAGCTGTCAACTGATCACCACCTGGTGGTGAGTTGGTTCCGATGGCAGGGGGAGGATGCCATTCGGACCTGGTAGACCCAGTCTAGTGGTGGACACCAGTGGTGAGGGGGGCCATTAAGCTGAAGGAGGAGTCCTATCAAGCTTGGTTGGCTTGTGGGACTCCCGAAGCAGCTGAGGTGTACTGGTAGGCCAAGCGGAGTGCAGCTCAGGTGGTTGCTAAAGCAAAAACTCAGGTATGGGAGGAGTTCGGTGAGGCCATGGAACAAGACTTTTGGTCAGCCTCAAAGAGATTCTGGCAAACTGTCCTGCGTCTAAGGAGGGGGAAGCAGCTCCCTGTCCACACTGTGTATGGTGCGGCTGGGGCGCTGTTGACTCTGACTGGGGATATTGTCGGGCAGTGGAAGGAATACTTCGATTATCTCCTCGATCCCACTGATACGCCTTCCACAGAGTAAGCAGGGCTTGTGAATGAGGGGGACGACTCGCCTATCACTAGGGCTGAGGTCGCCAAGGTGGTTAAAAATCTCTTTGGTGGCTGGGCCCCGGGGGTGGACGAGATTCGCCCAGAGTACCTCAAGGCCCTGGATGTTGTAGGGCTGTGATGGTTGACACACCTCTGCAACATTGTGTGGAGGTTGGGCGCAGTGCCTTTGGCATGGCAAACCGGGGTGGTGGTTCCTCTCTTCAAAAAAGGGGACCGGAGGGTGTGCTCCAACTTTAGAGGGATCACACTCCTCAGCCTCCCTGGGAAGGTCTATGCTAAGGTACTGGAGAGGAAAGTCTGGCCATTGGTCGAACCTCGGATTCAGGAGGAGCAGTGTGGTTTTCGTCCGGACCGTGGCACATTGGGCCAGCTCGTTACCCTCTCGAGAATCCTCGAGGGTTCGTGGGAGTTTGCCCAACCAGTTTACATATGTTTTGTGGACTTGGAGAAGGCATTCGACCTCGTTCCTCGTGGTTTTTTGTGTGTGTGTGGGGGGGTGCTTCGGGAGTATGGGGTATTGGGCTTGTTGTTACGAGCTAGTCGATCTCTGTACAACCGTTGTGAGAGTTTGGTTCATATTGCCAACACTCGATCGGACTCATTCCCAGTGACAGTTGGACTCCGCCAGGGCTGCCCTTTGTCACTGATCCTGTTCATAATTTTAATGGACAGGATTTCTAGGTGCAGCCAGGGAACGGAGGGTGTCATGCTTGGTGACCACAGGATCTCATCTCTGTTGTTGACAGATTATGTTGTCCTGCTGGCTTTGTTCAGCAATGACCTACATTTCTTACTGGGACGGTTTGCCGCTGAGTGTGACGCGGCTGGGATGAGAATCAGTACCTCCAAGTCCGAGTCCATGGTCCTCAGCCGGAAAAAGGTGGACTGTCCTTTCCGTGTTGGGGACAGGCTCCTGCCCCGAGTGGAGGAGTTTATGTATTTTGGCGTCTTATTCACGAGTGAGGGGAGAATGGAGCAACAGATTGACAGACGGATCGGAGCAGCATCTGCAGTGATGCGGACATTGTACCGGTCTGTTGTGGTGAAGAGGGAGCTGAGCTCTAAGGCAAAGCTTTTGATTTACCAGTCAATCTAAGTTTCAACCCTCACTTATGGTCACGAACTTTGGGTAATGACCGAAAGAACGAGATTGTGGATGCAAGCGGCTGAAATGAGCTTTCTTCATAGGATCGCTGAACTCACCCTCAGAGATGGGGTGAGGAGCTCAGTCATCCGGGAGAGGCTCAGAGTAGAACCGCTGCTCCTCCACATTGAAAGTTGCCAGTTGAGGTGGTATGGGCATCTGATCAGTTTGCCTCCTGGATGCCTCCCACTTGAAGTGTTTTGGGCACGTCCCACTGGGAGGAGACCCCGGGGCAGACCCAGGATTCACTGGAGAGACTGTCTCCCAGCTGGTCTAGGAATGCCTTAGTATCCTCTCTGAAGAGTTGGAGCAGGTGGCTGGGGAGAGGGAGGTCTGGGCTTCTATGCTTGAGTTGTTGCCTCCGCAACCCGAACCTCTGGAAAAGCGGTAGAAGATGGATGGATGGATGGTTACAATAGTGTCATGTGTTTCTGCCCCCCCACTCCCCGGAAAAATATGTTGCCACCGTGCCAAGGTCTTTAAACCAGAGGAAACACTGAGCGTGGTCCTTGTTCAGCGCCTAACGGGCACCTCTGCTCCTCTGTTTGTCCGTGACAATTCCATCCGAAAAAAACTTAACACACATGCCGCACTCTTTGATGTGGGGGGAAAAAAAATACGGCAGTACTAATTATGTCAGGTGCATTTTGTAATACAGTTTGTGAAAATGGAGGACAAGAGCACTAACCACTGAACTATAGATTGGTGTATTCCAATCAGCCACTGATCTGCACTGAGTTTGACACATGGTGACAAAATTAAATAGGCTATTTGGAAAAAAGCCAATGACTCCTCTGATCAGTAGCGGTCGGCTTCAAAGCAGTCATGGTGTTCATGTATTTACAGTATCTCACAAAAGTGAGTACACCCCTCACATTTTTGTAAATATTTTATTACATCTTTTCATGGGACAATTCTGAAGATATGACACTTTAATACAGTGTAGTCAGTGTACAGCTTGTATCACAGTGTAAATTTGCTGGCCCCTCAAAATAACTCAACACACAGCCATTAGTGTCTAACCCACTGGCAACAAAAGTGAGTACACCCCTAATGAAAATGTCCAAATTGTGCTGTTAGCCATTTTCCCTCCCTGGTGTCATGTGACTCATTAGTGTTAACAGGTCTCAGGTGTGAATGAGGAGCAGGTGTGTTAAATTGGTGTTCTTGGTCTCACACTCTCGTATATTGTCAACATGGCACCTCATGGTAAAGAACTCTCTGAGGATCTGGAAAAAAAAAAAAATTGTTTCCCTACATAAAGATGGCCAAGGCTATAAGAAGATTGCAAACACCCCTGAAACTGAGCTTCAGCACGGTGGCCAAGACCATACAGCGTTTTAACAGGACAGGTTGCACTCAGAACAGGCCTCGCCACGGTCGACCAAAGAAGTTGAGTGCACGTGCTCAGCGTCATATCCAGAGGTTGTCTTTTGAAAATGATGTATGAATGCTTCCAGCATTGCTGCAGACGTTAAAGGGGTGGGGGGTGGGGGGGTCAGTCTGTCAGTGCTCAGCCCATACGCCGCACACTGCATCAAATTGGTCTGCATGTCTGTTGTCCCAGAAGGAAGCCCCTTTTAAAGATGATGCACCAGAAAGCCCACAGTTTGCTGAAGACAAGCAGACTGAGAACATGGATTACTGGAACCATGACCTGTGGTTGGATGACACCAAGATAAACTTATTTGATTCAGATGGTGTCAAGCGTGTGTGGCGGCACCCAGGTGAGGAGTACAAAGACAGGTGTGTCTTGCCTACAGTCAAGCATGGTGGTGGGAGTGTCATGGTTTGGGGCTGCATGAGTGCTGCCGGCACTGGGGAGCTACAGTTCATTGACGGAACCATGAATGCTATCATGTACTGTGACACACTGAAACAGAGCATGATCCCCTCCATTCGGAAACTGGGCCGCAGGGCAGTATTCCAACATAACGACCCCAAACACACCTCCAAAACAGCCACTGCCTTGCTAAAGAAACTGAGGGTAAAGTTTATGGACTGGCCAAGCATGTTCTATTGAGCATCTGTGGGGCATCCTTAAATGGAAGATGGAGGAACGCAAGGTCTCTAACATCCACCAGCTCCGTGATGTCATTATGGAGGAGTGGAAGAGGATTCCAGTGGCAACCTGTGAAGCTCTAGTGAACTCCATGCCCAAGAAAGTTAAGGCAGTGCTGGAAAATAATGGTAGCCACTCAAAATATTGACACTTGGGCACAATTTGGACATTTTCACTTAGCAGTTGTTGGAAAAATTCTCTTTAACCTGTAGTCAAAGAATCAGGCAGGATTAAAGTTTCAGTAAATTTAATTTGCACTGATCAGTGGAGAATAGTAAGTGATACACTCAGTCGCCTCCGGAAATTGTTCTGAATCACATACACAACTTTTAGTCTTAAAGCATCCTGTTATCAGAACTGTCCATGAGAGAATATCTAGTTCAGGCTGCTTCTTCCAGACTGTCTCCCTTCCTCAGACATAATCATAACCGGAGTGGTGGCTCAGTTGGTAGAGCATCCGCCCCACACCCGGGAGGCAGGGGTTCAAATCCCGGCCGGGTCATGCCAAAGACCATATAAAAGTGGAACTTCCTGCCGTCCAGCTTGGTTCTCAGCAATAATGGAATGGAGGAGGGAAATCTGTGGCGGCGCCTTGCATGGCAGCGGCCCTCTGATTCTGCACTTGGGGTGTGTGTGATTAATACTGTAGATAGGTAAAGCACAATCTTGTTCTACTGTACATGATTGGTTGTACGGTTGAATGACAATAAGGGTGATTTACTTTAAACAACACAGAACATTCACATGAGAAAACATAGATAAATGTCCAGCTGGTTGTCCTTGTACATTTTCACCCAGAATCTGAGGCACCAAAGATAAAGAATACAAAATTATTCTATCATTCCCCACCTTTGATGCCATGCAAGGCATCATAAATGAAAAGTAATAACAAGTTAGGGCATCTAAAACCCCATCTGGCACCTATGCTAAGCTCCTGTGCATTGATCCCTGTGCTGCGTGGGTTTACTCCGGGGGCTCCGGTTTCCTCCCACAATCCAAAGACATGCATGCTAGGTTAATTGGTTGTTCTAAATTGTCCCTAGATATCTGTTTCCTATAAGCCCTTAGAATAGAGGGTTAGTACTAGTGAAAGCGCTTTGAGTGGTCTTTGTGACTAGAAAAGCGCTATATAAGTGCAGGTTAGTTAGTTAGTTAGTTAGTGATGTGTAACAGACCCCAACTAGCTAGTGATGGGGAAAGTCTGGCATTGACCCTGCTGCCCTAGGCGCCGCCTGACATTTAGTCCTTTAGGAGGAAATATAGAACAGTAAAACTTATTAATTAATGATAAAAAAAACCCCCATTAAAATCAAAATGATAATGAAGTAAGGATAATAGTGAAGATATAATAAGGATATACGTATGTGTCATTGCTGCATGTGTGATTGCAGCTTGTATAAACTCAAAACATAAAAGATGAAAATAAAACAAAAATGACAAAATATAAAAACAGAAATAAAATTAACAAAATAAAATGGAAAATAAAATAATGTTTCAGTCTTCATAAATGTATTTAGTACATTTCAACTTCACATCATGATCATGCAACTTCTTTCGGTTTTTCTGCATGTCAATCATACTTTTACTCTGTACTTGGGTCATGGAGAGACACTTTGAGCTCACACCGTTCATCATCCCCATCATCCCCTGCAACTGCTCCATGGTATATCACTAAATTAACAATCACAAGTCTCATCATTATAATACAGATGCAGGGAATGACACAAGAAAAGACCAGAAATATTACCACAAAAATCATTAACATGTTCATGATGAGACCTCTCCATGAACAGAATAACCAACTTAACCAGGTATGTTCATCAGTGACATTGTCCTTGGCTATGCAACATGCAGAGCAGTCAAATGCTGTATGGCTGAGGCAATCACGTGACCATATACATCATTTTTAGGGATAAAAGTACAACAGTAATAATAATCGGCAGTTATTTGATGAAGAAGCAACCTATTTTGGGCCAACATAAGGCTAAGAGCTGTTAACCTGTTGCACTCCGGGATACCGTGGGCGGTCACGTCTCTGCGTGCTAGTGCGTCTCAGTGCGCACTGGAAAAAAAGAGCTGCATTTCCGTTCTTCCAGTACAGACACAGCCGCGAACAGAAAGCCAAAGGAGTGTTTTGATTGGTTTAGATTTGATTGACCTCTCATTCGACTAATAAGAGCCTTGAATTGGGTTTCTGAAACCTTGAAGAACCAATGACTGAAAACCTAGCAAGAAGGACCTGTCTACCAACGACCGCGAATACAACGAGCCAATTGAAGCAGAGAAGTTCGACGATTGAAACGCGTGCGTCCCGTGCGTAAAATCTGTTTTGTCTAAGCCGCTGGGTGACACACATTGAGACTTGTGTGTAACGGTAGCGTTAGCCAGTCTTTTTTTATTACTACTGTTCTTATTTGTTTTGAAAAATCGTTCGCCAAAACCGCAATCATGGAAGCGCAAAACCGCAATAATGGAATCATGGTTTGACCGGGTCGGGTGACCAGAACCACGAGTCCGTAACAAGCGGACCAGCTTCATGTTCGTCTGACAATGAGGAACAGATGTTCGCTAACGACACTGCTGTTGTGGACAGGTAAGTGTTATAAGCTAAATTATTCTTTGTCAATGAAAATAGTTATAAAAATGACTTTTGACCGATCGGTAATTACAACGGTGCGTCATGGCCACAAGTTTTTTGTGCGCTGAGCTCCTCTGTAGTGGGGGGTGAGGGTTGTTATCCTCTACATTGCAGATATTTTAGTATAATTTTTATTGCACTGTAGGTTATTTTTTCTTGTAAAAAAAAAGGCCACACATTTTTTACATGGCATGCTTCTTTGTGTGTGGGGAACTTGTTTGTTCATTCATTCATTCATGAATGAATAAACAACCCCCCCCCACACACACACACCCCTGAGTGTCTCCTTTCATTAGAGCCCAAGATGAAGCTTCTATGTTGAAGCATTCAAAAGTTAGACATTTTTCCAAACTGTGCCATTTGGCACAGTTCAAAAACGCCTGGGAACAACCTGAGAAAAAAGCTGTGTAATATATTCATTTTTTGTGGTATTGTTACAAAATTTTGACCTCAGCAGGATAACACTTGGTTCTACATTTCTGTTGCATTTTCCAGCCAGTATCTGACAGCGGTGTGTTATTTGCAAGCATTTGTATCTAAAAAAACCCCCACCCAGGCGAACTTTATTTTCTTCAGATTCAGTATGTTTAGATGACTGTTACTCAGTGGCAGGAGCACTTAGAGAGATTATGACTGTTTTGCCAAAAAATTCAAAGTGTTTTCTTTTAAATGAGACAACCCCATGAAGATGCAGCTTTTGATTTGCTTTGGGTTTGCTATTTTTGGGCGTTTTTTTAGGGAAATTGACCAGAGTGCAAGGGGTTAACTCCTCATTTATACCAGAAAAAGCAGACAAAGAAAAATTCACAAATGAGTGTAGTCTATAACTAATTGTTTCAATACAGAACGTATTCTTAGCCACTCCCACCAAAGGGAACAAGGAATTAAGTACCTCCTGCCCCATGGTTTCTAACTTGAATTCTTCCGGCACATCCGTGTCTCAGATGGGATCATGTGGTGGAAAAGAAACGTCTCTCTTCACCCTACCCGCCTGTTCTGCTGACAGTATGATGGTATGGTCAGTCACCACCACAGGGGCACACACCCCTCCCCAATTCATGGGCAGGTGCGAGTAGGCACGATGGCCACCAACCCCCATCACCATATACGTGCCGTACTTGAGAATCACAAATTGTGGCGCTACAGAGCTCCTGCAGGGTGACATCGCCTTCTAGACTGACAATGATGATCTTCAGGACAGCTTTTGCCCACAATGTTGGTCCGGCAAGTAGCAGTACAGGGGCGAGATGCACTATGTACCGTTGCACACCTGGAAAATGATAAACTGCCCAAAGAGACATGGGGACACTCTTTTAGACAAGAGGAAAAATTCCCCGACAGAGTTAATCTTGCCTTCACCGAGTAAGGGGTGTCATCGTGTCTCCGGTCAGTGGAGTCATAGACAATGTGGCAGGTGGGATTCAAGTTAATGCTGGCTGCACTATTTCCATACATAGCCTCTTGCAAGAAACAACCAGCTTCTGACAGTTCCATTGGTTTAGCAGTAACAGATATTTGACCAGCTGAGGGTGGGAGCAAAGGACACAAATAACAATTTGAATGATTAGCTGTTTTGGCTGTGTGGTTAGCGTGCTTCAACCACACATAACCAGCATAAACATGGTCATCATAGCCTGGTCCTTCTAGCCAGTCGTGATGCGAGTGAGTAACATACCTAACCCTGTGATCAATGGGTAATGATGTCCCTAAAAGTAACCAAATCAAAAGTGTTACCACAAGGATGATGATGAAAAAACGGGTGTACCATTCACATCCTTCTGCTGCCAACCTTCTCTCTCTTGCATTATGTCTCTCCATGAGAAACAGTTGTTTCGCTATACAAGCCGTTGCTGAGCACCATGAGGGCACCATGTCTAACACTTGTGTAGAGAAACAATGACTTGCTTGTATAGCTAAACAGTTAAACAGTCTCTTGCTGAGGGTTTTGAATGGGGTAAAGTTTGCAATGTGTCAGATGCACCCAAGAATCACATCCTTTGACTTTCACGGCTGTTGGGTGTCGCCAGGATGACCTTGTGTGGTCCTTGCTAGGGAGCGTCAGCCCAGTGTTTCTTTTTGATGGCTTTGATGAGGACCAGATCTCCCGGTTTGGCTATGGTAGGTGCTTCCCTGTGTTCTTCCTGGGAAGAGTAGCATGTACAACATCTGTCAGCCAACATTCTTTGCATGTAACCAGCTAAACACACTTCCTCATCACCTGAATTAAATGGCCTTAATGGTGGGAGTAGGTAAGGCTTGCCATACATTATTTTTTTCCCCCTATTTCTGCCACTGGTTTCCTAAGCCTTCTTTAATGGTCCCATTTGTACATTCCACCAATCCTGCAGATTGTGGATGGTAAGCTGAGTGGTTTTCCAAGTTAATGTTAAGTGCTGTGCCTAA
This sequence comes from Pholidichthys leucotaenia, assembly GCA_020510985.1. Classification (NCBI taxonomy): domain Eukaryota; kingdom Metazoa; phylum Chordata; class Actinopteri; order Cichliformes; family Pholidichthyidae; genus Pholidichthys; species Pholidichthys leucotaenia. The sequence goes on from CM035837.1 coordinate 108,993,290, forward strand.
GTGTGATATAACCTGATTTACAAAATGTGTTCTGTTGAGTAAATCTTTTCAGGTATTCCAAATCTTGGTTCTACTTCAGTTAAGAGTTTCTTTGCTACTGTAACAGCATTTGGGTGAGTGCAAAGGAAGGCTCCTGTCCATTTAGTAAATGTATCAGTAATCAACAAGCAATATTTCTTCCCTTCACATTTATTTAGTTCAATGGAATCCATGCAGATGCTTTGAAAATGATAAGTTGATTCAGGGAAAGTACCCTTCTGAGGTTTTAAGTATCCCTGAGCATTATTTTTTGCACAGATTAGGCTTTTTTTTGTTTGCTACTCAATTTTGTAAAAAAAACAGAGTTAATAATCATACCCCCTACTGCTACATGGGAAAGCCCATATAGCAGAACAGCAGTCTGGTGTAATAATTGCTGTGGCAAAATGGGTTTGTTATTGCATCATTTGTAGAGTCTTGAAGTGTTGTCAGATGTTGCCCCCTTTTTTATCCACCAGTAAATTTCAGCTCGTGGTGGTGTTTCCTGGGTGTTGGTGAGCATGCCATGTGATAGCTGTTCTGTCAGTGTTAAAAGAAGAGATGCTGTGGTATGGTTTCCTATATGACCTTGTGCAGCTGCTGTTGCGATGTTGTCTGCAAGTGATTGCCCTTAGAGATTCGATCTGTGCCATTAGTGTGTGCGGCACATTTGCATATGGCCATTTTTGAGATCTTTGTGTTAGATTGGCTTTCCTGTTGATGTAATCATGCCTCTTTTTTTCCACTGTTGTGCAAAATGATGGATAGGAGAAAAAGCATATTGGTTGTCCGTGTATATTGCGAGCGCTTTTCCCTGACCTAATTTACAAGCCTCAGTTAGAGCAACTAATTCAGCTGCTTGTGCTGGATAATGTGATGGGAGTTTTTGTGCCCGTAAAACGGTGTCATGGGTGACCACTGCGAAACCGGACAAGTTTGAACCAGTACAGTCATGTTTGGAGGAGCCATCAACAGACGATGTGGGATCAGAGTCCTTCAAAGGTGTGTCTTGCAAATCATGGCGTGGCAATGTTTCACTCTCAATTTCTGCCAAATAGTCATGAGGTTTTCCTTGTTTTGAAATTGGAGTGTTCAATGGTTAGATGAGGCTGTTACAATAACACTGTCATGCATGCAAGGTATCTGGATGGTGAGAGAACTGATATTTTACTGATACTGCAAGTGTGACCTTTAGAGTCAAGGGATGAAAAAGAACAAGCCCTGTTGAGGCCTGCACCACAATAGAGGCGGCTATGGCAGCCTGCACACATGGCGGCACTGCCCTCGCCACAAGGTTTAGCCATGTGGAATAAAATGCTATTGGATGCATTTTTGTACCACTTGGTTGGAGGAGGAGGACTGACGTCATGTGTCCCTCTCTACAATCAACCATTTGCACAAATGGTTTTTTGTAATTGGGGAGTGTCAGGACGTCAGTACTGACCAAAAGTTTTTTCATTTTAACAAAAGCCTCTTCTGCCCCAGGTGCCCACTCAACATTGTCCAAGGGCATGCTTCAGACAATATGAAACAACCTTCTGCCATGTCACCGGTGCCAGGGTCTTTTACCTTGACATTTTTTGAAAGGTGGTCTGTTTTTAACTTGCTGTTTGCGGCTTTTACAGTTATTTTTTTCATCTGATTTTGTAAAATTGTGAATGTCTGCACCTGTTATTACTGATCGGCACGCTCCTGTCACATAGAAACTTTATTGGAATGTCCTGAACCTGCAACATCACTTCAGGTAAACACTGCATTGTCAATATCAGTTCAAAGTCAGGTAAACTGAAAATGTCTGTTATGTCTATGTCCATTATGCCAGTGTTGGCGTCAATAGTTGCACTTATCTTCAGTCAGGCAGTCGGCCCGTGAGGTCCTCCATCCCCTTCCCGCCGCTCCTGAAGTTCAGGACATTGCTTGCGCCAATGGCCTCTTTGTCCACATTTGTGACAAACGTCACATTCCCCTTGCTGCGGCCAGCCCGCCCCACGCCTTCTTCCGTCCCCCTCCACTACTGAGGTCCAGTTCTGGTGCCACCCTGAAAAATAGAATCGGGGGAAGCCCCCCCTCCCGCCCCTTTGTGTCAGTAATCACATAAACAGGAGTTGGTTTTTCTTTCAGTTTTTTTCCCTTTTCTTTCCTCTCCTCCTCTATTGTCTCTGCATGTTTGGTATAGGTTAACACATCACCAAATGCACAGATATGGTATGTGACCAAATGTTTATGGACATAATCAGCCAGGTGTTTCTGGTGCCACCCTGAAAAATAGAATCGGGGGAAGCCCCCCCCCCCCGCCCCTTTGTGTCAGTAATTACATAAACAGGAGTTGGTTTTTCTTTCAGTTTTTTTCCCCTTTTCTTTCCTCTCCTCCTCTATTGTCTCTGCATGTTTGGTATAGGTTAACACATCACCAAATGCACAGATACGGTATGTGACCAAATGTTTGTGGACATAATCAGCCAGGTGTGGGTGCATGTTTTGCAACAAGACACTTCAAATGCTGCCAATAAGGTTCTACATCTGAATCATTATCAGCCTTAGATAAACCAGAATGGCTATCAAAAACCTCTTGTAACCTGGTTCTATAAGCTTCGGCACCTTCACCTTTACCTTGTTTTGTGGTTTGGATCGTCCCGTATAAGCTGTATTTGAAAGTTTAATCATAGGATATTGTTCAGTGACATCTTTCATAATCTTCAGTTTTATTGATCACATTGATGGTGAGTGTGGAGTGGATATGTGTGCATATCTGCTTAACTCTTTGGACACTCTGGTGTGGCTGCTTCCAGGTGCTCCACACCTTCTCACTTTGGGTTTGGTGTCAGCGGGTAGAGGGGTGGAGACGAGCAGAGGCAAGGTGACATCAGCTGCAGACCCCCAGCCTGGAGGTGTTCTGTGGTGTCGGGGTATATGGGGGGGGGGGTATGGAGGAAGAGGAGCAGAAACATGGCCCCTTGCCCCCACATCAGACTCGTCGTGTGCCATAGAAGAGACAGAACACACATTAGTCAAATCCTTTTTTTTTTTTTCATGGTCAATTTTTCAGATTTATCATCAGAATTAGATTTCACCATCACAAGGTCCAAGTCGGCCTGTTGTTTTTTTCCCACCTCAAGCCACTGTTGCCCCTCAGTTGGAGAGATAATGCAACTGTGAGCTAGAGAATACAATTACACTGTAAAAAGTCAAATATAAGTCAAATGAAACAAACTAATGCTGTATACCTGCCTCCAGACAATTTAAAAAAAAGAAAGAAAGAAAAATCAAATTTTCTTGCTATACTGGCAGATAATTTTATTCAAAATAAGCAAAAAATTCTGGCAATAGATAATGTTAAAATTTAAAAAAAAATAAAATCTGCCAACAAAGTAAGATTGCATTGCTTAATACAAGTAATCCATCCTAAAACAAGCACAAATCCCAAAGAGAACTGCACAACAAATTACTGTCAAAACTATCTTGAGATAAAAACAAGCATCTAATACATTTCATCTTATCGAAATCCCCAGTTCAGCGTGACCTTATTACTGCCTTCAGCACAAACAAAAGTTAGTCCTCTCACACACACATACACACACATGCGATAGCAAGCCCAAATGAGTGCACACACATTGGTAAACAATCCCAAAGCTGCTTATAATAAGCAGTTCTGGCAACCAAAGGTTTTCACTGTCAATCATTTCCCGTGCATATTTTTGCCATCTTCGGTTAAAACAAAAATCTCGTTCTCATCCTCTCGCATTCCACAACAGCATGACATGCATCGTCTCTTCCTGCCACGTCACAAGATCTCGCTCTCTGCTACAAGAATTACCCATTTTTCACCAAAGTAACCCGTAAAACGTTAAAAACACACACACGCAAACGACCAAACAAACTGCAGTTATTTATTTTAATTTATTATTTTATCTTGGTCTAAAGGCCATTTTATTCTATTTTAAGCTTTCTTTGAGTTATATCTTATGGTATTTCAGTTATTATTATTCGTTCATTCATTCATCTTCTTCCGCTTAATCCTTTTCGGGTCGCGGCGGGGCTGGAGCCTATCCCAGCATCTTTGGGCGAGAGGCAGGGTACACCCTGGACAGATCGCCAGTCCATCGCAGGGACAACACAAAGAGACAGACAACCATTCACTCTCACAATCATACTGAAGGACAATTTAGGTTAATTGGCATCAAACTGGGGATTCTAACTTGCATGTTTTTGGCATGTGGGAGGAAACCGGAGAAATCCCGGAGTAAACCCACGCAGACACGGGGAGAACATGCAAACTCCACACAGATCACTGTTGGTCAGGGGCTGGGATCGAACCCAGGATCCCCCGGCCAAGGGTGAGTTGCTGTGCTGCCGCAGTGCTAACCACTGCACCACCGCGCCGCCCTTCAGTTATTGTTATGTTAAAGTTATTCCTTATTATATTAATGCTATTTGTTATAACTATTTTTGTTCTATTTTTTTTTCCTCTGTATATTTTTTCTAGTTTATTTTGGCCGTTAATATCACTCGCGGGTACTATACCTTCCACATGTGCACTCTGCCCGGTATCATTCCGCGAGTACTATTCCTTCCACCGCTGATACCACTCCACTGTACTATGTATCCTTCCGCGTGCCTATTTCCCGATTTTAGACTCAAACTAAAATCCAGTAAAAATGCATTTATTACTGAGCGCTTCCATATTTAACCGCGGTACTTTTCCCGACTGGACTCAAACCCGCCGGTACCAAATTCTACGCGTAATCCCACGGCCGGACTGAAACCGCTGTGCCAGATGTCTGAATAATTAAATTTATTTATCATTTAGATATTATTATTTAAATTTATTTATCTATTCATTTAATAATTAAATGTACTCACTTAAGTCCGCCTTGGTTCTGCTTCGTCACCCTCTCCCCTGCGGGCGCTCCTGACCGCCTCTGCTGTTGCCTCACTTCAGACAAACTGTTCCCGTTGGGATGCGGTAGGTCTTATCAGCAGCCGATATACTGACTGTGAAACCGCTGCAGGTGTGGAGAAAGATTTCTGGAGTCCCTGTTCGGTGTGTCAAATATGATGGAAAAATTCTTTTTAACCCATAGTCAAAGAATCGGGCAGGATTAAAGTTTTAGTAAATTTAATTTGCGCTGATCAGTGGAGAACAATAAGTGATGTACTCGGTCGCCTCCGGAAATTGTTCTGAATCGCATACACAACTTTAAGTCTTTAAGCATCCTGTTATCAAAACTGTCCATGAGAGAATATCTGGTTCAGGCTGCTTCTTCCAGACGGTCTCCCTTCCTCAGACATAATCCTAACAACACAGAACGTTCACATGAGAAACATAGATAAATGTCCAGCTGGTTGTCCTTGTACATTTTCACCCAGACTCTGAGGTACCAAAGATAAAGAATACAAAATTATTCTATCAGGGGTCTACTCACTTTTGTTGCCAGCGGTTTAGACATTAATGGATGTGTGAGTTATTTTGAGGGGACAGCAAATTTACACTGTTATACAAGCTGTACACTGACTACTTTACATTTTATCAAAGTGTCATATCTTCAGTGTTGTCCCATGAAAAGATATAATAAAGTTTTTACAAAAATGTGAGGGGTGTACTCATTTTTGTGAGTAAACTGTATTTACTTTGACCTGGAGTAGGAGAGCTACTGTTGCCTTCTTCACTACCCAGGAGCATTTAAAAATGCTCATACTTGTCTGCTTTTTAGCTGGTTGACGTGACATATTACCCTAATATAATGGTAGGGGAAACACTGCGGATTCAGTTTTATCTCTGACAGCGGTGCTACACATACTTGTCTGGTGGCTGGAATTATCACAACAGCGGCACACTCCTAGTGGTGACTGTTTTGACGTAGTTGTTTGCGTGCATGCTTGTGGAGTGACATCCCTTCATTTATATTCTTAAAATTATTATATATTAAACATATTTCTGATGGAGACATTGACCTGAGATTTTCACCAGATACCAGTGACAACCCAAGTAATCTATACATACAAAGAAATCAAGGTAACTGTTCACAAAACAAGCTATCTATAAATGCAAGGGATCTCTGTGTGTGTGTGTCTGTCTGTCTGTGTGTTCCTCACATATCTCTCAACCAGTTTGTCAGACTGACTTCAGATTTTATAAGTGCTTTGCTGAGGTTACGAGGGTGTGCATCCCGGAGTATGGAGTTGTTCAGTCAAAATATGTAATTTTTATCAATGAAAGTTTATTAATTGCTCTCTCCTCATGCTCTGGCATCTAGAAGTGTGGGTGGGGTTTCGGATTGACTCCATCCTGATTGAATAGTAGGCGACATCACGGCATCAGTAACCACAGCGCTCCATGAGCAAAACAAGGAAGCGAAAAGTGACAAGTTTGACTAGAAAAAAGATAATACTGAAGATTTAATGCCTAAAAAAATTATACCATAAAGCTGCTGTGATTGCGTAGGTCTAAAGGATAATTAGGCATATGTGAAAAACACGAGGCGCACGAGCAGACTGGTAGGAGCGTCAGCAGGGACCCGGGTCTGACAAAGAACATTGATGCATCCAACACAAGACACTCTGGGAGAAGCAGCGGTCCGACCGGGTGGACCGCAGTCCTTCGCGGGGAGGCAACCCCAGCCTGCCCGGTCAGTGGTAGACAGGAGTCCTGACTGCTGTTTCACCCGTGTGGTACCACTGTCATTTACAGGACCAGGAGTACCCCTTCCTGTGCGAGCATCTAAAAACTGAGAACTTAATACTGCCATGACTGTGGAGCAGAATAACCGCAATGACTTAACAACCAAACAGGACACACAAATGCCCAAATAACAAAATAAATCATTTTAAGTTAAATATTTACTGACAAATGAGCAACACTGATGCAACGGTTGCAGTCAAACACAGTCCCTCCAGGATTTCGCGATGTTGTGATCGCACCAATTCACACAAAATCAGCCAGTCAGTGCAACTATTACACGACCTTGCAACTTTATCCAATCACTGCAACTTTCCCGCAATTTTGGCCAATCTTCGTCAACTTCCGCCAGTTTTACTGGCGCTGAAACGCTCAGTCTAACTAATCAAATGCATTGTTTCACCATGTTCACTTATGTGTTTACAGTGAGTAGTGAATTTATAGTTTACAGTGAGTAACAATCACATCTGCAAACGGAATGTGGGATTAAAAAAAAACAAAACACTCACCCGTGAGGTTTTCAACACAGTCTCTTCCTCTGTCTCCCCCAGCCTGCCCATGGACGCCTCACCACGTCTCCGTCCTGACCGCACATGCGAAGCGCTGGGTTTGTGTTGAAAAACATGCGCCTGCCCCAAAAGCACCGGGTTGCGGGAGTGTGCGTGAGGAGAGTACACTACATTACAGCGAGTATTTGAACATTTTTAGAGGTAAAATCATTGCTACATCTGGTCAATGAGCTTTAAAACTGAAACTCCATTGTGGATGGACAAACGCAGCCATCCATCCCCCCCCCCCCCCCCCCGCCGTCCCGTTGTAAATGAAAGGTGTGTGTGTGTGAAGCCCGACGTGCAGCAGACAGGTAGGCATGGAAAGACAGAATATTCTATATATATAATTTTTTTTTCTCCAAAAAACAGACTCCAATAGCCAATACAGTGCAACAGAATAATTTATTTTTTCCTCTCCGCTCGGTACCAAGTGTTTGGGAACCGCAGGGAGTTTTCAAATGAAGGTGCTGCCAATAATTTTCAAATCTCTACTCTTTAACATGCATTCAGTGTAATTTAGCTGTTGTAATGGATATTGTGTTAATGTTTGTATTTGCTGTTGCACAAGAGTTTTTCTGTATAGCAGAAGTTTCTGCTTAATTTACAAATCACTATAATAGGACGTTTTTGACAATCTTGTGCTTTTCCTGTATTGTTATATAGAATATCACTGCAGTAAACTGGGGAAAAAAAGCATCTGCTTTAAAATTTGGAATTCTTCCCACAACTTCAAATGCAATAAACACTCTAAAAACATTGCAACTTTTTAAAAAAGCTCACACGAATTCAGGCTTTTTGGCCCACAACAATCATAAAAACATCCCGCAACATCCTGGAGGTGACTGCAAACAGGTCCTTCTGCTATGTATAATAATGTTCGGTGTTTTGTAGTTGAGTCAATTGATTAGTTTTAAAAACCTTTTAATAACAAAATATTGCTAAAATATAAAATGATGCACTACAATGGGTCTCAAATTTGTAAACGTGTCTTGTTATAGTACTGCATGAGTTTATTGACGATATACAGAAGAAATTCAATAGTACACTTAACTCTTAACACTGAACAGTGATATGAACTATAATAATTATAATGCTGACTGAACAACTCCATTTCACAAAGTGCAAGGTACACTATTATGAATATGTCATAAAAGATCACACAGATAAGTGATCTGACAAACAAAGGATCTGAAACAGTCGCCAATATCCAATGTCCCATTCGTTTTCAATAATTAGGTATTCTGTAATTAATACTGACACAGTCAAATAAACTTAAGTGCTGTTCAGTCCCTTTCATATTTGTCAAAGTTGTTATGGTTTTAACATGTATGATTGCCTACATATAGACTACACCTCTTTATTCCACTTTCAAACACACCTTACGTTTGGGCCTGTAAAGCCTAATTGGGATACCCGTTTCAGACAGGAATATTTGCGTTCGATGGGCAATCCACTAGTATTAAAGTGGAATGACACAGGGAATAAGTACTGGACACATGAAGAAAAAGAGGTGCAAAAAAGGCATAGAAAGCCAAGAAACCAGCTGAAATTCATCAGAATTTAGGAAGCCATCCCATCCCCCATCAGTGCAAATTAATTTTAGCTGGTTAAGTCCTGACTGATAGGCTTTAAAAGAGTTTGTGAAGATCAAATTGTGAACTCGTGATGGGTAGAAGCAAAGAGCTCTCTTTAGACCTTTGCAACCTTATTGCTGCAAAACTTAATGATGGTGTTGGCTACAGGCACATTTCTAAACTGCTGAATGCGCCAGTGAGCACTGCTGGAGCAATCATTTGGAAGTAGAACATCATTTTACCATAAACCGGCCACGACCAGGAGCTCCTTGCAAGATTTCTGACCGAGGAGTCAAAAGAATTATCAGAAGAGTTATCCAGGAGCCAAAGACAACTCATGGAGAGCTCCAGAAAGACCTGGAGTTAGTAGGTACTGCTGTTTCCAAGAAAACGATAAGTAATGCACTCAACTGACATGGACTCTATGCCCGCTCACCTCACAAGACTCCACTGCTGAAGAAAAAGCAAGTTGAAGCTCATTTAAAGTTTGCTGTGCAACATTTGGGGAACCCAGTAAAATTCTGTGAGAATATAGTCTGGTCAGATGAGACCAAAATGGAACTTTTTGGATGCCACAATACACAGCATGTTTGGAGGAGAAATGCCACTGCATATTCCAACATGGTGTGGGGGTGTTTTTCAGCACATGGTACAGGCATACTTCATATAATTGAAGGAAAGATGAATGGACAAATGTACAGAGACATCCTTGATAAGAACCTGTTGTCATCTGCCAAGATGCTGATTTCACTTCAGCAAGACAATGATCCCAAACACACAGCCAAGGAAACACTCAACTGGCTCCAGAGAAGGAAAATAAAGCTGCCAGAATGGCCCAGTCAGTCACCTGACCTGAATTCAATTCATCTTTGTCTATATAGCGCCATTTCACAACAACAGTCATCTCATAGCACTTTTAAACTGCAGGGGAAACCCCCACAATTGCAGAAAGACCCCAGCAATCAGGCGATCCCCTGTGAATAAGCACTTGGCGACGGTGGAGAGGAAAATAAATCCCTTTTATCAGGAAGAAACCTCCAGCAGAACCAGACTCAGGGAGGGGCAGTCATCTGCTGCGACTGGCTGGAAGGTGAGGGAATAGAGAAGAAGAAAAGAACACACATGTAGGGAGCAAACAGCATGACGGGGACTCAGTCTATGGGAGAGAACAAACAGATGTTAATGACCAGCAAAAATATTTCATTGAGAGTGAAGAAAGGAGTGAAGCCCAATGCATTGTTGGAGGTCCCCCGGCTGCCTAAACCTATTAGCAGCATAACTAAGGGAGGGTTCAGGGGCACATGATCCCACCCTAATTATAGGCTATATCAAAAAGGAAGGTTTTAATCCTATTCTTAAAAAGAGAGATCGAGTCTGACTCCCGAATCCAGAATGGCAGCTCGTTCCACAGGAGAGGAGCTTGATAACTGATAACTGCCTCCCATTGTACTTTTGGAGATTCTAGGTATTAGAAGTAATCCTGCATTTTGGGAGCGTAGTGCTCTATTAGGATAATAGGGTAGTATCAGATCTTTTAAATAAAAAGGGGCCTGATTATTTAGAGCTTTGTAAGTGAGAAGAAGGATTTTAAACTTAATTCTAAACTCTATGGGAAGCCAATGAAGGGAGGCCAGTACCAGAGAGATATGATCTCTCTTTCTAGTACCTGTTAAAACTCTTGCTGCAGCATTTTGGATCAGCTAAAGACTTTTGAAAGATGTTTTAGGACAACCTGATAATAAAGAATTACAATAATATAATCTAGAGCTAGCAAAAGCGTGGATTAGTTTCTCAGCATCACTCTGAGACAAGATGCTCCCAATCTTGACAATATTGCGCAAATGATAGAAGGCAGTCTTAGAAGCAAGTTTAATTATGTGAATTAAAAAACAGATCCATCCATCCATCCATCCATCCATCTTCTTGCGCTTAATCCTTTTTGGGTCGCGGGGGGGCTGGAGCCTATCCAAGCATCTATGGGCGAGAGGCAGGGTACACCCTGGACAGATCGGCAGTCCATCGTAGGGCCAACACAGAGAGACAGACAACCATTCACTCTGTCATACCTAAAGGCAATTTAGAATCCCCAATTTGATGCCAATTAACCCAACTTGCATGTTTTTGGCATGTGGGAGGATCTTGATCAAAAATAACTCCAAGGTTCCTCACAGACCTATTAAGAGAAGAGTAACCGCATCTAAACTAAGAGTTTGATTTGGAAAGGTATTTCTAAGGTTTTTTGGACCAACAAAAATGACTTGTCTTATCTGAATTTAATAGCAGGAAATTACAAGTCATCCAAGCTTTGATTTATTTAAGACAGGCCTCTAACAGCTAATTGATTACTATCATCTGGCTTCATTGACAGGTATAATTGTGTGTCATCTCCATAGCAATGAAAATGTATACAGTGCTTTCTAATAATGTTGCCTAGCGGAAGCATATCACTCTATAAATTCAAGAAATCTGTGTGTGTGTGTCTGTCATGTTTATAGGACATCATAGGACGGCCTATGATGTCTGCCTGATGTCCTATGGTGATCTTATGATCTCAGGCATCATAGGACTCGCGATGCCGTCATAAAGATATGTCTGTATGATGGCACATAGACAGAGCACATCATAGTACGGCCAGGACTCACGATGCCGTCATATAGACATCTCATAGGACTTCCAGGACTCGCAATGAGATAGCCGTCTCACACAGGAGGAGACCCGGCACAGACAAGCTGAGACCCAGGAGAAGCAGAATAGTCGGCTGGCCACCAATGCTGCACGCCAGGCAAGGCACAGAGAAACTGAGACCAAATATGACACACTATTTTAAACCACGCCCATTCGAAGCAGGACACTGGGAAATCTCACTCAGTAAGGCAGAAGGCACTCTATAAATTCAAGAAATCTCTGTGATGCCTGCGGCATGACTGTGAACAACACAGCCGTCTCACACAGGAGGAGACCCTTCAGCAACGGGCATGCAGAAATACTTGCTTGTACTTGGTTTCTACGGGCATGGATGGGTATACACAGGTATGTACTAGTATAAATTAAAAAGAATAGGACCTAGCACAGATTCCTGTGGGACTCCGTGACTAAGCTTTGAGTTGGAAGAAGACTCATTATTGTCATGAACAAACTGGAACCTATCAGATAGCGAAGTTTCATTAAGTCCAACATGGTGTTCTAATCTATCAAGTAAAATATCATGATTGATAGTATCAAAAGCTGCGCTAAGGTCTAAAAGGACAAGTACAGAACAAGTCCATTATCAGATGCGATAAGAAGGTCACTAGTGACCTTCACTAAAGCTGTTTCAGTACTATGATGGATTCTAAACCCAGATTGAAACTCTTCAAATAAACGATTTCCCTACAAGTGGTCAAATAATTACGTAGCAACAACTCTAAGATTTTAGAAATCAAAGGCAGATTAGAGATTGGTCTATAGTTGGCTAAAATTCCTGGATCCAGCATTGGCTTTTTGAGTAAGGGTTTAATTACAGCAGTTTTAAAAGCCTGCGGTACATGGCCTAATTTTAATGAAGAATTGATTATTTGAAGAATAGAGCTACCAAATAAATGGGAAGACTTCTTTAAATAACCTGGTAGGAATAGGGTCTAAAAGACAAGTTGAAAGCTTGGATTAGGAAATTATTTTAACTCTTAAAGGTCAGTTGGAGTAAACTCATCCACACAGATATCAGTTGAAGGAGTTGTAGTAGTTAATGTATTTAAGTTAATGGTGGGAAGAATCTGACTAATTTTATCTCTGATAGATGAAATTTTATTATTGAAAAAGTTCACAAAGTCCTGACTAGTAAGCTCTAAGGGAAATGCTAGGATTGACAGTGTCCTGACTGTTTGTCAGCCTGGCTACAGCGCTGAAAAAACGAGAGGATTATTCTTGTTCTCTTCTATTAATGCGGAATAATAACTTGTTCTAGCTTTCCTAAGAGATTTTTTTATAAATTAGAAGATGATTTCTCCAAGCTAAATAGATTTCATCAAATTTAGTGGAGCGCTATTTTCTTTCTAATTGATGAGTCTTCTGTTTTAAGCTACGAGTTTCTTTGTTGAACCAAGGAGTTAGAAATCTCTGATTAGACTTTTTCTTTTTTAAAGGGGCCACCATGTCTAGGGTCTGATGCAGAGAAGCTTTAACACTATCTACCATGCTATCAATTACAGAAGGAGCAAGCTCTCCATTGTTTATCTCTGTTGTGTTGACACATGGCTTTGAGGAAACGATCTGCTTAAATTTGGTAACAGCATCATCTGAGAGGCATCTGCTGTAGTAATAGTTTTCTTTAGGAGCCAAATAATCAGAAATGGTGAACTCAAAGGTTAACAGACAGTGGTCTGACAGTACAGGGTTATGAGACACTACCAGATTTCCTATTTCTATGCCATATGTCAAAACAAGGTCCAACGTGTGGTGGAGATAATGGGTAGAATTTCCTACTTTCTGAGAAAACCCCATTGAGTCTAATATTGAATTAAATGCCATATTAACCCCTTGCACTCCGGGCAATTTTCCTAAAAACGCCAAAAAATAACGTGCCCGAAGTAAATCGAAAGCTGTTATTCAACCCTTTGCAGCATCTTCATGGGGTTGGTCTCATTTAAAAGAAAACACTTGGAATTTTTTGGCAAAAAAACATGATCTCTCTAAGTGCTCCGGCCACTGAGTTACAGTCATCTAAACATGGTGAACTTGAAGAAAATAAATTTGGCCTGGGTGTTTTTTTTGGATACAAATGCTTGCAAATAACACACAGCTTCAGATCCGGGCTGGAAAATGCAACAGAAATGTAGAACCAAGTATTATCCAGCTGAGGTCCAAATTTTGTAACAATACCACAAAAAGTGAATATATTACACAGCTTTGTTCTCAGGCTGCTCCCAGGCGTTTTGGAACTGTGCCAAATTGTGCCAAATGGCACAGTTTGGAAAAACGTCTAACTTGTGAATGATTCAACATAGAAGCTTCATCTTGGGCTCAAATGAAAGGTTACATTCAGGGCTGTGTCTGTGTCTGTGTGTTTCGGGGGGGGGGGGGGGGGTTGACAGCACCGCTGTCACCGCGGCTCCCCCCCCCCCCCGCGACAGAATCGTAGCAGTGTGGGGGGGGGGGAGCGTTCACGGTCCGGAGGCGACGAACGAACCGTGTAACGCGGCGCACGCACTTCGGACATCGTGCGCCGCACAGTTGTAATTTACCCATCGGTCAAAAGTCATTTTTGATTACAATTTTCAGGGATAGAAAATAATTTGGCTTATAACACCTTACCTCTTCACAGCCGCATTGTCCTGGCCAACTTCTCTTCCTCATTGTCAGACGAACGCGACGCTGGTCCGCTCGTGGATCCCGGTCAAAACATAATTCCATTATTGCGGTTTGGGCGAATGATTTACGACCTTTGTCGTCGGTCTCCGTCGGTCTATGATGACGGAAGAGAATCCTAAACGTCTATTCTGCTGGAATGAGTGCAGGTTGCACTTGTGGGTGGTCTCCGTGCTGCTGGGTCTGTAGCAGGTTCTTCCAGCGACCTGTTTTTCATCTGTTGCAGCAGTAATGTCTCTCTTCACCCAGCCCGAACTTCTGTGCTTCAATTGGCTCCTGCATTCACAGTAGGCGGGTCCTCCTTCCTAGGTTTTCATTCATTGGTTCTTCAAGGTTTCAGAAACCCAATTCAAGGCTCTTATTAGTCGAATGAGAGGTCAATCAGATGAACTAATCTGTTCGCGGCTGTGTCTGCAGCTTTTATTTTCAGTGCGCGCTTTGACGCCATACACCACCTTCATCAAAATCTCCATCAGGATCTCCATCATGCGTCCTAGGGCGCACGAGGGCGCACGAGAGCGCCCTCGTGCGCCCTAGGACGCAGAGACTTGCCTGCCCGCGGTACAACGGAGCGCAAGAGGTTAAGGCAATTACTATCTACATGTATATTAAAATCCCCTACTGACTTCCGGTCTGGACACCATGGTGATAGCAACTTAACGCTGAAGCTCCCAGACCCAATCCAAGGAAAACATCTTCAAAATCAGACTTAACGGATTTTTGGAAGAATAAAAATCAAAAGACAAAAACACCATGCCTAACCAAAACCAGAAGAAACTGACATTCCCCAGGTCAGGACGCGCAGCGGCCGCAGAATCTGAACCGGAGGACCTCCGTTCAGAAGACGAGGAGCTGGACCTAGCTAACAAAAAGGTTAGCTTGAAATCGCTATTTGATGAATTACGACGATTTCGGGCCGAATTTCATGAATTCAGAGAGGAATTAAAAAGGACGAACAGCAGAATGGACCAGGCCGAAAACCGAATCTTGGAAGCTGAAGAAAGAATAAAAGTGCTTGAAGATTCTATGCTGAATTTACACAAAAAACAGTCAAGGCTGGAGGCTAAGCTAACCGACCAAGAAGGAAGACAAAGACGAGACAACATCAGAATTCACGGTCTGAAAGAAGGAGCTGAAGATAGTTTCAACACAATGGCGGAATGCGTGGAATCCTTATTGAGAGAGAAGTTGGATATTCCACAAACCACTGATTTGAAGATAGAAAAGGCCCATCGTACATTAGCCGCAAAGCCAGCGGCAGAAGCGCCCCCACGTTCGGTGGTGGTAAGATTCTCCGATTTCAAAATAAAACAAGAGGTTGTAAGACGGGCTTGGCAGAAAAAAGGATTTATGCATCGAGAGAAAAGTCTTCGTGGAGCATGATTACGCCCCAGAGGTTCTTAAAAAGCGACGGGAATATAACGACGCCAAAAAGGTTCTACGGGAACAGAATCCACGCTTTCAGACGCCATTTCCTGCGAAGTTAAGGGTCTTTTACGGTGAAGAGTCATGTCTCTATAATTTAGCGGAAGAAGCAACAATTGACATGGCGAGAAGAGGGCTCCCGGTATCGGTGTTTAAACCCGCAGCGGATCCGAGCGAGAGGATCAGAGCTCAAACGTGGTCCACTCAGAGACCTTCAAAATCCACGGGCCAGCAGCGGGAAACCCAGCCCCAGAGCTACAAAGATAAGCTTTCCAGTTCCAGGAAGGAATAGCGATCTTTTTGTTTTTTTTCTTTTCAGTCATTCTGCACTTCCATCCCCCCTCCTACAAGGTAACAAACATTAAAGGAGATGCAGAATCAGCATGTGGTAAAACCTTTCATGGAGCAGTTATAGCATTAGAAACAAATGTCTTCTTAATTTAAAGGAAAAAAAAAATCTTGTTAAAATAGAAATGTAACAATGACCCACATGTTCTCCCTACGCTAACAAATACTGTATTAGAGTGAATGTTTGCTGTGATGGGGTGGGAGGGTGCACACAATCTCACAGGGTATAGGCATAAAAAAAAAAAAAAAAAAAAAATCATTACAAATTCGGATTGGGATCTGAAATTCACGTTAAAAACATGGGACAACTTACAGGGGTAAGAGAGGGCCCTCAACACGTAAGAGAGTTTGAGGAATTTCCCTCAGAGCCTACACTCCATCAGGGCTCTTACAGGGTCTTTAAAGAGACCCCAGCTCAGGAAGTTTTTTTGACAGTTTTTTGTTTTAAAGTTTCGTACACTATGTTCTTAATGTTTTTTATGTTCTTAATGTTCTTTCAGTTTCTGAGTAGCAAAAAAGAGGGCCACCACACTGTTATACTAAATAAGAAAATACAATGGAGAAACAGGGTGTAACCAAAATAGCCTCATATAATGTAAAAGGGATCCTGAATCCAGTTAAAAGATCCAAGATTCTACACAAAATGAAAAGAGACAAAGCAGAAATAATATTTTTACAAGAAACCCACCTAACAGACGTGGAACACACTAAACTCAATAGACAAGGGTTTAAAATGATCTCTTCATCTTCATATAAGTCAGGGAGGAGGAGGGGAGTAGCGACATTGATATCAACCAAAATTACATTTGAAAAAAAATCAGAACACAAAGATAAAGAAGGGAGGTACAGTTTGGTAATTGGGCGGCTAGAGGGAGAAGATATCACCCTGCTGAATGTATATGCACCACCAGGGGCTAAATGGAAATTTTATAAAAATGTATTCGACCTAATGATAACTAAAGCCCAAGGTTTAGTGATATGTGGTGGAGACTTCAATCTAAGACTGAATCCATACTGGGATGCAACAGGTAATTCTTCACATCAAAATAACACTCAAAATAAGAAAACTCGGATGCTATTAAAAGAAATGGGAATCTGTGACGTATGGAGGGAATTCAACCCCAATGTAAAAGATTATACTTTTTATTCAACGCCACATTCATCTTACTCAAGGATTCATTTCTTTTTTATGTTTAATAGAGACATTGGAAGAGTAAAAACATGTAAAATAGGACTGATGGATCTCTCCGACCACAGTCCGATCTATATGGACTTAAACATCCAAAAATACACAAATAATACATTTTCCTGGAGGTTGAATTCAAATGTCCTGAAAGGACCACTGAAAGATGAATTGGAATCAGATATTCTCAGATATTTGGAAGAAAACGATAATGGAGAAGTATCCCCTTTAATACTGTGGGATGCGTGCAAAGCTGTAATAAGGGGAAAAATTATTGCAAAACTGGCAACCCAAAAGAAACTGAGACAAGAAAAACTAATCACACTAGAGTCAGAACTCAAGAACCTAGAAAAAGAACACAAAGACAACACTCATTCTAATGGCTCGCTCAAGATTAAAGAAATTAAAAATCAAATAAATGAGATCTACACAATAGAAATCCAGAAGAAACTTACATTTCTGAAACAAAAACACTATGAAGCAGGCAGTAAATCAGCAAAATTACTAGCCTATGAATTGAGGAAACAACAAACAGAAAGAGCAGTCTACAAAATCAGAGACCCAGTATCAAAGGAAATAAAATTCAGAATTCAGGATATTCTTAAAAGCTTCAAGAATTACTATAAGAACTTATACTCCCACAAAAAACATAAAAACGCATCCGAGACATTCCTAAACACATTAAACCATCCCCAACTTACGGAATCACAAAATAAAACACTACTGTCAGAAATACATCCTAAAGAATTGGAAAAAGCAATTATGAAACTTAAAGCTAACAAATCCCCAGGAGCAGATGGCTGTACAGCAGAATGGTACAAAACCTTTAAACAGCAACTATCTCCTCTCCTCCTGAAAACATTTAACTGTCCTCCACACAGGGGAAATCCCCCCCTCCTGGAGAGAAGGGGTCATTGCAGTTATACCTAAACCTGAAAAGGATAAACTAGAATGCTCCAACTACAGACCAATCAGTGTATTAAATCAGGACTATAAGCTTTTTACTATTATCCTTGCCAAAAGGTTAGAAAACATACTGACAGACTTAATTCACTTAGACCAAACAGGTTTTATAAGACAAAGACAGACACAAGACAACATTAGACGCACTTTACACATAATTCATCATATAAAAAAATATAACTTAAATGCAGTCATATTGGGATTAGATGCTGAAAAAGCATTGGATTCGGTTGACTGGTCTTTCCTATATAGAATCTTATCCAGTTTCAATTTTCATAACAACTTCATTAGAACTATACAGGCATTATATAAAAAACCAACAGCTAAAATAAGGATTAACGGTAATTTATCATCATCTTTTGAGCTGGAAAGAGGATGTCGTCAAGGCTGCCCCCCGTCTCCACTGCTCTTTGCAATCTTCATAAAACCTCTGAGCCAATGGATAAGACAAAATCAAGAAATTCAAGGTATTACACTTGGTCAGAAGGAACATAAAATAGCACTCTTTGCTGATGACATTTTAATATACCTAGGGCAGCCAGACACTTCTTTACCAGAACTAATCTCAGTTTTTTCAGACTATGGAGATTTATCGGGGTACAAATTAAACATGCATAAAACCCAAGTTTTAACATTCAACTATGACCCAAATCATTATTCACTAAGTGAACTCAAAACTAACTGGGAGTTGGAATCTATGAAATATCTGGGGGTCAATATCCCGAAACAACTCAACAAAATTATAACACTAAACTATGATCCACTGGTGACAAAAATAAAATCAGACTTAGCAAGATGGAATATGATACCATTCTTAGGTACTGCACAAAGAATTGAAGCAGTCAAAATGAATATACTTCCACGTCTTCTATACCTTTTCCAAACAATACCGGTAGAACCTCCCAAAAAAACATGGCAGGAGCTGGACAGAAGGATCTCAAGATTCATATGGCAGGGCAAGAGACCTAGAATCAGATATAGAACCTTACAGCTAAACAAAGACAAAGGTGGGCTCACGCTGCCAAATATCAGGGACTATTTTAAAGCCGCACAAATTAAAACTTTAATAGAGATATGTATCCCAGTCTACACTGCACAATGGAAGGAGATGGAATGCCAAATAACAAGTGACATCCCCCTACAGGCGATAATAGGGAACAATGCCTTACCTAAACTCTTGAATAACACTAACCCGTGGATAGAGACCCCGCTAAAAATTTGGTTTAAGATAGTCAGAGAGAATCAAGCTAAAGAGCCCTATCGACTTCTGCAATGGATTGCCTATGATCGAGACTTTTCCCCCAGTAAAACAGACACTAGATTTAAAGAGTGGAAAGAGAAAGGGCTGATAAAATATTACGATTTTTTTAAGGGGCAAACTTTAAGAAGTTTTGAAGATTTGAAAAAACAAGGTCTAATAAATCAAGACCTTTACAGGTTCTTCCAGCTTAGACACCACATAAACAATATACTTAAAAAGGAGGATTTGGAAAGGGCCCAGTCAGGTGTTCTGAAGGTCTTCTTAATGGCATATAAAGGGATCCCAGGGATCAGATACATTTCTTAAATATACCAATGTCTTCAAGACTTAAAAGGAGACAACACATCATATATAAAAGAGAGATGGGAAAAAGAGGGGAATTTCACTTTACAATTGGAAATATGGGAAAGCTAAATAAACAGCAATGGAAAAGTACCTCATCCCTGCAGTGGAGAGAATTTGGATGGAAAAATTTGGTAAGATTTTTCAGAACACCTGCACAAAACAAATTTACCCATAAGGGGTTGAACTGTTGGCGCTTGTGTGGTGAAAAGACTGCAAATCATTTTCATGTGTTTTGGTCATGCCCAGTTATCCACCAATGTTGGACCAATGTACAGACAATATTGGGGAAAATATTCAAAATAACAGTTCCCTTTTCTTTTGTAACTTTGTATTTGGGTTTACTACCGGACTCACTGGAAAGACGAGGAGATAAATACTTATTCAATGTTTTAATATTGGCAAGTAAAAAAGCCCTAACTAAAAAATGGATGCTGAAGGACTGTCCTACACCTGAAGATTGGATTAACGTGATTCAAGACATTTACTCGATGGAAAAGTTGACATTCGCACTGAGACAGGACATGGATGGGTTCATGAACTTTTGGCAACCCTGGATCGCATATGTGTCTTCCATTAGATCTAATCTTTGACAAATACCATTTCAATAATGGTCTCGCTCTTTGTTCCAACGCTACTCAGATGCTCTTTTACTTTTAATTACTTAATTTTCTGTTTATTTTGTTTTTTGCTGTTCTGTTTGTTTGTTTGTTTTTTTTATTTTATTCTCTTTAATTTCACTTTTTCTTTCACTTTAAAAAAAAAATGGGGTGTTGTAATAATTATCCTACCAATGTGTTCAAATAGCAAAAAATAAGGGAACATGTGATGAAAATGTAAACAATGCAATGCTGTAATGACCTGTATACCCTTTACAAAAACTTAAATAAAAAAAAAAAAAAATCCCCTACTATAATTATTCTATCTGATTTCAGCACTAAATCTGCTAGGAATTTAGCAAATTTGGATAAAAACTCTGAGTAGGCTGAGGGAGAACGATAACCTATGGCAAATAAAATTGGATTTAACCTAAAATTGCTAACATGCCCAATACTGAGGACGAGGCCCTCAGAGGAATTATAACATGTTTTTTGCTTTACATTAACTAGTAATTTGGAATGGTAAATTGTTGCTACTCCTCCTCCACGACCAGAACTTATGGGATTTTGACAGTTTAAATAACCAGAGGGAGTTGATTCATTTAAAGGGCCTATATCATGCTATTTTAAGCCTTTCAGAGTAAACTATATGCATGTGTGTGATAGTATATTACCTTTGGTACACTGGAGAATGAATTTCTTATGAAATGAGTTATTTTCGCGAGCTACGTTTCCAACATGGAAGTAAGATGCCTCGATCTCTGAGGCTCCGCCTCTTCTTCTTGTGGCTGCCGCCCATTTCATGACGATAATAAACTCCAACCATTTCTGACGAGTAGGCTCTTCTTTAGGAAGGCTGAACAAACTCCTAAATCTCTCACAGCCAAAGACACATTTACGCCACTTAGAAGACATTGTCTTACGTAAAAAGAAAACAGTTGTTGTCACTGAGCAGATTAGGTGCGAGAGGAACTACTTCTTCACAGCGTCAATGCTAAAGTGAAAGAGTTTTGCCGATCACTGCTCCGTTAGCTGCGCGGAGAAAGTGGGTGTGTGCGTTAGCCTGGGGGCGGTGCTGGCAGCACAGGCACTTCCTGGAGTGGGCGGCTCACCCACATTCATACGTATGAACGTGGGGACCCAATCATTATCAGGGACAGGGCGGAGCAGCAGCTCAGAGAGCAGGGTTGAGGAGGAATACTCAGAGATGCGTGAATGGAGCAAAATACCACTTTGGGGGTGTTTTTGGTGAGGAATTAACATTATAACATGCTTAAAAGCTCAAAAAAGTTGATTTTGCATGATATAGGCCCTTTAAACCAACATAATCCTCTTACCCTATCCAAGTCTCTAAGGGATATTAAATCAATCTGATGATCAATTAACAGATCATGGACTAGCAGAGACTTGGGAGTTAGAGACCTAATATTTAACAAACCGCATTTCATTTTTAAATTATGAGGAGGAACAGAGACCAAGTCATTAAATTTAGAGGCTTCATGTTTAATTTGAGTTTTACCAACTTTTTGTTTAATCACTTTGGGATGCTTATACGTTATATTTTTATTTACTTTGGGGGGAGCAGACAATGATTCTCTGATGGGGAAGACGGGGGCTAAGTTGAGGGGTGGCGGATGAAGAGGAGCTGCAGAGAGGCATGTAAGACTGCGACTCTGCTTCCTGGTCCCAACTCTGAGTTGTCAAAGCTTTGGAAATTTGGATAAAAACAATGCCAGATTGTTAGATAAAAGAGACATACCATCCAAAGTGGGATGTATGCTGTCTCGTCTAATAAGACCAGGTTTTCCTCAAAATGAGTTCCACTTGTCTATGTAGCCCACATTGTTTGCAGGACACCACACAGACAGCCAGCAGTTGAAGGATGACATGTGGCTAAACATGTCATCAGTGGTCAGATTGGGGAGGGGCCCAGAGAATACTACAGAGGCAGACATCGTTTTGGCAAAGTTGCACACTGATTCCACACTGTTTTATAACTTCCGACTGCTGGAGTCGGATGTCGTTAATGCCGGCGTGAATAACATTGTGGAGTATTTACAGTTACTTTTAGCCAGCATTTTCAAATTTGACTCTATGTTTCCTGCCCTGGCCCCAGGAATGCATTTGACTATGGCCGCTGGAGTCTGTAGGTTCATGTTTCTGACTATAGAGCCACCAATCTATAGTCTATAATAATATAATCTATAAAGCCACCGATCAGAGTTTTTTCCTCAGCGGGTGTGTCGCTGAGTAGGGAAAAATGATTAGAAACATGAACAGGTTGGTGGAGAACCAGGGGCTTGCGGCTGTGTCACCCACCCATTCTCTCCTGGCTGCTCAGGAGAGGTGGAAGCCGGGGGACGGCTAGTAGGCCCTATGCTAGGGTGCTTCACTGCAGCTAAGGGAAGTCCGTCATTATTAACTGGCGCTGACGGGGTTTCAATGCAGCAGAGCTGGGATTCCAAATCACACAACCTCGCCTCGAGCGCCTCACAAAGACAACATTTATTACATTTACCATTATCTCTAAAAGAGGCAGAGGTGAAGGAGAAGGAGCGCTAGTAGCCATAGCTAGTGGCTAACCCGAAGCTAACACAAACACTGATGAAAGGTGAACAGAAAGATAAAGAGGGTGATTAGGTGACACTGAGTGCGCACACAGGTGCAAGAGGCTTGTTAAACAGAAGTGAGAGGTGACGGTAGATGGAAAAAAGTGATTAAAATACAATCAAAGGCAATAATCCTCAGGATATTGAGGCGAGCTAACCACAGAGCAAACCACACCGACAGCCAGCAACATAGAAAGTGACCAAATGAAAGTCTATGGAACGAACTGAGGATCAGAGTTCATAGAAGACACCCATGGAACCTTCAAGACTTGGCAGTTTGTGTGGAAGAATGGGGTAAAATCACTTCTGAGCAATGCCTGTGCCCAGTTTCTCCATACAGGAGGCATCTGGAAGCTGTTACTACCAACAAAGGTTTTTCCACTAAATATTAAATGAATTTCACCAAGCGTATTCAATACTTATTCCCTGTGCCATTTCCACTTTATTAAATGTAACTTGTTTTGTGAGCACAGTTGCCTTGATTTCTTTGTATGGATTACTTGGGTTGTTAATATCTAGTGAAAATCTCAGGTCAATGGCTTCATCACAAATGTTTAATGAGAAAAATGTTGACATGTTCAATACTTATTTTCTCCACTGTATGGCAGTTGTGGCAAACCTGTGGATCTTTACTCTCTTAAATTTGCTTCTGTGCAGCTCTTTTTTTAAAATTTTGTTTTTGTGTTACCTTGGCGGCATAGTTTTTGACATGTCGTATCGCCACGCAGGAATGTTACCAGCAGAAACCCTGAATGAGAAGACTGAACCCAACTTTGATTTGATCTTTCTGATTAATGATTCAAAGCCTTCATATTACTGTAGAGCAGTGTTTTTCAACCAGGGTGCCCTGTTATGTTCAAGTTTCTGTGGGAAATTATGCAATTTCAATTGTTAATTGGTCCATAAAATTAAAAATAATTTCCTGCTGGTTGTGCATGGGTTCTGTTGACACCAATGCACAGCAATGGCAAATATATCTATATGTGAGTTTCACTTTTTGAATTGAAATACTGCGATAAATTGAATCGGTGAATTCAAAAAGGGGCCAAGTCCACACTTTTTCAAAGGGGACTTGGGCCCTTTTTGAAGTCACCGATTCAATTAACTTGAATTAAATTAACTAATATTTTTTTTTTTTATTTAAGTTTTTGTAAAGGGTATACACGTCATTACAGCATTGCATTGCTTACATTTTCATCACATGTTCCCTTATTTTTTATTTGACAACATTGGAAGAATAATTATTACAACACCCCTTTTTAAGTAAAAGAAAAAGTGAAATTAAAGAGAACAAAAAAAAAGCAAAAAACAAACAAAAAAAATAAAAATAAAAGAGCATCTGAGTAGCGTTGGAACAAAGAGCGGTGCCATTATTGAAATGGTATTTGTCAAAGATTAGATCTAATGGAAGACACATATGCGATCCAGGGTTGCCAAAAGTTCATGAACCCATCCATGTCCTGTCTCAGTGCGAATGTCAACTTTTCCATCGAGTAAATGTCTTGGATCACGTTAATCCAATCTTCAGGTGTAGGACAGTCCTTCAACATCCATTTTTTAGTTGGGGCTTTTTTACTTGCCAATATTAAAACAGTGAATAAGTATTTTTCTCCTCGTCTTTCCAGTGAATCCGGTAGTAAACCCAAATACAAAGTTACAAAAGAAAAGGGGACTGTTATTTTGAATATTTTCCCCAATATTGTCTGTACATTGGTCCAATATTGGTGGATAACTGGGCATGACCAAAACACATGAAAATGATTTGCAGTCTCTTCACCACACAAGCGCCAACAATTCAACCCCTTATGAGTAAATTTGTTTTGTGCAGGTGTTCTGAAAAATCTTACCAAATTTTTCCATCCAAATTCTCTCCACTGCAGGGATGAGGTACTTTTCCATTGCTGTTTATTTAGCTTTTCCCATATTTCCAGTTGTAAAGAGAAATTCCCCTCTTTTTCCCATCTCTCTTTTATATATGATGTGTTGTCTCTCCTTTTAAGTCTTGAAGACCTTGGTATATTTTAGAAATGTATCTGATCCATTGGATCCCTTTATATGCCATTAAGAAGACCTTCAGAACACCTGACTGGGCCCTTTCCAAATCCTCCTTTTTAAGTATATTGTTTATGTGGTGTCTAAGCTGGAAGAACCTATAAAGGTCTTGATTTATTAGACCTTGTTTTTTCAAATCTTCAAAACTTCTTAAATGCCCTTTAAAAAAAAAATCATAATATTTTATCAGTCCGTTCTCTTTTTAGGAGTAAAGTCTTGATCATAGGCAATCCATTGCAGAAATCGATAGGGCTCTTTAGTTTGATTCTCTCTGACTATCTTAAACCAAATTTTTAGCGGGGTCACTATCCACGGGTTAGTGTTATTCAAAAGTTTAGGTAAGGCATTGTTCCCTATTATCGCCTGTAGGGCGATGTCACTTGTTATTTGGCATTCCATCTCCTTCCATTGTGCAGTGTAGACTGGGTTACATATCCCTACTAAAGTTTTAATTTGTGCGGCTTTAAAATAGTCCCTGATGTTTGGCAGCGCAAGCCCACCTTTGCCTTTGTTTAGCTGTAGGGTTCTGTATTTGATTCTAGTCTCTTGCCCTGCCATATGAATCTTGAGATCCTTCTGTCCAGCTCCTGCCATGTTTTTTTGCGAGGTTCTACCGGTATTGTTTGGAAAAGGTATAGAAGACGCGGAAGTATATTCATTTTGACTGCTTCATTTCTTTGTGCAGTACCTAAGAATGGTATCATATTCCATCTTGCTAGATCAGATTTTATTTTTGCCACCAGTGGATCATAGTTTAGTGTTATAATTTTGTTGAGTTGTTTCGGGATATTGACCCCCAGATATTTCATAGATTCCATCTCCCAGTTAGTTTTGAGTTTGCTTAGTGAATATTGATTTGGGTCATAGTTGAATGTTAAAACTTGGGTTTTATGCATGTTTAGTTCGTACCCCGATAAATCTCCGTACTCTGAAAAAACTGAGATTAGTTCTGGAAAAGAGGTGTCCGGCTGCCCCAGGTATATTAAAATGTCATCAGCAAAGAGTGCTATTTTATGTTCCTTCTGACCAAGTGTAATACCTTGAATTTTTTGATTCCGTCTTATCCATTGGCTCAGAGGTTCTATGAAGATTGCAAAGAGCAGTGGAGACCAGGGGCAGCCCTGACGACATCCTCTTTCCAGCTCAAAAGATGATGATAAATTGCCGTTAATCCTTATTTTAGCTGTTGGTTTTTTTATATAATGCCTGGATAGTTCTAATGAAGTTGTTATGAAAATTGAAACTGGATAAGATTCCATATAGGAAAGACCAGTCAACCGAATCGAATGCTTTTTCAGCATCTAATCCCAATATGACTGCCTTTAAGTTATACTTTTTTATATGATGAATTATGTGTAAAGTGCGTCTAATGTTGTCTTGTGTCTGTCTGTCTTATAAAACCTGTTTGGTCTAAATGAATTAAGTCTGTCAGTATATTTTCTAACCTTTTGGCAAGGATAATGGTGAAAAGCTTATAGTCCTGATTTAATACACTGATTGGTCTGTAGTTGGAGCATTCTAGTTTATCCTTTTCAGGTTTAGGTATGACTGTAATGACCCCTTCTCTCCAGGAGGGGGGGATTTCCCCTGTGTGGAGGACATGGTTAAATGTTTTCAGGAGGAGAGGAGATAGTTGCTGTTTAAAGGTTTTGTACCACTCTGCTGTATAGCCATCTGCTCCTGGGGATTTGTTAGCTTTAAGTTTCATAATTGCTTTTTCTAATTCTTTAGGTTGTATTTCTGACAGTAGTGTTTTGTTTTGAGACTCAGTAAGTTGGGGAAGGTTTAATGTGTTTAGGAATGCTTCGGATGCGTTATGTTTTTTTGAGGGAGTACAAGTTCTTATAGTAGTTCTCGAAGCTTTTAAGAATATCCTGAATTCTGAATTATTTCCTTTGATACTGGGTCTCTGATTTTGTAGATTGCTCTTTCCGTTTGTTGTTTCCTCAATTCATAGGCTAGTAATTTTGCCAATTTGCTGCCTGCTTCATAGTATTTTTGTTTCAGAAATGTAAGTTTCTTCTGGATTTCTATTGTGTAGATCTCATTTATTTGTTTTTTAATTTCCTTAATTTTGAGCGAGTCATTAGAATGAGTGTTGCCTTTGTGTTCTTTTTCTAGGTTCTTAAGTTCTGACTCTAATGTGGTTAGTTTTTCTTGTCTCAGTTTCTTTTGGATTGCCAGTTTTGCAATAATCTTTCCCCTTATTACAGCTTTGCATGCATCCCACAGTATTAAAGGGGATACTTCTCCATTATCATTTTCTTCCAAATATCTGAGAATATCTGATTCCAATTCATCTTTCAATGGTCCTTTCAGGACATTTGAATTCAACCTCCAAGAAAATGTATTATTTGTGTATTTTTGGATACTTAAGTCTATATAGATCGGACTGTGGTCAGAGAGATCCATCAGTCCTATTTTACATGTTTTTACTCTTCCAATGTCTCTATTAAACATAAAAAAAATAATCAATTCTTGAGTATGATGAATGTGGCGCTGAGTAAAATGTATAATCTTTTACATTGGGGTTGAATTCCCTCCACACATCACAGATTCCCATTTCTTTTAGTAGCATCCGAGTTTTCCTACTTTGAGTGTTATTTTGATGTGGAGAATTACCTGATGCATCCCAGTATGGATTCAGTCTTAGATTGAAGTCTCCACCACATATCACTAAACCTTGGGCTTTAGTTATCATTAGGTCAAATACGTTTTTATAAAATTTCCAGTTAGCCCCTGGAGGTGCATATACATTCAGCAGGGTGATATCTTCTCCCTCTAGCCGCCCAAGTACCAAACTGTATCTCCCTTCTTTATCTTTGTGTTCTGATTTTTTTTCAAATGTAATTTTGGTTGAGATCAATGTCACTACTCCCCTCCTCCTCCCTGACTTATATGAAGATGAAGAGATCATTTTAAACCCTTGTCTATTGAGTTTAGTGTGCTCCACGTCTGTTAGGTGGGTTTCTTGTAAAAATATTATTCCTGCTTTGTCTTTTTTCATTTTGCCTAGAATCTTGGATCTTTTAACTGGATTCAGGATCCCTTTTACATTATATGAGATTATTTTGGTTACACCCTGTTTCTCCATTGTATTGTCTTATTTAGTATAACAGTGTGGTGGCCCTCTTTTATGCTACTCAGAAACTGAAAAAACATTAAGAACATAAAAAACATTAAGAACATAGTGTATAAAACTTTAAAACAAAAAACTGACAAAAGAACTTCCTGAGCTGAGGTCTGAGACCCTGGAAGAGCCTTGATGGAGTGTAGGCTCTGAGGGAAATTCCTCAAACTCTGTTACGTGTTGAGGGCCCTCTCTTACCTCTGTAAGTTGTCCCATGTTTTTAACGTGAATTTCAGATCCCAATCCGAACTTGTAATGATTTTTTTTTTTTTCATGCCTATACCCTATGAAATTGTGTGCACCCTCCCACCACCATCACAGCAAACGTTCATGCTAATACAGTATTTGTTAGTGTGGGGAGAACATGTGGATCATTGTCACATTTCTATTTTAACCATTTTTTTTTTTTTATTTTTTTTTAAAGACTTATTTGTTTCTAATATTATGACTGTTCCATGAAATGTTTTACCACATGCTGATTCTGCATCTCCTTTAATGATTGTTACCTTGTAGGAGGGGGGTTGGATGTGCAGATTGACTAAAAAAAGTCGTTATTCCCTCCTGTAAACGGCCAGTTTTTCCTTGTACCTCTGGCGTTGGGTTTCCCGCTGCTGGCCCGTGGATTTTGAGGGTCTCTGTGTGGACCACGTTTGAGCCTTGATTCTTTCGCTTGGGTCTGCTGCGGGTTTAAACACCGTTACCGGGAGCCCTCTTCTCACCATGTCAGCGGTTGCTTCTTCCGCCGAATTATAGAGACATGTCTCTTCACCGTAGAAGACTGGAAGTGCAATTTTTTCTCTCGTAGCACCTTTTTAGCGTCGTTGTATTCCCGGCGCTTTTTAAGGACCTCCAGGGCGTAACGCCCTGGAGGTCCTTAAAAAGCGCCGGGAATACAAAACTTTTCTCTCTTGGTGCATAAATCCTTTTTTTTGCCAAGCCAGTCTTACAACCTCTTGTTTTATTTTGAAGTTGGAGAACCTCACCACCACCGATCTTGGTGGCGCTTCCGCCGCCGGCCTAGGGGCTAATGTACGGTGGGCCCTTTCTATCTTCAAGTCGGTGGATTGGGGAATATCCATCTTCTCTCTCAGTAAGGATTCCACGCATGCCGTCATTGTGGTGAAACCATCCTCGACTCCTTCTTTCAGACCATGAATTCTTATGTTGTCTCTTCTCAGTCTTCCTTCTTGGTCGGTTAGCTTAGCCTCTAGTCTTGACTGCCTTTTGTGTAGATCCAGCATGGAATCTTCCAGCGCTTTTATTCTTTCCTCTGCTTCCAAGATTCGGTTCTCGGCCTGGTCCACTCTGCTGTTTGTCCTTTTTAATTCTTCTTTGAATTCACGAAATTCGGCCCAACACTCTAGGCGAAATCGTCTTAATTCTTTAAATACCATTTTCAAGCTAACCTTTTTGTTAGCTTCATTCAGCTCCTCGTCTTCTGAATGGAAATCCTCCGGATCAGATTCTTCGGCCGATGCGTGTCCTGGCCTGGTAAATGTCGATTTCTTCTGTTTTCCTTTAGGCATGATGACTTTGTCCTTTGATTCTCACTCTTCCAAAAATCTGTTAAATCTGATTTTCAAGGTATTTTACTGGATTGGGTCTGGGAGCTTCAGCGTTAAGCTGCAATCACCATGGTGTCCAGACCGGAAGTCAAACTAATGATATTCTGATTTACTGAGATGCACCTATGCCTTGATGTCCTTCTGAAGAGCTGGAGGAGGTGGCTGGGGAGAGGGAAGTCTGGGCTTCTCTGCTTGTACTTCTGCCGCTGTGACGCAGATCCCCAGAAAAGTGGTAGAAAAGGGATGGATGGTTTTTGTCAAGATCCGATAAAATAAACAAATAAATCTAAGTTGCACAGTTGTCGTTTGACATGGAGACTCTTTTAGCTCAGATACACTCCAGGGAAAGTCAGGCATACTAAAAAGCTGCATTGCTGGATTTTTTTTATTGTATATAGTTATTTTCTTTTTAAATTAATTTCTTGACAGAATACTAAAATATAGAATTTTGTTCATCTTCATACTTTAAAGCCAAATGCTCCCACAGATGATCGATGCAAACAATAGACCGACAGATGGGTTGCCAGGACTAGCTGATCTTTCATGTATTTGTACATTAACTGAAACAAAGACTGAATTGACATGAGGGAGAAAAAGGCTGTGTTCTGTTTTAGGAGTCCTATTTTTAACTTATTAAACATCCAGTTTTTGAAAAAATATGCATTTTTCTTGTGCGTTGAAGGACTATGAATCAGATTTTTTTTTTTTTCCAGAACTCATCTGACGGCATTTCCCTGGTTTAGTAATGACTTACTGTATACTGTATATAAAGATGGAGTGGTGGGAAAGATGAGTGTCAACTTTGCTTTGTGTATATACATTTATAAAGGCATTTTAAAGCAAACTTAATATTTCTCAGGTTACTGAAATAATTACTCAACCCTTTTTTTCTGTATATTTGAAGTATTTTTTTTTAATTTGGAGATGGTAGAGTGCCTGCTTTAAGGAGATGACTTCTGTCAGTTTATCCAAATGACATTGACATTGATGCATTTGAGTACTTAATCCACCCCCAACTAATCCTCCTAGTGACGTTGTGACCATCCCTTGCATACCTGATATTAACACTGGTGATGAGATTGATGTTTGATGGCCACCCTGCTATGAATAATGCTGCCGTGGTTGTTGTGAAGCTTGTTGTTTTGTTTTTTTTTTGTTTCCCCCCCCCCCCTCTCTGAGTTCTCAGGGGGGTTTCTTGGTGTGTTGTTGAGTGATGCTATGGAACAAATAGTGTGGCTTAATGGTTGTGTAGATGATTTAACCCTCCGGAGGGCAATAGAAAAATGAAAAAAGGATTTTTGCTGGCCTACACTGCGTACAGAGCATTTTGTTGTTCTGAAGCCTTTTTCTGTGTTCTAACAAATAAAGAGTTTATTTGTGACAAAAAACACGCCAGCATATTTCTTGTAAGCTACCCATTATACAATTGATATATATTTTTTTTTAAATCAAGAATTTGAGGTTTCATGTGTGTTGTTTAATGCATCACAGCTCTTCCCCATCTCCTTCAGGCCTGACGCTGACTGTTGTCTGTTCTGGTCTATCAGAGATGCTGTGGCTTTAATCCCTTGCCCACAGGGGATGGATGACATGGATGTGTGTAAACTGTTGACATGGTGCTGTCTCCTATGCTCTCTGATCAAAGATGGTGCAGCCATCCTGTTTCACAACCCGCTTTCAAATATGCTCCAAGTCTCAGACCCCCACCCCCCGTTTTCACACTTTGTGTTAAGTAGTGTCTCCCAATGTTAAGTCTGTACATCTGAAGACAAAGCAGCCGTTTATGACTTTGCGTATGTAGCCTCTGTGACCTCCCTCTAAGCAATGGATTTTAATTGAGAAAACTGACTCGTGTCTTAGTGGAAACCATTTTTGAAGATGGTAATGCCTCCGACTTTTATGCAAGAAAAGATTTAGCTTCAAGTTGTACTTAGTTTAATTAATCTTCTTTAATGATGCAACTACTTGTAAGAGTGGAGCTTGTCTTTAATGGCTGAAGATGTATGGGCCTGTGTGTCTGTCTTTAGTGTTTGGAAATTCTGGTCAAGACAGCAACTCACTGTTTGGGGGTGGGGGGTTCAGATTCAAGTGTCCAGTGACTTAGATAGATAGAGCGTTTATTGTCATTGCATAAAAAACACAACGAAACTGCACATGCCCCCTCCCACATGAAAACTACGAACAACACTCAATCCATACACATCAACAACAACCATAGCAAAACACACAGAACATAACATATCGGCATTAAAAAGAGCTTAAAGTGCAGACATTTTTGTGTCTAGTTAAAGTAGAACTGAACTGAACGGCACTGGGTGATAGTACATACAATTATAAAGATAATTTATCATTGGCACCCCCTCCACAAATCCCGGAATCTTGGAGAAAATCGCGATTTAATTTCCCGCCCTGAAAAATCAGACAAATCCGCCGAAGCGCAGCCGGAGTTCCGCGTGACGTCACGAGTGTGACCCAGTCCTCATGTTTACCATTGCGAGCACGTCGACACTGGTTGTTTTTGGTGCATTTTGTCGTGATAGTCGACTACAAAACACTTCCAACACCTGGGAAGATCTGTTCAGTGGCCAAGGAAAGCTGTCATGGCGACGAAAGAAAGGGGGAGGAAAAGCGACCGGGAAGCGATGCGTTTCTAGATATACAGTGATCCATCACTTATCGCGTTTAATGGGGACCAGAACCGACCGCGAAAAGTGAAAAACCGCGAAGTAGCGTCACCCCCCCCCCCCAAGGGCGTCACAAGCACTATTTTGCACAAAAAGGCACAAGAGAACAGCGAAAAGTGCCACTAAAGCCACATTTCCACTATATAGTTCTGCGCTACTCTTTTCTTTTCTTTTTTACTTGTTTCTCCCGCGGCTGCGCCTCCATCACAACCGCGGAAAGCCGAGAATTGCTGGGGTGGGCGGGATCGAGGTGGC
The DNA here is from genome assembly GCA_020510985.1 of Pholidichthys leucotaenia. Taxonomy (NCBI): domain Eukaryota; kingdom Metazoa; phylum Chordata; class Actinopteri; order Cichliformes; family Pholidichthyidae; genus Pholidichthys; species Pholidichthys leucotaenia. The sequence continues at coordinate 109,025,868 of CM035837.1, forward strand.
GCTACACTGCTGACGTATAAAGGACGAGACTGACTCCTCAACAACACAGAAAAAAATAGCGGATTACGAGCGGAGGATTTCCACGGTTTTTAACACAATGAATGTCTTTAACGAGAAAAGAGAATTTTACAGGAGAAGACGACGTGGATCGAGACAACACACGTTGGAGCAGGAGAGGAGAATAGCGGTTGCCCAGGAGGAATCTGAAGCAGCTGCATATGAAGCAGAGATCATTCAGAGATCATTTCATTTGTTCAGTGTTCATGTGCATACATATGTCAAACGTCTTTTTTAAATAAAATGATGTGCACTTTTAAACTACATCGCCTCTGTTGTTCAAAACGGTTAAATGTTAACAGACGGTTAATTAAATGCTGAAACACCGGGGTAATTTAAAATTATGCAGAAGCTTAATCCTAAACCCCTTTAACTTACCAAATAATTTATAATATAAAAAAAGCCAATCCAAATCTAGACCCATTTTGTATATTGTGTAATAATGATACACTGATGATAAACTGACTTCCCAAAAAAAGCAGCAGCTATACAACGCACTTTTGGTTTGATGGAATTGCCAATTGACCTTGGAATTATATGTGGAAACTTGTTATACTTCCAGTTAACTTTAACTTACAAAATAATTAAAAATATTATAAAAAAGCCAATCCAAATCTAGGCCCATTTTTTGTATTGTGTATCATTTGAGTATCATTGTACAATCTATTGTTCTTTATAAGGGTTATCTGTTCAGTGGTGGCTAATTACACACTAAAACAACATAGAAAATGACTGCAAAGAAAATGCTGCAGCTAGCCAAGTCACTTTTGATTTGATGGAATTGCCAATTGACCTTGGAATTATATGTGGAAACTTGTTATACTGCCAGTTAACTTTAACTTACCAAATAATTGATATTATAAAAAAAGCCAATCCAAATCTAGGCCCATTGTGTATCATTTTTCCAATCTATTGTTATTTATAAGGGTTATCTGTTCAGTGGTGGCTAATTACACACTAAAACAACGTAGAAATGACTCAAAAAAAAAATATGCTGCAGCTAGACAACTCACTTTTGGTTTGATGGAATTGCCAATGAACCTAGAAATTTTATGATGAAACTTTTTTTAATCCTACTAAATACACTGACATTGTCACACTGCCAACATCAAATTATAATTTTCTTTTTCAAACCAAAGATCACTATGGATCTATTGAATCACAATAGCATAGGTTTATCATATACATGTCAACGTTTACAACATCGAAAATGTTATATTTGGGTTTACATGTATGGGTATTTTCGCTTTATATTATACTAGACTGCTTATAATTTATTGGAATTCTCAGAATTTGGAATGCCGATATAACATTCAATTCACATGTACTTACCTTTTACCCAATTCGACTTTCACCTTTATCAGTGTCTACTGCTGAATGTAAATTACACCTGTGCAACTGCTTACAATTTTACTTAAAAACTGTACCCAATGTAGAGCAATGGATACAGCAGTGGTAATATTTATTAAATTTAACAATAACAATTACATTACCATTAAAAATCTTGACACCTTTATGGCTGAACAGCAGGATTAGGGTCATATGAGGCAATGGAATGTGTATGTAATTATTCGCCTTTATCATCCAGTGTTATAATATACAAACCACACTTTTATCCAAAAGACTAACATTTTATTACATTACAAATATTCCCAAAACATGTTAACAAATGGGGAGCTTTCAGTACTTCGACCAGACTGCCAAAATGGTTTCGGAAGGCTCCGTGGAAGGAAGCCGTCTCTGTCAGCTCATCCCTTCTTAATGCGGCTAACTGCAGGTGTCTTTCGCGCTGTTCGAGCATCCTTTCATGGATCCGCATCTCCGCAGCATGATTCTGGGCCATCAGTGATGCAAGGTCTTCAATGTTGCTGGACCTCTTCAGCTTGCCTATATGAAAGACAGAAGTCATTGTCTTTAGATAACACCGGATCAAAACATGTCAGAAAAAATATTATGGAATTAAACTGTTGAAAGCCTGTGGTGGGATGCTTCGTTGCTGTATTTAAGCTCAACTGTCATGTTGTTGCCCCGCAGTAGAGTGGACTATAAGAAACTTCTGTGGTGATGTGGTTAGGCCCCCCTTCATTTCAAAAAGGATTAATTGTAAAAAGTATTTTGATTTAATGGGTTATTTTTAAAAGAATTTCTTTGTACTGTGGCCTCATAAATCAGAATGGGTTAATAGTGTTAGCTGACTTGAAGAATTTCAATCAAGCATTTTGATTTGAAGTCTGTACATGTGCTCCTTTTTTTTTTGTGAAAATACAACAGTATTTCCACCACCAACACACCTATAACACTGGGCCACTGTGGCTATGAACACCCCTGAATCTAGTATTTTTATAAACGTAGAAAGACATTTTAAATTCCTTGTTATACGTCTATAGAAAACAATCACATATAAAAACGACCGGGTGGTAATTTTCAGTTTGTTGTGCCTTACCAGCACTTGACTGGGAGATGCCGGGGCAGTCCAGTGAGGCGGACCCAAGGGATTTGAAAACTGTGTATAGAAGGAAAAAAACACACAATAACGCTCACAAACAAAGTGCAACATGTACCGCAAACACAAAACTTTTTAACCAGAATACAATAAGCTTACGTCAGCGTTTTGTTCACGTGAATACTGAAATAAAAGCGCGATTCTGCAGCTTGATGCCAGGTAGCAGCAAGGTACAGAGGTAGCTAGCTATTAGCGGGCTAGCCATCACCACAATTGCCCACAATCAAACAACTTTCTTTATTGCTAAAATAAAGTGCGCTTTTGACCGAAAGGCAAGAAGACGGACAATAACAAAACAACACTCACCGTCACCGTTTTCCAATTCCGTGGCCGTGTCGAGTCCAAATTCTCTGCCAATAATAGCAGGCCGGACACTTCCTGGTATATTTTTTCATTGCAAGTTGCCCCACCAACTCGCTCTGGATGTAGTCATCGGCTACGAGGGACAGAAAAGTCCGCACCTCCTCGTTTGTTCATGGAATAAACTTGCGCGTGGACATTGTTATATGAAAACACAATTTTGAATCCAGTCACCGCGGTTACTCGCTGAAATTACAAATGGCGGACGTGTAGCTTCAACAGAAAACTAACGGACGCGTTTGGTGACGTTACGCCCTGACCAATCAGCGTTTAGCAGTCGATTGACGTCAATTCACACCTCGCTTTTCGCTCGCTTGTACCCTGCCTCTGAACAGGCACGAAAATCGTAACGGTTAAACCGTGAGGACTTGGGTGGAAATGGCGAAAAACCGAAACAAGTAAAAAAAAAAAGTAAAGCCCAGGCGATACTGGTGGAAATGGGGCTTAAGCAACACGAGCGATAAAGAAGGCGCTCTGCAGGGAGAGAAGCTGGGTAAAACGTCTCGGCCAATCAGCTTGCGAGGTGAAACGTCTCGGCCAATCAGCTTGCGAGATTCCCGAGCGGTGAAGAGGTGGGCGGAGAGGAGTGGAGCGGTGGTCAGAGAGGTAGATTTTGAGCTGTGCGGGCTCTCCGTGTTGATACCTGATGTTCTAATGAGAAGGCAGGGAGACTACATTAGAACATCAGGTATCAACACGGAGAGCCCGCTCTCCCCGGCTCCCCAGCCCGCTCGGGAATCTCGCAAGCTGATTGGCCGAGATGTTTTACCTTGCAAGCTGATTGGCCAAGACGTTTTATCTCGCAAGCTGATTGGCGGAGACGTTTTACCCAGCTTTGCTCCCTGCCGAGCGCCTTTACCCAGCGAAGGAAGACCGCATTAAACGCGATAAGTGAGAGATCACTGTAATAAGTTGGAAAAATGCTGATGTTTTTTTTCCCTTTCTTTTTTATTCTTAATTTTCCTTATCCTGACACCCCAAACATGCCAAAGTAAAGACTCACCATTCTGTATTTAATAAGCGACTCTCCTCCCCATCACTGCTGCGGTCTGAGTCTGTGCTGGAATCCCCCGAAAATTCTGGCTCTAATCTGTACGGTTCGATGCCTCCCTCGCTCTCTTCCTGTTCACTTGACACTCCTGCATCCTCCTCTGTCTTGTCACCGATCCTGAATGCCTCTTCACTCTGAAAACTCTGGTGTTCTTGACTGCTGGAACTGCTATCATCTGCCATTGTTGTTTTGATAAGGGTCACACTCGTGACGTCACGCAGCGTCGTCTGCACTACTTCCGGTTTGTTTGGCACTGCCAGCCAGAGGCAAAAGTTTATCGGCTTATAGCTTGGCCATCGCACGGCCTAAAAATTTCTTTTATGTGTTGAAAAATACAATAGGTAATAAGGAATTAATCTGCTATTCTACTTTTTTGGCAAAAAGGTGAGTTCAGTTCTACTTTAACAGAAGGCATTAGAAAGACATATTTAAGAATAAAGAAAAATTTCTTTCCCTTCCAGATGTAATGTGCTAGAGACTATGATGTGTATTGGTGATTTAAAAAGTAAATGGCTTTTGGAAAGAAACTGTTAATGAATCTAGTGGAGTGCGATTTAATTGACCTGTATTGCCTCCCTGAGGGCAAAAGAGTAAAAAGGTGATGACCGGAGTGAGAAATGTCTGTACTGATGGTCCTGGCTCTTGTATGATAACGGGTGTTAGCGATATCCTGGAGTGACGAAAGAGGGCAGCCAATGACTTTCTCCGCAGTTCTTACAACTCTCTGTAGTGCTGTTTTGTCCGCAACAGAGCAGCCTGCATACCAAGACGTGGTGCAGTATGTTAAGATGCTTTCAACAGCAGAGCGGTAAAAGGTCATCAGCAGCCTCTTACAAAGGTTGTTTCTTATTAAAATCCTGAGTAAATGGATATGTTGCTGGGCCTTCTTAACGATAGCTGTGGTGTTTGTGGTCCAGGAAAGAGTGTCTGTGATATGTATACCAAGAAACTTATAGCTATGCACTATTTCCATACAGTCACCATTGATAAAAATGGGGGATGGGTCAGCTCTGCGTTTCCTGAAGTCCAGTATGAGTTCTTTAGTTTTCTTAGTATTTAAAATCAGATTGTTTGCAGAGCACCACAGAGACAGATTTTGGACCTCATCACGGTAGGAGGACTCATCCTCCCCTGAGATGAGTCCCACCACAGTTGTGTCATCTGCAAACTTAATGATGCGGTTGGACGGATGAATAGGTGTGCAGTCAGAGGTGTACAGACAATACAAAAGTGGGCTCAGCACACAGCCCTGCGGGGAGCCGGTGCTGAGAGTAATGGTAGAGGAAAGGTGAGGACCAAGTCTAACAGTTTGGGGGCGGTTTGAGAGAAAGTCCATAATCCAGGAGCAGAGCTGTGTGTGGACTTCTGCTATCGTTAACCTCTGCCAAGGAGGTAATGTTTTTACCACGGTTTGTCTGTCTGTCTGTTACCGACATAACTCAAAAAGTTATGAACAGATTTTGACTAAATTTTCAGGAAAGGTGTGTAATGGGACGGGGAACAGATGATTAGATTTTGGTGATGATCTAAGAGTGCATACCTCCACCAAGGGCTTTGTTTGTATTTGTGCAGCAGGATTACACACAAACTACTGGATGGATTTGGATGAAATTTTCACCAGAGGTGGTTCTTGGGCTAGACAGGAACCCATTATATTTTGGTAATGATCTGAGAATGCATACCTCAGCCAAGGCTCTTATCTTCTCACAGTGTGTTAGCAACAATACTACAAAACTGATGGACAGACTTTGATGCCATTTTCACCACAAGTGGCTATAGACCTACACACAAACCCTTTACATTTTGGAGGTGATCCATGAGAAACGGAAGGAGCCTTGGCGGAGGTATGTGCTCTGAGTGCTTTTCTGGTTTTTAAAGTAACCTTTATCCTTATTAGTTTGAGTGTGATAAGGTGTATTTGCTTCCACTAAGTTGTGAAATCCTATACTTTGGCTGTATATTGTACATTATAGTACTTTTACTTTTTTAATATTTTGGGAAATTTTATAAAATGTACATTTTCAAAAAGCCCACACTGCCTGGCCATAAGATGTCACATTGTAATGTTCTTTTACTCATCTCTGGATGACCAAAGCGCTTTACAGAACCTGGTATCCACCCATTCACACACATTCACACACTGATGGTGGCGGAAGCAAAAACAAATGCTCTTAAAATAAATGTTCAACTGATAATAAAATATAGTCTTAAAATAAATGATAATCAGTGAAGTAACAGCGAGATGAAATCATATTCCTGGGCTCCAGTGTTTTAATATGTGACAAAAACCCGCCTTGCAAACTGAAGGTGTCACATCCAGGTCGTGCATCCCGTCTTTAGAATAAAATCCAAAAAAGTCCAGACATTTAATTTAAACTTTGACACTGCAGTTCTCAGTTTGTTTTTTCTGCTCGGTGCTGCTTGTAGGCGCTGCTCCCTCTGCCATCTTAAATTGTACCGGGCCTGATAAATCTCATGAAACACCTTTGCAGCAATGACTTTGCACCATCTAGTGGACTTAAAACTCAACTGATTAACTGATATTTAAATGTACAGCAGTTTGAGTTTGTTTTTTGTTTTTTTTTAATTAAAAGATCAATGCCTGCGTTTATGGATTGGTGTATTGTCGCTAGTGCCAAGTATCACAATTCATCACTGAATCAATCTTTTTTCCCCACCCCTATTAGGTCAGCAGCTAGTGCTGCTGCAGCCCACTTAAAGTGAGCTTTTTCATTAACTTCATTTCACTGTCTAATGGAGGGATGTTTAATCAGACTAATTTTAGTTAAAATTATGCTTCAGAGTTGAAATAAACAGTACATTGCCATTAGTCAACTAATCTAATATCTTTTCCAATTAAATATTTTGCCTAGAGAAAAGGGCAAGGAACATAAATTTACGGAGATTACCAAAACATGGAACGAACAGTACGGTACGTAACATTCCATATGTGCTCCGTTCGGTCTCAAGTGTTTTACCAACATGTACATTCAATTCAGCTTTATTTATATAGTGCCATTTCACAACAAAAGTCATCTCATAGCACTATCAAACTGTAGGGGAAAACCCCACAATTGCAGAAAGACTTGCACATGTAATGGGATGTTCTGTATCTAACGTCTGTATGCTAGCATTATGTCTGTGTTCCGTATATGTTCTTAGGTCCTGCTAGCTAGCAGTCCAGCTTCCTGACATTCCCAAGTGCCTATCGTACGGAATGTTAGATACCGAATGTTCCTTATGGAACGCTAGCAGTTCTGCTAGCTAGTAGTCTCAAGTGTTTACTTACACGTTCCATTATGTTCTGTACAGGATGGTAGCAGTCCTACTAGCTTGCGGTTCAGCCTGTTAATATTCCCAAGTGCCTTACTTGCATGTTCTGTAGATTCAGAACATTCCTTAAGCTGGGTTCCTGCTGCACCTCTGCTGTCTATGTCCGCTCAACCGTGAGGCTTGCATGACAAAATATTACATTGTCTCCAGTCCGCTAGGGTCCTCAGAGCCCCTCTGCATCTGACCACATGCAGCCCAAATTTTGTGACCACGTTGCCTGGGCTCGTTGACTGCGCCTGTGCAAGATTGAACCTTCCATTCCAGAGGTGGTGCTACCGACACAGCATACAAAGTCAAAATGGACAAAGAAGAAGATGATGAGATATGGAACATTCTTACAGAATGTAGTGTAGCCGACTATTAATCGGAGGGTCAGGGGCTCATTTTCCACACTGGCTGCAGTCTGCATGTCGAAGTGTCCTTGAGGAAGACACTGAACCCCCAGTTGCTCCTGGTGGGTTAGGCCAACGCCGGTGCATGGCAGCTCTGCTGCCATCGGTGTGTGAATGGATGGATAGCAGAATCTGTAAAGCGCTTTGGTCATCTAGAGCATGGGTTCCCAAACTTTTCAGCCCGCGACCCCCAAAATAACTGTGACAGAGACTGGCGACCCCCCTCTATCCCCGGAGGTGACTGATGCATAAAAAAACATGCGCACAGTTTGATATATCTGTGGATTCATCTAACTGCAAAGCATATTTCCCTTTCTTCACTCTGTCAATCAGCTGACATTTATGTCCTAGGCCATGTCCGTGATGCGCCGGAATATGGTCCCGTCAGACAGCGGTACTGCTTCCAGTTTCCACACCTGTTTTTCCCCATGCATTGTCCCATTCTTTGCGATAGCAGCAGGTTTTATTAGGGTTTCTCTGATTGTGTGTGGCGTTTTTGCCTGTGCAATTAAATATGCCACCTCATATGTTGCCTTTTGAGCTCTGGTAGTGGTTGTTGTTGTTGTTGTTTGATTAGTTATGACTTTCTTTTGGCCTTGCAATTCTCTCTCCTTTTAGTGGAAAAAAAATCCAAATCCACTGGTTTAGTGGCAAGAGATGGGTGCTTAGTTATCAAGTGTCTGAGCATTTTTATGGGCTTTAAACTCTCATGTGCAAGCACCTCGGTGCACACTATACATTGGGGGATGTTCTACTTCACTGAAAACAATACATGAATCCATACTGAATATATTCCTCTCGATATTTGCGACACTTGGAGGAAGGCTGGTCTGACTGCTTATGGAGCCATGTACGGTGCTGTCCTCCTCCTTCTGTGCCAGAAGTCGATGGGCTTTCTGACGGCATTTGTCTGCTCTCCTCTGCTGCCATCTTGTCTTCGGTCAATATTAACAGTTTCATTATTAAAAATAATATCCTGGGCTTAAAGCATAGTGTGTTGATTTGAGCTGTTCAGACGAAATCTACTGGTGCACACTGACCTGTGTGTGACCTGTGACGTTTAATGTGGCACAGTTACAGTGACATGTCACCTGTGTAATCACCTCAGGAGGATTCTGAAAATCATCATGCGTCCCCCCCCCCCCAAGCATCTCGGGACCCCTACTTTGGGAATCTCTGATCTAGAGATGAGAAAAAAACACTATATAAGTGAACAATATTTTACTCTAGCGGTCTTGCTAGCTAGTGGTCCAGCCTGCTAATATTCCCGAGTGCCTTAGATACATGTTCCATAGATATGGAGCATTACTTGAGGAACTCTAGTGGGCCAGCCTGCTAATATTCCCAAGTGCCTTACTTACATGTTCTGTGGGGTGACAGATGTTCTCCGGTCCTGTGAGGGAACAGCCTGTGGTGAGTCCTAAGGCAGGAGGTGGATCAGTTGATGAAAGCTTTGAAGCCAGTCACTTGACATTAGTGTTCTGATACAAGCGCCAACACACTGAAGAGTGAGACAAACTCCGATGCCTCATTATCATTTGCCCATCACTTACAGTGGTGTGAAAAAGTGTTTGCCCTCTTCCTGATTTCTTTTTTTTTTTTTTTTGTATTTGTCACACTTAAAATGTCTCAGATCATCAAACAAATGTAAATATTAGACAAAGATAACACACGTAAACACAAAATGCAGTTTTTGAATGAAGGTATTTATTATTAAGGGAAAAAAAATCCAAACCTACATGGCCCTGTATGAAAAAGTGATTGCCCCCTAAACCTAATAACAGGTTAGGCCACCCTTAGCAGCAACAGCTGCAATCAGACGTTTGCGATAACTGGCAATGTGTCTTTTACAGCACTGTGGAGGAATTTTGGCCCACTCATCTTTGCAGAATTGTTCTAATTCTAATTGTTCTAGGGTGGTGCGGTGGCACAGTGGTTAGCACTGTGCCAGCACAGCAACTCACCCTTGGCCATGGGATCCCTGATTCGATCCCAGCCCCTGACCAACAGTGATCTGTGTGGAGTTTGCATGTTCTCCCCATATCTGTGTGGGTTTACTCCGGGATTTCTCTGGTTTCCTCCCACAGGCCAAAAACATGTAGGTTAGGTTAATTGGAGACTCTAAAGTGGCCCTAGGTGTGAATGTGTGTGTGAATGGTTAAGGGATGGCGCCATACCAAGAAAAATATTATCACAGTAGATGCCTCTCAGATGATGCTCTTTCCAAATTTATGCAGATTGTTTCCTCTATGCCATGTGTCAACACAACGGAAATAAGCTATAGACAGCTTGCTCCTTCTGTAATTGATAACATGGTGGATAGTGTTTCAGCTTCTCTGCATCAGGCTCTAGACTTGGTGGCCCCCTTAAAAATGAAAAAGTCTAATCAGAGATTTTTAACTCCTTGGTTCAACACAGAAACTCGTAGCTTAAAACAGAAGACTCGTCAATTAGAAAGAAAATGGCGCTCTACTAGTTTAGATGAAATCTATTTAGCTTGGAGAAATCATCTTTTTTTTTTTTCCACAATATCTTTATTGAACCTTTTTTTTTTTTTTTTTTTTAACAAACATGATACAAACAATCAAACACTAACACTAAAGTACTACAAAAAAAAAAAAATGCACTAAAAACACCAACAACCACCAACAAAATCAAGTCTTCAACAATGCTCCTCTGTTTAGTCTAGACAATCCAATACATAAGTATACATATTATGTTCACCAGTTTGGAATTTACAAGGTCCACACACATCATTCACCTTCTTCTTCAAGAGTTATGTTTAAATTTTTTACATAATCAATAAAAGGTCTCCATATATTCTCAAACACAATTTCCTTTGATTTTAGTATATATGTTATTCTTTCTAATGGAAGGTTTGTTAACATCTGTCTTAACCACTGAGTCACATCTGGTCTATGAGTCTTTTTCCATAATAGTGCAATACATTTTTTTGGCATTAAGCAAACTGAGGTCTATGAATGTTCTTTCACTTTTATTAAAATTATGCTTTTCTGGGTACAGACCCAACAAAAACAGTTTAGGATTCAATATGATTTGTTTTGAGATTATTTTTTCAATTGTTACCCTCACCTCTTCCCAAAACATTCTTATTAATCTACATTCCCATAAACAATGAAATAGGGTTCCTTTACTTTCCATGCATTTTGTGCATGTATCTGGTATATTTTTGTTATATCTATTTAACTCCTCCGGTGTAACATACATCCGCATTAACCATTTGAAATGTATCAATTTAAGGCGTGCATTTATTGATTTGGTTTGAGCTTCTGTACAAGCCAATTCCCATTGTTCCTCTGAAATTTCAATTTGCAGATCTTCTTTCCAGTAGTTTAATCTTTTCAGTGAATTTTCACTTGAAGATAGTGTCAGTGAGTTATAAAACTCTGAAATAATACCCTTTCTTTTACTATCTTTCATCATCATTTTTTCCAAGGATGAATAAATAGGTCGAGTGAGAGCTTTATTTTGATTTGATCGAATAAAGTTTCTAAGTTGAAGATATTTAAAAAAATGTGTTCTATTGAGATTAAATTTGATCCTCAGCTCTTCAAAAGACATTATGTTGTCTGCACATGGCAAATATAAATCCTGAATCTTTTGTATCCCTTTTAAATTCCATACTTTAAATACAGCGTCCGCTCTCCCTGGTTTAAAATATTGATTACCCCATATTGGACTAAATTGTGACAATAACTGTGGTTCTTTTAAATAGTTTTTAGCTTCACACCATATTTTGATCATATGCTTTACAAATGGATTTTTAACTTGTTTTTGTAATTTTTTTGCCGAATCTGAGTATATGAATATGGGAAGAGGTAAAGGTAAATTGTATGATTCCATTTCAGTCCAGTGAGGGAGATCATTTGATGAAAAATAATATGTCATAGACCTCAGTTGTGCCGACCAATAATACAACATAAAATTTGGACATTTCAGACCTCCACGATCAAATGGTAAATATAATAAAGACAAACGTAATCTAGCCCTCCTGTTGTTCCATATAAATTCCACTAACTTTTTTTTTATTCTTGAGAATAGATCTAAAGGTGGTGATAAGGGAATGTATTGAAATAAATAAAGTATTTTAGGTAAAATATTACTTTTAAGTATATTGATTCTCCCGATCATCGACATTGGTAGTGACATCCATCTCTGAGTTAACTCATTGATATCTGACATTAAGGCTTCATAGTTGACACTGGCGACTGATTCTAGCTTAGGCATAATTTGGATTCCTAAATATTTAAACTGATTTACAACATTGAATTGATTTACCTCAGGGGCTGGGTAATTTCTCTGGGTCTCATTTAGCATTAATATTGAAGATTTAGTTTTATTTATTTTATATCCTGATATTTCCCCAAAATTCTTTATTAAATTCAACAAGGTTGGAATTGATTTTTTTAGATTCGACATAAACAAAATTATGTCATCGGCGTACAGGGAGATTTTATGTTCTGTTGGTCCAACTTTAATTCCATATATTTGTGAATGTAAACGTATCGCTATCGCTAAAGGTTCAATTGCCATAGTAAACAGTAAAGGTGAAAGTGGACAGCCTTGTCGACATCCTCTATTGATTTTTATTGGTTTTGAAATATTGTTATTTGTTAGGATTTCTGCTGTAGCATTATTGTATATTATTTGAACCCATTTTATGAAATTATTTCCAAGTCCAAACCTTTGTAGGACTTCAAAAAGAAAGGGCCATTCAACTCTATCAAAGGCCTTTTCGGCGTCCAATGATAGGAGAGCTGTATCCGGTGCTTCTTTATTAAAATAAATAATATTAAATAGTCTTCTTACATTATGGAAGCCTTGTCTACCCTTTATAAAGCCATTCTGATCTCGATTAATAATATTTGGTAAAATTTCTTGTATTCGTCTTGCTAAAATTTTACAGATTATCTTAAGGTCGGCGTTTAATAGGCTTATTGGTCTCATATTTTCACATTTATTAGAGGGCTTACCTGGTTTTGGCAGCAGTATAATTAAGGCATTATTTATGTATGATGGTAAATTATTATTTTGAAATGCTTCTAAAACCATTTCCAAAAAAGGTTTTATTAATTTATTCTTAAATTTTTTATAAAGGTCAACTGGAAGACCATCTGGTCCTGCACTTTTTCCTGATTTCATATTATCAATGGCTAGCCCAACTTCTTCTTGACTAATTTTAGAATCCAATATCTCCCTGTTTTCATTTGGAATACACGGTATAGATAGTTCGTTCAAAAACCCATTTAGTTTTGTTAAATCAGGTTCATTTTTGGTATCATATAATTTTTCATAGTAATCTCTAAAGGCTCTATTAATTTCTAAAGGATCTATAACTACCTGTCCGTTACTTATAATACTGGTAATTGAGAAATCATCTTTTAATTTATAAAAAATCTCTTAGAAAAGCTAGAACGAGTTATTACTCTGCATTAATAGAAGAGAACAAGAATAATCCCAGGTTTCTTTTCAGTACTGTAGCCAGGCTGACAAAGAGTCAGGACTCTGTCAATCCTAGCATCCCCTTAGAGCTTACTAGTCAGGACTTTATGAACTTTTTCAATAATAAAATTTCATCCATCAGAGATAAAATCAATCAGATTCTTCCCACAGTTAACTTAAATACTGTAACTACTACAACTCCTTCTATTGATGTCTGTCTTGATGAGTTTACTCCAATCGACCTTTGTGAGTTAGACAAAGTAGTTTCCTCATCCAAACCTTCAACTTGTCTTTTAGATCCTATTCCTACCAGGTTATTTAAAGAAGTCTTCCCACTTATTTGTAGCTTTATTCTTCATATAATCAATTCTTCATTAACTTTAGGCCATGTACCGCAGGCTTTTAAAACGGCTGTAATTAAACCCTTACTCAAAAAGCCAACGCTAGATCCAGGAGCTTTAGCTAACTATAGACCAATCTCTAATCTCCCTTTCATTTCAAAAATCTTAGAAAGAGTTGTTGCTACGCAATTATTTGACCACCTGCAGACTTAATGGAACTTCATTGCAGTGGTTTAGATCTTATTTATCTGATAGGTTCCAGTTTGTTCATGTAAATGATGAGTTTTCTTTCAGCTCAAAGCTTAGTCATGGAGTTCCACAGGGATCTGTGCTAGGCCCTACTCTTTTTAGTTTATATATGCTTCCGTTAGGCAACATTATTAGAAAGCACTGTATACATTTTCATTGTTATGCAGATGACACACAATTATACCTGTCAATGAAGCCAGATGATACTAATCAATTAACCAAGTTAGAAGCCTGTCTTAAGGAAATCAAAGCTTGGATGACTTGTAATTTCCTGCTATTAAATTCAGATAAGACTGAAGTCATTCTTGTTGGTCCAAAAAACCTTAGAAATTCCTTTCCAAATCAAACTTCCAGTTTGGACGCAGTTACTCTTTCTCTTAATAGCTCTGTGAGGAACCTTGGAGTTATTTTTGATCAGGATTTGTCCTTCAATTCACATATTAAATTTGTTTCTAAGACTGCCTTCTATCATTTGCGTAATATTGCCAAGATTAGGAGCATCTTGTCTCAGAGTGATGCTGAGAAACTGATCCACGCTTTTGTTAGCTCGAGATTAGATTATTGTAATTCTTTATTATCAGGCTGTCCTAAAACATCTTTAAAAAGTCTTCAGCTGATCCAAAATGCTGCAGCAAGAGTTTTAACAGGTACTAGAAAGAGAGATCATATCTCTCCGGTTCTGGCCTCCCTTCATTGGCTTCCCATAGAGTTTAGAATTAAGTTTAAAATCCTTCTTCTCACTTACAAAGCTCTAAACAATCAGGCTCCTTTTTATTTAAAAGATCTGATACTACCGTATTATCCTAACAGAGCACTACGCTCCCAAAATGCAGGATTACTTGTAATACCTAGAATCTCCAAAAGTACAATGGGAGGCAGAGCCTTCAGTTATCAAGCTCCTCTCCTGTGGAATCAGCTGCCAATCTGGATTCGGGAGTCAGACTCGATCTCTGTTTTTAAGAATAGGGCTAAAACCTACCTTTTTGATCTAGCCTACAATTAGGGAGGGATCATGTGTTTCTGAACCCTCCCTTAGTTATGCTGCTAATAGGTTTAGTCAGCCGGGGGACCTCCAGTAATGCACTGGGCCTCACTCCTTTCCTCACTCTCTATGAAATATTTTTTTTTTTGCTGGTCATTAACATTTGTTTGTTCTCTCCCATAGATTGAGTCCCCATCGTGCTGTTTGCTCTCTACATGTCTGTTCTTTTCTTCTTCTCTATCCCCTCACCCCCCAGCCAGTCGCAGCAGATGACTGCCCCTCCCTGAGCCTGGTTCTGCTGGAGGTTTCTTCCTGTTAAAAGGGAGTTTTTCCTCTCCACCGTCGCCAAGTGCTTGCTCACAGGGGATGCTTGATTGCTGGGGTCTTTCTGCAACTGTGGGGGTCCCCCCTACAGTTGATAGTGCTATGAGATGACTATTGTTGTGAAATGGCGCTATATAAATAAAGTTGAATTGAATTGAATTGAATACCGTGGCTGCTTCATCCATCCAGGTGGATGCCCTCAATTTCCCCTCTGGGGATCAATAAAGTATACAAAATCAAAAAAAAAAAATTCAGCCACATGGGAGAGTTTTCAAGCATGAGCCGCCTTTTTAAGGTCATGCCACAGCATCTCAATCGGATTCACGTCAGGACTTTGACTAGGCCACTCCAAAGTCTTCATTTTGTTTTTCTTAAGCCATTCAGAGGTGGACTTGCTGGTGTGTTTTGGATCATTGTCCTGCTGCAGAACCCAAGTGCACTTCAGCTTAAGGTCATGAACAGATGGCCGGACTTTCTCCTTTAGGATTTTTTGGTAGACAGAATTCGTGGTTCCGTTTACCACAGCAAGTCTTCCAGGTCCTGAAGCAGCAAAACAGTCCCAGACCATCACACTACCACCAGCATATTTAACTGTTGGTATGATGTTCCTTTTCTGAAATGCTGTTACTTTTATGTTGGACGTAATGGGACACACACCTTCCAAAAAGTTAAAACTTTTGTCTCATCAGTCCACAGAGTATTTTCCCAAAAGTCGTGGGGATCATCAAGATGTTTTCTGGCAAAACTGAGACAAGCCTTTATGTTCTTTTTGCTCAGCAGTGGTTTTCGTTTTGGAACTCTGGCATGCAGGCCATTTTTGCACAGTCTCTTTGTTATTGTGGAGTCATGAACACTGACCCTAACTGAGGCAAGTGAGGCCTTCAGTTCTTTGGATGTTGTTGTGGGGTCTTTTGTGACCTCTTGGATGAGTCATTGCCGCACTCTTGGGGTAATTTTGGTCGGCTGGCCACTCCTGGGAAGGTTCTCCACTGTTCCATGTTTTCGCCATTTGTGGATAATGGCTCTCACTGTGGTTTGCTGGAGTCCCAAAGCTTTAGAAATGGCTTTATACCCTTTTCCAGACTGATAAATCTCAGTTACTTTGTTTCTCATTTGTTCCTGAATTTCTTTAGATTGCAGCATGATTTCTAGCTTTTGAAGATCTTTTGTTCTACTTCACTTTGACAGGCAGGTCATATTTAAGGGATTTCTTGATTGAGAAAAGATGTGGCAGTGATCAGGCCTGGCTGTGGCTAGAGAAATTGAACTCAGCTTTCCAAAGATGTGATAAACCACAGTTAACCCCTTGCACTCCGGTCAATTTCCCTAAAAACGCCAAAAATTAACGTGCCCAAATTAAATCAAAAGCTGTTCTTCAACCCTTTGCAGCATCTTCATGGGGTTGGTCTCATTTAAAAGAAAACACTCTAAGTGCTCCGGCCACTGAGTTAGAGTCATCTAAACATAGTGAACTTGAAGAAAATAAATTTGGCCTGGGTGTTTTTTTGGATACAAATGCTTGCAAATAACACACAGCTTCAGATCCGGGCTGGAAAATGCAACAGAAATGTAGAACCAAGTGTTATCCAGCTGAGGTCCAAATTTTGTAACAATACCACAAAAAAATGAATATATTACACAGCTTTATACTCAGGTACTTCCCAGGCATTTTGGAACTGTGCCAAATTGTGCCAAATGGCACAGTTTGGAAAAACGTCTGTAGCTTTTGAATGATTCAATGTAGAAGCTTCATTTTGGGCTCTAATGAAAGGTCACACTCAGGGCTGTCTGTGTGTTTGTGTGTGTGTGTGTGGGGGGTTTGTCCCCCCCCCCGCTACAGAGGACGGCCATCGCTACATGACGGAATAGACTCATATGGTATGTGGCGACCGCTGCGCAGTCACCGCGGCTCCCCCCCAACCCCCGCTACAGGAGAGGAGCCGGGGGGGGGGGGGGGGTCACGGTCCGGACATGGCGAATTAACCGTTTATCGCGGCGCACGCACTTCGTACTTCGTGCGCCACACAGCTGTAATTTACCGATCGGTCAAAAGTCATTTTGGATTACAATTTTCAGGGATAAATAATAATTTAGCTTATAACACCATACCTCTTCACAGCAGCAGAGTCTAGGCGAACTTCTCTTCCTCACTGTCAGACGAACGCGACGCTGGTCCGCTCGTGGTTCTGGTCTTGCGACCCGATCAAAACATAATTCCATTATTGCGGTTTTGTGCTTCCATGATTGCGGTTTTTGGCGAACGATTTTTCGAAACAAATAACAGTAGTAACTAGAAAAGCACTCGGAGAGCGCAGACCTCCGCCAAGCGGCACAGTTCCCCCCATAGAGTGTTTGTGTGTACGTTTTCAGATTCCCTGAGCATGAAAAGATATGAGTAGCAATTGGATTCACAATGATTATTTGTTTATTTGACATGGACAGTGCAATAAACAGACAATTAATGAATGACAATCAATGTGATAGTGATAGGATTAGTGGTTGAGTAGTGTAAAATGGGGCTATAAGGGACGGCGGGTTAATAAGGGACACTTTTGTGGGAAATGTTTTAAATGTAATTCTGCTTTTTTTATTTTGAGCAGGACGCTGAGTTGTGTTGTTATTGTCAAATATCCATGAATCCTTCATCAAATCTAGGCGGAAGCAAAATTAAAAAAGCAGAATTACATTTAGAAAAGTGTCCCATATTACCCCGCCGTCCCTTCTAGCCCCGTTTTACGGTAGTAAAAGCATTGCCTCCTTGGCGGAGGTAATAAACTGAAGTGTTGGTGTGTCCATCTCCTCCACTGATGGATGCAGATTGTTTAGACAGGTTGGCGTGGGTTTTTATATTATATTGGGGTTGCGCTCCGCAGCAAAACAGAATTTAGAGTCTTCCCCGGCAGAGAGGTCGTTTTTACGCAGCGCCTATAGCTGGGCGGGGAATTTGTGGCAAATAATGGGGCGGCGGACAGGTGTCCGTGTCAGGTTTTGCAGCGTGGCGCAAAAGCAGCCACGCTGGCGTGCCCAGGGCAGCAGTGTTTTCCACGTGCTTTTGTGCCTAAAACGTTGAAGAACGCGGAGTTTGTGTTTGTCAGACACGACAAGCAGCGCAATGTGCGCAGCGCCTATGGCTGGCACAGGCACGCTGGGGGTCCGAGGCCAGTAGTGTTTTCCGCATGCTTTTGTGGCTAAAACGTTGAAGAAGGCGGAGTTTGTGTTGGTCAGACACGACGCCCAGCGGCCTCCATTGCGCCTGCGCACATGTTGAAAATGGCCCTATGTCACAGTGTGGAAAAATGCTTTAAAAAAATTCCTGTATCCAGACGGTGAACCGGATCACCCCCAAAATTTAATCAGTTCTTTCTTGTACCATTTCCAACAACGCCTGAAAGTTTCATGCAAATCTGTCCAAGACTTTTTGAGTTATCTTGCTAACCAACAGACAGACAGACAGACAGACAAACACACAAACCCTGGCAAAAACATAACCTCCTCCTGGCCTTTTCGGCCTGGCGGAGGTAATTAAAAAAAGACTGGCGAAGGCATGTGTGTCACTCAGCCTTCATCGTCAGCCTTCGTCGGTCTATGATGACCATGGAAGAAATCATAACGTCTACTCTGCTGGAACCAATACAAAAAAAGCACCGCCTGTGGCCGAACATGCCGATCCACAAATGGCACTCCATGTCATACAGGTTGCATTTGTGGGTGGTCTCCGTGCTGCTGGGTCTGTGGGGCTCTTCCTGCGTCCTTTTTTGATCCGCTGCAGCAGCCAGTCTTCACCCAGCCTTAAAAAAAACAGCTCGCGAACTTCTCTGCTTCAATTGGCTCACTGCATTCAAAGCGTTGGGAGGCGGGTCCTTCTGGCTAGGTTTTCATTCATTGGTTCTTCAAGGTTTCAGAAACCCAATTCAAAGCTCTTATTAGTCGAATGAGAGGTCAATCAGATGAACTAATCTGTTCGCGGCTGTGTCTGCAGCTTTTATTTTCAGTGCGCGCTTGGACGCCACTATATCACCATCACCACCTACATCACCATCTACACCATGTGTCCTGGAGCGCACGAGAGCACCCTCGTGCGCTCTAGGACGCAGAGACTTGCCCGTCCGCGGTACAACGGAGCGCAAGAGGTTAATTTATGTTTTAATGGGGGGAATCACTTTTTCACACAGATCCATGTAGGTTTGGATTTATTATTTTTTTTTACCATTAATAATGAAAACTCTCCCATGTGGCTAAATTACAACAATTCTGCAAAGATGAGTCGGCCAGAATTCTTCCACAGCGCTGTAAAAGACCCATTGCCAGTTATCGCAAACCTGTTATTAGGTTTAGGGGGCAATCACTTTTTCACACAGGCCATGTAGGTTTGGATTTTTTTTCCCCTTAATAATAAACACCTTTATTTAAAAACTGCATTTTTTGTTTACTTGTTATCTTTGTCTAATATTTAAATTTGTTTGATCTGAAACATTTAAAACTAGAAAAGCACTCATAGAGCGCATACCTCCGCCAAGGCTCCTTCCGTTTGTCATGGATCACCTCCAAAATGTAATGGGTTTGTGTGTAGGCCTACAGCCACTTGTGGTGAAAATGGCATCAAAATCTTTCCGTCAGTTTTTGAGTATTGTTGCTAACACACTGTGAGAAGATAAGAGCCTTGGCTGAGGTATGCATTCTCAGATCATCACCAAAATATAATGGGTTCCTCTCTTGCCCAAGAACCACCTCTGGTGAAAATTTCATCCAAATCCATCCAGTAGTTTGTGTGTAATCCTGCTGCACATATACAAAGGCCTCGGTGGAGGTATGCACTCTCAGATCATCACCAAAATCTAATCATCTGTTCCCCGTGCCATTACACACCTTTCCTGAAAATTTCATCAAAATCCGTTCACAACTTTTTGAGTTATGTTGGTAACAGACAGACAGACAGACAGACAAACCCCGGTAAAAACATTACCTCCTTGGCGGCAGTAACGATGAGAAATCAGGAAGGGGGCAAACACTTCTTGACACCACTGTATGGTATGTTTCTTGTATGGACCATGTAAAGTGCCAAGTGCGGACTGCGGCTTATGACGAAGGCACATTAACATAGAATTATTGCTACATGTCCACTGGTCCATTTTTTTGTTGAAAGGCATCGTCTAGGGATTGTGTTGCAGAGATGGGCGTAACCAGGTGGAGTTACAGAAAATATGAGAGATTATGGAAGACCAATAGTCAAAGAGCTCTGTCCTGGGGGAAACACTCCCATTTATTCTGCTGCTGAGAACACACAGGCTGCACCTGACTGGTCACCGGATCTGGTCATGGGCAGTCTTTCATGGACAGAAACTCCTGGACAACATGGCGGACTACGAATCTCATATCTTTAAAACAAACCAGTGTTTCTAACAACACTTTGTATGAGAAATGGTAGATTCAGTTAATGAATCTGTCGTTATTTGACATCAAAAACCGCTGGTTTAAACATTCAGGATGAGATTGCTGCCTCCGGTGCATGTCGATTTATGAAACTCATGTCCATAAACGTCAAAGATTTAATGTTTATGCAAATGAATGGTAGGAGGAACCATGGGCTACTCGACACACCGCAGCCCGAATTTCACTGCACCAGAGCCAAATGCTTTCCATTGTGTTTCCAATGGGAAGCGGGAAAAAAACAGATCCAGTGGACACGTAGCATGACAGCAGGCAGGACCGGCAGACATGTACGGAACATGTTCTGTATGGAACGCGTACGGCGCGTGTTGTGTATGGAACGTGTACGGCGCGTGTTGCGTATGGAACGCGTACGGCGCGTGTTGCGTATGGAACGCGTACGGCGCGTGTTGTGTATAGAACGCGTACAGCGCGTGTTGTGTCTGGAACGCATATGGCGCGTGTTCTGTATGGAATGCGTACGGAATGTACGTTCCGTGTTTTAGTAAGCACCTAGATTTATATCAGTGGATATAACTGTTTTGGAAGAAATAATAAATTGGTATGAAAAGTAGCTTCTTCTAAATGAATTTAAACAGTAGTCTCTAAGATGTCAGGAGCTAAAGCTTTGTGGTCACTGGTCAAAATGAAGGATGGATAATATTTCCAGATTTTAAAAAGGTTATTGAATCTGCTCCTGATAATTGAAAGCTATGATGGGGCAAAAAAGTATTAAGTCAGCCACCAATTGTGCAAGTTCTCCCACTTAAAAGATGAGAGAGGTCTCCAATTTTCATCATAGGTATACCTCAACTATGAGAGACAAAATGAGGAAAAAAAAATCCAGAAAATCACATTGTCTGATTTTTAAAGAATTTATTTGCAAATTATGGTGGAAAATATGTATTTGGTCACCTACAAACAAGAAAGATTTCTGGCTCTCACAGACCTGTAACTTCTTCTTTAAGAGGCTCCTCTGTCCTCCACTCGTTACCTGTATTAATGGCACCTGTTTGAACTCGTTATCAGTATAAAAGACACCTGTCCACAACCTCAAACAGTCAGACTCCAAACTCCGCTATGGCCAAGACCAAAGAGCTGTCAAAGGACACCAGAAACAAAACTGTAGACCTGCACCAGGCTGGGAAGACTGAATATGCAATAGGTAAGCAGCTTGGTGTGAAGAAATCAGCTGTGGGAGCAATTATTAGAAAATGGAAGACCTACAAGACCACTGATAATCTCCCTCGATCTGGGGCTCCACGCAAGATCTCACCCCGTGGGGTCAAAATGATCACGAGAACGGTGAGCAAAAATCCCAGAACCACACGGGGGGACCTAGTGAATGACCTGCAGAGAGCTGGGACCAAAGTAACAAAGGCTACCATCAGTAACGCACTACGCCGCCAGGGACTCAAATCCTGCAGTGCCAGACGTGTCCCCCTGCTTAAGTCAGTACATGTCCAGGCCCGTCTGAAGTTTGCTAGAGAGCATTTGGATGATCCAGAAGAGGACTGGGAGAATGTCATGAAACCAAAATAGAACTTTTTGGTAAAAACTCAACTTGTCGTGTTTGGAGGAGAAAGAATGCTGAGTTGCATCCAAAGAACACCATACCTACTGTGAAGCATGGGGGTGGAAACATCATGCTTTGGGGCTGTTTTTCTGCAAAGGGACCAGGACGACTGATCCGTGTAAAGGAAAGAATGAATGGGGCCATGTATCGTGAGATTTTGAGTGAAAACCTCCTTCCATCAGCAAGGGCATTGAAGATGAAACGTGGCTGGGTCTTTCAGCATGACAATGACCCCAAACACACTGCCCGGGCAACGAAGGAGTGACTTCGTAAGAAGCATTTCAAGGTCCTGGAGTGGCCTAGCCAGTCTCCAGATCTCAACCCCATAGAAAATCTTTGGAGGGAGTTGAAAGTCCGTGTTGCCCAGCGACAGCCCCAAAACATCACTGCTCTAGAGGAGATCTGTATGGAGGAATGGGCCAAAATACCAGCAACAGTGTGTGAAAACCTTGTGAAGACTTACAGAAAACGTTTGACCTCTGTCATTGCCAACAAAGGGTATATAACAAAGTATTGAGATGAACTTTTGTTATTGACCAAATACTTATTTTCCACCATAATTTGCAAATAAATTCTTTAAAAATCAGACAATGTGATTTACTGGATTTTTTTTTTCTCATTTTGTCTCTCATAGTTGAGGTATACCTATGATGAAAATTGGAGACCTCTCTCATCTTTTAAGTGGGAGAACTTGCACAATTGGTGGCTGACTAAATACTTTTTTACCCCACTGTATACATCATAAGCAAAATAGATAATTAAAAATAATATTCAAAATTGTCACCATATACATACTGAATAAATAGTCAGTCGGATATTGAGATACAGCACTTTTTATCCAAATATTTGAGCATCCAATGTGTATTATGGTCATATACACTTTTGTACCATTTTGTGAATTTAAGAACTTGAATATATATGTAAAAGAAACGACTGCATCTTTTGTGATTCTGTGGATTTATAATTTGTATTTTATTCAAATCATTGTTTTTCTATTGTTGCTCAAGAAATATTTACTCAGTATCCTGCTTTTTAAAGATGATATTAAGATCCATTAAATAATAAATGAATAGTCAAAAAGCTGAGAGTCATAATCATCAAAATTCAGACCAAAAAGCCTTTAAATATTTCACTGCATGTGTGATTTATATATATATATATATATACAGTATATATATCTTCTAAATTATTGCTCTGAGTGTTGGTATCCCTGTGTTGTTGCAATCCTGGAATTTCCCCATTGTGGGACTAATAATAATAATCCGCACTGTGTGTGTTTATATACTTGCATATTTATTCCACCTAGCTGCAATGCTCCATACTGTGGGTGTTTATATATTTACATATTTATTCCATCTAGCTACAATGCTCTGCACTGTGTGTTCATATATTCATATATTTATTCCATCCAGCTACAATGCTCTGCACTGTGTGTCTGTGTGTGTGTGTGTGTGTATATATATATATTTTATAGTAATATGTACATATGTATATTAGCTGCTCTTGCTTGCTTGTTTTTTTTTTTTTTTTTTTTTTTTTTTTCTTGCCTTCTGATTGTTGCTCTGAGTGTTGCTATCCCTGTGCTGTTGCAATCCTGGAATTTCCCCATTGTGGGACTAATAAAGGCTTATCTTATCTTATCTTAATAAAGGCTTATCTTATCTTATTAATGGAGAATATAATAAATTATGAGGAGAACATTTTTTTTCATGATAGTCTATTTTTTTGAGCTGCATGTTTCAGAGTAAAAACAAAGTCACTATTTTGGTAGTGTTGTGTACATTTAATTATCTATTACTGCAAAATCAGTGGTTGGTTATGGAGATATATACATAAAAAACTTGTTTTCAAAGTATACAGTCATGAGAACTGCATTTAAGATCTGTAATCTACAGATAAGTTTTGGGGGGTTTTTGCCTTCAAACTAGGGCTGCAGCTAATGACTATTTTACAGCTCGGGTAATCGCCTACTCTGATCAAAGTTTACTTGAGTAATCAGATGTTGGTTGTTTTTTTTTTTTTTTTGTTTTTTTTTTAAGAAACTTGCATTGACCAACATGTGTGCAACTTTCTTTCCTAAAGAGCAGTAGTAATTGTACCAAACAATCAATAACACAGGTACCCATTTGTTGCAGTGCTTATTGCAATGTTTATTGCATAAAACGTAACTTTAAATGTTGTGTTACACCATAAAGTTCCGTTCTCTTGCTGCTAGCATCCACTAGCGGCAGTGGCTATTCTTTCTTTGGTCATATAAGCATAATTGGCATAGCTGACTATATTCTATTCATCTTAATTTAAAATCTCAATCACGTACCTTGTCCCGGGTGCACTGGCCGTGCATGATGTGGGATGCTTTCTGCTGAGATACTAACATCGACGTTGTAGGATGCTAGCTCGCTGCTTGGCTATACCATGTGCACACTGCACAATATTTTCCTTCAATTTGAGCTTGAAATGATCCTAGACTTGAGATAATTTTGTCATTTTTTCTGACTTTCTTCCTTTTTGCTGCCACTCTTTCTGATATGACATCATTCAACAAAGACACATCTTGTTTACGTAGCATGACCGGAAGAAGGGCATATAGACCAGAAGTGCTATATTAAACGACACATCGAAGCATAGATTTGGAATCAAGGAATTTTTGTAATTGGATTATTCAAATTATTTGAGTAATCGTTGCAGCCCTACCTCAGACTCTGTAGTACCTCTGTTATAAGGCATGAAATTCAAGGCTATATGTTTTTAAGTCAAAAATGCTCATCACAATATCCCAGACCTCAAGGTCAACTGTGTTGGTTTGTAAAAAAAAAAAAAATAAAAATCTCAAAACTAAAAATTTTTAAACTTGTAATACAAAAACAAGAAAGGTGGCAAATTTTAATGTTTAAGAAGTTGAAACAGTATTTTTAGAATACTGAAAAAGGGTGCATTAGCAAATGGTTGATCAAATTTGCTGTTGATAATTTGCTGCTGTTTGACGAGTTGATTAATCGACAAGTCATTGCAGAACTATGAGCAAGTGCTGCTTTCGATGTTTGTAGAGGATGGAGCTGGAGGACAAACGCAGCTGTCAAGGAAATGGTCCTTGATACAAGACCGGGGGATATGGTTTGGCCTTGGGGGAAAAAATCAGTCAAAAGAAATTTTTTGCTTTAATCCCTGTTCTTTGGTAAAAGATGCAGTAATGTACAGGATGGAAAAATATATTTTTCAAAATGTAATTAAAGAACTCTAAATGAAATTATGAAACTAATGTTGCTGTAGCTCAAAGGTGAGGAAAACAATGACCAATTTTCTCAATATGTAGAATACGGTTGAATTGGAGTAGCCAGTTATACAAAATTTGTGACACAACTTGGATTATCTAAACTGATTCAAAAGTGTATTGTGCCAAGTAACAATGTGTTTTTGCTTTCATTTGAATCTAGAAGATTGCCATCACTAGTTTTGCTTTAGTTCTTCCTGCTGTTCCCTTTACACAGAAACAATCTGCTCAACCAATTGTTTTCATCCTTCAAAGTAACAGAGAAAATGTATTAGTCAGTCTCTGGGGTTTGAATGCTGCAGTGGATTTTGACTGCTTAAAGCAACACAAAATATTCTTATTTTGCTTGTCCACATGATTGACAATGGCTCCAACTAGACATTTTCTTCTTCAGTGGCACCAGCTGCATCTGTTGTGAAGCACATTTTCCCCTGTGAGTTTGATTATTGTTAAGTCTGAATCTTCACTTTCTTGGGAGTTTGTATACCTAAGAACAATTTCTGCCTCTAGGATTTGCTGTAATATTGTTGACTGCGATTATGTTTGGTCATTTTTTCTTAAGAAGTCTGGGGACATTTGTTCCCTAAATAACATGGCACTGATTGTCTACAGCCCTGGTGACATGGGCTGTCTGGAAGGAAGCTGTGGGGACCTTATTACAACCATGGATATATTATGGACATAATGACTGTTCACCGTATTTTTTTTTTTCTTCCTGGGCCAGCTGCTGCTCTAAAAGATGTGATTGATAAATGTTCGAGGCTGTAGGAGGCTAGGAGTCATCATAGCGGCTGTAGGGTGAAGTAATTGTCGTGAAAATATGTGGTGGTGGTGATTACATGCCATTAATGCTTCCTGTCAAACGATGGCACCTAGATGAAAAGCTAATTTTTTTTTAAATTTTTTTTTTCCAGAATCATGGTCCTCATCATTGCTGCTGCTGGTTTAAAAGACGAAAAACCATTTGTGTTGGTTTGTAGCTCATCAAAAAAATGTGCCTTTTAAGTTTTGTCTGAAAAGTCAAGTTTTCAAATCTGATAAGGAAAAGTTTTTTTCAGTGGGCCAGTCACAAGTAAGGGTAGTATCTCAGTGGCCTTTGACAGCATGCAACTAGTTGGAGATTTTAAAAAAATGTGACAAATTTGCAACAATTTTCTCTTGGAATCCTACTGAACTGGCACATATGACACACTTGCATGTGTCTCATGAATACTGCATTAATGTTGCACAAACTTACCAGTGAATTTTGGACCAGAGTTTGTTAGGAGTTTGTATACATGTCATGCGAGAGGAGTGTTGCAGGACATTCTTGTGCCATGTGCGAGACAAAATTGAGAATTTGAATGTTGTTTTTTTTTTTTGTTTTGGTCCCACAAATCCTATGCAGCACTTGCACAACAGTTATCTGTGCCAAATGTGCAATTGAGACCATATCAATTATTTTAGTTTATTATATAAACTAAATTTATGCTATAAGACCGCACAATTTCTACTCGCCTGGAGAATGTGCATCTTCTCCCAATCCTGACCGTTTTGCTGAATCAAGTACTGCACAAATTGTATCTCCATTTGTTTATTTTTGTAATGCTTTAATGTGGACTAGCATGTACTGCTGGAGGCTTCTTTAATTACTGTAGTGAAAATGGGGAAAATGAAAATAATGCATGCATTTATTTTTTGTGGAGAAGAAAAATTGATTCAGTCCATTGTCATTTAAAAAAAAAAAAATCTTCCAGACAAAAGTATTTGGATACTGATTTAAAACTGATTTATGAGGGGGGGCTGAAAAGTTCATAGTGGTCAAATTAGATTTTTTAGATTAGATTCAACTTTATTGTCATTACACATGTATGAATACAAGGTAACAAAACACAGTTTAGCATCCAATCAGAAGTGCAAAGGACAGCAGTGCAGTATATACGGTAATTAACAGTATGTGCAATTTAACAAATATATGCAAATATATGCAGCAGTGCAGAAAGTTAAGAGTACTGTTATGTGCAAATAATGTGCAATAAGTTAGATGTAGTTATGTAGTTATGCAGTTATGTACAGGTGAGGATGGTAAAAGATGATGGTAAGAGAGTCAGCGGGGAACTAAGTTCAATAACGTGACAGCTGTTGGAAAGAAACTGTTCCTAAACCTGCTGGTTCTAGTCCGAAGGCTTCTGAAACGTCTTCTGTAGGGGAGAAGCTGGAACAGTCCATGAGCAGGATGGTTGGAGTCCCTAAGAATGCTGCGTGCCCGGCGCAGACATCTTTTCCTGTAGACGTCCTCTATAGCTGGAAGTGGAGTCCCTGTGATGCGTTGGGCGGTTTTCACCACCCGCTGCAGCGCCTTGCGGTCAGCTACAGAGCAGCTCCCATACCAGAGTGTGATACAGTTGGTCAGGGTGCTCTCTATCACGCAGCGGTAGAAGTTGCCCAGGATGTCAGTTGACAGATGGTTCTTCTTCAGTGTCCTCAAGAAGAAGAGGCGCTGATGGGCCTTCTTGATCAGGCTGGTGGTGTTAACTGACCAGGACAGGTCCTCCGAGATGTGGGTCCCCAGGAATTTGAAGCTGGGGACACGTTCAACAGCTATGCCATTGATATGGATGGGGTCATGTGTCTCTTCCCTCTCCTTCCTGTAGTCCACTATGAGCTCCTTGGTTTTGCTGGTGTTAAGGAGCGGGTTATTGTCAGCGCACCAAGTAGCCAAGTGCTCAACCTCTGCCCTGTAATCTGACTCGTCGTTGTCCCTGATGAGTCCAATCACCGTGGTGTCATCTGCGAACTTTATGATGGAATTGGATCCATACATAGGCCTGCAGTCATGGGTGTAGAGGGAGTAGAGGAATGGGCTGTGCACACAGCCCTGTGGTACACCAGTGTTGAGTGTGATGAACAAAATATGACCAAATGTGGTTTATTTTTCAACATAGTCTTCCCTTTGGTCCACACACTTCTTGCATTGGTGTGTTGCAGTGCTTGGATCTCTGCGGTTGAAAATAAACCACATTTGGTCAGATTTGACGACCATGAACTGCTCATGACTCCACCATAAGAAAGAGACTGGGCAACAATGGCCTGCATGGCAGAGTTACAAGATGAAAACCACTGCTGAGCAAAAAGAACAAAGGTTTGTCTCACTTTTACCAGAAAACATCTTGATGATCCCCAAGACTTTTGTGGACTGACGAGACAAATGTTGACCTTTTTGGAAGGTGTGTCCCATTACATCCGTCATAAAAGTAACACAGCATTTCAGAAAAGGAACGTCATAGCAACAGTAAAATATGCTGGCGATAGTGTGATGGTCTGGGGCTGTTTTGCTGCTTCAGGACCTGAAAGACTTGCTGTGGTAAATGGAACCATGAATTCTGCTGTCTTCCAAAAAAATCCTGAAGGAGAATGTCCGGCCATCTGTTCGTGACCTCAAGCTGAAGTGCACTTGGGTTCTGCAGCAGGACAATGATCCAAAACATACCAGCAAGTCCACCTCTGAATGGCTTAAGAAAAACTAAATGAAGACTTTAGAGTGGCCTAGTCAAAGTCCTGACCTGAATCCATTTGAGATGCTGTGGCATGACCTTAAAAAGGCGGTTCATTCTCGAAAACCCTCCAGTGTAACTGAATTACTAAAAGACCCAATGCCAGTTATCACAAACGCTTGATTGCAGTTGTTGCTGCTAAGGGTGGCCCAACCAGTTATTAGGTTTAGGGGGTAATCACTTTTTCACACAGGGCCATGTAGGTTTGGATTTTTTTCCCTTAAAGTAGAACTGAACTGAA
Source organism: Pholidichthys leucotaenia (assembly GCA_020510985.1). Classification (NCBI taxonomy): domain Eukaryota; kingdom Metazoa; phylum Chordata; class Actinopteri; order Cichliformes; family Pholidichthyidae; genus Pholidichthys; species Pholidichthys leucotaenia. Next base: position 109,054,971 of record CM035837.1, read on the forward strand.
CGGCATTGAACGGCACTGGGTGATAGTACATACAATTATAAAGATAATTTATCATTGGCACCCCCTCCACAAATCCCGGAATCTTGGAGAAAATCGCGATTTAGAATTTCCCGCCCTGAAAAATCAGACAAATCCGCCGAAGTGCAGCCGGAGTTCCGCGTGACGTCACGAGTGTGACACAGTCCTCCATGTTTACCATTGCGAGCACGTCGACACTGATTGTTTTTGGTGCATTTTGTCGTGATAGTCGACTACAAAACACTTCCAACACCTGGGAAGATCTGTTCAGTGGCCAAGGAAAGCTGCCATGGCGACGAAAGAAAAGAAAGGGGGAGGAAAAGCGACCGGGAAGCGATGCGTTTCTAGATATACAGTGATCCCTCACTTATCGCGTTTAATGGGGACCAGAACCGACCGCGAAAAGTGAAAAACCGCGAAGTAGCGTCACCCCCCCCCCCCAAGGGCGTCACAAGCACTATTTTGCACAAAAAGGCACAAGAGAACAGCGAAAAGTGCCACTAAGCAACACGAGCGATAAAGAGCAAATGAATGCGGTCTTCCTTTGCTGGGTAAAACGTCTCGGCCAATCAGCTTGCGAGGTAAAACGTCTCTACCAATCAGCTTGCGAGATTCCCGAGCGGTGAAGAGGTGGGCGGAGAGGAGTGGAGCGGTGGTCAGAGAGGTGGATTTTGAGTTGTGCGGGCTCTCCGTGTTGATACCTGATGTTCTAATGTAGTCTCCCTGCCTTCTCCCTGCCTTCTACATTAGAACATCAGGTATCAACACGGAGAGCCCGCACAACTCAAAATCTACCTCTCTGACCACCGCTCCACTCCTCTCCGCCCACCTCTTCACCGCTCGGGAATCTCGCAAGCTGATTGGCAGAGACGTTTTACCTCGCAAGCTGATTGGCCGAGACGTTTTACCCAGCTTCGCTCCCTGCCGAGCGCCTATACCCAGCGAAGGAAGACCGCATTCATTGTTCTTTATCGCTCGTGTTGCTTAGTGGCACTTTTCGCTGTTCTCTTGTGCCTTTTTGTGCAAAATAGTGCTTGTGACGCCCTTGGGGGGGGGGGGGGGGTGACGCTACTTCGCGGTTTTTCACTTTTCGCGGTCGGTTCTGGTCCCCATTAAACGCGATAAGTGAGGGATCACTGTAATAAGTTGGAAAATTGCTGATGGTTTTTTTTCCCTTTTCTTTTTTATTGTTAATTTTCCTTATCCTGACACCCCAAACATGCCAAAGTAAAGACTCACCATTCTGTATTCAATAAGCGACTCTCCTCCCCATCACTGCTGCGGTCTGAGTCAGTGCCGGAATCCCCCGAAAATTCTGGCTCTAATCTGTACGGTTCGATGCCTCCCTCGCTCTCTTCCTGTTCACTTGACACTCCTGCATCCTCCTCTGTCTTGTCACCGATCCTGAATGCCTCTTCACTCTGAAAACTCTGGTTTTCTTGACTGCTGGAACTGCTATCATCTGCCATTGTTGTTTTGCTAAGGGTCACACTCGTGACGTCACGCAGCGTCGTCTGCACTACTTCCGGTTTGTTTGGCACTGCCAGCCAGAGGCAAAAGTTTATCGGCTTATAGCTTGGCCATCGCACGGCCTAAAAATTTCTTTTATGTGTTGAAAAATACAATAGGTAATAAGGAATTAATCTGCTATTCTACTTTTTTGGCAAAAAGGTGAGTTCAGTTCTACTTTAATAATAAACACCTTCATTTAAAAACTGCATTTTGTGTTTACTGAAAAACAAAACATGAACAGACCGACTGACAAGACACGACTAGATTTGGATAATACAGGATAAACTCACGGGCAAGACTGAAGACCTTAATGATGCCACACTCAGGACCTGGAATATATAGACGCGGATAATCAGCACAACACAGAACAGGTGGGCACAATCGAGGGCATCAGGGAAGTGACTGCAGATAAGGGAGACAGGGCGGGTGGGGATGCACGGCCAATCACAGACAAGGAAAACACATGAAACGTGACAATGAACACGTAGGGCAACAATGCAGGTGAAATACAGAGATGGCAGTGGCTATGGGTATGGAAAACATGAGGAGTTGGAACAATAGATAAACAGACACACAGACCCAGGACCAAACAGGGGATGACACAGAAGACAATTACAGGGGACACAGAGGGCAAAAAATACAGATCATAAATAATCATAAGTTCATAATTCATAAGTAACCATAAATAATTATAATAACCAACTCAGGGGAGCACCTAGAAAACACAAATTAACATACAGTGTTAATTTACATGCAGTGTAGGCATGATCCTATGATCATGCCCCACTTCATAACATGAAGTACTCAGGGTGAATCTCATCCACCCCCGGGGCCCACCCATCAAAATTTTTTTTTTTAACCACTTCACTGACCTCAGCCCCTGTGATAGGCGAGTCATCCCCCTCGCCCTTAAGCTCTACTTCCTCTGTAGAAGGCATGTCAGTCAGATTGAGGAGATCCTGGAAGTATTCCTTCCACCGCCTGACGATATCCCCAGTCAAAGTCCACACCATACACAATGTGGACCGAGAGCAGTTTCCTCCTCCTGAGTCGCTGGACAGTTTGCCAGAATCTCTTCAAGGCCAACTGAAAGTCTTGTTCCTTGGCCTCACCAAACTCCTTCCACAAGTTTTTGTTTCAGCAACCACCTGAGCTGCACTCTGCTTGGCCTCAGCTATTTTGGGAGTCCCACAAGCCAACAAAACTCGATAGGACTCCTCCTTCAGCTTGATGGTCCCCATCACAGCTGGTATGTACCGCTTGGTTCAGGGGTTGCCAGCAGGAGTTGCACCAATAACCTTGCACCCACAGCTCTGGGCAGCCGCTTCAACAATGGAGGTGGAGAACATGGCCCATTCAGACTCGATTTTTCCAGACTCCCTTGGGATGTGGTCGAAGTTCTTCTGGAGGTGGGAGTAGGAGACCTGTCGGACAGGGGCTTCAATCAGATGTTCCCAGCACACCCTCACTATACATTTGGGTGTACCGGGTCTGAATGGCATCCACCCCTTCCATCGGATCCAACTCGCCACCAGGTGGTGATCAGTTGAGGGCTCTTCACCTTTTTTTACCCGAGTGGCCAAGACATATGGTTGCAGATCTGATGACATGATAACAAAATCAATCATCAACCTGTGACCTAGGGTATCCTGGTGTCAAGTGCACATACAGTATGGACACCCTTGTGCTTGAACATGGTGTTCATTATCAAAAACTGTGGTTAGCACAGATGTCCAATAACTGAACACCACTCGGGTTCAGATCAGATAAACCGTTTCCCCCATTCACACCCCTCCAGGATTCAATGTTGTTGCCCACGTGTGCATTGAAGTCCCCCAGTAGGGCAATGGAGTCTCCAAGAGGAGCACTTTCCAGTAGCGCAGTCAGATTCCAAAAAGGGTAGGTACTCTGAACCATCATTCGATGCATAGGCGCAAATGATGGTCAGGACCCGTTTCCCAACCCAAAGGCGCAAAGAAACTACCCTGTCGTCAACTGGGGAGAACTCCAATGTACAGGCAGCAAAGCGGGGGGATACAAGAATACTGACTCCTGTTCGCCGTCTCTTGTCTGGGGCAACTCCAGAGTAAGCACAGCTCCAGCCCCTCTCCAGGAGACTGGTTCTAGAACCAGAACTGTGCATTGAGGTGAGCCTAATTACAGTATCTCACAAAAGTGAGTACACCCCTCACATTTTTGTAAATATTTTATTATATCTTTTCATGGGACAACACTGAAGATATGTCACTTTGATACAATGTAAAGTAGTCAGTGTACAGCTTGTATAACTGTAAATTTACTGTCCCCTCAAAATAATTCAACACAGCCATTAATGTCTAAACCGCTGGCAACAAAAGTGAGTACACTCCTAAGTGAAAATATCTAAATTGTGCCCTATTAGCCATAAAGTAGTCAGTGTACAGCTTGTATAACTGTAAATTTACTGTCCCCTCAAAATAATTCAACACAGCCATTAATGTCTAAACCGCTGGCAACAAAAGTGAGTACACTCCAAAGTGAAAATATCTAAATTGTGCCCTATTAGCCATTTTTCTTCCCTGGTGTCATATGACTCGTTAGTGTTACAAGGTTGCAGGTGTCTTAAATTTGGTGTTATCACTCTCACACTCTCTCATATTGGTCACTGGAAGTTCAACATGACACCTATGGCAAAGAACTCTCTTGAGAATCTGAAAAAAAAAAAAAAAAAACTGTTGCTCTACATAAAGATGGCCTAGGCTATAAGAAGACTGCCAACACCCTGAAACTGAGCTGCAGCACGGTGGCCAGTACTATACAGCGGTTTAACAAGACAGGTTCCAACTCAGAACAGGCCTCGCCATGGTCGACCAAAGAAGTTGAGTGCACGTGCTCAGTGTCATATCCAGAGGCTGTCTTTTGAAAACAGACCTATGAGTACTGCCAGCATTACTGCAGAGGTTAAAGGGGTGGGGGGTCAGCCTGTCAGTGCTCAGACCATACGCCGCACACTGCATCAAATTGGTCTGCATGTCTGTTGTCCCAGAAGGAAGCCCCTTTTAAAGATGATGCACAAGAAAGCCTGCAAACAGTTTGCTGACGACAAGTAGACTAAAGACATGGATTACTGGAACCATATCCTGTGGTCTGATGAGACCAACATAAACTTATTTGGTTCAGATGGTGTCACGTGTGTGTGGCGGCAACCATGTGATGGGTACAAAAACAAGTAGTGTCTTGCCTACAGTCAAGCATGGTGCTGGGAGTGTCATAGTTTGGGGCTGCATGAGTGCTGCTGGCTCTAGGGAGCTACAGTTCATTGAGGGAATCATGAATGCCAACATGTACTGAGACATACTGAACCAGAGCACGATCCCCTCCCTGGGCCGCAGGGCAGTATTCCACATGGTATCAACCCCAAACACACCTCCAAGACAACCACTGCCTTGTTAAAGAAACTGAGGGTAAAGGTGATGGACTGGCCAGACCTAAACCCTATTGAGCATCTGTGGGGCATCCTCAAACGGAAGGTGGAGGAGCACAAGGTCTCTAACATCAACTAGCTCCGTGATGTTGTCATGGAGGAGTGGCAGAGGATTCCATTGGCAAACCGTGAAGCTCGAGTGAACTCCATGCCCAAGAGAGTTAAGGCAGTGCTGGAAAATAATGGTGGCCACTCAAAATATTGACACTTGGGCACAATTTGGACATTTTCACTTACAGGTGTACTCACTTTTGTTGCCAGCGGTTTAGACATCTTGTGAGATATTGTATACTGTATCAAGCCGGTATCTCTCAATCTCCTGCACTGGCTCAAGCTCCTTCCACACCAGAGAGGTGGCATTCCATATCCCAAAAGCCAGTTTAGAAAGCTGGAGATTAGACCACCACCTGCTCCACACAGCACTGGACCGCCATGGTCCTCCAGCAGGTGGTGAGCCCACTTGAGGCCGGACCCACATAGCTGCTTGAGGCTGAGCCTGACCGGGTCCCATGGGCAGAAACCTGGCCACCAGATGCTTGCCATCAAGCCCTTTCTCGGGCCTGGCTCCAGGGCAGGGCCCCAGTAACCCCATACTGGACTGGGTACACTGAATCCTCGGTGGTTCGTTCATCATGAGTCTATTGGATCACTCTTAGTCTTCACCCAGGACCAGATTGTCTTGGGAGACCCTACCAGAGGCATATTGCCTCGGACAACACAATTCCTGGGATCACTGGGGCACGATTTTGTCAGGCTGGAAAGAGCTACTCAGTCATTGACGGGCTAGTTGTCTATTTGCTTTCATTCAGTGGGACAGATTTGGTCACTTTTTCTAAATGTTTATAGTCTTGACAAAATTAATAAAATATAAACTGCCATAGGTTTCTAAGCTGTTTACATATTAAAGGTGCCAACTTTGTGGTGGATGTATCACCAGACATTTTATTAGATATTAAATGCTTTGCTGTTGTTTCAGTTGCTAAAGGAGTTTTACTTTCCCTGTTCATAATCTGACCTTTTCCTCCCACAGTTGCATCAGGTCACCATACTGGAGGAGGTCATCATGGTGGTATAGGCGTAATGAGGGAAAGGAGGACAGCGGGTGACCCCTACTGGTCTTATTCAGGTGAGCTCTCATTTGTGCCCTAGGGCAATTTATAGAATATATATAGCTCACCTCTTCTCGCACTTAACTATTACTTTGTCTTTTTAATTTTTTCCCCACCGTTTTACCCTTGAGCCTAATTCCCATGTATCTGCTTTGGCCAGGCATGTTGATTTAGTATTCATAAAACAGCGTACCTGTGCTGTGTGTTTTCATTGCTTCTAATAACTGTAATTAAGCTAATGCATTGGGGAGAGGGTACGCTGACATACTTTATACTAAAGTGAGTTCGCATTCAGTTGGTGGTGTTGTGAAAAGGCTTAACTGGTGAATAGACTTTCCTGTCGGAAATGGATCAGGCATACAAATGTTACAAATTAAATTCATAAGAATTTGTTTATGTGGCAGTAAATCCTCTGTTAAAGAAGGTCAAAACACAAAGGTACACAGGAATAGAAACTGAGGTTTTATGCCATGCTCTGTTTTGTTCTGCAGCTGATGGGTGTCTTTAGAAGGTAGTTTTATCAGCTGTAAATTAAGGCTAACTGCAAACATTTATGGATTATTAATTGTATGCACTTTTATAGCTTTTAATTTGTAGTTCAAGATTTTATTGCATATCTAGCATATTAAATGAATGTATTTTGAGCTGTATAATATATTAAAAAAACTGACTTTTTGCAAATCAAATGCCAGTAGAATGAAGTAACTCTCGGTAACATGGATTATCAGTGGCACATAATTTAAGAGCCATATTCAAAGTTTGCTGTATTTAACCTTCTACCATACAGTATGTGTACTGGATAACTGCCAGTTAGGCAGAACTTTATAATCATGTTACACCTGGCTCATAATTTTTTAGGTGCTAGAGCAGTTTTCAGCTGTGTCATACCGCAAGTATTTTTAGAGCATTTAGTCAAAAAAGACTTGGCATTGGAACACTGGAGTTGGGACTGGGCAATTTGACCTTAAATTAGCATCACAGTTAACTGACCCTTTCGTGTCAGTCCCCCCCCCCCCCCACCCCCAGTTATTTTTTTTTTTCCCTCCTTTCCTCTTAAGCTGGATTCATGCTGTATTTCCCCTCTGGTCCACTTTGGTCCACGTACACTTTGGACGAGCCCAGCGCGCACACGGTGTTGTACATGCTCACTTTTTTCATTTACCAGGCCAAACGGTTGACACATGCGCACAACTGTTATTTGTAGTTTCGCCCCAGCCCTATGGGTAGTGCAAATGTGCTAACACACCAGTTTGTTTACCAGCTATAAATGCGAGAGCGATGCACTTTTTTTTTTTTTGTAACAACAACGGTATTTCAAGGAAAAGGAGGAATTACCATTTTTCAGTGCTCTTTTCCGCTCAAGCTGCTGCTGCAAAACGATTTATGTATGTTCATTCTCATCTTCTGCTTCCTCTTTGTCTTCTTCGTCTACTTTACTTTGTATGCTGTGTTGGTAGCGCCACCTCGTGAATGGGACGTTTAATCTTGTGCATGCGCAGTCAGCGTAGTCAGTCTACGCAGTCAGCAAATTTGGGCTGCACACGGTTGTCCACAGAGGAGCTCTGCGAACACTAGCGGACTGGAGGATATGACGTAAATTTTGTCACACAAGCCTTCCGGTTGCGTGCATGCGGACAACAGAGATGCAGCATGAATCCAGCTTTACGGACAAGGCTTGTAATTAAGCGATATTGCATAAGAGTGTGGTATCATCACTGCGATGCAGTAGTAGATGAACATAGTATAATTAAGAACATGCCTATTGCCATTTCACACACAAAATAAACATTTTCCAGGGTTTACAGCACATACTTCTTGAGGGCTTATAGGTCACGTCACATGTGTGGTAGCTAATTAGCTTTTTGGCTGTTCAGGCAGAGTCCTTTACACACCCATAATTGTGTTACAACCACATAGTGATTATGAGTCTCTTATTGGGTTCTTAGATACAGGCTTGGCTTGTCCATTCCCTCTGTAAAATGGTTTAAACGATGTGGACAGCCTTTACTGTATATGCTAACATCAACTTAGCTTCTGCTCCTTTTAGGGTTGGTATCTGTGCACTTGGTTTTTCTTGGCATCTTCAGATGAAATAAAGAGTCACTCGTCAATCATGTAGCAGGAGCCCACCTTTGTTTTTGTTACAAGAAATCTTTAATTGTGCCACCCATGTTCTGCTGCATCTGAATGGTGCTGACTGCGCTGGTTTTGGAGGAGAGGGGAATAACTGAAAAACCGGCATGAGCAAGATTACGTCAGTTCCAATTTTATTTTGGTTAATCGCTGAGCCCTAATTGGAGTGGTGTACTGTATGTGCATTTGGACAACATGATTCTACAACCTGTCATGGCCAAATTAGGTCCCAAATTAGTTGCTACACATAATACCATATCAACAAGCACTGAAGTACCTGTGAGCACTCAATAGGGAGTAGTTTGAAACCTTCAGTTTTTTTGTATTTCCTATTAACCTTTTTAAACTTGTTTGGTTTTGTATTAATCGTAACAGTAAATGTTCTGCAAAAAAGACATTATTAGAAGTCAGAAGTCACATTTGGTGTTTATGCAGTTGTATTCAGACCAGGAGATGTGTGTTTTGGCTGTAAGCAGTCGTGATAAGCACATACAGCATGTCCTTTCAGAAGATTGCTTCTTATTCAGCTGTGCCCATGCATACCCTAGTGCAAACACAGTTCTCTGTTGGCCACCAAGCAGCTCAGGTGGGAAATGAGGGTTATGTGCTTTGATCGAGGGCACCTTACTGGAAGAGCTCAGGAAGGGAGGAGCAGTCTGTAAAATCATATTTACAGGTTCCAAGGTCCAAAACACCACCTTGCAAATAACAAACTCTTCTCCTGCACTAGTGGAGTGTGTTGCAGCTCTTAAAATTAATATACTGATGAAATATTTTGGTCTCTGGGCACTGCATTTGTTAGCCTAGAATTTTGGGAGTTTTCAGCAGGGAAAATAATGCAAGTAACAGCTACAACTTGAATGTGCTTGCTTTGAAGTCAAGTTTGTTTGGTATTCATATCACTTCTTAAAGTGGTCTTTTGTCTCTTCAGCTTGTTTAGTCGAGGCAGTGAGAGAGCGACTGCTTCCGACTATTTGAGTATGATTGCGCTTTCACTATATGCAAGGTGTGTGGATCCCATTATATGAATTCTAATCACTTCAAACATAGCTCTGTTTTCTAAAAGGCTCTACCCACAGAAAATGGATACAAGTACAAGGAAATAAATATGAGAATTTTGATGATTTCTCATTATAAGAGGACATCTTATTTATTTATTTTGTTATGGGCTCTTATAATTTATAATCTCTAGTAGATTTTTTTTTTTTAAGTAAAATGGCAATTTGTTCAGCATGATTATAAAATCACCCACAGCAGGGATTAGCTGAAGTGACAAACCTCTCAAGAACCTGACACAACTTTTTGACTCTTTTTTTTTTTTCATCAGTTTAATTTTAATTTGAAATGACAACTCTCCCCTCTTCCCCTTCCCCCAGGTTAAGATTTTTTTGAGTGATGTTAATGGTGGCGAGGTGAATATATTTGAGGTTGTCCACTGATTATAATACTCCGCAGGGGAAACTGCTGGTATTTTTTCCATCTCTGTTTGCACATATTCTGTAAGGAAAAGGTGCACATACAATTAAGGTGCCTTCACGGTGAATGCAAACGGGTGGCGCGAATGCATACAAAGTCAATGGAAAGGGGCAAGCACACGCAAAATCACGTGTTTACGTCCGAGAGATAGCGCTAGCTTTGAGATTCTGCCGTCATCAGAGTAAAAGTATCAACATTGGAGAGTAAACTAGTTTGAAAATGAGACTAACATTCACCCGGAGACGGGACTGGGCGCTCTTCAGCTGAATTGGGATGTCTGAGTTATTTACCCATGGATTCCTGACACGGACGTGCTAACAAGGCTAGCAACCTAAACGTTCATCATCTTGTGAAGTTTTGGAGGCAGGGACAACTTTTTCAGGTGAGCCCCCCATCGGATAATGTAAACCTAATCTTGATGTTATTTTGGGGATTTTCACAGCAGCTTGAACCCAACTGCAGAAGTTATAAAGGCAACTTTGCCTGCCTGCATCTCACTCAGATGGTGAATTCATGTCTATTCGTGTGTTTACATTGAGTTATAATGTAATTGAATCGGTGAATTCAAAAAGGGCCCAAGTCCCTATTGAAAAGTGTGGACTTGGGCCCTTTTTGAATTCACCGATTCAATTGTGCTGTGCAAAAAATTTGTCCATTCGCATTTGGTGTGAAGGCACTTTTAGACTTGGCTTCCATCAACAGTTCTGCAAAAACATACAGTATGGCATATAATAACTGTAAAGACAACACAGTATCCTGCTGGGGTGTGACTCTATATTATCTTTATTTTTTAAAATGGAGACAGTAAGCTTTGATTTGCATGGTTTTTTGATTAATCTGTGTGGCATTATGGTTTTTGAACGACATGTATATCTGTATTTACACAACCTTGTAACCATGCTTACAGAAATGTGATGTGTTTAGTTATACATCAGTTGGCCATCAGGTAAAGATATCTTCATATTTTTAGACGAAACAAATAAGAGGTATTTGGTTAGACAACTGGCTGACATGAGCTGATGGTGTTTGGGAGTATGGAGAAGGGGCTGGGAGGGGTGGGTTTCATTGCAGGCCTGTGCAGACCACCATTTCCTACCAGTGAGGGCAGCTGGCTGATTGCACTGGGAAAAGGAAGGATTGAGGGAATACAGAAATGTCTATTACTTCAGGAAGGTAATTAGTGGCTAAGGCTGTGAATAGGAGGACAGGCGAGCGTGCCTTTGCAACTAAATGGTTATTAAGGGCATTTGCTCTGTGCAAGCGAGTGTAAAAGAAATGCAGGGTAGCCTGAAACTTGAAGCTATTCATTCATGACAGACTTCATCACTATGAGCTTGCTGTAAGAGCATTGTGAATAACGTATAGAGGAGAAATCTTAAAGGCAAACACCCCACACTTTATATCCTACTAGTCGGTAACAATCCTAAAATCCTCAGTTTTGTTAAAATAAGATTGTTGCAGTTGTAACATGTTGAATGCATTTGTTGTATTGATTGTGAGGAAAATACAGGCATTTAAATAGAAATTAGTGCTTGATGGCATTTGACCATTTGTATCAAGCAAATCTTTTAAAAGATCAGACACAACATATTGCAGTAGCCCCAGTTGGGGCTGGGCAATATGGGCCAAAAATCATCTCTATATAGTTCTTCAGTATCTCGATACTCGATATACAGGTACATCTCAAAAAAATTAGAATATCATGAAAAAGTTCAATATTTTTTGTCACTCATTTCAGAAAGTGAAACCCATATATTATATAGATTCATTACACAGAGGGTGATATATTTCAAGTGTTTATTTATTTTAATTTTGATGATTATGGCTTACAGCCCATGAAAACCCCAAATTCAGTTTCTCAAAAAATTAGAATATTACATAAAATTAATTTTTAAAAAAAGTTTTTTTTTTTAATAGAAATGTCGGCCGACTGAAAAGTATGTTCATGTACACACTCAGTACTTGGTCTGGGCAAATTTTGGATTAATTACTGTATCAATGTGGCGTGGCATGGAGGTGATCAGCCTGTGGCACTGCTGAGGTGTTATGAAGGTCCAGGTTGCTTTGAATAGTGACCTTCAGCTCGTCTGTATTGTTGGGTCTGGTGTCTCATCTTCCTCTTGACAATCCTCCATAGATTCTCTGTGGGGTTTAGGTCAGGAGAGTTTGCTGGCCAATCAAGCACAGTGATGCCATGGTCATTAAACCAGGTTTTGATATTTTTGGCAGTGTGAGGGGGGGGGGGGGGTGCAAAGTCCTGCTGGAAAATTAAATCAGCTTCTCCATAAAGCTTGTCAGCAGAGGGAAGCATGAAGTGCTGTAAAATTTCCTGGTAGACGACTGCGCTGACTTTGCTCTTGATAAAACACAGTGGACCAACACCAGCTGATGACGTGGTTCCTCAAATCATCACTGACTTTGGAAACTTCACACTAAACCTCAAGCAACGTAGATTCTGTGCCTCTCCACTCTTTCTCCAGACTCTGGGACTTTGATTTCCAAATGAAATGCAAAATTTACTTTGATCTGAACAGAGGTCATCTGCTGGTGTTGGTCCAGCATTAATTTTATGTAATATTCAAATTTTTTGAGAAACTGAATTTTGGGTTTTCATGGGCTGTAAGCCATAATCATCAAAATTAAAATAAACACTTGAAATGTATCACTCTCTGTGTAATGAATCTATATAATATATAGGTTTCACTTTCTGAAATGAGTGACAAAACATATTGAACTTTTTCATGATATTCTAATTTTTTGAGATGTACCTGTACTGTATATCTCAATGCAAAAACTGTACGTGTTATGCAGACTCCAACTATGTTGAATAAATTATTAATTTAACATTTTTAAATTGTTTCTAGTCCGTGATGCAAAAATCTTTAGGGACCACTGTTGTTGCTGAGCGTGGATCAAGAGTGAGCATATGGGAGAGGAGCGGTCATGTGTTCGAAGGGAGAAGAGACGGAATGGGGTGAAGTTGCAGGGCAGACGGAAAGTAGAAAACAGACGGCATATCAGTGCAAACAATGTTGGGTCATCCTGTGTCGCAGATGAAAATCTATTGATGGCAAGACTGTTCAAGTGTGATCAGATTAATTTTGTTTTGATGCAGTTGACACAGATCTACACGTTAGTATAAAAGCGGGACATTGTTCAATCAGCTGAAATTTAGTATAACGGTTTTGTTTATTGGTATATATGTTTCTCAAAATGGCTGAGGCTTGTGCCAGAAAACATTCTAACATTGAACTTTTATTGTTTGTTTTATTTATTTTACTTAGCAATTGTAAAAATTTTATAAAAACTTTACAAGTTTTTTTTTTATTATTTTATCTGGTAATACTACATTAATACTGGGCACCTAATGGTATATATCAACAATTTTGTTGCCACATTTTTAAAGGCAAAATATAATGCAGCAACTGCAAATGGGGTTATATGCAATAAACGTTGCAATAAGCATTGCGATAAATGCGTACCTGTGTTGTTAGGTGTTTGGTACAATTACTACTGTTCTTTAGGAAAGAAAGTTCCGCACATGTTGGTCAATACAAAAAAAACAAAATAAAAAAGTACCAGATTAATCAATCGATTAGAGTGACCGATTACTCATTTAGTAAAAGAATCGATAGCTGCAGCCCTAATTGATGCATTTTAAAGTATCGAGATATCGCTCAGCCCTACTATCAGTACATTGACTATACAAAATATCAATAACCAAAGCAGAACCTGCGTGTCCACCAAACGCATTTTTTGTCGCCTGACTGCCCTGAGCATTTTTTTTTTTTTTCCCAGCGTTTGTGCGCAGCGCTCTGGGGGGAAAAAAAGTCTGTGCCCTGTATCCCAGCAACAGCTTGTCACTCTCAGTTCAGCACTTCCACTTTCCTATTGTCAGACTTTCTACTGATTTTTTTTTTTTTTTTTTTTAATAGTAGTCTCCAAAAACAATGGACAGGAAACACGTTTTAGCAGCTTTGGATGTGAAATATGATGATACGGAAAGCAGGAGTCTTGAGTACAGACTAGTACCGGCGTCCTATGTCCCGCCTACGCAGCAGTTTCTGATTGGCTGCTTAGGTCTGACATTGACAAGCTCAGCTGCAGTCTCTGAAAAGTTGAACTTTTTCAGCTTTGAGTGCCCTGAGCGCCGCAACAAAAAACTGCCACCACCGAGAACGTTTCTGCGCCGAGGGCGCTCAGTGCTGTGAACACTGGACAACATAGGTTTAAAAAAAAACAAGGCACATCAACACAAACTCATTTAGTAAAAAGACAGTGAGCAAAATTAGAGAACAGTGACCACAGTGTCAGAAGAGAAGATTTAAACAATGTTTTTTTTTTTTTTTTTAGGGCTGTAGTATTCGAAAATTAACAGGAAGTGTAGAGGCCCTTGCTTTGTATGACATCAGCACATCTGCACCCACAGGGCATCACTAGTTTCTCACACTGCTCTGGTTTGGGGGACAGGATTATATGAAGACTCTTAATGGGGAATCAGTTCAACACTGCAGCTGGAATTGCTCACCAGTTCACTGATAAACAGGGCAAGGATCTGTCTTGGCACACAGTGTCTTGCCATTTAAGACAATTTGGACTCAAAGCTCACTCTGCAGTGACCGAACCTCTCATCAGCAGAAAGAATAAAAAGGCTAGACTTGCCTTTGCTGAAGAGCATGTTGTGTGGACAAAGGAGAACTGGTTCAGAGTGCACTTTGGTAATGAGAGTAAGTTCAGTTTATTTGGGTCTGATGGGGAAACAGTACTGTATGTTTGGTGTCACAATAGGGATAGACTGAACCAAAAGGGTGTAAACAAGTCAGTTAAATTTGGAGGATGAAGTGTCATAGCTTGGGGGATGTTTTCTGCCGCAGGAGGTGGGCCTCTTGTATGGCAGGGTGAAGGCAAATGTTTGTGAACCTCCTTCGGCAACATGCAGTTCTTTCACTGCAATTGTCTCCCAATCAGCTCGCAATTTTCATGTAAGACAATGCCTCCTGTCACACTGCAAAACAGTTTAAACAGTTCCTTGAATCTAACAATATTGAAACAATGAAATGGTCAGCCCAGACTCCAGAACTAAACCCCATAGATAATCTCTGGAAAATAGTGGTGTTGTGGAGAGTGTGAATAATGAGGCAGGTTTATGAACAGACGACGTTTATTACACTCTCTCATCAGTCATACACAGAAAAGCATGATACAACCAAGCACGGTTTCTCCTTTTATCCCAACCGCTCATCTCACATCTGCATGACATTTCACATCACATTGCATGACATTTAACATCACAATACATTCACCCTTAAACCCCCCCCCCCCCGACTCCTTCTTCCTGCCAACTCCCCATGATCTCCCTGACTATTGTCCTCCTCTGTTTACCCTCTGCATCCTGACTGAGACGCTGTCTGAGATGACTCACCCAAGTCTCTACACCACCACCCCAGACAGAGTTCAGTCCTCACGCCTTTTGGGCTTCAGTCTCCTCCCATATCTGCTGTAACGGGGGTTTCTGTGCCGGCGGGGGGCTGCTGGGAGTGTGTCCGCCACTACAAAGGCGGGCTTAAGTCTGTCTATGCATATTTTCTCCCGACGACCCTCCCAAATCTAACAAAAAATGCTTGTCCCCTGTTTCCAGCACTCTGAACGGGCCATCATAGGGTGGGCGCAATGGAGGGCGGTGGGCATCGTGCCTGATGAACACGAACTCCGTGTTCTTCCAAGTTTTTTGCACGAAAGCGCGTGGAAAAACAGTGGTGGGCCGGGCCGGGCAGCTTGCCTGTGTCTGCGCTATGCTACAAACGCTGAGACGGGCAGTTGTCCGGTGCGGAATTATCTGGCAAAAATTCCCCGGGCGGCTGAAAAAAAAAAAAAAAACAGCTCTGCCGGGGAAGCCTCCAAATCCTCTTTTGGTGCGGAACGCAACCCCAATAAAACCCACGGCAACCGGTCTACCCAATTTGCATCCGTCAGCGAAGCCCTGAGTGCTGCTTTCAGTGACCTGTGAAAATGCTTGCATAACCCATTGGCCTGTGGGTTGTATGCGGTTGTGCGATGAATTGCAACACCCAGGCTGCGGGCCATCGTGGACCAAAGTTCGGAAACAAACTGAGGGCCCCTATCGGACGTGATGTCCGACGGGATTCCAAAACGCGCCACCCATGTTGTCAAACAGGCGCGCGCCGCATCCGCGAACGTGGTTGCCGTCAGCGGGACTGCTTCTGGCCAGCGTGTGGTGCGGTCCACCACTGTCAGAAGGTGCGTGCACCCCTGCGATGGCGGGAGGGGGCCCATGAGGTCCACGTGAACATGGTCGAATCTTGTAGCCGGTATACTAAACGGCTCCAAAGGAGCCTTCGTGTGTCTGTGCACTTTGGCTCGTTGGCACGCTACGCAGGCTGCAGCCCACTCTTTTACTTGTTTGCGCAGACCTGGCCACACAAACTTCACTCCCACCATTTTGACTGACGCGCGCACTCCTGGGTGCGCCAAAGCGTGAACTGACTCAAACATGCGGTGGCGCCACACAACCGGGACCACCGGGCGCGGGCGTCCCATGGAGACGTCGCAGATAAGGGGGGGCTTGCCGCCTTGCAGTACTCTGCTCTCCAGCCTTAACCCTGTTGGTCCAGACTGGAGCGTGCGCACGTCTGAATCGCCAATCTGCTCTGCGGCCATGGCTGTATAATCTATCCCCAAGCAGGCTACCAGGATATCATCCAGATAGACTAACACGAACAGGAGATCGCGCAGCACCGCATCCATCATGCGCTGGAATGTCTGTGCCGCTCCTTTTAATCTGAATGGCATGCGCAGAAACTCGAACAAGTCGGAGTTATTACCGCTGTTTTGGGTACGTCCTCCGCGCGCACTGGGACCTGGTGGTAACTGTGAACCAGATCTATTTTAGAAAAAATGCTTGCTCCGGCGAGGTGAACGGAAAAATCCTGAATGTGGGGAATCGGGTAGCGGTCGTGTGCTGTGGCGTTATTCAATCTGCGGAAATCACCGCACAGTCACCACGATCCCTCAGCCTTAGGGACCATTTGTAGCAGGGATGCCCATGTGCTGTTTGAGTGCCTGATGATGCCCAACGTTTCCAGGTTGGCAAACTCCTCGTGCACTATGGCCAGTTTAGCTGCATCCAAGCGTAGAGGTTGTGCGAAAATGGGCGGGCCGGTGGTGGTTATATAGTGCTCCACCCCGTGTTTAGCGATGGCCGCTGACAACGTCGGGACCGTGAGTGCTGGGAACTGAGTGAGCAGTGTGTGGAACTTACCGCCTGGAGCTGTGACGCTGGCTTGTGTTACTGGCCCTGCCCCTCGGGCTGTTCAGGGGAGAGAGTCAAAGGACAGTGCATTAACCAGGCGTCTGTTAGCAACATCAACTAGTAAACCATGTGCACACAGAAAATCAGCTCCCAGGATTGGGAAACTCAGTGCTGCTATGACAAAAGTCCACTCGTACGTATGGCCGTGTAGAGATAAAGCCAGTGTTCCCTCACCAAAGGTCTTAATGTCCAAGCCGTTTACTGCCACCAGCCCGGGGCCGCTAGGTCCTGCCAGACGGTCAGTGTAGGTTGGCAGGATGATGCTCTTCTGGGCTCCGGTGTCTACGAGGAAACGTCTCCCTGAGCACGAGTCCGTCACGTAGAGCAGCTTGTTCTCTTTGCCGGCGGTCGCAGCTGCTACCGACTGCTGGCCTTGGCGTTTCCCGAGCGCTTGAATTGGCATGGTGGCACACATCTGCGTGTGTTCTCTCCGAAGCGGCTGTGGTAGAAGCAGAGCGTGTCTCTCTGGCACTCCCTGGCCCCCGCTGCCGCTACCGTCGGTGGCTCCTCACCTCCGCTGGTCGTCTCGCTGGGTTCCGACGCCGCCGCGTTGACTGTGAGGGCTCTGGTGGTGAGGATGATTCAATCTGCCTCCTGGGCTAGTGCACGGTAGTCATGCGCGGCCAGCAATGGCGAATTGGCAAGAACCGCTCTCGCCTCTGTTGGGAGGTTCCGGAGGAAAAGGTGGGCAAACAGAAAATGCCCGTCGTCCGTGCCCATTAACGCCAACATCTTCTCCATCAGATCGACGGCCGAACCATCTCCTAACTCAGAACGCCTCAGGAGCCTCTCTGCTCTCTCACATTCCGAGAGCGTGTAGCACCGGGTCAGCGCAGCCTTGAGAGCCTCGTATCTGTTGTGGGCTGGGGGCTGATCGAGCAGGCTCGCTACCTGCTGAGCTGTGCGAGCATCCAGCGCTGCAACCACAAAGTAATACTTGGTGTCGTCTGCCGTTATTCCCCGGAGGGCGAACTGAGCCTCGGTGTGGTGGAACCAAGAGCGCGGGTTGTGCTGCCAAAAGTCCGGTAGTTTGACTGAAACAGCAAACGCGTTGCTGGGGGTTCCCGTCCGGGCCATCTCCGGGGTTCTTGCCTCGTGTTCCATAATTCGTCCGGGGTCGCCAGTGTGGAGCGTGTGAATAATGAGGCAGGCTTACCAACAGACGACGTTTATTACACTCTCTCATCAGTCATACACAGAAAAGCATGATGCAACCAAGCACGGTTTCTCCTTTTATCCCAACCGCTCGTCTCACATCTGCGTGACATTTCACATCACATTGCATGACATTTAACATCACAATACATTCACCCTTAACCCCCCCCCCCCCCCCCGACTCCTTCTTCCTGCCAACTCCCCATGATCTCCCTGACTATTGTCCTCCTCTGTTTACCCTCTGCATCCTGACTGAGATGCTGTCTGAGATGACTCACCCAAGTCTCTACAGTGTGCAATAATGCAAGATTTGGTATCGATCAGATACCAGGTAAACACATGGCCAATAGAACCATAACAAAACAGGTTTTTCCCCATACATTGTCATGTCTGGATTTTTTGCTTAAATAAGCATACTGCATAAAATTATCACTCAAGAACAAATTAAATCTAATTCTTTTTTGAGATAGTGTTCAGAAACTGCAATAAAAAATAAATAAAATGTCTGCCTTCATTTGAAAATATAGCCACACAGCACTTCTCTTCCTCTCTGCCATTCTTCTGCTCCATCTCTGTGCTACTCGTGTGTGTGCGTGCTACAGCCAGTGGATGCTGCTTGCAAGCTCGTTTACCTGGTGCCCGCTGAGTCATGTGATGGTACAACATAAAAACACAAGCGGGAGGAGGAGGAAGTAAGGAGTAGTTGTAATGTACCTAAACGCTGGTTGCCAACTGCCGTAAAACCACCAGAAGAAGAAGAAGAGGAGCAAAGTGTGCCTGCTCTGTGCTGTGATGGACACAGACACAAAGAGTATTGATCTGATTACACTGGTATTGGTCAGTATCAATACCAACATTGGTATTGATATTATCCTATTTGGCGGCACGGTGGCGGAGTGGTTAGCACTGCGGCAGCACAGCAACTCACCCTTGGCCGGGGGATCCTGGGTTTGTTCCCAGCCCCTGACCAACAGTGATCTGTATGGTGTTTGCATGTTCTCCCCGTGTCTGCATGGGTTTACTCCGGGATTTCTCCGGTTTCCTCCCACATGCCAAAAACATGCAGTTACTGAACTGTGAAAGAGACTGCAAGAAGAATGGACCTAGATCAAACCAGAGCAGTGTGAGAAACTAGTGATGTCCTTTGGGCGCAGATGTGCTGAAGTCATTATCAATGCATCTTTTTTCTTTTTTCTCTCTAGTCGTGATTTGTTTTTTCCTCTCACTGTGTGAAAACTTCTTATTTTTAAAACATTTGCAATGGCCCATGAATTTACTTCCAGTATCTTTCAGTGTTTCAAAAAACAACATGAAAAGTGCAACTGTAGCAGCACATTTGCACACACAGCACATAACAAAGACCTCAGTGTGTCCTGAATTTTAACAAATAAGACTTAAAACAAACATTCTGTTATGTGCAACAAGTAATTGATCCTTTAGTCAAAATACTCAATTTCTAACAGAAATGTTAGCACTGTGGCAGCACAGCAACTCACCCTTGGCCGGGGGATCCTGGGTTCAATCCCAGCCCCTGACCAACAGTGATCTGTGTGGAGTTTGCATGTTCTTCCCGTGTCTGCGTGGGATTACTCCGGGATTTCTCCGGTTTCCTCCCACATGCCAAAAACTTGCAAGTTAGGTTAATTGGCATCAAAACTGGGGATTCTAAATTGTCCTTAGGTATGACTGTGAGAGTGAATGGTTGTCTGTCTCTCTGTGTTGGCCCTGCGATGGACTGGCGATCTGTCCAGGGTGTACCCTGCCTCTCGCCCAAAGATGCTGGGATAGGCTCCAGCCCCCACGCGACCCGAAAAGGATTAAGCGGAAGAAGATGGATGGATGGATGTTAAACTTTTAATGAAAGGTTTCCTATTATGTGCAATAAGTAACTGAGTCCTTCAGTCGAAAAACCCACAACATTTTGCTGTATCAAAAGCACATTTACCTTTTATACAAAAATGTACAGTTACCATTACAAATATTCGGTGGCAATGGATGTCCACACATCAGATGTGATAGCAATCCTACCTGCTCTATTCAGTGATTGCATGACTTCGGCTTTGATCTCATTCTAGAGACTAGGGATGGCTGTGTCGGGAACAGATGAAGTGGACCCTTGACCAAGTTTTATAGGGATTTGACCTTTGGGGCTTGCTGTAGCCGACGCCAGGGAGTTGACATGGTGACATCAGGCGGGCAGCGCTCCAAGTGGACCCCGGAATCCAATCTGTAAATGTACAAGTACATTTTCAACCCAGTGATCTACAAACTGATTCATAATTTTCTAAAGCCTCATTCAGAACATTATAGTCCCACATAGCTATTCTGTGACAGAGCTTACATCCAATGTAGGTCTTGTCAAAGTCTTTTTTTTTTTTTCCTCCCCCCCCCCCCTTCATCTTCATAAAAACTAAAGTACTGATACGGTTGCTTTTAATGAAGAGGGTGCCGCCATTTTGTTTCTTTTGTGTCACGCCACAAAGAGTCCGGGCAGGTACCGGCGGCCGACTTTTTCATTCTGGCCAAATTAATTACATTATTAATAATATTTAATAATCGTAATCTTGACATTATTGCATCGATTCACAATCACTCACGTCTGCATCGAGATGCATTGGAAAAATGATTATTTCTCCCACCCCTACTCTAAACTTCCTATTAATTTTTTAAAATCCTATAGCCCTAAAAAAAAAATAATAAAAAAAATTAAGTCTTCTTTTGTGACAGTGGTCACTGTTCTCTAATTTTGCTCACTGTTGTTTTTACAAAATAAATGTTGGTGTTGAAATACATTGTTTATTTAAAAAAAACATGCTAATACCGCAGTGGTATAGCTACAGCTGATATTGTTAAATTCTGAACAATGAAGAATAATATAGTTTAAAAATAAATCAAGCATTAACACATTGTTCTCTAATTTTGATCTCCACTTTATAGCTTGAAATTATGCCCACCTGTGAACCTTGAGTAGCTTATTAATATTACCCCACTGTCCACACTGTTAAGAGCAGCTTCAGCCTACCTGCACCGAATTGCTCATCTCACTTGAAACAGAGGTCAAGTGACCAGAAAACTGTGAAACTAAAAACAAAACCGATCTCTTCCCTTGGGTAGAAGTTTTACTGCTGTACTTCTACTCTCTTTTTATGTGTCTTTAGTCTCTTTGTTCATTAATGCAGTATAGTGATACAGTATAGAGTCCTCCCCCAAGCCATTTTATCTATTAAGCATTGCAATACTTTCATGAATTGTATGTATACTAGGTTTGCATGCCACTACATAGGCTAGCATTCATACATGCCTGACAAAACTGACACTGCTAGTGTGTGGCTCTAATCCAGGGGTCACCAACTAAAAGTGCAAGCGGTCCGATAAATCAGCCCTCCTCCCCAGCTGAGGTCCAAATTAAGTCTGGGGATCTTTAGGCACCTCACAATACAATTATGATTCTGAGTCTCCAATTTGATTCTTAAACCATTCTCGATGCATTTTTTTGTTTGTTTTTTTCTGGATTTTTTTCCTCACTGTGTGACAGTTTGGTGCTTTTAAAGCCAAGTGTTTGCAATGACCTATGAATTTACTTCAAACATCTTTTAATAAAAGGAATGGAAGAGAAATGTGGCAAGTCACATGGACAAATTTATCTGAAAATGTGTTTTTAAGATCTGTCATCCTTTTATGGAGATTCTTTCAGAAGATGACAGTTGTCTTCAGCAGACCAATATCATTTGCTTTTACACATTATTTTATTAAGCAGATGTTTTAGCTGCTTTTAGTTCTGTATTTTTAAACAAAAAAAATCAAATCTATCTATAAATTCAGCATATCTCTGTGTGTCTGTCAGTGTGTGTGTTCCTCAGATATCTTTTAAACCGTTCATCAGACTGACCTCAGATTTTATAAGTGCTTTACTGAGGTTACGAGGGTGTGCATCCCTGAGTATGGAGTTGCTCAGTGAAAATATGTAATTTTTATCAAAAGTTTAGCCACCACTTTCTTCATGCCCTAGCTTCTGGAAGTGTAGGTGGGGCTTCGGATTGATTTCTTGGATAATATGGCATCACGACCAGTCGCCAGAGCGCTCCACAAACAAAACAAGGAAGTGAAAAGCGACAAATTTGACCAGAAAAAGAGAATACTGATGATTTAATGCTTAAAAAAATTATACTATAATGCTGCCATGATTGTGTAGCTCAAAATATTAATTCGGCATATTGATGACTGAAATGCAAAACCTCCTATCTGCAGGATTTTCTGATTTGTGGATTTTACTTTGGATGATGAGAACAAGGAAGGCTGCTCATATCTGTCGGCAAGACAGTCCTGCCCTTTATTATGGCAGAAAATTATTCTGATGAAAAAATAGCATAGCATTCTGCAAGAAAACAAAGTTGTTGTTTTTTTAGTTTTCTCAAAAAAGTGCATTTTTCAGATACAAGGTTTTGCATTTCGACCATTGATATGTGGAGAACACAAGGTGCGCGGTTGCATGGGGGAGGGGGGCAAGAGCAGCCAGACCGGCTTATCACAGTCCTTCCCAGGGAGCCAAGCCCAGCCTGCCCGATTAACAGGACGGAGTCTCGGCTGCTGCTTCACCCATGCCACTGCTGTCCTTTGCGGCACCGTGAGTTCAACATGGCGTTTCTCCCAGTGCACGGCTATGTAAAAATTAAAAGTTAATAATAATGCCACCATGATTTTGGAGCGGAATGGCCAGATCAATTGCTTATCATATGCAAACACATATACAACACTTATGAATATAACTCATAAAAGATCACACAATAAGTCTGACAAACAAATAAACAAGAGTTCTTACAGTTGCTAATATTGGATGTCCCATTCATTTTATTATTTTCCATTATTTTTCTGTTTTAATTTAATTCTGTAATTAATATTCACACAAAGTCTAACAGGTGATTGCCTACATATCGGCTACTCCTCTTTGTATTCCACTTTCAAACAGCCTACATTTGGGCCTGTAAGGCCTAATTGGCCTACCTGATTTCAGACAAGAATACTTGCTTTCTATGGGCATGCACTAGTTTCAAATATAACATGTAATAATTTAATCATAATAATAGAGGGGAACACTAAATGTGGTTTTTTTTTTTACTCTAAATAGCTCTAAAATCTACAACTTTAAATCCCAAAAATGGAAAGTTGTACAGGAGAACACAAACTAAATTACATACATTTAAAAAGATTAATATTTAAAAAACAAAATCTCACAAAAGTCCGCCTCTATACAATATTTTCAGTATTAAAAGTTTCAAATTGTAAGCCTAAAAAAGGAACAGAAAATATAATTCCACACGACAGAATTTTTTTTTATTTATTTTTATTTTTTTTGTAAACAATGTTTTTATCTTTTTAACCTAATCTGGGTCTGTCTGGGTAACACTCTGTTACAGGGTCAGTAACACACAGCAAATTATTGTTTTGACATGATATCAGAGGGTCGTGGAAATTGCCTCCATTAACAATGTCATGCTGGCCCAATGGGGATGCTGTCCCAGGAAGGTGTGGAGGAGCCACAGGGACCTTCTGTCAACAAACCCCCAGGTGGACCTGTACCATTGCAGGCAGCCAGAGTAGCGGTGGACACAATTTCATAGCAGCGTTTCATTCCGCGGGTTATACTGGTAATGAAGCCCACAGCAAACAATGATTTTACCTCCTGCTGTATCCCACAGAGAATGTCCAAGGTCCCACGTTTAAAAATGTTTGGACAGCAGCTGCCAATACAGCAGTTGAGTTCCGCTTTTTCATTCGGTTAAAACAAAATAGTATAATTTTTCCCCATATTACAAAGCTTCAGAATTCAGACGGAGGTCTCTCAAGGTTTGTTACTGGACTGGAGTCCACCAGTTTTGTTTTGTTTTTTTTTCTACTTCTGGCGCCACACGAGTCAGCTGCCTTTTTGCAACAGCGGCTCAATTCTGAGTTTTTTCTTCCTCTCACTTTCTGATCCGGTGACAACTTTATGATCCGGCGACACCTTACACACCTTATACATCACGGACACACAGATCGCCCCAAATGTCTCCCGAGCCCGTGGACGGAGCCACTGTTTATAGCAGGAGACGGTACAGCAGGGAACAGCTGCTAGCACT
This sequence comes from Pholidichthys leucotaenia, assembly GCA_020510985.1. Lineage (NCBI taxonomy): Eukaryota > Metazoa > Chordata > Actinopteri > Cichliformes > Pholidichthyidae > Pholidichthys > Pholidichthys leucotaenia. Next base: position 109,079,283 of record CM035837.1, read on the forward strand.
CAACCACCACTCAGTGCTAACGGAAAAACTCGACATACCGGGAGAACTGAGGCGAAAACGACGTCGGTGTCGTGCTGGAGTAAGACGGTGGGCAAGAAATATAAGGTACAGACCCACCCTCCCATCCGTTGTTATGGGGAATGTACAATCAATACTGGGAAAGGTAGATGAGCTAGCGGCTATCTCCCGCTACGATAGCAAATACCGGGAGTGCTGCCTTCTGTTATTTACTGAGACGTGGCTAACTGAACTAGCAGCAGATGCTAACATTGAACTGGAGGGTTTCCACGCGATACGGGCAGACCGAACACCAGACAGTGGCAAAGCAAGGGGCGGTGGAGTGATAATGTATGTTAACAACAACTGGTGCAGACCGGGACATATCACTGTTAAACAACAACACTGCAGCAAAGACATGGAGTTGCTAGCTGTTAGCATGCGGCCTACATATCTCCCGAGGGAATACTCCCACGTGATCTGCATTGTTATTTATGCAAATCCGACTGCGAACGCTGGGGCAGCGCGTGACGTCATCCACTCAGTAACTGGCAGGCTACAGACAGAACATCCAGATGCTCTTCTCCTCATCTCAGGCAATTTCAACCATGTTTCACTGTCTCCCATTCTACCCACGTTTACCCAGTATGTCACATGCCACACTAGAGACAATAAAACACTGGACTTATTCTACGCAAACACTAAGGAGGCGTACACCTCATCACCACTCCCCCCACTCAGGAGATCGGATCACAACTTGGTTCATCTCCGGCCGGTGTACAAACCCCTAGTGCACAGACAACCTCCGGTCATGCGCACAGTGAAGTTATGGTCTGAGGAGGCAATGGACACTCTAAAGGACTGTTTTGAAACCACCGCCTGGGAGCAGCTCTGCGATCCACATGGTGAGGACATCGATGGCCTCACTCACACCATCACAGACTACATCAGCTTCTGTGTGGACAACACCGTTCCCCCCAAGACCATACAGTGTTGCTCAAACAACAAACCCTGGATCAACCCTGAGATAAAAACACTTCTGAGAGAGAAGAGGAGGATCTTCAGGTCGGGGAACAGGGAGATGCTGAAGTCTGTACAGAGGGAGCTGAGGAGAAAGATCAGAGAAGGCAAGGAAGAAGATGGAGGACAAGCTGCAACAGAGCGACATCAGTGGGGTCTGGAGAAACCTTAAAACCATCTCTGGGCTCCAGAATACCTCCCCCCAGGCCACGGGGGGCAGGGAGTGGGCGAACAATCTGAATCTGTTTTTCAATAGGTTTGACCAAACCCCCCCCCCCCCCCCCGACTGCACAACAACCACTGCTGCCTCTGAAGACATCAAGTCCTGCTGCCCACTCCACCAACACCCCCCCACTCCCAACACACAGCCCCCCAACATGACCCTCACTAAGACCCAGGTGAGGACGGAGCTGAGGAAGATCAAGGCGAGGAAGGCGTCGGGACCGGACGGCATCGGCGCAAAGCTCCTCAAGTCCTGTGCAGACCAACTGTGTGGGATTGTGGAGCACATCTTCAACCTGAGCCTGAAGCTGGGGAGGGTACCACAGTTGATAGATAGATAGATAGATACTTTATTTTTTTTTTTTTTTTATTTAAGTTTTTGTAAAGGGTATACAGGTCGTTACAGCAATGCAGTGTTTACATTTTCATCACATGTTCCCTTATTTTCTGATATCTGACAACATTGGAAGATTAATTCTTACAACACCCCTTATTTTTTTTTTTTTTTAAAGTGAAAGAAAAAGTGAAATTAAAGAGAAAAAAAAACAAAACAAAAAAACAAAAAAAAACCAAACAAACCAGTAAAAAACAAACAAAAAGAAAAAGTAAGTAAATAAAGATAAAAGAGCATCTGAGTAGCATTGGAACAAAGAGCAGAACCATTATTGAAATGGTATTTGTCAAAGATTAGATCTAATGGAAGACACATATGCGGTCCAGGGTTGCCAAAAGTTCATGAACCCATCCATGTCCTGTCTCAGTGCGAATGTCAACTTTTCCATCGAGTAAATGTCTTGGATCACGTTAGTCCAATCTTCAGGTGTAGGACAGTCCTTCAACATCCATTTTTTAGTTAGAGCTTTTTTGCTTGCCAATATTAAAACATTGAATAAGTATTTTTCTCCTCGTCTTTCCAGTGAGTCCGGTAGTAAACCCAAATACAAAGTTACAAAAGAAAAGGGAACTGTAATTTTGAATATTTTCCCCAATATTGTCTGTACATTGGTCCAATATTGGTGGATAACTGGGCATGACCAAAACACATGAAAATGATTTGCAGTCTTTTCACCACACAAGCGCCAACAGTTCAATCCCTTATGGGTAAATTTGATTTGTGCAGGTGTTCTGAAAAATCTTGCCAAGTTTTTCCATCCAAATTCTCTCCACTGCAGGGATGAGGTACTTTTCCATTGCTGTTTATTTAGCTTTTCCCATATTTCCAGATGTAAAGTGAAATTCCCCTCTTTTTCCCATCTCTCTTTTATATAAGATGTGTTGTCTCCTTTTAAGTCTTGAAGACCTTGGTATATTTTAGAAATGTATCTGATCCCTGGGATCCCTTTATATGCCATTAAGAAGACCTTCAGAACACCTGACTGGGCCCTTTCCAAAACCTCCTTTTTAAGTATATTGTTTATGTGGTGTCTAAGCTGGAAGAACCTGTAAAGGTCTTGATTTATTAGGCCTTGTTTTTTCAAATCTTCAAAACTTCTTAAGATTTGCCCTTTAAAAAAATCGTAATATTTTATCAGCCCCTTCTCCTTCCACTTTTTAAATCTGGTGTCTGTTTTATTAGGAGTAAAGTCCTGATCATAGGTGATCCATTGCAGAAGTCGATAGGGCTCTTTAGTTTGATTCTCTCTGACTATCTTAAACCAAATTTTTAGCGGGGTCTCTATCCACGGGTTAGTGTTATTCAAAAGCTTAGGTAAGACATTGTTCCCTATTATCGCCTGTAGGGGGATGTCACTTGTTATTTGGCATTCGATCTCCTTCCATTGTGCAGAGTAGACTGGGTTACATATCTCTACTAAAGTTTTAATTTGTGCGGCTTTAAAGTAGTCCCTGATATTTGGCAGCGCGAGCCCACCTTTGTCTTTGTTTAGCTGTAGGGTTCTATATCTGATTCTAGGTCTCTTGCCCTGCCATATGAATCTTGAGATCCTTCTGTCCAGCTCCTGCCATGTTTTTTTGGGAGGTTCTACCGGTATTGTTTGGAAAAGGTATAGAAGACGTGGAAGTATATTCATTTTGACTGCTTCAATTCTTTGTGCAATACCCAAGAATGGTATCATATTCCATCTTGCTAGGTCAGATTTTATTTTTGTCACCAGTGGATCATAGTTTAGTGATATAATTTTGTTGAGTTGTTTCGGGATATTGACCCCCAGATATTTCATAGATTCCGACTCCCAGTTAGTTTTGAGTTTGCTTAGTGAATAATGATTTGGGTCATAGTTGAATGTTAAAACTTGGGTTTTATGCATATTTAATTTGTACCCCGATAAATCTCCATACTCTGAAAAAACTGAGGTTAGTTCTGGTAAAGAAGTGTCCGGCTGCCCTAGGTATATTAAAATGTCATCAGCAAAGAGTGCTATTTTATGTTCCTTCTGACCAAGTGTAATACCTTGAATTTTTTGGTTTTGTCTTATCCATTGGCTCAGAGGTTCTATGAAGATTGCAAAGAGCAGTGGAGACAGGGGGCAGCCCTGACGACATCCTCTTTCCAGTTCAAAAGATGATGATAAATTACCGTTAATCCTTATTTTAGCTGTTGGTTTTTTATATAATGCCTGTATAGTTCTAATGAAGTTGTTATGAAAATTGAAACTGGATAAGATTCTGTATAGAAAAGACCAGTCAACCGAATCGAATGCTTTTTCAGCATCTAATCCTAATATGACTGCATTTAAGTTATATTTTTTTATATGATGAATTATGTGTAAAGTGCGTCGAATGTTGTCTTGTGTCTGTCTTTGTCTTATAAAACCTGTTTGGTCTAAATGAATTAGGTCTGTCAGTATATTCTCTAACCTTTTGGCAAGGATAATGGTAAAAAGCTTATAGTCCTGATTTAGTACACTGATTGGTCTGTAGTTGGAGCACTCTAGTTTATCCTTTTCAGGTTTAGGTATAACTGCAATGACCCCTTCTCTCCAGGAGGGGGGGATTTCCCCTGTGTGGAGGACATAATTAAATGTTTTCAGGAGGAGAGGAGATAGTTGCTGTTTAAAGGTTTTGTACCACTCTGCTGTATAGCCATCAGCTCCTGGGGATTTGTTAGCTTTAAGTTTCATAATTGCTTTTTCCAATTCTTTAGAATGTATTTCTGACAGTAGTGTTTTATTTTGTGACTCCGTAAGTTGGGGAAGGTTTAATGTGTTTAGGAATGCCTCGGATGCGTTTTTATGTTTTTTGTGGGAGTATAAGTTCTTATAGTAATTCTTGAAGTTTTTAAGAATATCCTGAATTCTGAATTTTATTTCCTTTGATACTGGGTCTCTGATTTTGTAGATTGCTCTTTCTGTTTGATGTTTCCTCAATTTATAGGCTAGCAATTTTGCCGATTTACTGCCTGCTTCATAGTATTTTTGTTTCAGAAATGTAAGTTTCTTCTGGATTTCTATTGTGTAGATCTCATTTATTTGGTTTTTAATTTCCTTAATCTTGAGCGAGTCAGTAGAATGAGTGTTGCCTTTGTGTTCTTTTTCTAGGTTCCTAAGTTCTGACTCTAATGTGGATAGTTTTTCTTGTCTTAGTTTCTTTTGGGTTGCCAGTTTTGCAATAATCTTTCCTCTTATTACAGCTTTACATGCATCCCACAGTATTAAAGGGGATACTTCTCCATTATCGTTATCTTCCAAATATCTGAGAATATCTGACTCCAATTCATCTTTCAATGGTCCTTTCAGGACATTTGAATTTAACCTCCAAGAAAATGTATTATTTGTGTATTTTTGGATATTTAAGTCCATGTAGATCGGACTGTGGTCGGAGAGATCCATCAGTCCTATTTTACATGTTTTTACTCTACCAATGTCTCTATTAAACATAAAAAAATAGTCAATCCTTGAGTAAGATGAATGTGGAGTTGAGTAAAATGTATAGTCTTTTACACTGGGGTTGAGTTCCCTCCACACATCACAGATTCCCATTTCTTTTAGTAGCATCCGAGTCTTCCTGTTTTGGGTGTTATTTTGATGTGGGGAATTACCAGAAGCATCCCAGTATGGATTCAGTCTAAGATTGAAGTCCCCACCACATATCACTAAACCTTGAGCTTTAGTTATCATTAGGTCGAATACATTTTTATAAAATTTCCAGTTAGCCCCTGGGGGAGCATACACATTCAGCAGGGTGATATCTTCTCCCTCTAGCCGCCCAGTTACCAAACTGTATCTCCCTTCTTTATCTTTGTGTTCTGATTTTTTTTCAAATGTAATTTTGGTTGATATCAATGTCGCTACTCCCCTCCTCCTCCCTGATTTATATGAAGATGAAGAGATCATTTTAAACCCTTGTCTACTGAGTTTATTGTGTTCCACGTCTGTTAGGTGGGTTTCTTGTAAAAGTATTATTCCTGCTTTGTCTTTTTTCATTTTGCCTAGAATCTTGGATCTTTTAACTGGATTCAGGATCCCTTTTACATTATATGAAATTATTTTGGTTACACCCTGTTTCTCCATTGTGTTGTTTTGTTTAGTATAACTGTGTGGTGGCCCTCTTTTGTGCTACTCAGAAACTGAAAGAACATTAAAAACAAGAAAAACATTAAGAACATAGTGTAAAAAACTTTAAAACAAAAAACTGTCAAAAGAACTTCCTGAGCTGAGGTCTTTTTAAAGACCCTGTAAGAGCCTTGATGGAGTGAAGGCCCTGAGGGAAATTCCTCAAACTCTGTTACGTGTTGAGGGCCCTCTCGTACCACTGAAAGTAGTCCCATGCTTTTAACGTGAGTTTCAGAACCCAATCCAAACTTGTAATGATTTTTTTTTTTTTTTTCCTTTTATGCCTAAACCCTGTGAAATTGTGTGCACCCTCCCACCCCCATCACATCAAACATTCACGCAAAAACAGTATTTGTTAGTATGAGCAGAACATGTGGATTATTGTCACATTTCTATTTTAACAAGTTTTTTTTTTTTTTTATTACAAAGACTTATTTGTTTCAAATAATATGATTGTTCCATGAAATGTTTTACCACATGCTGAATATGCATCTCCTTTAATGTTTGTTACCTTGTATGAGGGGGGTTGGATGTGCGGATTGATTCAAGAGGAAGGGAAAAAAAAAAAAAAAAAAGGTCGCTATTCCAACCTGAAAACGGATAGTTTATCCGCGACGCTCTGGTGCTGGGTTTCCCGCTGCTGGTCCGTGGATTTTGAGGGTCTTTGTGTTGTCCATGTTTGCGCTTTGATCTTCTCACTCGGGTCTGCTGCGGGTTTAAACACCGTTACCGGGAGCCCTCTTCTCGCCATGTCAGCTGTTGCTTCTTCCGCCGAATTATAGAGACACGTTTCATCGCCGTAGAAGACCCTTAACTTCGCAGGAAATGGTGTCTGAAAGCGCAATTTCTTCTCTCTTAACACCTTTTTCGCGTCATTGTATTCCCTGCGCTTTTTAAGGACCTCCGGGGCGTAATCGTGTTCCACGTAGACTTTTCTCTCCTGGTGCATAAATCCTTTTTTCTGCCAGGCCAGTCTTACAACCTCTTGTTTTATTTTGAAATTGGAAAATCTTACCAACACCGAACGTGGGGGCGCTTCCGCCGCCGGCCTAGCGGCTAATGAACGATGTGCCTTTTCTATCTTCAAGTCGGTGGTTTGTGGAATATCCAATTTCTCTCTTAGTAAGGATTCCACGCATTCTGCCATTGAGTTAAAACCATTTTCGGTTCCTTCTATCAGACCATGAATTCTTATGTTGTCTCTTCTTTGTTTTCCTTCTTGGTCGGTTAGCTTAGCCTCTATAGCTGCTTGTCTTTTGCGTAGGTCCAGCACAGAATCTTCGAGCACTTTTATTCGATCCTCTGTTTCCAAGATTCGGTTCTCGGCCTGGTCCACTCTGCTGTTTGTCCTTTTCAATTCTTCTCTGAATTCCCGAAATTCGGCCGTAACATCTCGGCGAAATCGTCGTAGTTCCTCAAATAGTGATTTCAGGCTAACCCTTTTGTTAGCTATCACCAGCTCCTCGTCTTCTGAACGGGGATCTTCCAGTTCAGATTCTCCGGCCGATACGTGTCCTAGCCTGGAGAATTTCAGTTTCTTCTGTTTTCCTTTAGACATGATGATTTTGTCTTTTGATTTTCACTCCTCCAAAAATCCGTTAAGTTTGATTTTCAAGGTGTTATCCTGGATTGAGTCTGAGAGCTTCAGTGTTAAGCTGCAGTCGCCATGGCGTCCAGACCGGAAGTCGATAGATACTTTATTTTGAACAAAAAAAGTATAACAAAAACAAATGACAAATGCAATAAAGTAACAGTATACACTGTTCGAAAGGGAGAAGGAAGAAGTGAGCACTTATTAATTCCATCTCCTCTTTTCCATAAATACACCAATGTGAATTATATACAAATTACCACCTTTAAGACCCCAAGTAAACAGTTTACTGTATTTTTTACAAATCAACATTAACACCCATCCATCCTAACATACATTGATGTCCATACATCAAACCCAGCCTCAAACAACACAGATATACACAGTGCTGTCCTACCCACCATTCCATAGTGTCCCATAATGTCCCAGAGTGAACATAATGAATCGTACATTTAAATACTACCCTTCTAACATATATCCTTTCAGCAAATAATGTTTATACCTCTTTTTGAATTGATTTCTGTTTGTACATAGTTTCAGTTCCGGCTCCAGACTGTTCCACAAATCCACCCCACAGACAGATATGCACATACTTTTCTTGGTTGTTCGTATCTTGGGTTTTGTAAAGTTTAAGTCTCCTCTCAAATTATGATCATTGTCTCTTTTTTTAAATATTTTTTGTATATTAGTTGGGAGTTGATTATTAATTGCCCTGTACATTACTTGTGCTGTCTTAAATTTAAATAAATCGATGAACTTTGACATGTGACTTTAAAAACAACGAATTGGTATGGTCTCTATATCCTACATTGTTTATTATCCTTATAGCTCTTTTTTGTAATGTGCATATTGACTGTAGGTTGGTCTTGTGTTTCCCCAGACTTCTACACAATAGTTAAGATAAGGTAAAAACAGTGAATTGTACAATAAGACCAATGATTTATAGTCCAAGATGTGTCTTGTCTTCCCCAGTATGCCTATACATTTTGCTAACTTGGCCCGGATGTGACTGATGTGAGGTTTCCAGCAGATTTTATTGTCTAGCGTCACCCCCAGAAACTTATTTTCCTGTACTGTTTCTATTCTGGTATCATCTATTGTTACCATTATTTCATGATTTATTTTATAATTTCCAAACAACATAATCTTTGTTTTTTTTTAGATTTAGAGATAATTTATTTTTGTTGAACCACTGCGTTAACTTTTTCATTTCAGTTGTGACCACCTCTAAAACCTGCTGCAAATTCTCACCAGTGCAAAGGATATTTGTGTCATCCGCAAACAAAATAAATTTCAGAATTTTTGATACTTGGCATATGTCATTTATATACAAAATAAAGAGTTTGGGTCCCAAAACTGACCCCTGGGGCACACCACAAGTGATGTCCATGAAGGGTGATTTGTGCTCACCAATTTGTACAAATTGTTGTCTGTTACTTAAATAACTTTCCACCCAACTCAGTCCTACCCCTCTTATCCCATACCTTTCCAGTTTCCTTAGTAGTATTCTGTGGTCAATGGTGTCAAAAGCTTTCTTTAAATCTATAAATACTCCTACAGCAACCTTTTTTTTATCTATACAACTAGTAATTTCTTCTATAAGTTCGATCAGTGCCAAAGATGTAGATTTATCTGCTCTAAAACCATACTGGCTATCTGTAAGGATAGCCAGATAGAGGTTGTGTTTTTCAGTGAAATCATCCAGTCTCTTAGTGAAGATTTTTTTCAAGTATTTTGGAGAATTGTGAGAGTAAAGAGACTGGCCTGTAATTTGTGAAGCGATGACTGTCTCCTGTTTTGTATAGAGGTATTACTTTTGCTATTTTCATTTTGTCTGGAAATGTACCAGTTTGAAATGACAGGTTACAGATGTGGGTGAGTGGCTTAACAATTCCTTCAATTACTTTTTTCACTATTGTCATGTCAATTTCATTCCAGTCCGCTGATTTTTTTGTTCTTAAATTTACTCAGTCTCGATAATTTCCTTTTCAGTAACTGCACCCAAAAAGATTGTTTGGATTTCTAACTTCTATTTCATTCACAGAACCACTGTTGTTTGTTTCTGGTGTCACTATTGATTTTGCTAATTCAGGACCAACGTTTACAAAAAATTTATTGAAACCACTGACCACATCTTCCATATTATTTATCAAATTGTCATTTTCAATAAAATATTCTGGATAATTATTATTCTTAGGTCGGTTACTAATAATCCCTTTGAGTACTTGCCATATTCCTCTTAAGTTATTTTTGTTATCCTCTAATATTCTGTTGTAATATTCTTTCTTACAGGTCCTCATTATATTAGTAAGCTTATTTTTATATCCACTGTTCTGCATTTAATGAATTGTTTATATAATGTATTCTTCTTTTTACATGCATTTATTAACCCCGTGGTGATGTTGTGGAAAACATCTTGTGTGGTACCTGTACCAAAGACTTCCCACCCCAAAGATCTGAACAGCTACAGACCAGTGGCCCTGACGTCCCACATGATGAAGACCCTGGAGAGACTGCTCCTTGCTCACCTCCGCCCCCTGGTGGGACCAGTGATAGATCCACTCCAGTTCGCCTTCCAGCATGGCATTGGGGTGGAGGATGCGACGATCTTCCTCCTTCACCTTTCTCTGTCCCACCTGGAGAAGCCCGGGAATGCGGTGAGGATCATGTTCTTTGACTTCTCCAGTGCTTTCAACACCATCCAACCGATGACCCTGAAGAACAAGCTGCTGTGCGCAGGGGTGGACCAGCACCTGTCATCATGGATCCTGGACTACCTCACAAACTGGCCACAGTTTATGAGAACCCGAGACTGTGTGTCCGACACGATCATCGGTAGCACGGGGGCCCCCCAGGGAATGGTTTTGGCTCCCTTCCTGTTCACCCTTTATACTGCGGACTTCTCACACAACACAACACACTGCCATCTACAGAAGTTCTCTGACGACTCTGCGATCGTTGGCCTAATCTCCAACGGAGATGAAGCTGAGTACAGAGGGCTTATCCAGGACTTTGTGGACTGGTGCCATCGGAACTGCCTCCAGATCAACGCGAGGAAAACTAAGGAGCTGGTGGTGGACTGCCGCAGGCAAGGGCAACCCCTCACAGCACCAGTAAATATACAGGGAACAGACATCGAGATGGTGACATCCTACAAGTACCTTGGTGTTCATCTGAACAATAAACTAGACTGGTCACACAATACTGACGCACTCTACAAGAAGGGACAGCGCAGGCTGTTCCTACTGAGGAGACTCAGGTCTTTTGGTGTACAAGGGGCGCTGCTGAAGTCATTCTATGACACGGTGGTGGCATCAGCCATCACTTTTGGAGTGGTCTGCTGGGGCAGTGGCATTACAGCAGCCGATAGGAAGAGACTGAACAAACTGATCATGAAAGCTAGCTCTGTCCTGGGGCAGCGCCTTGACCCAGTGGAGGAGATGGGAGAGAGAAAGATGGTGACTAAACTGTCATCTCTGCTGGAGTCTGAGTCCCACCCTATGCAGGACATACTGAACGCACAGAGGAGCTCATTTAGCAGCAGACTACATCATCCTAGGTGCACAACTGAGAGGTTTCGCAGGTCCTTCCTACCTACGGCTGTCAGACTGTACAACCTAAGCAGGGCTGCTCGCAGAGATGGCAAAAAGACGTGACAACCTAATAGTATTGAATGCAAAAGACACAATAGACTTACACAATGTTTCCCTCCGGTATACAACTAGGAAAATACCGGTCGCTATGGAGGGTGAGAATATGTATGGGTACATAATCATACCATGTAGGATAACTAAGTAGACGGTTATGCTGTTTCATTCCATCTAGCTACAATGCTCCGCACTGTGTGTTTATGTATTTATATATTTATTCCATCTAGCAACAATGCTCCACACTGTGTGTGTTTATATATTTACATATTTATTCCATCTAGCTACAATGCTCCGCACTGTGTCTTTATATATCTACATATTTATTCCATTTAGCTACAATGCTCCGCACTGTGTGTGTTTATATATTTACATATTTATTCCATCTAGCAACAATGCTCCGCACTGTGTGTTTATATATCTACATATTTATTCCATCTAGCTACAATGCTCCGCACTGTGTGTTTATATATTTACATATTTATTCCATCTAGCAACAATGCTCCACACTGTGTGTTTATATGTTTACATATTTATTCCATCTAGCTACAATGCTCCGCACTGTTTATATATCTACATATTTATTCCATCTAGCTACAATGCTCCGCACTGTGTGTTTATATATATTTATTCCATCTAGCTACAGTGCTCCGCACTGTGTTTATATATTTACATAGTTATTCCATCTATCTACAATGCTCCGCACTGTGTTTATATATTTATTCCATCTAGCTACAATGCTCCGCACTGTGTCTATATATATATATATATATATATATATATATACACACACGTATATACAGTGTATATATATATATATATATATATATATATATATATATATATATATATATATATATATATACTCGCTGCCCTTATTTTTCTCTTGCCTTCTGATTGTTGCTCTGAGTGTTGCTATCCCTGTGCTGTTGCAATCCTGGAATTTCTCCATTGTGGGACTAATAAAGGCTTATCTTATCTTATCTTATCTTATCAGTTGGTTACCCCTGCTGTAGTCCATTAGAATGTGATTCAACACTACTCAAAGTAGGGAAGTGGCACCACTTTCTGGTAGGGCTTTGCGATATGACAATATGTATTGGGTGACAGAATAAAAATGTCTTTTCGTTTCATATAAAACTGTATCGTTTATATTGGGATTCAAAAGACACACTGTTAGAACAATTCTTCTTAGCCTTCAGTCAAGAATCAGGCAGGATCAAAGGTTCAGCAAATTTAATTATACTGGCCAGTGGAGAACAATACAAAAACAGTCTCAGAGCCTATTTGCACACCATTCTGACTCAAACACACATCACTCAGTCCTTTAAGCCCTTCGTTATCCTAGAGGTGGAGGAGAGAATGTCCATGATGATTGGTTCAGTACATCTGGTCAAAACTTGGTGTACAGATTATCTCTTTCTCAGGAACCATGACACTCACTCAGCGCTAGTCACACAGGAACAGTTCAAGTGAACTAAAACAAAGTGGGAAAATACAGCTGCATCAGCCTCTTAAGCACTTTTACACAGACTCTGAGACAAAGCAAATCACAAATACGAAACAAATATGAAACTTTTCTATCATTCTCCCCTCTTTTGATGCCATGCAAGGCATCATAAAAGAATGAGTTATGCCATCTAAAACCCCATCTGGCAGGTATGCTAAGCTCCAGTGCATTTGCGTGCAACAGATCCTAACTAGCTAGTGCCGGGAAAGTGTGCCATTGGCCCTGCTGCCCCAGGCACTGGCTAACGTTTTAGTCTTTTAGGAGGAGAAATGGAATAAACTTATTAATGATGAACGTAATCAATGGTAAAATCAGTGAAATCAGAATGATGTTAAAATAATAGTAAAGATATAATAAGGATATGTGTGTCATAGCTGTGTTATTGCAGCTTCTATAAAAACGAAGAATAAAATAACAATAATAATAATAATAAAATGTAAAAACAAAAATAAGAGTAACATAAAAACAAAATAAAAGTAAAAATAATGTTTCAATCTTCATAAATGTATTCACAGGCAGTACATTTCAACTTCACATCATGATCATGCAACTCCTTTCGGTTTTCTGCATGTCAAGTCATACTTTTAATCTGTACTTGGGTCATGGAGACACACCTTGAGCTCACACTGTTTGTTCATCATCCCCACCATCCCCGGCAACTGCTCCATGGTACATCACTAAGTTAACATGCACAAGTCTCGTCATCACAATACAGATGCAGGGAATGACACAAGAAAGGCCAAAAATAATACCACAAAAATCATTAACAGGCTTATGATGAGTTTTCTTCATGAAGAGAGTAACCAACTTAACCAGGTATGTTCATCATTAGTATTGTCCTTGGCCATGGTAGCCTGCAAGGCAGTCAGGTTCTGTATGGCTGAGGCAATCACGTGACCATCCGCATCATTTTCAGGGATAAGGATTGGGATTGGCGGTGCAGTGGCGCAATGGTTAACACTGCGGCAGCACAGCAACTTACCCTTGGCCATGGGATCCCTGGTTCGATCCCTGCCCCTGACCAACAGTGATCTGTGTGGAGTTTGCATATTCTCCCCGTATCTGCGTGGGTTTACTCCGGGATTTCTCTGGTTTCCTCCCACAGGCCAAAAACATGCAGGTTAGGTTAATTGGAAACTCTAAAGTGGCCCTAGGTGTGAAGGTGTGTGTGAATGGTTAAGGGATAGCGCCGTACCGTGGCTGCTTCATCCATCCAAGTGGATGCCCTCAATTTCCCCTGTGGGGATCAATAAAGTATACAAAATCAAAAAATAAATAAATTAAAGTACAACAATAATCATCGACAATTGCACACATGCCCCCTCAGGTGGCAGTTATTTGATCAAGAACCATTGTATTTTGGGCCAGCATAAGTCCAAGAGCCGTTAATTCCTCATTTATACCAAAAAAAGCAGATAAAGAAAAATTCACAAATGATTGTAATCTATAGTTAGTTGTTTCAGTCCATAAGGTGTTCTTAGCCACTCCCACCCAAGGAAATGGGGAATGAAGTGCCTTCTGCCCCTGTAGTTTCTAACTTGAATTCTTCTGGCACATCTGTGCCGCAGATGGGATCATGTGGTGCAAAGGAGACATCTCTCCTTACCCTGCCCGCCTGTCCTGCCGACAGTATGATGGTATGGTCAGTCACAACTACGGGGGCACACACCCCTCCCCAGTCCATGGGCAGGTGTGAGTAGGCACGATGGCCACACAGCCGCCAAACCCCTGTCACCATATGCCTGCTACACACAAATTGCGGCACTACAGAGCTCCTGCAGGGTAACATTGCCTTCCAGTCTCCTAGACTGACAACTTTTGCCCACTACACCGGTCTAGCAGGTAGCAGTACAGGGGCAAGACATACTATGCACTGTTGCACACCCAGAAAGCGATAAACTGCCCAAAGAGATGTTTCCACACCGATTTAGACGAGGAAAAATTCCCCGGCGAGGTTAACCTAGCCTTCACCCATTAAGGGGTGTCATCGTGTCTCCGGTCAGTGGAGTCATAGGCAATGTGACAGGTGTGATTCAAATTAATGCTTGCTGTACTATTTCCATACATAGCCTCTTGCAAGAAACAAACAGCTTCTGATAGTTCCATTGGTTTAGCAGTAACAGAGATTTGACCAGCTGAGAGTTGGAGCAAAGAACACACACACAGCAATTTCAGTGATTAGCTGTTTTGGCTGTGTAGTTAGCATGCTTCCACCACACGTTACCGGCATAAATATGGTCCTCATAGCCTGGTCCTTCTAGGCAGTCATGATGTGTGTGAGTAATGTACCTAGCCCTACAATAGATAGGTAATTGTGTCAAGTCAATTCAATTCAATTCAATTCAACTTTATTTATATAGTGCCATTTCACAACAACAGTCATCTCATAGCACTATCAACTGTAGGGGGGAACCCCCACAGTTGCAGAAAGACCCCAGCAATCAGCCCTAAAAATAACCAAAACAAAAGTGTCACCACAAGGATGATAATGAAAAAGCAGGTGCACCATTCATGTCCTTCTGCTGCCAATCTTCTGTCGCTGGCATTTTGTCTCTCCATGATAAACAACAGTTGTTTTGCTATACAAGCCGTTGCTGGACACCATCAAGGGCACCATCAGTTGACACTTGTATAGAGAAGTGGTTAAACAGCTAAACAATCACTTGTTGAGGATTTTTTGTGGGATATAGTTTGCAGTGGGGATTAAACGGTCTCTTGCTGAAGGTTTTGAGCGGGGTAAAGTTTGCAATGTGTCAAATGCACCCAAGAGTCACGTCCTTTGACTTTCACGGCTGTTGGTGTCACCAGGATGACTTTGTGTGGTCCTAGCCAGGGGGCGTCAGCCCAGTTTTTTCTTTTTGATGACTTTGATAAGGACCAGATCCCCCGGTTTGGCCAAGATGGGTGCTTCACCGTGGTCCCTTGGGAAGAGCAGCATAAACAATATCTCGGTCAGTCAACATTCTTTGCATGTAATCAGCTAAACACACTTCCTCATCACCTGAATTAAATGGCCTTAATGGTGGGAGTAGATAAGGTTTGCCATACATTATTTCGGGAATAAACCCCCTTTGGTGGGAACTATTCTCATGTAAAATAGAACTAAGGGTAGGCAATATATCCAATTTTATCCTGTTTCTGCCATGGTTTTCTAAGCCTTTCTTTAATGGTCCTATTTGTGCGTTCCACCAATCCTGCAGATTGTGGATGGTAAGCTGAGTGGTTTTTCAGGTTAATGTTGAGTACTGTGCCTAAGTGTGATATAATCTGATTTACAAAATATGTTCCATTATCTGAGTAAATCTTTTCAGGTATTCCAAATCTGGGCACAATTTCTGCTAACAGGTTTTTTTGCTACTGTAGCAGCGTTTGGGTGAGTGCAAGGGAAGGCTTTGGTCCATTTGGTAAACATGTCACAAATAACCAAACAATATCGTTTGCCTTCACATTTATCTAACTTAGTGAAGTCCATGCAAATGTTTTTAAATGGATAAGTTGATGCAGGGAAGGTGCCTTTTTCAGGCCTTAAGTTCCCTTGAGCATCGTTTTCTGCACAGATTAGGCATTTCTGACAAAACTGAGTGGCAAATTGGTTGAATCCATAAGCAGTAAAGGATCTGTTCACCATAGAGCTCTTACCTCCTGCTGATATATGGGAAACCCTATGTAGCAGAGTGTGGGCCTGCTGAAACAATTTGCGTGGTAAAATGAGTTTATTGTTGCTGCATTTGTAAAGATTGGAGGTTGTTGTCAAAAATCACTCCCTTTTGGATCCATCTATAAATTTCGGCTTGTGGTGCTGTTTTCTGGGCCTCAGTGAGAATGTCATGTGATAAGTTTTCTGTCGGCGTTAAAAGAAGACTGATGGTGTGTCCTTTCCTGTAAGACAGAGTGCAGCAACCTTGGCTGTTTGATCTGCAAAGCTGTTGCCCTTAGAAACTAGATCTGTGCCATTGGTGTGTGCTGCACAGTTGCATATTGCTAATTTAGAGGGAAGTTTTACACAGTCTAAGAGTTTTAAAATGAGGTCTTTGTTTTGGATTGGCTTTCTTGTTTATGTAATCATGCCTCTTCTACTGTTGTGCAAAGTGATGGATGGTAGAAAAGGCATACTAACGGTCAGTGTACACTGTGAGTGCTTTTCCTTGGCCTAATTTACAAGCTTCAGTTAGAACAACTAATTCAGCTGCCTGTGCAGAATAATATGATGGTAGTTTTTGTGCCTTTCAAATGGTGTTATGAGTGACAACTGCAAAACCGGACAAGTTTGAACCAGTACAGTCACGTTTGGAGGAGCCGTCAACAAACAATGTGAGATCAGAGTTCTCCAAAGGTGTGTCTTGCAAATCATGTTTGCATAATGTTTCACTCTTAATTTCTGCCAAACAGTCATGAGGTTTGTCTTCTGTTGAGATTGGCAAAAAGCTTGCTGGATTTGTTACTGTGCAACATTCAGTGGTTGGATGAGGCTGTGATAATAGCACTGTCATGCATGCAAGGTGTCTGGATGGTGAGAGGACTGATATTTTACTTTGTGACAAGATGACTGATACTGCATGTGTGACTTTTAGGGTCAAGGGATGAAAAAGAACGAGCCCTGCTGAGGCCTGCACCGCCATAGAGGCAGCTATGACAGCCTGCACACATGGTGGTAATGCCCTTGCGACAGGGTCAAGTCGTGTGGAATAATATGCTACCAGATGCACTTTTGTGCCATTTGGCTGAAGGAGGACTGACGTCATGTGCCTCTCTCAACAATCAACCATTTGCACAAATGTTTTTTTTGTAATTGGGGAGTGCCAGGACGTCAGTGCTGACAAAAAAGTTTTTTCATTTTAACAAATGCCTCTTCTGCCTCAGGTGTCCACTTAATTTTCTCCACCTGAGCCATGGGTGTTCTGTAAATGAGATCAGATAAGGGTTGTACCTCAAGTGAATAGTTTGCAATCCAAGAGCGACAATAATTTAGAGTGCCCAAAAATGACATCATGTCTCTTTTTGTGATGGGTTTTGGTGCTGACAAAATAGCTTGTTTTTGAGCTGGATCAACAGGTCTGCCTGTTGCTGACAAAATGTGGCCTAAATATTTGACTTCTTTTTTCCACAGCTGTGATTTTTCCTTGTTGACTTTGTGGTCTTGTTCTGCTAAAAATTGCAGTAAGGCAATGGTGTCTTGTTTGTATGTTTCTTCATCAGGTGATGCCAGCAAAATGTTGTCAACATAAAGGAGCAACTGGCTCCCGTTAGGAAGAATAAATTGTGCCAAATTTGCTGACATTGCCTGTGGGGAAAAAAAAAAAAAAGGTTGGTGATTCGCAGTAGCCTTGTGGTAACCTGGTGAATGTGTACCTTTTGTTTTCAAATGTGAATGCAAACCAAAACTGATGTTCCGGATGTATTGGGATGCTGAAAAAGCATTGCTGATGTCTATCTATCACTGTGAAATATTGTGTGTGTGGCTGTAGGTCATTTAACAAAGTGTTTGGAGGATACTGTCTTTTGTATAGTCTATAGTGTGATTTTGCAATTATTTTGACCAACTCTACATTTTTTTTTTTTAATGACGAGTCTGGAGGATGGATTTGCAAGGAATGTTTTGGACTCTAACTTTTGTATAGCTTTTGTGTGCAGGTCTGATGTCACTGAGTGTGGTCCAGCCGAAACCAAACGCAGTGCGTAGCAGTACCTTGGCACATTGAAATCCTGCATTACATTTACTCCTGCCATATGTGGAAAAGGTGATGCTCTCATACCATTCTCCGTTGGGAAACTTTATTGGAATGTCCTGAACCTGCAACGTCACTTCAGGTAAACACTGCATTGTCAACATCAGATCAAAATTCAGGTAAATGGATATCTGTTATGTCAGTGTTAGTGTCAGCAGTTGCACTTATCTTCGGTGCGGTCAGTCAGGTATTCGGCCTGTGAGGTCCTCCATCCCCTCCCCGCTGTTGCTGGAGTTCAGGACATTGCCTCCGTCAATGACCCTTTTGTCCACATTGATGACAAACGTCATGTTCCCCTTGCCGCAGCCAGCTCGCCCCACGCCTCCTTCAGTCTCCCCTCCTCCACTGAGGTCCAGTTCCGCTGCCACCCTGAAAAATAGAATCAGGGGAAGCTGCCCCCCCCCCCCACTGGGTCAGCAATCACACAAACAGGAGTTGTTTTTTCTTTGTTTTTTTCTTTCCTTTTCTCCTCTATTGTCTCTGCATGTTTGGCATAAGTTAACACATCGCCAACTGCACAGGTGCAGTATGTGACCAGATGTTTTGCGGATGTAATCAACTAGGTGTGGGTGCATGTTTTGCAAAAAGACACTTTTCAAATGCTGCCATTAAGATTCTACACCTGAATCATTCAATCAATTTTTTTGATTGTATTGACGGTGAGTGTTGAGTGGATATGTGTGCATATCTACTTAACTCTTGGGGGCTCTGGTGTGGCTGCTCCTGGGTAGAGGGGTGGAGACGAGCGGAGGCAAGGTGACGTCAGCTGCAGCCTCTCCAGCCTGGAGTTCTGTGAGATTGGGGTATATAGGCAGAGCAGCGGGGGAGTATGGAAGAGGAGTAGTAGAAGCACAGCCCCCTGCCCCCACGTTAGACTTGTCATGCACCACAGAAGAGACAGAACACATATTATTCAAATCTTTTTTTCTTCCTTTTACCATGGTCAATTTTTTAGATTTATCATCAGATTTTGATTTTACCATCACAAGTCCAAGTCAGCCTGCCACATTTTTTTTTTTTCATCTGAAGCCACTGTTGCCCCTCAGTTGGAGAGGTAATGCAACTGTGAGCTAGCGAATACAATTACACTGCAAAAAGTCAAATATAAGTCAAATGAAATAACCTAATGCTGTTTACATGTTTTTAGGCATCCAAAACAAAAGAAAAATCAAATTTTCTTGCTCTGCTGGCAGATTTTACTTAAAATAAGTGAAAAATTCTGGCAATTGATAATATAAGTTAAAAATAAGACATTTGCCAACAAAGTAAGATTGCATTGCTTAATACAAGTCATCCATCCTAAAGCAAGCACAAATCCCAAAGAAAACTGCACAACAAAGAAATTACTGTCAAAATTATCTTGAGATAAAAACCGGCATCTAATACACTTCATCTCACCGAACTCCCCAGTTCAGTGTGACTTCATTACTACCTTCAGCACAAACGCAAGTTAGGCCTTTCACACACATACACATATAGCAAGCCCCAGATAAGCACACATGTTAGTAAAGCAATCCCAAAGTCACTAAATAATAACCAGATCTAGCAACTCAAGGTTCTCAGGATTAATCATCTTCCACCGCCCTGACAACACATTCATTTTCTCCATCTTTGCCACTTATCGAGCACCATCCTTATCTCGCCCATGCACAAATCTGCCGTTGCACATTAAACAAAAATCTCATTATTGTCCTTTGGCACTTCACAACAACAAGAAAAAAACAACCTCGGCTTCTGCCCCGCTGCCTCACTTTCGCCTTCTTGTGGTGTGCCCCTCTCCTACAACAGTTACCCATTTTTCACCACAGTTTAAACCGTAAAACATTAAAAACACACACAAACAAGCATGTGAACGACCAGACAAACAAACTGCAGTTATTTATTTAATGTATTTATTTTATTTTATTATAATTAGAAAAGCCAGTTTAGAAAGCTTGGGATCAGTCCGCCAAGGTCTCCGCCTTTGACCGCCACCTAATCCACATAGCACCGGACCCCCATGATCCCTCCTGCAGGTGGTGAACCCACTGGAGGGCGGACCCATGTAACTCCTTCGGGCTGAGCCCGGCCGGGTCCCATGGGTGGAAACCCAGCCACCAGACGCTAGCCTTCGAGCCCCTCCCCCAGGCCTGGCTCCAGGGTGGGGCCCCGGTAACCCCATACCGGGCGGGGTACACTGAATCCTTGATATACAATTTATCATGAGAGTCTGTTGGATCGTTCTTAGTCTGGCCCTTCACCCAGGACCAGTTTGTCTTGGGAGACCCTATCAGAGGCAAATTGCCCCGGACAACATAGCTCCTGGGATCACTGGGGCACGCAAACCCCCCACCACGATAAGGTGACGATCCATGAGGAGGATCTCTCATGGAGAGATCCATGAGATCCTTCCTGTCTTCAAAAAAGGGGACCGGAGGGTGTGCTCCAACTTTAGAGGGATCACACTCCTCAGCCTCCCTGGGAAGGTCTATGCCAAGGTACTGGAGAGGAGAGTCCGGCCGTTGGTCGAACCTCGGATTCAGGAGGAGCAATGTGGTTTTCGTCCTGGCCGTGGCACATCGGACCAGCTCTTTACCCTCTCGAGAATTCTTGAGGGTTCGTGGGAGTTTGCCCAACCAGTTTACATGTGTTTTGTGGACTTGGAGAAGGCATTTGACCGTGTCCCTCGTGGATTTTTGTGGGGGGTGCTTCGGGAGTATGGGGTATCGGGCTTGTTGTTACGAGCTATTCGGTCTCTGTACAACTGTTGTGAGAGTTTGGTTCGTATTGCCAACACTCGGTCGGAGTCATTCCCAGTGAGTTGGACTCCGCCAGGGCTGCCCTTTGTCACCGATCCTGTTCATAATTTTTATGGACAGGATTTCTAGGCACAGCCAGGGAATGGAGGGTGTCATGCTTGGTGACCACAGGATCTGTTCTGTTTTTAAGAATAGGGCTAAAACCTACCTTTTTGATATAGCCTACAATTAGGGAGGGATCATGTGTTTCTGAACCCTCCCTTAGTTATGCTGCTAATAGGTTTAGTCAGCCGGGGGACCTCCAGTAATGCACTGGGCCTCACTCCTTTCCTCACTCTCTATGAAATATTTTTTTTTTGCTGGTCATTAACATTTGTTTGTTCTCTCCCATAGATTGAGTCCCCATCGTGCTGTTTGCTCTCTACATGTCTGTTCTTTTCTTCTTCTCTGTCCCCTCACCCCCCAGCCAGTCGCAGCAGATGACTGCCCCTCCCTGAGCCTGGTTCTGCTGGAGGTTTCTTCCTGTTAAAAGGGAGTTTTTCCTCTCCACCGTCGCCAAGTGCTTGCTCACAGGGGATCGCCTGATTGCTGGGGTCTTTCTGCAACTGTGGGGGTCCTCCCTACAGTTGATAGTGCTATGAGATGACTGTTGTTGTGAAATGGCGCTATATAAATAAATAAAGTTGAATTGAATCTCATCTCTGTTGTTTGCAGATGATGTTGTCCTGTTGGCTTCATCCAGCAATGACCTACAGCTCTTGCTGGGACGGTTTGCCGCTGAGTGTGAAGCGGCTGGGATGAGAATCAGTACCTCCAAGTCCGAGTCCATGGTCCTCAGCCGGAAAAAGGTGGATTATCCTCTCCGGGTTGGGGACAGGCTCCTGCCCCAAGTGGAGGAGTTTAAGTATCTTGGGGTCTTGTTCACGGGTGAGGGGAAAATGGAGCGAGAGATTGACAGACGGATTGGAGCAGCATCTGCAGTGATGCGGACGTTGTACCGGTCTGTTGTGGTGAAGAGGGAGCTTAGTTCCAAGGCAAAGCTGTCGATTTACCAGTCAATCTACGTTCCTACTCTCACCTATGGTCACGAGCTTTGGGTAATGACCGAAAGAACGAGATCGCGGATACAAGCGGCTGAAATGAGCTTTCTCCGTAGGATTGCTGGACTCACCCTCAGAGATAAGGTGAGGAGCTCAGTCATCTGGGAGAGGCTCAGAGTAGAACCGCTGCTCCTCCACATTGAAAGGAGTCAGTTGAGGTGGTATGGGCATCTGATTAGGATGCCTCCTGGACGCCTCCCACTTGAGGTGTTTCAGGTACGTCCCACTTGGAGGAGACCCCGGGGCAGACCCAGGACTCGGTGGAGAGACTGTGTCTCCCAGCTGGTCTGGGAACGCCTTGGTATCCCCTCTGAAGAGCTGGAGCAGGTGGCTGGGGAGAGGGAAGTCTGGGCTTCTCTGCTTGAACTGCTGCCTCCGCGACCCGGACCTCCGGAAAAGCGGTAGAAGATGGATGGATGGATGGATATTATAATTAAGGGTTATTTTATTGTTTTATAGGTTATTTTATTCTATTTTTAAACTTATTTTGAATTATGCTTTAACCACTTGCACTCCGGGCAATTTTCCTAAAAATGCCAAAAAAAACCGTGCCCAAAGTAAATCGAAAGCTGTTATTCAACCCTTTGCAGCATCTTCATGGGGTTGGTCTCATTTAAAAGAAAACACTTTGAATTTTTTGGCAAAAAAAACATAATCTCTCTACCTGCTCCGGCCACTGAGTTACAGTCATCTAAACATACTGAACTTGAAGAAAAAAAATTTGGACACGGTGTTTTTTTGGATACAAATGCTTGCAAATAACACACAGCTGTCCGATCCGGCTGGAAAATGCAACAGAAATGTAGATCCAAGTGTTATCCAGCTGAGGTCCAAATTTGGTAACAATACCACAAAAAATGAATATTTTACACAGCTTTGTTCTCAGGCTGTTCCCAGGCGTTTTGGAACTGTGCCAAATTGTGCCAAATGGCACAGTTTGGAAAAACGTCTGTAACTTTTGAATAATTCAATGTAGAACCTTCATTTTAGGCTCTAATGAAAGGTCACACTCAGGGCTGTGTCTGTGTGTGTGTGTGTGTGTGTGGGCGGGGGGTCGTTCCCCCCCCCCCCCGCTACCAAGGACCGACTTCGGCCCTTGCTACAGACGGATTACACTCCTTGCATGTTTTCACAGCGGCTCCCCCCTCGCTACTGTGTGTGTGTGTGTGTGGGGGGGGGGACCGTGAACGGACCGTGAAGGCCCCCCCCCCCCTCGCTACAGAAGAGGGCCATCGCGACATGATGGAATAGACTGATATGCTTCCCCCCCGCAGACCGGGGGGCGTTCGGACTGTGAACGCCCCCCCCTCCCGCTCCTCTTCTGCAGCGGGGGGGGGGGGGGGCGTTCACGGTCCGAACACGGCAAATGAACCGTTTATCGCGGCGCACGCACTTCGTAATTCGTGCGCAGTACAGTTGTAATTTACCGATCGGTCAAAAGTCATTTTTGGATTACAGTTTTCAGGGATAAATAATAATTTAGCTTATAACACCTTACCTCTTCAAAGCAGCAGAGTCGTGGCGAACATCTCTTCCCACACGTCAGACGAACGCGACGCTGCTCCACTCGTGGATCCCGATCAACATAATTCCATTATTGCCGTTTTGGCGAATGATTTACGACTTTTGTCGTCGGCCTCCGTCTATTCTGCTGGAATGAGTGCAGGTCCCACTTGTGGGTGTTCTCCATGCTGCTGGGTCTGTGTCCAGCGTCCTTTGTTTTCATCTGTTGCAACAGTAAATATCGCTTCACCCTGCCTGAATTCCTGTGCTTCAATTGGCTCCTGCGTTCACAGTAGGCGGGTCCTCCTTCCTAGATTTTCATTCATTGGCTCCTCAAGGTTTCAGAAACCCAATTCAAGGCTCTTATTAGTCGAATGAGAGGTCAATCAGATGAACTAATCTGTTCGCGGCTGTCTCTGCAGTTTTTTTTTTAGTGGCGCTTGGACGCTACTACATCACCATCACCACCATCATGCCATGCGTCATGCGTCCACGCGCGCACGAGGGCGCTCTTGTGCGCCCTCGTGCGTCATAGGACGCAGAGACTTGCCCGCCCGCGGAACAACGGAGCGCAAGTGGTTAAGGTATTTTGGCTATTGTCATATTAAAGTTAATCCTTATTATATTAGCGCTATTTATCTTTATATTAAGGTTATCTCTCTTTATAACCTTTATTCTCTATTTTTTTGCCTTTGTAATTTTTTGTCTCTCTGTCTTCCTTTTTCTATTTAAAGATTATCATAACCTTTATCATCTCTGTTTATTGTCTTTTATTTTTTGTCTTTCGTCTTTGTGTCTTACTGTCTTAAGGTTATTTGTTATTATAACCTTATCTCTATTTTTTGTCTTTTATATTTTTTGTATCACTCTGCAGTAACCCCCGCTGTATTTTTTCTGGGGTATCCTGCCGCGATACTGCACGCACGCTCTGTGTCCACGTACACAACAGAAATGCACTTCTTTTGACGGACTCCAACCGGAACACGGTCAAGCTTTACCAAACCGGACCTGGACCAATTTGGACCTTATGGTAACTTATGCTTAACTTTTAACTCTTAGCGTATTCTCAGACCGACCGTGGACTCTAACTGGCACAAAACACTTTTAGATCATTAATAATTAAATTTACTCACTTCAGTCCGCCTGTGGGTTGGCTCAGTCACTCTCTGGTCCACTCCCAGCGTCTCCGGACCGTGCCTCACTTCCACAAAGCAAACTCTTTTGAGCCGGTGGGGGAGGGCTTTCTCCACAGCCGTGCACAGCTGTGTTGGTCCCAACACGCCAGAAGCAGGAGGAGAGATATCTGGAGTCCCTGTAGTTTGGGCACCAAGTATGTTAGAAAAATTCTTTTTAGCCTTCAGTCAAGAATCAGGCAGGATCAAAGGTTCAGCAAATTTAATTACACTGGTTAGTGAAGAACAATACAAAAACAGTTTGAGCCTATTTGCGCACCATTCTGACTCAAACACACATCGCTCAGTCCTTTAAGCCCTTCGTTATCTGAGAGGTGGAGGAGAGAATGTCCATGATGATTGGTTCAGTACATCTGGTCAGAACTTGGTGTACAGATCATGTCTTTCTCAGGAACCATGACACTCAACACTAGTCACACAGGAACAGTAAAAATGAACTAAAACAAAGTGGGAAAATACAGCTGCATCAGCATCTTAAGCACTTTTACACAGACTCTGAGACAAAGCAAATCACAAATATGAAACTTTTCTATCTCACATCCCATTCCTACTTGTCACTACCCTGCCTCTCCCCCGCAGTGTACCAGGTGCATGCGTACCAGTGGTTAACACAGCAGCTAACTCCACACTAATGGTTTGGTCAAATAGTCGCTACTTCTGTTTGCCAGGGATGTGGGACAGTTTCTCAGCGTGCTGCATCAGAGGATAGTCCTCTGACCTCGTTTTAATTGGAGGTAACTCACGTTAACACCATCTTACTCTAATTATAAAACAAGTGTTAAATGACTATGCTAAGTTGTCGCTCATAGGAAACAGTGTATCAGACCATCTTTTCTTTGGTTTAAATTACTGCTGATTTTCTTAATTTTGTCAGGAAAAAATATTACTAAGTCTGCAAAAGTGCGTGATAGCGGTCGTATACACACTAAATAAATAAATTAAAACGTGTCGGGAGCAAACTGGTGCTTAATGTAGCTTACTTGATTTCTAATCATTTTTAATTAATCAAGTAGCGATAATGAATAAAGTTGAAGTCATCACTTGTATTTCATTATATCATCTTTTGTGCCTTTGATTTTCAGATCATGGCCAATCTGAAATAATGAGATTTTTTTTCAATATGTAATTTAAAATGTAAAAAAAGAATTTACAGAAATTGTATATTGTGATATACTGTATATGGTTATCATCAAATAAGATTATTTATATTGATAGGAAATTTTGGTCATATTGCACAGCCCGACTCTCTGATGTTGTCTGGCATTGCAGTGTAACATAATCTTAACATGAACATTTAAGTGCAAATGGGACCTTCTGTGAATCAACCCATACCTCCTCGCACAGCACCCCATAACTAACCAACCAAGGAAAATTTACCCAACAAAGATTTTTCTCACCGGCTCAAGCTCAAACTTGGTGGGCTATTAAGAGTAGCACAACTTGCGTCTCAGTACACTGACCAGCATTCCTCCTTGTTGGAATAGTACACTTTGAGTTTAAGAGCTTTGGATTAATATTAGTGGTAGCACACTGAAAAATTATATTATCTTTTCCTACATGATATTACTGCTGACATACTACTAAACCAGTGTACATCCCAGCATTATTTGGTTTATGGTCTTCTTTAAACCTTCAGCTATAAGCAGTGCAAACGTTTGACTTGTTTAATTTCATAATAGTGTTGTCATCAGTTTAAAAATGCATTATGCTTTTCATGATCAGAGTGCTGGGTCGTTAATTTTGTACATTTGTTCAGCACATTGAAGAATGAGGCAAACGGTCCAAAGCAAGCTCTTATTGGTCCGTGACATGCCACCTTCCTGTATGCTGTGAACCTCAATGCAAGTAGCCCTGAAACCTGCACCCTGAAATTTGATTAAAAGCTATTTAAGGCTGGCTCTCTCTCTCTCTCTCTCTCTCTCTCTCTCTCTCTCTCTCTCTCTCTCTCTCTCTCTCTCTCTCTCTCTCTCTCGCTCACTCTCTCTCTCTCTCTCTCTCGCTCTCTCTGTGTGTAGGCATTTTTCACAAGAGGAATGATATCATACTTGCAATGACTCCCACAGGAGCAGGGCTATGCATCATTTCCCCACTTTTTATATCTCTGCAGGTTTTCACATCATCTCTGTTAGTATCCCTGGCTTCTTTTATCGCTATTTCGTGTTTTTTGGCCGATATACACAGTAGTTTGCTGTTGATTGGTCTCCTGTCGATTTATTATTATAGTTTAATCACGGCACAACAGTTGGAGCACCTTAACATGCATTTGAGGAAGAATTATTCTTGATACCTTTTAACAGTACAGAAGAAATACCAGCACTAGATGTTGGTGACAAAAATTTCATGTTTTTATTTTGATGAATTTCAGATATTCTCATTTATGTTTTTTGGGACAAAAAATTTGGTCTCCATTTGTTTAAAAAAAAAAATTGTGGAGGGTGATGCAATAAAGTGGACAGTATGGGTGGAATTGGGGCTGTGCAATAAATCAGTTTTAAATTGAAGTTATTTTTTTATGTTGATTTTATAGAATTTATGTTGGCACTTTATAAATTTGAAATTTGTGGATTCATTGCTGTGGATCAAAATTTTATTAAAAAAAGGTTTGGTCCAAGCCAGTTTCACACTTTATTCCCACTAGGTTATTGCTTTTTGAAATACAAAGAATGTAGCTTAATAATACTTTATCTTTTCTAGTTTAAAAAAAAATATTGAAACAGAAAATCAAATGCGGCAGAGGGAAAAGAAAAACAAAAAAATACCTGTTGTATTTTTAGGTAGCATCATCCAGCCCTAGGTTGAATCCTTCAGATGGTCTATTACAGGGGTCCTCAAATGTTTTTGCCAGGAGTCTGCATTTGTTTTTTCCAGTGAGCCGGAGGTCCAGAATAGTGCCAACATGTTGAATGGGTGGATATTTAATTTCCACGTTGGGAGGGACAATAAACGGAACATTTTCTCCAACATAAGAAAGAAAATTGCAAATTTACAAGAAACAGTTGTAAACTTACAAAAAATCAAGTTTACTAGAAAAAAGTTGCAAATTCATGAGGAAAAATGTGTAAATGTGCAAGAAAAAAATCACATCTAATAGAAAAAAGGTTACAAATTTACAAGAAAAAATTGCTGAATTTAGATGCAAAAAGAGCAGATTATGAGGAAAAAGTGGCACATTTACAAGAAGTCTTACATTTACTGTTGTAATAAATTTATGAGAAAAACTGCAAATTTTGAAGAAAAAAAATTGTCCTCCCCTGGATCCCGTTGATTTACGCCCATGTCACCAGAAGCACAGAGAAGTGAATATATTAAATAAAGGTGAAGTAAAATAAACAAGTAACGTTCGTCCTTTAGTCAAACACACAGAATTTATAACATAAGTATAGACTTCTAATAAAAACTGGAAACAATCCTACCGCTGTCTGGCAGTGATTTTGCTTTGCATCATGTGTGGATCGAGCAGGCAGGGCCCCTGATTATCAAAAGCAGAATGCGGGTGCCCTTTCCAGGTTGTCATTCTCCAGACACCGGCAGCAGTCGCTACAGTTTTCTTTCTCACCTCGGGGTGGGATGCACGGTGTGATTTCTCATGCTTGCCTGCAGAGCTTGATATTAACACCTGCCGGTGGATTTCACCAGTGGCAAGTAAGGCAGCCACTCTCACTAGCCACTTTGGCGGGTTGAGGTTTTCTCAAGCAACATCTAAATACGAGTAATAAGCCTATCGCAGTGTGAGACTACAAAATTACAACTCACATGAGCACTATCTGCACACACAGTGTATTCTCATTGGTCCATCACTGTGGACATGGTCTGGCTCAACTTCCAGCACAGTACACAGGACTGCTTCAGGGCAGGCTGGAGTACAGGAGAAACTGCAGATGCTGTGCTCCACAGGTCAGTTCATTTTGTGGCCAGAAACGGCGACAACTGACAGCAGGCCAGCCAGTAGAACACACCTGTCCCTACTCTCAGGGATCAGATCACCAGAAGAATTCCACCTGATCCTCCATTATTCCAGCATGAGTAGTTAATAAACTGCTCTCCCCTTCTACATCAGCTCCTACCTCTGTGGTTAAATGTAATTATTTTTGAGCAAGCTCCCATTTATTGTCCAGTATGACAGAGAGAAAAAAGTGACTAAACTTTGATATGTTGCTGTAAAGAGCAAATGAAGCTTCTTCTGAGGTGAACTTTTGCTTATCTTAATTATTTATGATATCTGTGATATGCAACTTTTTCATGGATGTAAAACCTCTAATTATGTATTTTTAATGTGCTGGTCCAGGGGTGTCAAACATGCGGCCCATGGTCCAAAACGGCCCACCAGGGGTCCAACTTTTTCCCTGAATTTACAACTTCCTTTCTAGTAAATTTCTGACTTTTTCTATTGATTAGAATTGTTCATGTAAGTTTAAGCCATTTTTCTCCTTAAGATGAAACTTTTTTCCTCATCAGTTTTCTTTTTCTTATTTTTTTCTGGTGAAAACAGTGTCAATTTAGATTAAATCCATCAGCAACTACTAATGACGTTGTGAAGCCCTGAGCAGGTGTCCTAATAGAGAGCCTAT
The DNA here is from genome assembly GCA_020510985.1 of Pholidichthys leucotaenia. Taxonomy (NCBI): domain Eukaryota; kingdom Metazoa; phylum Chordata; class Actinopteri; order Cichliformes; family Pholidichthyidae; genus Pholidichthys; species Pholidichthys leucotaenia. The sequence continues at coordinate 109,108,609 of CM035837.1, forward strand.
AGCCACTTTTCCACTAGCACCTACTCTGCTCGACTCGCCCTGACTCTACTTGTCTTGACACAGTTTAGGTCATTTTCCATTACAACTGAGTACTACCTCAAGGTGAGTGGGTTCATTACAGGAAGGCGGCCCGTTATCCTGTGACGTTGTTGACATGCTGACGTTTTACTGTTAGAAGCGAGTACTTATTACAGCAAGCGCAAAATACAAGCAAAGCATGGAGTTGGTGTTGATGGCTAGCTAGCTCATTGTCTGCATACAGGAGACAATGGCGATAACCTTGTTTGTTCAAAGTGAGCTTGCCACCAATGGGATAAATAATGTAAAAAATGCTTAAAATCATAAAACACTCACCATCCTTCCCGTGAGCAGCCATCAGCTCGGAGACCTCCTGGTATTTCATTTGGGGTCACTCTGCCAGCAAGGGGGTGAAAAGTTCATAGTGGTGAAATTTGATCAAATGTCATTTACGTATTTTTCAAGTGCAGGGATTCAAGTGCTGCAACACCGATGGAAGAAGCGTGTGGACCGAAAGGGATACTGTTGAAAAATAACCATATTTGATCAAATTTGACCACTATATGAACTTTTCGGCCTATGAACTTCTCAGCCCCATAGCTCCCTCTGGATTCTCTCATCAGTCACCAAGCACAGAAGAGTCCGCACCTCATCGTTGGACCACGTTGTTGATTTGTGTGTAGCCATTTATCTCGTTGATTATGCCTCGGTGAAAACGGAGGCATACAGTAACCGCTCAGTGTGTCTGTGTGTGGCACTGTCCTCAATGTGTGTGTGTGTGTGTGTGGTTCTTTCTGCCTGTCTGTTTCAGCTCCATTCATCCATCTTCTTCCGCTTAATCCTTTTCGGGTGGTGGTGGGGGGGCTGGAGCCTATCCCAGCATCTTTTAGGCGAGAGGCAGGGTACACCCTGGACAGATCGCCAGTCCATCACAGGGCCAACACAGAGAGACAGACAGCCATTCACTCTCACAGTCATACCTAAGGACAATTTAGACTCCCCAGTTTGATGCCACTTAACCTGACTTGCATGTTTTTGGCATGTGGGAGGAAACCGGAGAAATCCCGGAGTAAACCCATGCAGACGCGGGGAGAACATGCAAACTCCACACAGATTACTGTTGATCGGGGGCTGGGATCGAACCCAGGATCCCCCGGCCAAGGGTGAGTTGCTGTGCTGCTGCAGTGCTAACCACTCCGCCACCGCACTGCCCCTGTTTCAGCTCATCCAGTCAAAATTAAGTGCAACCAAAGGCTTGTATCATTGTATCACCATATTTTCTTGACTTTTAATTTGCCAGAATTCTGAGATAAGGCTTTGTATTTGAAATAAACACAAATTTAACTCGCCTGTACTGTCAATGCAGCTGTGAGAAAATGTATTGTAATAACTATGCCAGGCCACTAGAGGCGGAAGTGCAGCTTTTTTACAGCAAAACAGCATGATTTTTTTTACAGCACGTAGTGCTGAAGTGTTATAAAATATCGGTTACTGGAAAAAAAATATGTATTCAGCAACTACACCATTTATTGATCAAATTGACTGTTTTCACACTGGTTTTGCTGTTTAATTTTGCAGAGGAAAGAACGAGGTAAAACTCATTAAAAAGTCACAACATTCCTCACCCGCAAATGGCCACAGTGAACTGCGCATGCGCCTGGAAACTCCCAGCAGAGGAAAGTACTGAGCAATCATCCAGTACTGGGTGAACAAATGTCTGTTTTTGCCCATCTGTTTTCTTCCTCTGCCACTAAACAGCAAAAGCTCCTGTTAGTCTTGATTGTCATTGTATTCACGTACCTCCATCACTTCCGCCATTTAAAACGTCTGCCACCACGCTCTTCTTTTGTGTTTGGATTGCAGCTGTTCAAATCAGTTTGGTGGCTCTTGGCTGCCGCCGACAGTACGGGCATGTGGACTGCAGATTATTTTCACTGCGCATGCGTGTACTCCAAAACTACTGGATGAATTTGGATGAAATTTTTACCAGAGGTGGTTCTTGGGCAAGAGAGGAACCCATAACATTTTGGTGATGAGCCGAGAATGCATACCTCCACCAAGGCTCTGGCATGAGGCATCAGCACCTTGGTGCTTTCGTTATCACAGAAATAATAAAAACTTACAGCCAAATTTACAAATGGCGGCTTTGAATCTTGTGAATACGTCGCGCTCATCCACTGACATTACGCCCTGGCCAATCAATGGCTTGCAATCTGTTGACGTCACATTTTCAGCTCGACTTAGCATGGCTGGAACCTCACTGTAGTAGGTACCAAAATAGTATGTAGTACTAGGTACTAATGGAAAACCCTACAAACCGAGTAGAGTTGAGGCGAGTCGGGCTGAGTCAGTGCTCGTGGAAAAGGGCCATAAGTCACGCCCCCTCTACTTCTGCATATGGGAACTTAAATCAGAAAAATTTTTCTTTGAAATGAATGGCAAGAGTGAAATTATCTTTTGATCCAAATCGAATTTTGCCACAAGTTACACATATGACGGTTGTCAGTTTAAAAAGATAGTTTTCACTTCCGGTTATGGCTGCCACGTAGGACGGACGTGTCTCGCTCTGCTCTGCTCCTGGAGAAAAAAAATCGGCAAATAACTCTCTCATTTGGGACAGAACGTATCCCAGCATTTGGGCGAGGATATGTCGGCGAAGCCTAAGGCTGGAAAACCAGGAAAAGGAAAAAGCGAGCCGCCGAAACAGTCCAAATTAACGGACTTTCAGGTCTGTGACGCAGCAAACAAAACTCCATATATGGCGGAGGAGGCTGGCGGCGGTGCGATGTTTGCGGGGAATGGCGCAGATGCGCTGATGGCTGCCATGAGTTCAATGAGAGCGGACTTTTCCTCTAGATTTGATGGGATTATGACAGCGTTGGAAGGAATAAGAAAGGAATTGGGTGACTGTGTAGAACGAACGGCGCAGATGGAGCTCCGTCTCGCTAGTGCTGAAGATGACGTCACCCGTCTTCAATTAAAGGTGCGCACTTTGGAAAAAAAAATAAATCTCTGGAAGATAATATTTTGGATTTGGAATCTCGGTCGAGACAGAATAATTTGAGGCTGGTGGGTCTTCCAGAGGAATCAGAAGGTCGGGACGTATGTTCCTTTCTGGAAAAGTGGATTCCGGAGGTGCTGGGCAGCGAGGAGTTGCAATCAGCAGTGGTTCTGGAAAAAGCACATCGTATTGGCCCACGGAGAGATAAGGGACCGCCGAGGACCTTAATTATGAAGTTTCTTAGCAACAGAGACAGGATGAAGATCTTCAACGCTGCACGTGCTAAAGGAGAGATTAAACACCAGGACCAGCAGGTGCGGTTCTACCCAGATTTGGCCACAGGAATCCAGCAATTGAGGAAGCAGTTTGATCCCATACGTAAGGAGCTGCGCAACCTTGGGATTCGTCATGGTGTAATCTATCCTGCGAGACTGCTGACCACGTATGAGGGCAGAACCCACATTTTCAAGACCCCAGAGGAGGCGCAGGAGTTCATCAAGAAGATCAAAGAAGAAGAAGAGACTGGTGGGAGCTAAGCATGAACAAAATATAAGGTAGAATAATTAAGCATTTGCACAGGCATCTGACTGACTTGAAGTAAATAGTAAGTTTACAAAATATAGATTGTATTATCCATCCATCCATCTTCTACCGCTTTTCCGGAGGTCCGGGTCGCGGAGGCAGCAGTTCAAGCAGAGAAGCCCAGACTTCCCTCTCCCCAGCCACCTGCTCCAGCTCTTCAGAGGGGATACCAAGGCGTTCCCAGACTAGCTGGGAGAATTATAAGTATTATATATTAAAAAAACAAAACAAAAACAAAACAAACAAAAAAAAAACTATGATGTACAAAGTTGTTAAAAATTTTGGAGTTAAGTTGGAAAACTACAGAGGAGAGTTAATGTTACATCATTAAAAGCAGTAGAGTTGGGGTGATTGGGAGGATGAAGAAGGAGTGGCTTAGGCTGTTCCCCGTGGGTGTGGAACGGTCGATGGCTATATCGGGAGACAGAATTTTTCTTTTGATTTTGGGGGGTTTGCCACAAGTGTGGGAAGGGGAAATTTGTTTGTGTGTAGTTTGTAGGATGAATGTTCAACCACTCATGTTTTTGCTTCTCTGTATGAGCATGTTTACACTGCAAGGTAATCCTAAACTCTCTATTGATCATGGACCAAAGTGTTAATCTTAATTTAACTTCATGGAATTGCAGAGGTCTACAAAATTTAAAAAAACTTAAACAAGTTATGAATAAAATAAAGGACATGGGTTCAAGAATTGTGTTTTTACAAGAAACTCATCTGATAGAGGAGGATGTTAAAAGAATTAGGAGTAGATGGCAGGGAAGTGTATTCACCTCTTCATTTTCATCCCGAGCCAGGGGAGTTATGAGTCTCATACATAAATCAGTTCCTTTTCAGGTGAAAAATGTAATTGGAGACAAATTTGGAAGATATGTAATCATTCAAGGTTCTTTGCTATTAGAAAATATAAATCTTGTGAACTTATATGGTCCCAATATAGATGATCAGAAGTTCTTTGCTAATTTATTTCTCATCTTATCATCACTTACAGGGCAACATATAATAGCAGGGGATTTTAATTGTACATTGAATCCAGGTGTGGATAGATCAACAGGACTGGATTGTACGCACATTGGATGTAGGATGACTATTAATCATTTTATGAAAGAATTGAGATTGTTAGATATATGGAGAGAAATGAAACCACAAGTTAAAGCCTATTCTTGTTATTCCAGTACCTACAAGACATTCTCACGTATTGATTATTTTTTGATTTCCACAGAATTAAGGTCCAAGATTCAAAACTGCTTTTATGATAACATCGTGATTTCTGATCATGCACCCTGTTGTCTAATATATGTAGATAAAAAATTGACAAAGGAATCAGGTAGATGGCAATTTCAGCATAAATGGCTTCAGGATGAGGAATTTGTCAAGTATATAGAAAAACAGATAGACGAGTTCTTTGACATCAATACTACACAAACATCAGCATGTGTAAAGTGGGAGGCTTTCAAAGCTTTTATTAGGGGACATATTATTAGTTATACAGGATCAAAATCTAAGAAGACTCGAGAGGAGAGAGCTAAATTGGAACATAAAATAAAAAGTCTTCAGGAAAAAGTGTATGCAGGAAGTGACCCAAGGTTGGAGAATGAATTACTGATTTTGAGAGCTGAATACGACAAAAAATCAGCGAATAGAGCTGCCTCGAGTCTTCTAAGATTGAAACAATCTTTTTATGAACAAGGTGAAAAATCAGGAAAATTATTAGCATGGCAGATTAAACAATTGGAAATTAAAACACCAATTACCAGTATTATAAGTAACGGACAGGTAGTTATAGATCCTTTAGAAATTAATAGAGCCTTTAGAGATTACTATGAAAAATTATATGATACCAAAAATGAACCTGATTTAACAAAACTAAATGGGTTTTTGAACGAACTATCTATACCGTGTATTCCAAATGAAAACAGGGAGATATTGGAGTCTAAAATTAGTCAAGAAGAAGTTGGGCTAGCCATTGATAATATGAAATCAGGAAAAAGTGCAGGACCAGATGGTCTTCCAGTTGACCTTTATAAAAAATTTAAGAATAAATTAATAAAACCTTTTTTGGAAATGGTTTTAGAAGCATTTCAAAATAATAATTTACCATCATACATAAATAATGCCTTAATTATACTGCTGCCAAAACCAGGTAAGCCCTCTAATAAATGTGAAAATATGAGACCAATAAGCCTATTAAACGCCGACCTTAAGATAATCTGTAAAATTTTAGCAAGACGAATACAAGAAATTTTACCAAATATTATTAATCGAGATCAGAATGGCTTTATAAAGGGTAGACAAGGCTTCCATAATGTAAGAAGACTATTTAATATTATTTATTTTAATAAAGAAGCACCGGATACAGCTCTCCTATCATTGGACGCCGAAAAGGCCTTTGATAGAGTTGAATGGCCCTTTCTTTTTGAAGTCCTACAAAGGTTTGGACTTGGAAATAATTTCATAAAATGGGTTCAAATAATATACAATAATGCTACAGCAGAAATCCTAACAAATAACAATATTTCAAAACCAATAAAAATCAATAGAGGATGTCGACAAGGCTGTCCACTTTCACCTTTACTGTTTACTATGGCAATTGAACCTTTAGCGATAGCGATACGTTTACATTCACAAATATATGGAATTAAAGTTGGACCAACAGAACATAAAATCTCCCTGTACGCCGATGATATAATTTTGTTTATGTCGAATCTAAAAAAATCAATTCCAACCTTGTTGAATTTAATAAAGAATTTTGGGGAAATATCAGGATATAAAATAAATAAAACTAAATCTTCAATATTAATGCTAAATGAGACCCAGAGAAATTACCCAGCCCCTGAGGTAAATCAATTCAATGTTGTAAATCAGTTTAAATATTTAGGAATCCAAATTATGCCTAAGCTAGAATCAGTCGCCAGTGTCAACTATGAAGCCTTAATGTCAGATATCAATGAGTTAACTCAGAGATGGATGTCACTACCAATGTCGATGATCGGGAGAATCAATATACTTAAAAGTAATATTTTACCTAAAATACTTTATTTATTTCAATACATTCCCTTATCACCACCTTTAGATCTATTCTCAAGAATAAAAAAAAAAGTTAGTGGAATTTATATGGAACAACAGGAGGGCTAGATTACGTTTGTCTTTATTATATTTACCATTTGATCGTGGAGGTCTGAAATGTCCAAATTTTATGTTGTATTATTGGTCGGCACAACTGAGGTCTATGACATATTATTTTTCATCAAATGATCTCCCTCACTGGACTGAAATGGAATCATACAATTTACCTTTACCTCTTCCCATATTCATATACTCAGATTCGGCAAAAAAATTACAAAAACAAGTTAAAAATCCATTTGTAAAGCATATGATCAAAATATGGTGTGAAGCTAAAAACTATTTAAAAGAACCACAGTTATTGTCACAATTTAGTCCAATATGGGGTAATCAATATTTTAAACCAGGGAGAGCGGACGCTGTATTTAAAGTATGGAATTTAAAAGGGATACAAAAGATTCAGGATTTATATTTGCCATGTGCAGACAACATAATGTCTTTTGAAGAGCTGAGGATCAAATTTAATCTCAATAGAACACATTTTTTTAAATATCTTCAACTTAGAAACTTTATTCGATCAAATCAAAATAAAGCTCTCACTCGACCTATTTATTCATCCTTGGAAAAAATGATGATGAAAGATAGTAAAAGAAAGGGTATTATTTCAGAGTTTTATAACTCATTGACACTATCTTCAAGTGAAAATTCACTGAAAAGATTAAACTACTGGAAAGAAGATCTGCAAATTGAAATTTCAGAGGAACAATGGGAATTGGCTTGTACAGAAGCTCAAACCAAATCAATAAATGCACGCCTTAAATTGATACATTTCAAATGGTTAATGCGGATGTATGTTACACCGGAGGAGTTAAATAGATATAACAAAAATATACCAGATACATGCACAAAATGCATGGAAAGTAAAGGAACCCTATTTCATTGTTTATGGGAATGTAGATTAATAAGAATGTTTTGGGAGGAGGTGAGGGTAACAATTGAAAAAATAATCTCAAAACAAATCATATTGAATCCTAAACTGTTTTTGTTGGGTCTGTACCCAGAAAAGCATAATTTCAATAAAAGTGAAAGAACATTCATAGACCTCAGTTTGCTTAATGCCAAAAAATGTATTGCACTATTATGGAAAAAGACTCATAGACCAGATGTGACTCAGTGGTTAAGACAGATGTTAACAAACCTTCCATTAGAAAGAATAACATATATACTGAAATCAAAGGAAATTGTGTTTGAGAATATATGGAGACCTTTTATTGATTATGTAAAAAAATTAAACATAACTCTTGAAGAAGAAGGTGAATGATGTGTGTGGACCTTGTAAATTCCAAACTGGTGAACATAATATGTATACTAATGTATTGGATTGTCTAGACTAAACAGAGGAGCATTGTTGAAGACTTGATTTTGTTGGTGGTTGTTGGTGTTTTTAGGGTATTTTTTTTTTTTGTAGTACTTTAGTGTTAGTGTTTGATTGTATCATGTTTGTTAAAAAAAAAAAAGGTTCAATAAAGATATTGTGGAAAAAAAAAGATAGTTTTCCACGTAAATAATGGTGTAGGTTGTTGTCTAACTGTTAAGGTTAAGGCTATTTACATGACACAAGTAATTGGAGGATCTTGTGTCTCACTAATCTCTCTATCGAAGATATTGAAGATTTGTATGTCTTCGTAATAATGGTGATCGGGATCTTTCTGATTGGAACTGGGATTGTCCTGGTGTACTGCAAATTGCTGAAGATGGATACAACCTATCAAAATGCTGGCCAGGCGAGGTGCATCTATCAAATTGAAAAATTGGAGAAGACCCTGATAGCGACAACTGGAGAACTGTCTCGGAAGGTGGATTACATCATGGTCTCGCTTAGGTCTTTCCACGACGGACTTAAAGCCCCGCAATGAAGGATTAAGTACTGAATCTACAGAAGAAATAAAAAGCCTTCTCTGTGATCAGTCCTATTTGGCTCAATTTCCCCATGAAAATTCCTCCTGGCTGTCTGCAGTCTGTGTTTTCAAAATCATCGAGCACAAGGCCTTGGACAGCACCTGCCCAGATAATCGCAAGGACGATTGGCGGCAGCCAGACAAAACATCTCCTGCCAAGTGCCCTTGTTGTTCTCTTATTATCATCAACACTTGCTTCAACAGTGCACACATATTGATCCATGAACTGAATAAAGATACACACACTGCTCTCTTGTGTCCTGTGAATCTTGTCTTGCGAATGTGCATTGAGAGCTTTTTTTTTCCTTGTAATCATAATATTGATTGATTATGCAACTAGTATTCTGAATCAATGATTTTTTTGCTCCTTCCTATTGTTCCTTCTATTATTCTTATTCTTATGCTACCTGTACCCTCTATCCTGTTGGCAGGCGCGTCCCCGATGCAGCCGTGTCACTGGAAAGGCAGGTTCATTTTCTGTGTCAAGTCAAATTTTCTTGTATGTTATCAGTGATCTGTTAATGTACTTGGCAATAAATCTTTTTCTGATTCTGATTCTGAAGGTATAAGGTTTTGAAAATACATAAATTGAAAAACTACAAACGCAGATGGACGGAGCTTACATCATCTTTTCAAAGCATGCCCAGGGTGAAGTAACTAACAGTCCTCTGGATCAGCTGCAGCTCGCACAATACAAAACAATACCTTTGTGTTGTTTTTGTCCTCTTTGGATCCTTTTTTCATCGGTCAGGAAATGGGAGGTGAGGTTTTAGTAATCTCCCGCCATGCTCGTGTTTAGTTATGTGGGATTATGGGAGTTGTTGTCCTCTAATCGTTGAAACAAAAACTGAATATTGCTCTATTATTATACGACAGCTGACAACTTTAATTATGTGGAGAATTATCTTTTAAATTGACAAACATTATATGTGTAACTCGTGGCAAAATTTGATGGGGATCAAAAGATAATTTTGCTCTTGCCATTTGTTTCAATGGAGAATTTTTTTGATTTAAGGTCCCATATGCGGAAGTAGAGGGGTGGGGCTTAAGGTGCCTCCACACCAAATGGGAACGGGCAAATTTTTCGCGCAGCACAATTACATTATAACTCAATGTAAACACACAAATAGACATGAATTCACCGTCTGGATGAGATGCAGACAGGCGAAGTTGCCTTTATAACTTCTGCAGCAGTGTTCAACCTGCTGTGGAAATCCCCAAAATAGCGTCATGCTTAGGTTTACATTATCCAACATGGGGCTAACCTGAAAAACTTGTCCCTGCCTCGAAAACTTGATGGGTGTTTATGTTGCTAGCTTGCTAGCCTTGTTAGCACGTCCGTGGCAGGAATCCGTGGGTAAATAACCCCGACATCCTGATTCAGCTGAAGAGCTCCTTGTCCTTCTGTCTCCAGGTGAGTGTCAGTCTCATTTTCAAACTAGTTTACTCTCCAGTGTTAATACTTTTACTCCGATGACAGCAGAATCTCAAAGCTAGCGTTTACCCTCGGACATGAACGTGCAAATGCGCGATTTCACGTGTGCTCGCCTCTTTCCATTGACTTTGAATGCATTCACTCCGCCTGTTCGCATTTGGTGTGAAGGCACCTTTAGGCTCCCTATTCATAGGGGTCATTTTTAACCTCTAAGGGCCAAGGGGTAGGAATAGGCAAAGGGGAAGGGGTAGGGATACAAATGAGAATTGGGATGGACCCCAAATCTACTTGTACTTCACTCTCATATTGCAGATATTTTTCTGCACTGTTTTACAGTATTTACTGCTGTTAAGAAATGATTCAACAGTGTTTCTCTTGCTATTTTTAATGTATGTTTAAGGGTCATTTACATTTAAAATGATTTTAAATTTAGTTGAAGTAAATTTTTGCATGTGATACTCAAAATTTGATCATATTAAATATAATTTTCCAACCATAAAATTGACTAGTGAAAAGGGTGTGTGGCTACAAACCTGGGAAAATCACCAGCCACAGTGGTCGGTGAGCAAAAATGTTAATATCAAGCCCTGCTTTCCTGCCTTCACTGAGCATTTTGCCCAGGTTTGATGGGGCCTCACTCCATCCAGGGCTGTCCTTGCACCACAAACTGTCTGGCTGGCAGCCATTACAATATTTGAGTTCTGTATTTTTTCTTTCCGTCTTGTTTTTTTCTTCTTCTTCAAATAGTATCGAAAGGCTTCGACGTGCAGACAGAAGACCCTCTGGGTCCAGATGTAGACCGGGGTCTGCCATTTGAGGAGCCCGGGTCTAGTAGTTGCATTCATGAATATTAATAATGTAGCTTTAGACAGTGTCTTTCACTCATTTCTCATGTTAATAGCTTACTAATAGCACAGTGCTTCAAATGGAGTCCCTACTGTCTTTGAGCAGCAGTTATGAATATTTGGATAGGAGCCACCATGACAAGCTGCTGTAGCGTCTGAAAGGGCCTGTGTTTGTCTGATATGTGCGGATTATATTTCTCCTCACCCTAACTGTTTTATTCCACTTCACTGAGGGTTGCCCATGATCATTAGCAATCTTTCCACTCATGTCTCACATAATGAAGTGAATGAAGTGTCATTTTCAATCAACTGCTATGTTGATCCAACTTAATTAGTACTTTAGAGGATGCAAAACAAGATTAGGTAACTTGCTGCTCTTGATTGCTAGGGCTGCTTGTTTTGGCTTTGAATTAGTTTCAGGTTCTGCTACTGCACACTTAAGTATTTCATGGTGTGCCTTCACCTCTTGAGATACACTCATACTATTTCCTGTGTAAACAAATCTTGGGTAACCAACAAAGGCAAAAATTGGATAATTACTAACATTATCTTGATAAGTTTGGTGAAATGAGGCTCAATTCATTTACAGTTGTTATAGTAAGTAATGCTATCATTTCTATACCATTATTTACTATTAAGTTTTCAGATTTTTTTTAAACTAACTCTAACATGGTTTAAAAATCATTTTTAAAATATCATAATTCACAACTCAGATGTCAAATTTTTCATAATAATCACTATGGAACTTTTTTCTTGATGAATTCTATGTAGACGACATTTTTGTATTGCAGGATTTCTGAACTGTTACGTTTGTCATTAAGAAGACACTAGTTAAGTCATAGTATCGTAAAATCGGTGCCTATAAGCTATATATTTTGGACACTTTAGTAAATTAGTCTGAAGAAATATTTGACAAATTCTGTTTAATGTTTCAATGATCGTGCTTATATGGACACATTCCCATAAACTCCCTTGCGAAGAAAGGGGTTTCAGCATTTGCAAACTTAGCATTTACTGCTCCATGAGATATGGGCTTTGAGTCAGGAAAAACCCTGATATCACAGTGTTTCCCTTTAGCTAATAAGCAGTACAATTAATTCATTTATTCATTCATTCATCTTCTACCTCTTAATCCTTTTCTGGTCGCAGGGGGCTGGAGCCTATCCCAGCATCTTTGGGTGAGAGGCAGGGTACACCCTGGACAGATCACCAGTCTATGGTAGGGCCAACACAGAGACGGACAACCGTTTACTCTCACATTCATATCTAAGGACAATTTAGAATCCCCAGTTGATGCCAATTAACCTAACCTGCATGTCTTTGGCCTGTGGGAGGAAACTGGAGTACCTGGATAAAACCCACGCAAACACGGGGAGAACATGCAAACTCCATACAGAAGGGTCAGGGGTGGGATCGAACCAACTTGTCCTGTTTAAGGTCAGTTAGGATTACCAAAATTATTTCTATTTGCTAAATAATGTTTAGATTTGCTACTTTTTTTGTGAATTCATAATTGTCAGAAGCTTACATACATTTCCTTAGTAGCATTGGCTTTTAACAATAGGACTTGGGTCAAACGTTTTGGGTATCCTTCCACAGGCTTCTCACAATAGTTTGCTGGAATTTTGACCCATTCCTCCTGACAGAACTGACATGACTCAGTCAGGTTTGGAGGCTGCCTAACTTGCAAATGTCTTTTCAGCTCTTCCCACAAACTTTCTGTGGGATTGAGATTAGAGCTTTGTGATGACCACACCAATATATTGACTTTGTTTTCCTTAAGCCACTTTGTAACTAATTTGGCAGTATGCTTTGGGTCATTGTTCATTTGGAAGACCCATTTGCATCCAAGCTTTAACTTCCTGACTGATGTCTTGAGATGTTGCTTGAATATTTCATCATCTGGGTTTTCTCAGCTTGTTTAAAGGCATAGTAATCTTAGTGTATATAAACTTCTTACTTTGAAGAGTATAATAAAATATTCTCTTAAAAATATTTATCAAATATAAAAATTATTGAGCAAATAGAAATAATTTTAGTAATCCTAACTGACCTAAAATAAGAAAAGTTTAGTCTGATTTAATGTGAGATAATGAGGGGAAAAATGTTGTCTTTTTATACAGTGTATGTAAATATCTGGTTTCAATTGTATGTTGCTTTAAAGAGTACAGATCTGTAGCCTTTAATTTAAACCTGTCAACTGTGAATTGCTACATGCTTGTGTAGTTGACCTCTGTAAAGTCACAGGACAGTCTTCTTTTTTGGTTGATTTCAAATTGTGTGTTCTACTCTCTAGTGCTTAGTTAGGAGTGATATGTCAAACTGTATGATTCATGTAGCCTTAAATTGGCTGGTAGCTTATAAAGTTGGTGCACTTTTTTTCCCTCTTGTGTCTTGACACCCCCTACAAAAGCTTGAGGGAAAAGAGCAATGCCATGTTGTCATGGTGCCCAACAGAAGGAGCTCTGCCTCCTGGAGGTAATGAATTGAGAGGAGGATTTCTCCCTGTAGAGCTCCATGTAGAAGAAGCACTTGAGTTTGAAGAAAAACTCCCTGGTTACATGGCTGTTCATGACTCGAGTTAGCATGGAGGATGAAGTATTAGGGATTCTGTGCAGGGATAGAGATGTAGTCCTCTGGGATGAGTAGAGCAGTTCCCCATTTCTGCTTTGGAGCTCTCTCCCTGCTCCACTTGAGGAAATCTGTTTTTATTGTAAATGATGCTTTGCTTCTGATTGTTTTGAAACAATCTAATAGTAGATATGAAAGCTATTAGGATTTGTGTATTATGAATCATAGTGTTCAATGTCTGTTGTACTAATTAACACTAAAAGCATTATTTAAATCAGATTTTTGCCAGAATTGAATCCTCTGAATGCCAGTTGAAACTCACAGCTGAATTAGATTTTCAAATTATACATTCCAAAGACATTATTAAAAAGACATTATGCCTTGTGAATTTACAATTCGAATAAGTGATATTACTAACAATTTCAGGCACTGGTGATAAAACTATTAGTTGATTGACAGAAAGTTTATACAGACCTAATGATAATTGCCTAGTCACCTATGACCCTTTTACAGTAAAAATTCATATACATATATATATATATATATATATATATATATATATATATATATATATTCTTCCGCTTAATCCTTTTCGGGTCGGTGGGGGGGGGGGGGCTGGAGCCTATCCCAGCATCTTTGGGCGAGAGGCAGGGTACACCCTGGACAGATCGCCAGTCTGTCGCAGGGCCAACACAGAGAGACAGACAACCATTCACTCTCACAGACATACCTAAGGACAATTTAGAATCCCCAGTTTGATGCCAGTTAACCTAACTTGCATGTTTTTGGCATGTGGGAGGAAACCGGAGAAATCCCAGAGTAAAGCCACGCAGACACGAGGAGAACATGCAAACTCCACACAGATCACTGTTGGTCGGGGGCTGGGATCGAACCCAGGATCCCCCAGCCAAGGGTGAGTTGCTGTGCTGCCGCAGTGCTAACCACTTCCCCACCGCGCCGCTCCTCTAAATTGTCCTTATGGTTGTCTGTCTCTCTGTGTTGGCCCTGTGATGGACTGGCGATCTGTCCAGGGTGTACCCTGCCTCTCGCCCAAAGATGCTGGGATAGGCTCCAGCCCCCCCGCGACCCGAAAAGGATTAAGCGGATATATACAGTATATAATACAGTGGGGCAAAAAAGTATTTAGTCAGCCACCAATTGTGCAAGTTCTTCCACTTAAAAGATGAGAGAGGTCTCCAATTTTCATCATAGGTATACCTCAACTATGAGAGACAAACTGAGGGGGAAAAAAATCCAGAAAATCACATTGAAGGATTTTTAATGAATTAATTGGTAAATTCCTTAGTAAAATAAGTATTTGGTCAAAATAAAAAGTCTTCAGGAAAAAGTGTATGCAGGAAGTGACCCAAGGTTGGAGAATGAATTACTGATTTTGAGAGCTGAATACGACAAAAAATCAGCGAATAGAGCTGCCTCGAGTCTTCTAAGATTGAAACAATCTTTTTATGAACAAGGTGAAAAATCAGGAAAATTATTAGCATGGCAGATTAAACAATTGGAAATTAAAACACCAATTACCAGTATTATAAGTAACGGACAGGTAGTTATAGATCCTTTAGAAATTAATAGAGCCTTTAGAGATTACTATGAAAAATTATATGATACCAAAAATGAACCTGATTTAACAAAACTAAATGGGTTTTTGAACGAACTATCTATACCGTGTATACCAAATGAAAACAGGGAGATATTGGAGTCTAAAATTAGTCAAGAAGAAGTTGGGCTAGCCATTGATAATATGAAATCAGGAAAAAGTGCAGGACCAGATGGTCTTCCAGTTGACCTTTATAAAAAATTTAAGAATAAATTAATAAAACCTTTTTTGGAAATGGTTTTAGAAGCATTTCAAAATAATAATTTACCATCATACATAAATAATGCCTTAATTATACTGCTGCCAAAACCAGGTAAGCCCTCTAATAAATGTGAAAATATGAGACCAATAAGCCTATTAAACGCCGACCTTAAGATAATCTGTAAAATTTTAGCAAGACGAATACAAGAAATTTTACCAAATATTATTAATCGAGATCAGAATGGCTTTATAAAGGGTAGACAAGGCTTCCATAATGTAAGAAGACTATTTAATATTATTTATTTTAATAAAGAAGCACCGGATACAGCTCTCCTATCATTGGACGCCGAAAAGGCCTTTGATAGAGTTGAATGGCCCTTTCTTTTTGAAGTCCTACAAAGGTTTGGACTTGGAAATAATTTCATAAAATGGGTTCAAATAATATACAATAATGCTACAGCAGAAATCCTAACAAATAACAATATTTCAAAACCAATAAAAATCAATAGAGGATGTCGACAAGGCTGTCCACTTTCACCTTTACTGTTTACTATGGCAATTGAACCTTTAGCGATAGCGATACGTTTACATTCACAAATATATGGAATTAAAGTTGGACCAACAGAACATAAAATCTCCCTGTACGCCGATGATATAATTTTGTTTATGTCGAATCTAAAAAAATCAATTCCAACCTTGTTGAATTTAATAAAGAATTTTGGGGAAATATCAGGATATAAAATAAATAAAACTAAATCTTCAATATTAATGCTAAATGAGACCCAGAGAAATTACCCAGCCCCTGAGGCAAATCAATTCAATGTTGTAAATTAGTTTAAATATTTAGGAATCCAAATTATGCCTAAGCTAGAATCAGTCGCCAGCGTCAACTATGAAGCCTTAATGTCAGATATCAATGAGTTAACTCAGAGATGGATGTCACTACCAATGTCGATGATCGGGAGAATCAATATACTTAAAAGTAATATTTTACCTAAAATACTTTATTTATTTCAATACATTCCCTTATCACCACCTTTAGATCTATTCTCAAGAATAAAAAAAAAGTTAGTGGAATTTATATGGAACAACAGGAGGGCTAGATTACGTCTGTCTTTATTATATTTACCATTTGATCGTGGAGGTCTGAAATGTCCAAATTTTATGTTGTATTATTGGTCGGCACAACTGAGGTCTATGACATATTATTTTTCATCAAATGATCTCCCTCACTGGACTGAAATGGAATCATACAATTTACCTTTACCTCTTCCCATATTCATATACTCAGATTCGGCAAAAAAATTACAAAAACAAGTTAAAAATCCATTTGTAAAGCATATGATCAAAATATGGTGTGAAGCTAAAAACTATTTAAAAGAACCACAGTTATTGTCACAATTTAGTCCAATATGGATGGGGTAATCAATATTTTAAACCAGGGAGAGCGGACGCTGTATTTAAAGTATGGAATTTAAAAGGGATACAAAAGATTCAGGATTTATATTTGCCATGTGCAGACAACATAATGTCTTTTGAAGAGCTGAGGATCAAATTTAATCTCAATAGAACACATTTTTTTAAATATCTTCAACTTAGAAACTTTATTCGATCAAATCAAAATAAAGCTCTCACTCGACCTATTTATTCATCCTTGGAAAAAATGATGATGAAAGATAGTAAAAGAAAGGGTATTATTTCAGAGTTTTATAACTCATTGACACTATCTTCAAGTGAAAATTCACTGAAAAGATTAAACTACTGGAAAGAAGATCTGCAAATTGAAATTTCGGAGGAACAATGGGAATTGGCTTGTACAGAAGCTCAAACCAAATCAATAAATGCACGCCTTAAATTGATACATTTCAAATGGTTAATGCGGATGTATGTTACACCGGAGGAGTTAAATAGATATAACAAAAATATACCAGATACATGCACAAAATGCATGGAAAGTAAAGGAACCCTATTTCATTGTTTATGGGAATGTAGATTAATAAGAGTGTTTTGGGAAGAGGTGAGGGTAACAATTGAAAAAATAATCTCAAAACAAATCATACTGAATCCTAAACTGTTTTTGTTGGGTCTGTACCCAGAAAAGCATAATTTTAATAAAAGTGAAAGAACATTCATAGACCTCAGTTTGCTTAATGCCAAAAAATGTATTGCACTATTATGGAAAAAGACTCATAGACCAGATGTGACTCAGTGGTTAAGACAGATGTTAACAAAGCTTCCATTAGAAAGAATAACATATATACTGAAATCAAAGGAAATTGTGTTTGAGAATATATGGAGACCTTTTATTGATTATGTAAAAAATTTAAACATAACTCTTGAAGAAGAAGGTGAATGATGTGTGTGGACCTTGTAAATTCCAAACTGGTGAACATAATATGTATACTTATGTATTGGATTGTCTAGACTAAACAGAGGAGCATTGTTGAAGACTTGATTTTGTTGGTGGTTGTTGGTGTTTTTAGTGCATTTTTTTTTTTTTTGTAGTACTTTAGCGTTAGTGTTTGATTGTTTGTATCATGTTTGTTAAAAAAAAAAAAAAGGTTCAATAAAGATATTGTGGAAAAAAAAAATAAGTATTTGGTCACCTACAAACAAGCGAAATTTCTGGCTCTCACAGGCCTGTAACTTCTTCTTTAAGAGGCTTCTTTGTCCTCCACTCGTTACCTGTATTAATGACACCTGTTTGAACTCATTATCAGTATAAAAGACACCTGTCCACAACCTCAAACAGTCAGACTCCAAACTCCACTATGGCCAAGACCAAAGAGCTGTCAAAGGACACCAGAAACAAAATTGTAGACCTGCACCAGGCTGGGAAGACTGAATCTGCAATAGGTAAGCAGCTTGGTGTGAAAAAATCAACTGTGGGAGCAATTATTAGAAAATGGAAGACATACAAGACCACTGATAATCTCCCTCGATCTGGGGCTCCACGCAAGATCTCACCCCGTGGGGTCAAAATGATCACGAGAACGGTGAGCAAAAATCCCAGAACCACAAGGGGGGACCTAGTGAATGACCTGCAGAGAGCTGGGACCAAAGTAACAAAGGCTACATCAGAAACACACTATGCTGCCAAGGACTCGAATCCTGCAGTGCCAGACGTGTCCCCCTGCTTAAGCCAGTACATGTCCAGGCCCATCTGAAGTTTGCTAGAGAGCATTTGGATGATCCAGAAGAGGATTGGGAGAATGTCATATGGTCAGATGAAACCAAAATAGAACTTTTTAGTAAAAACTCAACTTGTCGTGTTTGGAGGAGAAAGAACACCATACCTACTGTGAAGCATGGGGGTGGAAACATCATACTTTGGGGCTGTTTTTCTGTAAAGGGACCAGGACGACTGATCCGTGTAAAGGAAAGAATGAATGGGGCCATGTATCGTGAGATTTTGAGTGAAAACCTCTTTCCACCAGCAAGGGCATTGAAGATGAAACGTGGCTGGGTCTTTGAGCATGACAATGATCCCAAACACACCGCCCGGGCAACAAAGGAGTGGCTTCGTAAGAAGCATTTCAAGGTCCTGGAGTGGCCTAGCCAGTCTCCACATCTCAACCCCATAGAAAATCTTTGGAGGGAGTTGAAAGTCTGTGTTGCCCAGCGACAGCCCCAAAACATCATTGATCAAGAGGAGATCTGCATGGAGGAATGGGCCAAAATACCAGCAAGTGTGTGAAAACCTTGTGAAAACTTACAGAAAACGTTTGACCTCTGTCATTGCCAACAAAGGGTATATAACAAAGTATTGAGATGAACTTTTGTTATTGACCAAATACTTATTTTACCGAGGAATTTACCTATTAATTCATTAAAAATCCTACATTGTGATTTTCTGGATTTTTTTTTCTCATTTTGTCTCTCATAGTTGAGGTATACCTATGATGAAAATTGGAGACCTCTCTCATCTTTTAAGTGGGAGAACTTGCACAATTGGTGGCTGACTAAATACTTTTTTACCCCACTGCATGTGTGTGTGTAAAATAAAATGTAATTTGGCCTTCCATAGTTTCAAAATGAACTGATAATGTTTCTCTTCTCATTATAGAAAAAAACTGTTGTATTTTGTCCATTTTCCTCACCAAAGCTCCTCATACTCCTTGTCATTGCCCCTCCCCTACTTCGATGTGTGTGCCGGTGTAGGTCTGGACTCGAGCTACATCCCTCAGGGGAGGGGTGGTTTGCTGCGGGGTGTGTGTGTGTTTTTGTGTGTGTTGTAGTCAGTACTGCAGCTAATGGTTTGATTAAATAGTTGCTCTTTGTTAACCTGTTGCACTCCTGTGTACCGCGGACGGGCACGTCTCTGCATCCTAGAGCGCACGAGGGCGCACGAGAGCGCCCTCGTGCGCTCTAGGACGCATGAGGGCGCTGCGTTCTAGAGCGCACTGAAAAAAAAAAAGCTGCATTTCCGTTCTTCCACTACAGACACAGCCGCGAACAGATCAGGTATGATTGACCTCTCATTCGACTAATAAGAGCCTTGAATTGGGTTTCTGAAACCTTGAAGAACCAATGACTGAAAACCTAGCAAGAAGGACCCGCCTACCAACGCTGCGAATGCAGCGAGCCAATTGAAGCACAGAAGTTCGAAAGCTGTTTTGTGTAAGGCTGGGTGAAGAGAGACTGACTGCTGCAGATGACAAAAGGACCTGCAGGAAGAACTGTCACAGACCCAGCAGCACGGAAACCACCCACAAGTGCGACCTGTGTGACAGGGACTGCCATTCGCACATCGGCCTGTTCAGCCACAGGCGGTGCTTTTTTTTTTTTTTTTTTTTATTCCAGCACAATAGACGTTTAGGATTCTCTTCCATGGTCATCATAGACCGACGGAGGCCGACAACGAAGGTCGTAAATCATTCGCCAAAACCGCAATCATGGAAGCGCAAAACCGCAATAATGGAATTATGTTTTGACCGGATCGCGAGACCAGAACCACGAGTCCGTAACAAGTGGACCAGCGTCGCGTTCGTCTGACAATGAGGAAGAGCAGTTCGCCAGATCTGCTGCTGCTGTGAACAGGTAAGTGTTATAAGCTAAATTATTCTTTATCCCTGAAAATTGTAATCAAAAATGACTTTTGACCTATCGGTAAATTACAACTGTGTGGCGCACGAAGTCCGAAGTCCGTGTGCCACGGTACATGGTTCGTGCTCCGCGTCCGGACCGTGAACGCCCCCCCCCCCCCCCCCCGCTACTCTTCTGTAGCGAGGGGGGGGGGGAAGCCGCGGTGACTGCGCCGCGGTCGCCACATCGCCACATGACTATTCCGTCATGTAGCGATGGCCGATGTCCGTCCTCTGTAGCGGGGGGGAGGACACCCCCCCCACACACACACAGCCCTGAGTGTCACCTTTCATTAGAGCCCAAGATGAAGCTTCTATATTGAATCATTCAAAAGTTACAGACGTTTTTCCAAACTGTGCCATTTGGCACAATTTGGCACAGTTCAAAAACGCCTGGGAACTACCTGAGAAAAAAGCTGTGTAATATATTCATTTTTTGTGGTATTGTTACAAAATTTTGACCTCAGCTGGATAACACTTGGTTCTACATTTCTGTTGCATTTTCCAGCCCGGATCTGAAGCTGTGTGTTATTTACAAGCATTTGTATCCAAAAAAACACCCAGGCCAAATTTATTTTTTTCAAGTTCAGTATGTTTAGATGACTGTTACTCAGTGGCCGGAGCACTTAGAGAGATTGACTGTTTTGCCAAAAAATTCAAAGTGTTTTCTTTTAAATGAGACCAACCCCATGAAGATGCTGCAAAGGGTTGAAGAACAGCTTTTGATTTAATTTGGGCACGTTATTTTTTGGCGTTTTTAGGGAAATTGACCGGAGTGCAAGGGGTTAACCTGCAAGGGGTTAACCTGCAAGAGACGTACTCGGGAAACCATGTTCCCATTTTGGGCATCCAGTGGACACCTCATGCTGTCAATGGCTGGTGTAATTTTTTTTTTTTTATAAACGTAGGGCTAGGGATGTTAATGATTAATTGACTTTTGATTAATTGTCGATAAGAATTTAGTCGACTAAATTAAATTAGCTGTCAATTAATTGATAACTTGGCAGTCCTTTTCAATCAGCGCTTATTCTATGAAATGTAGTGGCGTCACCATCCAGGAGGGGGTGCACCCGGTCACCCACTGCTTCCTTTCACCCGAAACTAAAGAAAAAGCAGAAGATGTCAGGGCCCCAGAGCGCATGCGCTGTGTAGAGCAAAAAAACGTGCCCTTCTGGGTTATGTTATACTGTATGTACTATATGTGGCTGTGGCGCAGGTGTAGTGTGACTGACTACTGATCAGAGGGTCAGGGGTTTGATTCCCGCTCTGTCTGCAGTCTGCATGTCGAAGTGTCCTTGAGCAAGACACTGAACCCCCAGTTGCTCCTGGTGGGTCAGGCCAGTGCCGGTGTGTGGCAGCTATGCCGCCATCAGTGTGTGAATGTGTATGTGAATAGCAGGATCTGTAAAGTGCTTTGGTCATCTAGAGATGAGTAAAAGAGTGCTATATAAGTGAATGCCATTTACCATGTCGGAGGGCCACAACAAGTTCCAATGGCATGCGAGCTTGAAGATCCACCCACCTGCTTCAAATCAGCAGGGCAGAGAAATGAACCGGTGCAAGGAAGAACCTACTCAAGCGCAAAAACCCATTCCTGTTGCCTTCAACCCACCGCTAGACGGGGAAGCAGACTGGACTGAAGTTGCCACTGAGGTAACAGACAACAGAGGCAACCCAGATTGAACAGGGTTTGCATGGATTGTCAAGGTACTGTGATAATATTTAACATGCAACAGATGAAGCAGCTTACAATTTATTTTCGTGTTAAAACGGTCTACTTGTGCATCTCAGCAAATTAGAATGTGAAAGTTATTTTTTTTGTAACATAACTAAAAAAAGATTCATTTTATGATATCTGTAATAGTTTTTAAAATAAATTAAAAATCATGACATTTGTAACTTACTGAGCTGTACCAGTACATAATGCAAACTATACAGTACAAAATTTGTTAAACTATAAAAAATGCCATTGTCTGTAATAGAAAAAAATGCAAATGGTACAATAAATCATTGAGGAATATGATGTTCATTAGGGCTGCAACGATTAGTCGACGTTGTTAATAACGTCGATCAG
Source organism: Pholidichthys leucotaenia (assembly GCA_020510985.1). NCBI lineage: Eukaryota > Metazoa > Chordata > Actinopteri > Cichliformes > Pholidichthyidae > Pholidichthys > Pholidichthys leucotaenia. The sequence goes on from CM035837.1 coordinate 109,131,053, forward strand.
AAAAGTTTGTTGACAGATTTTTATTGTTGATGAGTTGTTTAATTTTAAAGTTTATATGCGTGCTGTGGGAACCCAGCCACAGGGGGTGCACAAGCCAGTGTACTCCTAGTGCTGGTCCCAAGCACGGGTAAATGGGGAGAGTTGCACCCCCCACCTGCTCAGATCCACCCTCATCAGCAGTATCTCGCTATTTGGTCACACCATCCCCCTGTCCTCCTCTGTTAATAATCTGGGAGTTAAATTTGACCCTCATTTGTCATTTGAAACTCACATTCAACACCCCTGTAAAGTCTCCTTTTTTCACCTCAAAAACATTGCCAAACTCTGCCCCTCCCTTTCCCTCTCCAATGCTAAGAGACTGGTCCTCCCCTTTATCTCCTCCAGGCTAGACTACTGTAATGCACTCCTCGTTGAGGTATCTGGCAGGAGCCTTCAAAAGCTCCATTACATTCAAAACAGCGCTGCCAGGGTCCTGATGAGGGTGTGGAAATATGACCATATCACACCTGTTCTCTTCACTGGCTTCCTGTTCATCTCAGGACTGAATTTAAAATTTGCCTGCTTACTTACCAATGTCTACATGGCAACACACCAGACTATCTGAGAGATCTTCTATCGCTGCACACTGCCATGAAACAGCTCCGCTCCAACAATAGTCATCGTCTTCAACCTCCCAAATCCAAGCTTGGTACCATGGGAGACTGGGCCTTTCAGGCAACTGCCCCACGTTTGTGTAATGCCCTTCCAGAACATTTGTGACCCGTGCTGGCAAAATGAGTCGGAATGCGCACTGCGTCATTACGAGCTATTTAAATACTAACCATTTTTACCATTTTAAATTTTGTTTAAGCTGGAGCACTTTGAGCTTTCTTTGAAATGTAAAGTGCATGATAAATGCATTATTATTATTATTATTATTATTATTATTATTATTATTATCTCTTCCTAATGATGTTTGAAGACATTACAGTAAGAATATATTGTTGTAGATGCTTAATAATGTATGTACTGTATAGTTGCACAGATAAAACAGCGGACTGGTTTCTGGTGAACATTACCAGAACTGTCAGTATTGAGCTGTATGACTGTGCTGAATGAATAAACATCACAATAAAAAAAGCATATGAACTGAAAATATTCTTTTTAATCTTCCCATCTAGGGCTATTCGATATGACGATATACTGTATATTGCGGATGATGATATAAAAACGTCTGTTGTTTAATAGAATACTCCATTGTTTATATCGTGATTTAAAAGCACATATCCCCTTTCTTGAACAAAACTCCTCATCCACTACTTGTCAGCGCCCCGCCTCTCCCTGCAGTGTGCACAGCAGAACAGGTGTGTGGTGGATGGCTAAGCTCTCCGGTGGTTGCTAACTCCAAACTACCAGTTTGGTCAAATAGCTGCTACTACTCCTGTTTGCCAAGGATGTGGGACTGTTTTCCATCGTACTGATTCAGAGAGAATAGTCCACTAACCTCGTTTTAATAGGAGTTAAGTAACGTTAACATCATGTCTAATTATAAAATGGCAAATTCTAAATGCCAAGTTGTGCTAACTGGAAACATAGTGTATCAGACCATTGTTTCTTTGGTTTAAATTATTGCTGAGTTTCTTAGTTTTGTCTGAAAATAATTTATTAACCCCTTGCACTCTGGTCAATTTCCCTAAAAACGCCTAAAAATAACATACTCAAAGTAAATCAAAAGCTGTCCTTCAACCCTTTGCAGCATCTTCATGGGGTTGGTCTCATTTAAAAGAAAACACTGAATTTTTTTGACAAAACAGTCATAATCTCTCTAAGTGCTCCTGCCACTGAGTAACAGTCATCTAAACATACTGAACTTGAAGAAAATAAAGTTCGCCTGGGTGGGTTTTTTTTAGATACAAATGCTTGCAAATAACACACATCTGTCAGATACTGGCTGGAAAATGCAACAGAAATGTAGAACCAAGTGTTATCAAGCTGAGGTCAAAATTTTGGAACAATACCACAAAAAATGAATATATTACACAGCTTTTTTGTCAGGTTGTTCCCAGGCGTTTTTGAACTGTGCCAAATTGTGCCAAATGGCACAGTTTGGAAAAACGTCTATAACTTTTGAATGCTTCAACATAGAAGCTTGATCTTGGGCTCTAATGAAAGGTGACACTCAGGGCTGTGTGTGTGTTTGGGGGGGTGTTGTTTATTCATGAATGAATGAATGAACAAACAAGCCCCCCACACAAAGAAGCATGACACGTAAAAAATGTGTGGCCTTTTTTTACAAGAAAAAATAACCTACAGTGCACTAAAAATTATACTAAAATATCTGCAATGTAGAGGATAGCAACTCCCCCCCCCCCCCCGCTACAGAGGAGCTCGGCGCACAAAAAACGGTCCGTCATGTGGCGATGACGCACTGTTGTAATTACCGATGGGTCAAAAGTCATTTTTATTACTATTTTCAGTGATAAAGAATAATTTAGCTTATAACACTCACCTGTCCACAACAGCAGTGTCGTTGGCGAACATCTGTTCCTCATTGTCAGACGAACATGACGCTGGTCCGCTTGTTACGACTCGTGGTTCTGGTCACGCGACCCGGTCAAACCATGATTCCATGATTGCGGGTTTGCGCTTCCATGATTGCGGTTTTGGCGAACGATTTTTCAAAACAAATAAGAACAGTAGTAATAAAAAAAGACTGGCGAACGCTACCGTTGCACACAGCGGCTTACACAAAACAGATTTTACGCACGGGACGCACGCATTTCAATCGTCGAACTTCTCTGCTTCACTTGGCTCGTTGTATTCACAGTCGTTGGTAGGCAGGTCCTTCTTGCTAGGTTTTCAGTCATTGGTTCTTCAAGGTTTCAGAAACCCAATTCAAGGCTCTTATTAGTCGAATGAGAGGTCAGTCAAATCTAAACCAATCAAAACACTCCTTTGGCTTTCTGTTCGCGGCTGTGTCTGTACTGGAAGAACAGAAATGCAGCTTCTTTTTTTTTTCAGTGCACACTGAGACGCACAGTGCGCACTGAGACGCACTAGGACGCAGAGACGTGACCGCCCGCGGTATCCCGGAGTGCAAGAGGTTAAAGCTGCGAAAGTGTGTGATGGTGGCACATACACGCAAAATAAATAATAAATTAATTAAAATGGGTCGGAGGAGGAAGTTGGCTCTTAATGTAATTTATTTGATTTCTAATAATTTTAATTAGTCAAGTAGTGATAATGAATAGTTATTCATCAGATGTATTTTATTACATTACCTTTTGTGTCTATGATTTTCAGATCATGACCAATCTGAAATATTTTTGAGTGGTGTTGGCGTTATCGTGTTAATCGCCCATTAACGCTTTGCCCCCATTAATGGTGACGGATTTTGTGATCGCAGTTAACGACAGAAAGTGCAAGCAGTGCTTTTTGGCCTAGCGGCTCTCCGTACCAAAGCCGTTCTGGCCACAGAGACTGTGCACGCTATGCAGACATTGCGAAGTCAAACAAGTTGGATTACAGCCATGGAAATCCCTAAAGTGCTGTCATGCTTAAGTTTACAGTGTTATCTGTCAGAGCTCTCATCTGGATAATCATTACAGCCTCCTCCAAAACTTCGCCTGGATGTTGGGTTGTTGTTCTTCTTCTTCTACTAGCTAGCTGGCTAGTAGCTACATGTTAGGCTGTAACTGACCTCTGGCAGCTGATATGGACAGAAATTTTCCTGTTTTCTTCCTCATAGCTTTGGGTCCAACTGTTGGTGAGTACTGGTCCCCCCAAAAAATTCACAAGCTCTGTTCATAATGTCCATTTACTCCCCCTTCGTTTTTGCAGCACAGTGGAGTGTCATCATGGGCGAGGTAGTTGTTTGTTTATGTTTGCAATTTTTCTGCTAAAAGGGAAATTGTGTCTGTTGTTGTGACACACAAGGTTTTGTGTTGATCTGCTTAAGGCAGATGTTTGCTATGGGAGAAAGAGCAAGCTCCTTTTGTGGCTGCTGGCTGGTTGTTGTTCAGCGACGTTATTGAGCCCTGGCATTCTGTTGTTTGCACATGCAGTAATACTTTTGAGAATTTTCTGGAGAATATTCTGGATAGTTTTTGTCATTTTTGATATGTTGAGAGCTTTAATAAACCTGCGGGTGAAGACAGCAAGCATATTTGTCCACTCCCATGTTCATAAGAGTATGACAAACTTGAAAAATAACTGACTGAAGGTACGCTGTATTTAATGGAAAAACACGCGATTATCAGGTTATTAATCGCGATTAACTCAACATTGCAAAAGATTAATCAAGATTAATAAAAATTTTAATCGTCCAATACCACTAAATTTTACTAAGAAGTAAACTGGTTGAATCAGGCCAGAATGGCAGGCTGCAGGCTCTAGCTCCACACTTAAATTTTCATTGATTTAAAGTAACGGCTAATTTATGTCTGTAGATGGCATTACACAAGAGGGAGTACATCGGGCATTAGACGTATCACACCTGCAGTTACTATATTCATTGATACCGTATGACCTTGAGTGTCGTATTGCTTTTAAACAACAGTTATGCAAGCACAATTTATGAAATGACAGCAATACTGGACAAAATATTATGATTTGTTTGTTTAAACAGTTATTTTGCACAACTGAGAAAAAAATAGTCCCTTCTAAATGTAGCCAGTAACTGTTGCTAAACATCACAATCAGCATGAAGACGTCTATTGTCATTTCACACACATGTAAAACAAATTAAATATTGTCAAGTGCAAAAGTCGGTATTTTAAAAAAAAAAAATACCAGTCACATGTTGAATCGGTACCGCAGAAGGGCCGAGATCAAAAAGTGGTCAATGCCGGTGGCCTATTGGTATGCTAGCGATTTGGCTTTGACACATTCCGCTCACTTTTTCTTGGCATTTTCAGATGAAATAAAGAGTCCATCATTGCAAAGGTATTGTGATTTGTTAATTGAGACAATAAATCCAACTCTAGCACTGCCTCTTTTTTTAAACAGACGTGAAATAGCTTAACAATGTTTATACAAGGGCAAACTTTGTAAACTGAAAAAAATGAAAAGTTTTTTTTCAAAAGGATGGGTCTTCTGGGTCAGGTAAAAAAAAAATTCCAAACAGCGCCTCACTGTGGAGATTAAGGTATTCAACACAGTACTGCAGTTCTCACTGAGAGTTGACAGTAAATTACTGTTAGTAACTAGAGGACACTCAGAGAGTGCATACCTCTGCCAAGGCTCCGTACCTCCCTCCCTTTGTCCATCCATATCGCCATCCATCTGTACATTGCGAGAGGGCCTTGGCGGAGGTATACACTCACGGATCACTTCCAACATCTAATTAGTTCATCTTTGGGCCTGGGGCCACCTCTGGTGAAAATGTCATCCAGATCCATCTGAGTTTTTGCGTGATCCTGCTAACAGACAGAGAAACAGCAGCAAAAATAATGACTACATTATATGACTACATTATGATAACAAGACTGTCATAATTGTATCAACCATACACTGGGGCTGGGTAATTTAACCTTAAATCGGCATTATGGTTTATTGATTCTTTCAGGGTTTTTTTTTTTCTCTTCTCCCTTACAGTTTGCTGACCAGGTTCATAATTATTAAGCAATATTAATATGGTGGAGCACCCACAATTCCGTTATACTGTACAACTGTCCAATGACAATAAAGCCTATTCTATTCTGTATTACACAACAGTGTGGATATCACTGCGGTGCGTAGTAAACAAACAGAACAGGCCTATTGTGATTTCACAAAAAAATTAAACATTGTCCAGTGCTGAAGTTTACTGTGTTTACATACTGTACCATGTGGGTCACATGGCTTGCAACAACAGTCCTTGTCTGCCGGCCGGAGTTGTGTCCGCACACACTCCAAACCCCATCGTAAACAGCACACTTTGCTTGTTTTTTCTTGGCGTCTTCAGATGAAATGATGTCAATCATCACACACTACGGGGGGGGGGGGCTGAAAAGTTCATAGGCTGAGAAGTTCTTAGTGGTCAAATTTGACCAAATGTGGTTTGCTTACCACTATCAATGTATGTCTGGAGTGAATGAATAATGCACTCACTGTAAGTGCTTTGAGATGTCACTTGACATGTAAAGCACCATATCTGTCTATAAATTCAGAGTCTCTGTCTGTGTGTCTGTCTGTCTGTTCCACACATATCTCGAGTCGTTCCTCAGACTGACCTGAGGTTTTATACGTGGTTTCCTAAGGTTACGAGGATGTGCATCCCTGAATATGGAGTCGCTCAATTAAAATATGCAATTTTTATCAATAAAAGTTTAGCCACCGTTCTGTGCCTCTTCATGCCCTGGCTTCAAGAAGTGTGGACGGGGTTTTGGATTGACTCCGTGCTGACTGGATAATCACGGTCATGCTGGTTGGACAGTATGCGGCATCACGACCATGCTGATTGGATAACACACAGTATCACAACCTGTCAGTCACTACCAGTGTTCCCTGGGCAAAACAAGGAAATAAAAAAATGACAAATTTGACTAGAAAAAGATAATACTGAAGATTTAATGGTTAAAAAAATTATACCATAAAGTTGCCATGATTGCGTAGGTCTAAAGGATAATTCGCCATATGTGGAGAATGAGGTGCGCGAGCAGACTGGGTGAAGCGTCAGCAGACCGGGTCTGACAAATCAACACAGAATGTGCTGGGAGAAGCAGCGGCCAGACACGACCTGGCTCAAAGGCACGCTGACTGATGGGAATTAAAAAAAAAAGTTATTTTCAATAAAGTGAAAAAAAGAATGCATGGAGTGTGCTTTTGCCCTGAGGTTGATTTATCATGGAAAACAGCTGAGCTGTGGTTCGAACGATCAGCTGATTGGATCCACGGGTGTTCTGACATTTTGGCATATCTATCAGAACAGCTGACATACATACAGGACATACAGGAGAATTGAAATGGCATTTCTCTCTCTTTCTTCAGTGGTGTGTGCAATATAAAAAAGAAAAGGAATAAGGCTGGAAAAACAACGGCAGTCCATGTACAGTAATGCTACCCATAGTGCAAATAGCGAAAAAAAGAGACTTAAGGTTTAATGCTTAAAAAATTACACCATAAAGTTGCCGTGATTGCGTCGGTCTAATGGATAATTCGGCATGAAAAACACGGGGGGGCTGAACCTGTGGATCGCAGTCCTTCGCAGGCACATGGGTAAAGCAGCACCCAGCAGTATGGGTCTCTAATACTGTATTTGTAAATGTGTAAACGTGTCCTGTTGTAGTACTGCATGAGTTTATTGATGACACACAGAAGAAATTTAATATTACACTTAATTCCATCACTGAACAGTGATATAAACTACACTAAAATAATTATAATGATGACTGAACAATTCCCATTCCCCAAAGTGCAAGATACACTGTTATCTTGAATATAACTGACCAACAGTGATCTGTGTGGAGTTTGCATGTTCTCCCCTTGTCTGCGTGGGTTCACTCCGGGATTTCTCCGGTTCCCTCCCACAGGCCAAAAACATTCAGGTTAGGTTAAATTAGTGCTTCTCAATTATTTTTTGCAAAGCCCCCCCTAGGAAAGAGAAAATATTTTGCGCCCCCCCCCCCCCACTCGCCGCGGTGACTATAAATAAGATCATTATCTATAAAAATTGTATAAGTATACCTAAAATTGTATCCTTTTTAACATTAACAAAAGAAAAAAGCAATATAAATCAACTTTCAACAAATATTAACTTTATTATGCCACACAGAAACCCTGTTATAGTCTAAAACAGAAAAAAAAAATTAAAGTGCATCAAAGTGCCTGAAATAAAAAATATGTCAATCCTTATTTAAACTAGAAACATTTTTGACCAACTGAACCATTTGATGCTGAGAAAAATAATTCAATCAATAAATAATATTAAATGTAAATTGATCTGGAACATTAACACAGGAGCACCAATATATTTAACAATTGTGTGGGGTTTTTTGCACTACGCAATTTGGTATGCCACTTTAAATGATGCTGAAAGTGCTTGCTGGTTTACTGATGTAGCGTTCACAAAGCGGGATGATTGTTGGCCGTACTCCGCACGTTTTCGCTGAAAAAAATCAAGCGGCTTATCAATGTGTTGAGGATGTAATGTCTGTAGGTGACGTCTTAATTTATTTGGCTTCATGCTGTCCGCTGCAAACATTTTCAGACACAGTAAACACACCGGTCTTTCCTCGTCTCCCACCGTAGTCAGAGTGAAGCCAAGCGCTAGATAAGCTTCGTCATATTTCCTCGTCTTAGCTTTTGGGAGACTTTCATTTGTCTCTTTACCTGTGTCTCTCTCCGCCTTTCTTTTCGTTACTGTTAAATATTTCTCCATGGTGTCTCTCGAGGGGTTTGTTGACAGCAATTTAAAAAGTTTTAAACTCCCGCACAGACTTTGACAATGAGAGCGCCACTGCACCACCTGCTGCCGTGGATGTGTAATTACACTTTACACAGCAAAAGCAAAGCCTGTTCCCCGGGGTCATACGCGCCCCCCCTGGCATCGCATCGCGCCCCACTATTTGAGAAGGACTGGGTTAAATGGAGACTCTAAAGTGGCACTAGGTGTGAATGTGTGTGTGAATAGTGAAGGGATAGCACCATACTGTGGCTGCTTCATCCATCTAGGTGGATACCCTGAATTTCCTGTCTGGGGATCAATAAAGTACACAAAATCAAAATAAAAAAACAATCACACAAATAAGTGATCTGACAAACAAATAAACAAGGGATCTGAGACAGTCACTAATTTTGGATGTCCCATTCATTTTCAGTATTTAGGTATTCTGTAATTAATATTCACACAATCTAAATGTTAGTGCCATTTACTTGGCGGAGGTAATTAACGATTACTAGAACACTTTTTAAGTGGAGTGATGCAGATCCAGTGAAATGTTGGAGTGCAGTTATCGTGGAATATAGTAACTCCTGGAATCCCTATTGTCCAATCAAATTGCTTGGTCGGAACCAACTGTCGGCCTTTTTCTGCTGGCAAAGAATGAGAAGACAACAGAAAAACAAGTCATTTACATATACAGGAGACAATCTTGAAAAGTTGCTACAGTATATTATTATCATCTCTCATTATTGTTAGTAGTAGTACTAGTATTTCTTCTTCCTTGGCTGCACGGTGGCGCAGTGGTTAGCACTGCGGCAGCACAGTTTACCCTTGGCCGGGGGATTGTGGGGATCGTGGGATCGTGGGTTCGATCCCAGCCCCCGACCAACAATGATCTGTGTGGAGTTTGCATGTTCTCCCCGTGTTGCGTGGGTTTACTCCGGGATTTCTCCGGTTTCCTCCCACATGCCAAAAACATGCATGTTAGGTTAATTGGCTGTTCTAAATTGTCCCTAGATATCTGTTTCCTATAGGCCCTTAGAATAGAGGGTTAGTATTAATGAAAGCGCTTTGAGTGGTCTTTGTGACTAGAAAAGCGCTATATAAGTGCAGGTTAGTTAGTTAGTTAGTTAGTTCCTTTTATTATTATTATATTAGCATTATTAACTGTTATTAGTAATATTGACTCTTAGCATTATTACCTCCGCCAGGTCGAAAAGGCCAGGAGGAGGTTATGTTTTTGCCGGGGTTTGTCTGTGTTTGTCTGTTTGTCTGTCTGTCTGTCTGTTTGTCTGTTGGTTAGCAAGATAACTCAAAAAGTCTTGGACGGATTTCCATGAAACTTTCTGGCGTTGTTGGAAATGGTACAAGGAAGAACTGATTAAATTTTGGGGGTGATCTGGTTCACCGTCTGGATACAGGAATTTTTTTAAAGCATTTTTCAACACTGTGACATACGGCCATTTTCAACATGTGCGCAGGCGCAATGGAGGGCGCTGGTCGTCGTGTCTGCAACACAAACTCTGCGTTCTTCAACGTTTTAGGCACAAAAGCACGCGGAAAACACTGCTGGCCTGGGCCCGCCAGCGTGCCTGTGTTTGCGCGCAACTGCAAAACCTCACATGGGCAGCTGTCTGCCGACGGATTCTTTGGCAGAAATTCCCCGGCCGGCCATAGGCGCTGCGCAAAAACGACCTCTCTGCCGGCGAAGCTTCTAAATTCTCGTTTGCCGCGGAGCGCAACCCCAAAATAATATAATATAAAACCCACGGCAACCTGTCTACCCAATTTGCATCCGTCAGTGGAGGAGATGGACACAACACCAACACTTCAGTTTATTACCTCCGCCAAGGAGGCAATGCTTTTACTACTGAACCACTAATCATATCACTATCAGATTGATTGTCATTGATTAATTGTGTGTTTATTGCACTGTCCCTGTCAAATAAACAAATAATCATTGTGAATCCAATTGCTAGTCATATGTTTACATGCTCAAGGAATCTGAAAACGTACACACAAACACTATATGGGGGGAATTGTGGCGCTTGGCGGAGGTCTGCGCTCTCCGAGTGCTTTTCTAGTTATTATTATTAGCAGTAGGTTTTTGCCGAAGTTTGTCTGTTTGTTTGTCTGTTGGTTAGCAAGATAACTCAAAAACTTTTGGACGGATTTCGATGAAACTTTCGGGCGTTGTTGGAAATGGTACAAGGAAGAACTGATTAAATTTTGGGGATGATCCGGATCACCGTCCAGAAGAAAACCGCCATTACGGAAAATGCCATTTTCATCAATAACTACTGAACCACTAATCCTATCATTGTCAATCCAATTGCTTGTCATATGTTTTCATGGTCAAGGAATCTGAAAACGTACACACAAGCACTGTATGGGGGGGAACTGTGGCAGCCATTACGGAAAATGCCATTTTCGTGAATAACCACTGAACCACTAATCCTATCATTGTCAATCCAATTGCTAGTCATATGTTTTCATGGTCAAGGAATCTGAAAATGTACACACAAACACTGTATGGGGGGAACTGTGGCCGCCATTACGGAAAATGCCATTTTCGTGAATAACTTCTGAACCACTAATCCTATCATTGGCAGTCCAATTGCTAGTCATATGTTTTTGTGGTCAAGGAATCTGAAAACGTACACACAAACACTGTATGGGCAGAACTGTGGCCGCCATTACCGAAAATGTCATTTTCGTGAATAACTACTGAACCACTAATCGTATCATTGTGAATCCAATTGCTAGTCATATGTTTTCATGGTCAAGGAATCTGAAAACGTACACACAAACACTGTATGGGGGGAACTGTGCTGCCTGGCGGAGGTCTATGCTCTCCGAGTGCTTTTCTAGTTATTATTGTTATTAGTACAGTGGTACCTCTACTTACGAAATTAATTGGTTCCGGAAGTAGTTTCGTAACCTGAAAATTCCGTAAGTAGAGACGCGTTTTCCATGTAAATGCCCTAATCCGTTCCAAGCCCCCCAAAATTCGGACATAAATTTTTTATAAATCATAAAAATGCATCAAAACATTTAACAAATACATGTTACAATTAGATTAATGCACAATAAACATAAAATGAGAGTTGTACATAATGTAAAACAACAAGTAACAACAACGAGTAACAACCTCTCCATCTCATCGTTCACTGCCGACCTCCTCTTCGAAATGACAGAGAGGCCTTTGGAAGGAGTCGTAGCTTTTAGGGCTTCCTTTTGTTTTAATACCGTGCCGATCGTAGATGTATTACGGCCATATTCTTTGGCGAGATCAACTAAACGCATCCCTTTTTCATACTTTTCTATTATCTCTTTCTTTGTTTGTATGGACAAAAAAACTCTCTTCTTCTTTTCTTCTTTTCCACTTTTCTCCATCACTTTCTTGGGGTCCATAGTGAATAAAAGTTAATACACACACGTAAAACTGTCCGAACACTTCGTGGCCAATGGGATGCCAGGAAGATGCTAGGCGATAGCCAATGGCAGAGCAGCTACAAGTATGTTTACGTTCGGTAAACTCTGGGAGCTGCGAGTAGCAGTGCGTACTGTATTTTTGCCTTTCGTATTCTGAAATTTCTTTCGTAACAAGAGGCAATATTTTCCCGTTGAGGCGTGTCGTAACCTGAAAATTCCGTATGTAGAGACGTTTGTAAGTAGAGGTACCACTGTAGTAGTAGTAATTGTTGTTAGTAGTAGCAGTGGTATTAATTTTTTGTCATAATTTATTATTAAAATGAAGTTCTTCTAAAATTACCTACCATGTGTTTGGACTTACCATCCTCAATTACAACTCTTGTGAATGAGCATCACTATAAAAAGCATATGAACATAAGAAGAAAAAAAACAAATCATTTGCATACACAGGAAACAATCTTGAAAAGTTGGTATTTGGGTGCTGAAAACAGTCACATCAGTGTTTAAATCAATAACAATAAAACTGAACTTTTTTTTAAACTAATTTTCTACCATGAGCAGTTATTGTACATGACGAGTGCTGTTAATTTCATATAATAATCAACTTCTTCAGCCAAAATGAAGAAAATGCAGTATATGCCTTTGTGGCTGTATGATTTGTTTCTGTTTCTTATCGGCATTAATATGGCGACTGCGCTTGGCCACCTAAACTATCCTGGTGGTTAGCAATGAGTACTCTTTTCTGTTATGTCTCTGTGGTGTATATAGCCATCTTTCCAATGTATACTTGAATAGATGCATTCCCAGCAAAGCATCATAGTACCTTATTCTTTTTAGTTTTCCACTTCTTTATGAAAATTTGAGGAAGCCTGTCAATGCTGATTTTTTTTTTCTAAATTTAACCTTTATTTATACAGGGTAGTTCCATTGAGAGGAAATCCTTGGATCAGGTTGTTAGATGGTCCAGTCGTTTGCTTGGTGATTCACAGCTGAGCCTGACATCCCTGTACACCAGACAGGTACAGAGGATTGTTACCTCCATTTTAAATGACTCCCACCCTTTGCACTGCCACTTTCAGGTTCTTCCCTCCAGACGAAGGTTTGCTGTCCCAAAAAGTAAGATAAGATAAGATAAGATAAGCCTTTATTAGTCCCACAACGGGGAAATTCCAGGATTGCAACAGCACAGGGATAGCAACACTCAGAGCAACAATCAGAAGGCAAGAAAAAAAAACAAGCAAGCAAGAGCAGCTAATATACATATGTACATATTACTATAAGATATATATATACACACACACACACAGACACACAGTGCAGAGCATTGTAGCTGGATGGAATAAATATATGAATATATGAACACAGTGCAGAGCATTGTAGCTAGATGGAATAAATATGTAAATAAGATAAGATAAGATAAGCCTTTATTAGTCCCACAACGGGGAAATTCCAGGATTGCAACAGCACAGGGATAGCAACACTCAGAGCAACAATCAGAAGGCAAGAAAAAACAAGCAAGCAAGAGCAGCTAATATACATATGTACATATTACTATAAAATATATATATACACACACACACACACAGACACACAGTGCAGAGCATTGTAGCTGGATGGAATAAATATATGAATATATGAACACACAGTGCAGAGCATTGTAGCTAGATGGAATAAATATGTAAATATATAAACACCCACAGTATGGAGCATTGCAGCTAGGTGGAATAAATATGCAAGTATATAAACACACACAGTGCGGAGCAATGTAGCTAGATGGAATAATATGTAGATATATAAAAACACAGTGCGGAGCATTGTAGCTAGATGGAATAAATATATAGATATATAAATATAAACACACCCAGTGCAGAGCATTGTAGCTAGATGGAATAAATATGTAAATATATAAACACACACAGTGCAGAGCATTGTTGCTAGGTGGGATGAAACAGCATAACCGTCTATTTAGTTATCCTACATGGTATGATTATGTGCCCATACATATTCTCACCCTCCATAGCGACCGGTATGTTCCTAGTTGTATGCCGGAGAGGACCATTGTGTAAGTCTATTGCATCTTTTGCATTCAAAAAAAAAAAAAAAAAAAAAAACTATTAGTTTGTTACGTCTTTTTGCTATCTCTGCGAGCAGCCCTGCTTAGGTTGTACAGTCTGACAGCCGTTGGTAGGAAGGACCTACGAAACCTCTCGGTTGTGCACCTGGGATGATGTAGTCTGCTGCTAAATGAGCTCCTCAGTGCATCCAGTATGTCCTGCATAGGGTGGAACTCGGACTCCAGCAGAGATGACAGTTTAGCCACCGTCCTTCTCTCTCCTATCTCCTCCATCGGATCAAGGCGTTGCCCCAGGACAGAGCTAGCTTTCTTAATCAGTATGTTCAGTCTCTTCCTATCGGCTGCAGTAATGCCACTGCCCCAGCAGACCACTCCAAAAGTGATGGCTGATGCCACCACTGTGTCATAGAATGACTTCAGCAGCGCCCCTTGTACACCAAAAGACCTGAGTCTCCTCAGCAGGAACAGCCTGCGCTGTCCCTTCTTGTAGAGTGCGTCAGTATTGTGTGACCAGTCTAGTTTATTGTTCAGATGAATACCCAGGTACTTGTAGGATGTCACCATCTCGATGTCTGTTCCCTGTATATTTACTGGTGCTGTGAGGGGCTGCCCATGCCTGCGGCAGTCCACCACCAGCTCCTTAGTTTTCCTCGCGTTGATCTGGAGGCAGTTCCGATGGCACCAGTCCACAAAGTCCTGGATAAGCCCTCTGTACTCAGCTTCATCTCCGCTGGAGATGAGACCAACGATCGCAGAGTCATCAGAGAACTTCTGTAGATGGCAATGTGTTGTGTTGTGTGAGAAGTCCGCAGTATAAAGAGTGAACAGGAAGGGAGCCAGCACCGTTCCCTGGGGGGCCCCCGTGCTACTGATGATCGTGTCGGAAACACAGTCCCGGGTTCTCACAAACTGAGGCCGGTTCGTGAGGTAGTCCAGGATCCATGATGACAGGTGCTGGTCCACCCCTGCGCGCAGCAGCTTGTCCTTCAGGATCATCGGTTGGATGGTGTTGAAAGCACTGGAGAAGTCAAAGAACATGATCCTCACCATATTCCCGGGCTTCTCCAGGTGGGACAGAGAACGGTGAAGGAGGAAGATCACCGCATCCTCCACCCCAATGCCATGCTGGTAGGCGAACTGGAGTGGATCCATCGCTGGTTCCACCAGGGGGCGGAGATGAGCAAGGAGCAGTCTCTCCAGGGTCTTCATCAAGTGGGACGTCAAGGCCACCGGTCTGAAGCTGTTCAGGTCTTTGGGGTGGGAAGTTTTTGGTACAGGTACCACACAAGATGTTTTCCACAGCTGTGGTACCCTCCCCAGTTTCAGGCTCATGTTGAAGATATACGTCACAATCCCACACAGCTGGTCTGCACAGGACTTGAGGAGCTTTGCGCTGATGCCGTCCGGTCCCGACGCCTTCCTCGCCTTGATCTTCCTCAGCTCCGTCCTCACCTGGGTCTTGGTCAGGGTCAGGATGGGGGGCTGTGTGTTGGGAGTGGGGGGGGGTGTCGGTGGAGTGGGGAGTGGGTAGCAGGACTTGATTTCTTAGAGGCAGCAGTGGTTGTTGTGCAGACAGGGGGGAGAGCGGTTGGTCAAATCTATTGAAAAACAGATTCAGGTTGTTCGCCCACTCCCTGCCCCCCGTGGCCTGGGGGGAGGTATTCTGGAGCCCCGAGATGGTTTTGAGGTTTCTCCAGACCCCGCTGATGCCGCTCTGTTGCAGCTTGTCCTCCATCTTCTTCCTGAAGCTGTCCTTGCCTTCTCTGATCTTTCTCCTCAGCTCCCTCTGTACGGACTTCAGCATCTCCCTGTTCCCCGACCTGAAGATCCTCTTCTTCTCTCTCAGAAGTGTTTTTATCTCAGGGTTGATCCAGGGTTTGTTGTTTGAGTGACGCCGTATGGTCTTGGTGGGAACGGATTTGTCCACACAGAAGCTGAGGTAGCCCGTGAAGGTGTGAATGAGGCCATCGATGTCCTCACCATGTGGATCGCAGAGCTGCTTCCAGGCAGTGGCTTCAAAACAGTCCTTTAGAGTGTCCATTGTCTCCTCAGACCATAACTCCACAGTGTGCATGGCCGGAGGTTGTCTGTGCACTAGGGGTTTGTACACCGGTCGGAGATGAACCAAGTTGTGATCCGATCTCCCAAGTGGGGGGAGTTGTGATGAGGTGTACGCCTCCTTAGTGTTTGCGTAGAACAAATCCAGTGTTTTATTGTCTCTAGTGTGGCATGTGACATACTGGGTGAAAGTGGGCAGAATGGGAGACAGTGAAACGTGGTTGAAATCGCCTGAGATGAGGAGAAGAGCATCTGGGTGTTCTGTCTGCAGCCTGCTGGTTACTGAATGGATGACGTCACGCGCTGTCCCAGCGTTCGCCGTCGGATTTGCATAAACAACAATGCAGATCACGTGTGAGTGTTCTCTCGGGAGATATGTAGGCCTCATGCTAACAGCTAGCAACTCAATGTCTTTGCTGCAGTGTCGTTGTTTAACAGTGATATGTCCCGGTCTGCACCAGTTGTTGTTAACATACATGATCACTCCACCGCCCCTAGTTTTGCCACTCTCTGGTGTTCGGTCAGCTCGTATCGTGTGAAAACCCTCCAGCTCAATGTTAGCATCTGCTGCTAGTTCAGTTAGCCACGTCTCAGTAAACAAAAGGAGAGAGCACTCCCGGTAAGTTCTATCATAACGGGAGATAGCCGCTAGCTCATCTAACTTTCCCAGTATCGACCGTACATTTCCCATGACAACAGATGGAAGGGAGGGTCTGTACCTTATATTTTTTGTCCTCCGCCTTACTCCAGCCCGGCAGCCGCGGCGTTTTCGCCTCAGTTCTCTCGGTATGTCGAGTTTTTCCAGTGGGACCGGGTGGCGGTTAAATGCTAGCAGCTCTTCCCTGTTATATCGTATCCTGCTATAAACAGTGGCTCCGTCCACCGGCTCAGGAGACATTTGGGATGATCTGTGTGTCCGTGATATAAGTGGGGTGAAAAAAAAAAAGTGATCAAAAGAGAGAGGAAGGGAAAAAAAACTTGGAATCGAGCCGCTGTTGCAAAAGGCAGCCGACTGGTGTGGCGCCGAGAGGAGAAAAAAAAAAAAATAAATAAAAAATATATATATAAACACCCACAGTACGGAGCATTGCAGCTAGGTGGAATAAATATGCAAGTATATAAACACACACAGTGCGGAGCAATGTAGCTAGATGGAATAATATGTAGATATATAAAAACACAGTGCGGCGCATTGTAGCTAGATGGAATAAATATATAGATATATAAATATAAACACACCCAGTGCTGAGCATTGTAGCTAGATGGAATAAATATGTAAATATATAAACACACACAGTGCAGAGCATTGTTGCTAGATGGGATGAAACAGCATAACCGACTACTTAGTTATCCTACATGGTATGATTATGTGCCCATACATATTCTCACCCTCCATAGCGACCGGTTGTATGCCGGAGAGGACCATTGTGTAAGTCTATTGCATCTTTTGCATTCAAAAAACTATTAGTTTGTTACGTCTAAAACCCAGCGCTACAAAAACAGCTTTGTTCCAGCTGCTGTTAAAGAGTTGAACAAGATGTAACAATATATTGCACATAATTTAGTTACCCATTTATTAATTTGATTTTATATTTACTTATTTTTGTAGGTTTTTTATTTGGGTTCTAAATCTTTTATTGGGTTTTAGACTTTTGAGTTTTGAACCTCTTTGACTAGTCTTTAACTTTTTAATATGACCCTTCTCTCTTATCTCCTAGTTTTTTCTCTTATCTCATTGTCCTATGTCCTGATTGGTGGAGCCTTGAGTATTTTTATCATGTTTATAGTCAGCTTCATGTGTGCTTGTGTTTGTGTTCATCTTGAATGTCATTGTGGTTTGTAAATATGGATGTCACCTGACTGCAAAACAAATCTACCTATAGGTACAACTAAAGTAACCTGAACCTCTCTTTTTCAAGGGCACCCAGTTCACACACTCACATTTACATATTCACACCTGGAAGCTGCCCAATACAACCACAAACTGACCTGTAGCCACTGAGCAGCTCCACTGGAGCAGTTGGGGTTAAGGGCCTTTCTCATGGGCACCACAGTGGGGTTAAGAAGGGTGGGGAAAATACTCCTATATTATCTGTCCCACCCAGATCTGATCCTGCCGGTCCTGGGGTTGAACCACCAACCCTCCGCTCACCAGTCCACATCCCTAACTATTAGGCCACCACTGCCCCATCTCACCTAACAGTAGTCAATCTAAACTGAAAACTGATTCAATAAGAACACGCTTATTTAGATGGATGGATGGATGGATGGATAGATACTTTATTTCGAAAAAAAAGTAAAACAAAACAAATGACAAGTGCAATAAAGTAACAGTATACAGTGTTCGAAAGGGAGAAGGAAGAAGTGAACACTCATTACCTCCGCCAGGCCGAAAAGGCCAGGAGGAGGTAATGTTTTTGCCGAGGTTTGTCTGTGTGTTTGTTTGTCTGTCTGTTTGTCTGTTGGTTAGCAAGATAACTCAACAAGTCTTGGACGGATTTCAATGAAACTTTCAGGCGTTGTTGGAAATGGTACAAGGAAGAACTGATTAAATTTTGGGGATGATCCGCATCACCGTCTGCATACAGGAATTTTTTAAAGCATTTTTCCACACTGTGACATACGGCCATTTTCAACATGTGCGCAGGCGCAATGGAGGGCGCTGGGCGTTGTCTGACCAACACAAACTCTGACTTCTTCAACGTTTTAGCCACAAAAGCATGCGGAAAACACTGGTGGCCTGGGCCCGCCAGCGTGCCTGTGCCAGCCATAGGCGCTGCGCACATTGCGCTGGTCGTCATGTCTGACCAACACAGACTCCGCGTTCTTCAACGTTTTAGGCACAAAAGCACGCGGAAAACACTGCTGGCCTGGGCCCGCCAGCGTGCCTGTTTTTGCGCCACGCTGCAAAACCTGACACGGCCACCTGTCCGCCACCCGATTATTTGCAACAAATTCCCCGCCCAGCTATAGGCGCTGCGTAAAAACGACCTCTCTGCCGGGGAAGACTCTAAATTCTGTTTTGCCGCGGAGCGCAACCCCAATATAATATAAAACCCACGGCAACCTGTCTAACCAATCTGCATCCGTCAGTGGAGGAGATGGACACACCAACACTTCAGTTTATTACCTCCGCCAAGGAGGCAATGCTTTTACAACCGTAAAACGGGGCTATAAGGGACGGCGGGGTAATATGGGACACTTTTCTAAATGTAATTCTGCTTTTTTAATTTTGTTTCCGCCTAAATTTGATGAAGGATTCATGAATATTTGACAATAACAACACAACTCAGCGTCCTGCTCAAAATAAAAAAAGCAGAATTACATTTAAAACATTTCCCAGAAAAGTGTCCCTTAGTAACCCGCCGTCCCTTATAGCCCCATTTTACACTACTGAACCACTAATCCTATCACTATCACATTGATTGTCATTCATTAATTGTCTGTTTATTGCACTGTCCATGTCAAATAAACAAATAATCATTGTGAATCCAATTGCTAGTCATATCTTTTCATGCTCAGGGAATCTGAAAACGTACACACAAACACTGTATGGGGGGAACTGTGCCGCTTGGCGGAGGTCTGCGCTCTCCGAGTGCTTTTCTAGTTTCTCATGTTTTCAGAAACCCTTTTTGCTGTAGTATTTACAGGATCCTAGATGAGTTGCAGGTGAGCTACTTTGTTGGTTGAGGTTTGAAATTTTGGAGTAGGCTGACTTTTTCTTAAACATTCCATTCAGGTGCACACTATAATGGCATGGTTGCATTTAAAAAGAAAGGGGGGGCATTTCTTAATTGTTGTCACTTTGTTGTGGTTTCCCCCTCCTGTTGTTCACTTCTGATGGGTGAGGTGCAACCTCTTGTGTAAAATGATCACTTAATGGAAACGTGCAATTAAAGACAAAGCAGACATGTTGCAGAAAAAGCTGCCTCACGTTGCAATTATGAACTTCAAAATGAGATTTTCACACTAGTAGACTAAACTATGACGAGGCTTTTAATGTTTTGTATTAGAATTTTATGCTTGGGGTTATAAATGTAACAACTGAATGACCATCCCAGATTTGTTATGTAAAGAATTACTACTTTATATCTGGATGCATGGCATAAACAGTTACCATAGATCGTGTATTTTAACATTTCCTTTTAATTTTGGCTTTGTGAGACCCATGCCCTTTTTATTGAACTTTATTTATGGAAAAGTAGGATCTTCTGAACTTTTATTGTGCTCATCCTGAAGCATTTCTTCTGCCTAACCATAGAACGGCTTGATTAATTTTCTCCTCGTGGCAGAACTGAGAGAGATTCATCCGTCTTACATCCTGCATTTATAGACGCAGCCATTCTGTGTGATGATGGAAGCCTAACACAACATCATCTATATTCTTCCAGTCTTGTTGATGTGTGTATCAACCTGTAGATGTACCTGCACTCATTTTCACAGAAGTGAGAGGTGCAGGAACACTAATTATTAAAAATGAATTTTGCAGGGGGACCGAGCTGACTCATTATTCATCTTGGTTATTGCTAGCAGTTTGGATCAGCCTTCCTTTGCTAGAATTGGACCATTTGTCTCTGTCAAGGGCGGGCCCTTGACAGATGTGCCAATATGGCTGCCGAAGTTCTGTGCTTGGGGAGAGGCATCTTAATTCTCCATGATGTATCACACTGGCAGCAACCAATTTAGCAGAATTGAGCTCCAAATCATCTTACTTCCCACTGCCTCTGACAATCTGTTTCCTTTCTAGATGAAGTAAATATATTAAGAATGGAAATAAATTAGGGATTCCGGCACCCCAACCTAATACTTGATCATTGAGTTTTTGGTGGACTTGTTTGTTTGCATTGTTACATTGGCATGTCCTGAGAAAGGGATTCTTGGCCACAACCTCTAGGATACATTAAGCAAAGGTCCCACTGCACCTCTGCTGTAGAACAGCAACATATTCTGGCTTCCTTGTTGAGGGTAGATTGATGTGCTGGTCCGACATGTTTGTTGGCTAAACCAAATTAATTAAATTTCAGATGTCACATGGTGTTAGTGTGCCTCTTGGCAGCATGTTAGACTTAGTTGGTGGCTCAGGTCCAACTTAATGGATGCAGACATGCTTGGCCTGCTGGGATTGCAATATTGGGGAAGTGTGAGATTGCCAGCCCACAGGTTTCCTCTGTAATATGGTTATGCTGATGAGCTGGAATGAGCTAGATGGCAGCTCAGCAAATTTTTAAACTCATAATCATGATGACTTACTTTGTAATGAGTACACATTCCCCCCTAGAGGTGAGGAGTTAACTGTAGGGGGCAAGGCTGTAATGGTGATGCAACGGACAATGTGCACTGCTTTCTTTGACATGTAGAACACTATTTGATTAATCGCTTGTTTAAATACTGTAAAGTATGCCGTCTTAAAGTTATACTTAGGCCTTCACTCCAGTGTGTAACAGAATAGAGCCAACTGATGATGTTATATAGTTCATCTCTTGTAGTTTACTGTTTTCCCAGGCTTATTAGATTGTTTATCCTGTGCTACTATTGCTACTTTAGGGGGTTACACTGATTTTTGTCAGCACTCTAAATTATAAGGACACTCGCTGTGTAAACATGCAGCCATTGTTGTCCCTGCTTAGCTTGCAGAACAGCTGCAAGAGTAATAGCTGCTGAGGGGGTGAACTGAGCATAGAGAGGCCAATAGCTCAGAGTGTGTCAAGCCTGTCTTACACTGTATTACTTTGTGTGCTAATGATGCCTGTGGAGTGTATATGTTTTATATATGTATATATGTGCGTGTGTATGTATATGTGTGTGTATACATATATAATGTGTGTGTGTGTGTGTAGTATACACACATATGTATACACTGTATATGTATATACAGTGTATACAGAAAGTATTCACAGCGCTTCACTTTTTCCACATTTTGTTAGCCTTATTCCAAAAGGGGATTAAATTCATGTTTCCCCTCAAAATTCTACACACAATACCTCATAATGACAATGTGATTTTTTTTTTTTTTTAAGAATTTTGCAAATTCATTAAAAACAAAAAACTAAGAAATCACATGTACATAAGTATTCACAGCCTTTGCCATGAAGCTCAAAATTGAGCTCAGGTACATCCTGTTTCCGTTGATCATTCTTGAGATGTTTCTACAGCTTAATTGGAGTCCACCTGTGGTAAATTCAGTTGATTGGACATGATTTGTAAAGGCACACACTTATCTATATAAGGTCCCACAGTTGACAGTGCATGTCAGAGCACAAACCAAGCACAAAGTCAAAGGAATTGTCTGTAGACCTCAGAGACATGATTGTCGGGAGGCACAAATCTGGGGAAGGGTACAGAAAAATTTCTGTTGCTTTGAAGGTCCCAATGAGCACAGTGGCCTCCATCACTGTAAATGGAAGAAGTTCAGAACCACCAGGACTTCCTAGAGCTGGCCGGCCATCTAAACTGAGCGATCGGGGGAGAAGGGACTTAGTTAAGGAGGTGACCAAGAGCCCAATGGTCACTCTGTTAGAGCTCCAGTGTCCCTCTGTGGAGAGAGGAGAACCTTCCAGAAGGACAACCATCTCTGCAGTAATCCACCAATCAGGGCTGTATGGTAGAATGGCCAGATGGAAGCCACTCCTTAGTAAAAGGCACATGGCAGCCCACCTGGAGTTTGTCAAAAGGCACCTGAAGGACTCTCAGACCATGAGAAACAAATTTGATGAGACAAAGATTGAACTCTCTGGCTTGAATTCCAAGTGTCATGTTTGGAGGAAACCAGGCACCGCTCATCACCATGCCAATGGTGGTGGCAGCATCATGCTGTGGGGATGTTTTTCAGCAGCAGCAACTGGGAGACTAGTCAGTATAGAGGGAAAGATGAATGCAGCAATGTACAGAGACATCCTGGATGAAAACCTGCTCCAGAGTGCTCTTGACCTCAGACCGGGGTGATGGTTCATCTTTCAGCAGGACAACGACCCTAAGTACACAGCCAAGATATCAAAGCAGTGGCTTCAGAACAACTCTGTGAATGTCCTTGAGTGGCCCAGCCAGAGCCCAGACTTGAATCCAACTGAACATCTCTGGAGAGATCTGAAAATGGCTGTGCACCAATGCTTTCCATCCAGCCTGATGGAGCTTGAGAGGTGCTACAAAGACGAATGGGCCAAACTGCCCAAAGATAGGTGTGCCAAGCTTGTGGCATCCTATTCAAAAAAAACTTGAGGCTGTAATTGCTGCCAAAGGTGCATCAACAAAGTATTGAGCAAAGGCTGTGAATACTTATGTACATGTGATTTCTTAGTTTTTTATTTTTAATAAATTTGCAAAAATCTCAAACATTTTTTACGTTGTCATTATGGGGTATTGTGTGTAGAATTTTGAGGAAAAAAATGAATTTAATCCCTTTTGGAAAAGGGCTGTAACGTAACAAAATGTGGAAAAAGTGAAGTGCTGTGAATACTTTATGAATGCACTGTATACATATACAGTGGTGTGAAAAAGCGTTTGCCCCCTTCCTGATTTCTCATTTTTTTTGTATGTTTGTCACTAGGGGTGGGCAATATGGCCTAAAAACGATATCATGATATTTCTGTGAATTTTCATGATAATGATATTTTTCACGATTTTACAGAATAGTTTTTCTTTTTAATTTATGCAAAAAGGACAGTTTCACCGGCCAGTGTTATTTACCTTCAAGATATTCAGGAAAAACAAAACAAAAACTCTTATTTCTCCATTTTATAGACAGCAGCTCAGATTTAGTTTAAAATATTTTTTATTTCTGTATCAAATATTACAAGAAAATAATGTAAACCATTGCATCTTAACTGCACACAGAGTTGGGGTTTTATGCTGAATCACTTTACCTGCATTACTTCCGACCGCTGCATGGACCTGTCCTGGCCTTTTGGCTCTCGTTGTTGCACTGAACAGATGTTTTCTTTTCCTCTCTCTTCAGGTGGTTGAATAAAATCAAGATAAAGTGGGCAAATGGAAGTAAAAATCTACAGCCACTTCAAGCTGTACATTGTTCGACGTTAATACTGCTCCAGTGGTGTTGACGTGCGGAAAAAATGCAGGCAGATTATCCTCACTGCTGCACCATTTTTTTTGTTTGTTTGTTTTTGTTTTTAACGTGACAGCAGTCTGAAAAAGAAAGGGAAACCTTAACATTTCCACTCAACTGGGGACGGTCTGACTTCGGAGTGGCAGCTTCCCTCCATGTTTGTTTGGCCATTTCTATGTGGTGTGACATTGTCACGCAGCAGATCCCAAATGTCGCAATATTCATTTTTACACCAGTATCAAAATTTATACCGGTACTATCGTGAATGAAACGAAATGGCACACCCCTATTTGTCACACTTTCAGATCATCAAACAAATTTAAATATTAGACAAAGATAACACGAGTAAACACAAAATGCAGTTTTTAAATGAAGGTGTTTATTATTAAGGGAAAAAAAATCCAAACCTACATGGCTCTGTGTGGAAAAAGTGATTGCCCCCTAAACCTAGTAACTGGTTGGGCCACCCTTAGCAGCAACAACTGCAATCAAGCATTTGCGATAACTGACAATGAGTCTTTTACAGTGCTGTGGAGGAATTTTGGCCCACTCACCTTTAGAGAATTGTTGTAATTCAGCCACATTGGAGGGTTTTTGAGAATAAACCGCCTTTTTAAGGTCATGCCAAAGCATCTCAATTGGATTCAGGTTAGGACATTGACTAGGCCACTCCAAAGTCTTCATTTTGTTTTTCTTAAGCCATTCAGAGGTGGACTTGCTGGTGTGTTTTGGATCATTTTCGCGCTGCAGAACCCAAGTGTGCTTCAGCTTGAGGTCACGAACAGCTGGCCGGACATTCTCCTTCAGGATTTTTTGGTAGACTGCTACTGCTGGTAGACGGCTGCACGGTGGCGCAGTGGTTAGCACTGCGGCAGCACAGTTTACCCTTGGCCGGGGGATTGTGGGGATCATGGGATCGTGGGTTCGATCCCAGCCCCCGACCAACAGTGATCTGTGTGGAGTTTGCATGTTCTCCCCGTGTTGCGTGGGTTTACTCCGGGATTTCTCCGGTTTCCTCCCACATGCCAAAAACATGCATGTTAGGTTAATTGGCTGTTCTAAATTGTCCCTAGATATCTGTTTCCTATAGGCCCTTAGAATAGAGGGTTAGTATTAATGAAAGCGCTTTGAGTGGTCTTTGTGACTAGAAAAGCGCTATATAAGTGCAGGTTAGTTAGTTAGTTAGTTAGTAGACAGCAAAATTCATGGTTCCATTTACCACAGCATGTCTTCCAGGACCTGAAGCAGCAAAACAGTCCACAGACCATCGCACCTACCACCACCATATTTTACTGTTATGATGTTCCTTTTCTGAAATGCTGTTACTTTTACACGAGATGTAATGGGACACACACCTTCCAGAAAGTTCAACTTTTGTTTCGTCAGTCTAAAGTATTTTCCCAAAAGTCTTGGGGACCATCAAGATGTTTTCTGGCAAAACTGAGACAAGTCTTTATGTTCTTTTTTGCTCAGCAGTGGTTTTCGTCTTGGAACTCTGCCATGCAGGCCATTTTTGCCCAGTCTTATGGTGGAGTCATGAACACTGACCTTAACTGAGGCAAGTGAGGCCTGCAGTTCTTTGGATGTTGTTGTGGGATCTTTTGTGAGCAAATGCCTCCTCCGTCTTGCGATGTCACACATCGACATTTGTTTACAAACTCTTCTTTGGTGTCCCAGAAATGAGGTTTTGGGGGGCATTAATCCTCCAAGGCAAGAGCAGTAAGTTATACGTGTCTGCCACCTTATGAGGTGGAATACTTAGTACAACTGGGGATTTATTATGGTTTATGGCCACGTCACATGACAGTCGCAGAACTGTTGACACAGACACTCCACAGCGCTATCTGGCCATGAAACCAAGAATCACAAAGAGTTAAGAAGGATGTTCCACATTATTAAGCATGCCACAGGTTTCAAGCAATATGGCAAAGAAAAAGGATCTCTCTGCTGCCTCCTCGTCACTTCCTTGTGGTAACGTATCGTCACTTCCTGTTTTGCTGTCTGCCTGTGTGGTTTGCTCTCCAGCCATTAGCTATGGCTACTAGCTCTCTTTCCTCTCCTCTGGTGTGCTCTCTCTGTCAGATGTTTAGCTACACCTCTGCCTCTTTTAGTGATAACGGTAAATGTAATAAATGTTGTCTTTTTGAGGCGCTCGAGGCGAGGTTGTCTGATTTGGAATCCCGGCTCCGCTGCATTGAAACACCGTCTGCGCCAGTTAATCTCGACGGACGCCCATTAGCTGCAGCGGAGCTAGCTAGCTTAGGCCCCCCTGTCAGCGGTTCCCCGGCTCTCCTCGGCAGCGAGGAGACTGGGTGGGTGACGGTGAGAAGGAAGCCTAGTCGCAAAGCCCCAGTACACCACCAACCTGTTCACGTTTCTAATCGTTTTTCCCCGCTCAGCGACACACCCGCTGAGGAAAAAACTCTGATCATTGGCGACTCTGTAGTCAGAAACGTGACCCTAGAGACTCCAGCGGTCATAGTCAAATGCATTCCTGGGGCCAGAGCAGGCGACATCGAGTCAAATTTGAAAATGCTGGCTAAAAGTAACTGTAAATACTCCACAATTGTTATTCACGCTGGCATTAATGACATCCGTCTCCGGCAGTCGGAAGTCACGAAACTTGATGTAGAATCGGTGTGTGAGTTTGCAAAAACGATGTCTGCCACTATAGTATTCTCTGGGCCCCTCCCCAATCTGACCAGTGATGACATGTTTAGCCGCTCGTCATCCTTGAGCCGCTGGCTGTCTGTGTGGTGTCCTAAAAATGACGTGGGCTACATTGACAATTGGAGCTCTTTTTGGGGAAAACCTGGTCTTATGAGATGAGACAGCATTCATCCCACTTTGGATGGTGCTTCTCATTTATCTAACAATCTGGCATCTTTTTTATCCAAATTTCCAAAACCCTGACTACTCAGAGTTGGGACCAGGAAGCAGAGTCGCAGTCTTACACGCCTCACTGCAGCTCCTCTTCATCCGCCACCCCTCAACTTAGCCCCTGACTTCCCCATCAGAGAATCGTTGTCTGCTCTTTCCAAAGTGAATAAAAATATAATGTATAAGCATCCCAAAGTGATATAGCAAAATATTGGTAAAACTCAAATTAAACATGAAGCCTCTAAATTGAATGATTTGGCCTCTGTTCCTCCTCATAATTTAAAAATTAAATGTGGTTTATTAAATATTAGGTCTCTAATTCCCAAGTCTCTGTTAGTCCATGATCTGTTAATTGATCATCAGATTGATTTAATATCCCTTACAGAGACTTGGTTAGGGCAAGAGGATTATGTTGGTTTAAATGAATCAACTCCCTCTGGTTATTTAAACTGTCAAAATCCCAGAAGTTCTGGTCGTGGAGGAGGAGTAGCAACAATTTACCATTCCAAATTACTAGTTAATGTTAAGCAAAAAACATGTTATAATTCCTTTGAGGGCCTGGTCCTCAGTATTGGGCACTTTAGCAATTTTAGGTTAAACCAAATTTTATTTGCCATAGTTTATCGTCCCCCATCAACCTACTCAGAATTTTTATCCGAATTTGCTGATTTCTTAGCTGATTTAGTGCTGAAATCTGATAGAATAATTATAGTAGGGGACTTTAATATACATGTGGATGTAGATAGTGACTGCCTTAATGTGGCTTTTAATTCAATATTAGACTCGATTGGGTTTTCTCAGAAAGTAGGAAATTCTACTCATTACCTCCACCATACATTGGACCTTGTTCTGACATATGGCATAGAAATAGAAAATCTTGTAGTGTCTCCTCATAACCCTGTACTGTCAGACCATTGTCTGTTAACCTTTGATTTTACTATTTCTGACTATTTGGCTCCTAAAGAAAAATATTATTACAGTAGATGCCTCTCAGATGATGCTGTTTCCAAATTTATGCAGATTGTTTCCTCTATGCCATGTGTCAACACAACGGAAATAAGCTATAGACCAGCTTGCTCCTTCTGTAATTGATAACATGGTGGATAGTGTTTCAGCTTCTCTGCATCAGGCTCTAGACTTGGTGGCCCCCTTAAAAAAGAAAAAGTCTAATCAGAGATTCTAACTCCTTGGGTTCAACACAGAAACTCGTAGCTTAAAACAGAAGACTCGTCAATTAGAAAGAAAATGGCGCCTCTACTATTTAGATGAAATCTATTTAGCTTGGAGAAATCATCTTTTAATTTATTAAAAAATCTCTTAGATAAGCTAGAACAAGTTATTACTCTGTATTAATAGAAGAGAACAAGAATAATCCCAGGTTTCTTTTCAGTACTGTAGCCAGGTTGACAAAGAGTCAGGACTCTGTCAATCCTAGCATTCCCTTAGAGCTTACTAGTCAGGACTTTATGAACTTTTTCAATAATAAAATTTCATCCATCAGAGATAAAATCATCAGATTCTTCCCACAGTTAACTTAAATACTGTAACTACTACAACTCCTTCTTTTGATTTCTGTCTTGATGAGTTTACTCCAATCGACCTTTGTGAGTTAGACAAAATAGTTTCCTCATCCAAACCTTCAACTTGTCTTTTAGACCCTATTCCTACCAGGTTATTTAAAGAAGTCTTCCCACTTATTGGTAGCTTTATTCTTCATATAATCAATTCTTCATTAACTTTAGGCCATGTACCGCAGGCTTTTAAAACGGCTGTAATTAAACCCTTACTCAAAAAGCCAACGCTAGATCCAGGAGCTTTAGCTAACTATAGACCAATCTCTAATCTCCCTTTCATTTCAAAAATCTTAGAAAGAGTTGTTGCTACGCAATTATTTGACCACCTGCAGGGAAATGGTTTACTTGAAGAGTTTCAATCTGGGTTTAGAATCCATCATAGTACTGAAACAGCCTTAGCGAAGGTCACTAACGACCTCCTCATTGCATCTGATAATGGACTAGTTTCTGTACTTGTCCTTTTAGACCTTAGTGCAGCTTTTGATACTATCGATCATAATATTCTACTTGATAGATTAGAACACTATGTTGGACTTAATGGAACTTCGTTGCAGTGGTTTAGATCTTATTTATCTGATAGGTTTCAGTTCGTTCATGTAAATAATGAGTTTTCTTTCAACTCAAAGCTTAGTCATGGAGTTCCACAGGGATCTGTGCTAGGCCCTACTCTTTTTAGTTTATATATGCTTCCGTTAGGCAACATTATTAGAAAGCACTGTATACATTTTCATTGTTATGCAGATGACACACAATTATACCTGTCAATGAAGCCAGATGATAGTAATCAATTAGCCAAGTTAGAAGCCTGTCTTTAGAAAATCAAAGCTTGGATGACTTGTAATTTCCTGCTATTAAATTCAGATAAGACTGAAGTCATTCTTGTTGGTCCAAAAAACCTTAGAAATTCCTTTCCAAATCAAACTTTCAGTTTGGATGCAGTTACTCTTCTCTGTGAGGAACGTTGGAGTTATTTTTGATCAGGATTTGTCCTTCAATTCACATATTAAATTTGTTTCTAAGACTGCCTTCTATCATTTGCATAATATTGCCAAGATTAGGAGCATCTTGTCTCAGAGTGATGCTGAGAAGCTGATCCACGCTTTTGTTAGCTCGAGATTAGATTATTGTAATTCTTTATTATCAGGCTGTCCTAAAACATCTTTAAAAAGTCTTCAGCTGATCCAAAATGCTGCAGCAAGAGGTTTTAACAGGTACTAGAAAGAGAGATCATATCTCTCCGGTTCTGGCCTCCCTTCATTGGCTTCCCATAGAGTTTAGAATTAAGTTTAAAATCCTTCTTCTTACTTACAAAGCTCTAAACAATCAGGCTCCTTTTTATTTAAAAGATCTGATACTATCGTATTATCCTAACAGAGCTCTACGCTCCCAAAATGCAGGATTACTTGAAATACCTAGAATCTCCAAAAGTACAATGGGAGGCAGAGCCTTCAGTTATCAAGCTCCTCTCCTGTGGAATCAGCTGCCAATCTGGATTCGGGAGTCAGACTCGATCTCTGTTTTTAAGAATAGGGCTAAAACCTACCTTTTTGATATAGCCTACAATTAGGGAGGGATCATGTGTTTCTGAACCCTCCCTTAGTTATGCTGCTAATAGGTTTAGTCAGCCGGGGGACCTCCAGTAATGCACTGGGCTTCACTCCTTTCCTCACTCTCTATGAAATATTTTTTTTGCTGGTCATTAACATTTGTTTGTTCTCTCCCATAGATTGAGTCCCCATCGTGCTGTTTGCTCTCTACATGTCTGTTCTTTTCTTCTTCTCTATCCCCTCACCCCCCAGCCAGTCGCAGCAGATGACTGCCCCTCCCTGAGCCTGGTTCTGCTGGAGGTTTCTTCCTGTTAAGGGAGTTTTTCCTCTCCACCGTCGCCAAGTGCTTGCTCACAGGGGATCACCTGATTGCTGGGGTCTTTCTGCAACTGTGGGGGTTCCCCCCCTACAGTTGATAGTGCTATGAGATGACTGTTGTTGTGAAATGGCGCTATATAAATAAAGTTGAATTGAATTGAAAAGCATCAGATAGTGCTATACCTTGGACAAGGTATGAAAACATTAGACATTTCACGAAAACTTAAGGGTGATCATCGCACTGTAAAAAAATTTGTGACTGATTAAGAGCACAGACGGGTTTGTGCAGATAAAGGCATAATGACGACGGTTTCTGTCAAACAATTTCATCGGATTAATAAGAGAGCAGCTGCTACAGTAAATGCCATTACAAAGCAGCAAACAGGTATTTGAAGCAGCTGGTGCCTCTGGAGTCCCACGAACCTCAAGGTGTAGGATCGTCCAGAGGCTTGCGTTGTGCATAAACCTACTATTTGGCCAACCCTAAGCAATGCTCACAAGCAGAAACTGTTGCAGTGGACCCAAAAATAAATGAAGACTATTTTTCAGTCTTATCAATAAAGTCTTATCAATAAGTCTTATCAATAAACAGTCTCGTTTATTGATGAGTGCCGTGCAACCCTGGATGGTCCAGATGGATGGAGTTAGTGGATGGTTAGTGGATGGTCACCATGTACCAACAAGGCTGCAACGTCAGCGAGGAGGTGGCGGAGTCATGTTTTGGGCCAGAATCATGGGGAGAGAGCTGGTTGGACCTTTTAGGGTTCCTGAAGGTGTGAAAATCACCTCGACAAAGTATAGGGAGTTTCTGACTGAGTACTTTCTTCCATGGTACAAAAAGAACTGTGCTTTCCATAGCAACATTATCTTCATACATGACAATGCACCGTCGCGGGGCGGCAGTGGCTCAGGAGGTAGAGCAGGTCATCCAATAAGTGGATGGTTGGCGGTTCAAATCCCACTCTCCCCAGATATCCTGCCGTTGTGTCCCTGGGCAAGATACTTTACCCACTTTGCCTCCAGTGTCCATATCACTGGGAATGAATGTGTTTAAATGTTCTGTGGTGGCCGGAGAGGCCGTTTGCGTGGATTGGCAGCCACGTTTCCATCAGCCTTCCCCAGGGCAGCTGTGGCTACAGTAGTAGCTTGCCACTACCACTGTCTGTCTGGAGTGAATGAATAATGTATCTATTTGTAAAGCGTCTTTGAGTGTCTATGATAAAGTGCTATATAAATCTGATGCATTATTATTATCATCATCATCTCATGTTGCAAAGAATACCTCTGTGTCATTGGCTGCTATGGGCATAAAAGGAGAGAAACTCATGGTGTAGCCCTGTCCTCCCCTGACCTCAACCTTATTGAGAACCTGTGGAGCATCCTCAAGCAAAAGATCTATAAGGGTGGGAGGCAGTTCACATCAAAACAGCAGTTGTGGGAGGCTATTCTGACATGTTGCAAAGAAATTCAAGCAGAAACTCTCTAAAAACTCAGAAGTTCAATGGATGCAAGAATTGTGAAGGTTATATCAAAGAAGGGTTCCAATGTTAACATGTAACTTGACCTCTTAAGATGTTTTTGATTGAAGTAACTTTTGATTTCAGTAAGTATGACCTCCTACTGCTGGAAGTTCAACAAATGACCATTTTCAGTTCTTTACAACCAATAAAATGTTTTGAAACTCTTTTGTGCATAATAATTTGGAACAGTGCATTTTTAGTTTTATTTTTGCAAAAAAAAAGTTATCATTGGGACATTTGTTCAATCAAATTTGAGTTATGCTCCAATGGTTGATGACTTAAAAATTATGCTGACTGTCAATTGCATCAACTATTTAGGAAAATTGGAGACAAATATCATTTGCATAATAATTTGGAACGTGGTGTAATCTCTTGCCCTAACCAAGTCTCTGTAAGGGATAGTAAATCAATCGGGTTATCAATTAACAGATCCTGGACTAACAGACCTAGAGACCTAATATTTAACAAGCCACATTTAATTTTTAAATTATGAGGAGGAACAGAGCCCAAGTCATTCGATTTAGAGACTACATATTTAATTAGAGTTTTATCAGCTTCATGTTTAATCACTTTAAGATGTTTATGCATTAGATTTTATTTCCTTTAGAGGAAGCAAATGGTGATTCTCTGATGGGGGAGATGGGGGCAAAGTTGAGGGGTGGGAGATGGAGAGAAGCTGTAGAGAGGCATGTAAGACTGCGACTCTGCTTCCTGGCCCCAACTCTGAGTAGTCGTTGAGGCTTTGGAACTTTGGATAAAATTTATGCCAGATTCTTAGATAAATGAGACGCACCATCCAAAATGACTTGCGGCTAAACATGTCATCACTGGTCAGGTTGGGGAAGGGCCCAGAATATGACATGTAGAGAATACTACTTTTTTTTTTTTTTTCATTCTTTTTTAACCAATATGAACCTGGGCAAATGGGTAGACTGTCAGTAACACCCTGCATCATTGAGTGGATTATTCTGCCGCTGTTAACAACCATATTCTGTTTAAATATTTTCAAAAAAAAAAGTCATTTTAAAAGCCCAACCTCGGGGCATCTGGCGAGCCCGCGGTGGGTGTGGTCCTGGAGGTGCTGGCTGGGGCAGACCTGGGTGCTATCTTGCTGAAATCATGCCTCACTCGTTAGCAAAGTCCCAGTTTGGGTACCACATTGGCTGGGCCAGTTCCAGTGTCGCGTCTTGATCGGAGGCACCTGCTGCGCTTACTTTCTGCAGACGGCTGGTGCCCCATCTCGAACCATCTGCCATCTGGAAGGTGGCTGGCCCCAACTGCATGGTGATCTGCATTGGGGGGGACAGAAACATCTGTAGGTCGTCAGGGCATTCGGATTGGCGTACCCAAACCCAATCAAGCACCGTGAGTCCGGATCTAGTCATCGTCATGCGACGCTGCTGCTGCTTTCTCGTCCCTAATGCTGGTTGCTGTTCTGGTGGTATGATGTTCTCGCTGGCGGCAGGACGCTCTCTAGGTTGCCGTTATTCTCTGGGGTCCTGCTTGGCCACGAACTCAACCTTCTGCAGCTGTACGGCGGCTCCATGAGGCTTATTCCAAGTGAGGATCTGAGTTGAGTCCAGATTACGCCCTCTCATACATGATGCTGGTTGTAGTTGCGACGGTGTGACATTCTTGCCGGTGGCAGGACGCGCTCCGGGTTGGCGTCATTCACCGGCATCCTGCTTGGCCACAGACTCTCTCTCTCTCCTGCTCTCCTGCTCTCCTGCAGCTATATGGCGGCTCAATGAGGCTTATGCCAGGCGAGGATCAGAGTCGAGTCTCGATTATGCTCTCTCGTCTTCTGTTCTTCGTGCGGTGCAAAGCTTGGAACCGCTGTACTTACGTCTGGGTGAGATGTTTTCCAGTCATCAGCAGTCAAACAACATCCCCCCTGGGCGTGAATGGTGAAATCCAATTTGTGGAAAAGGTTGCACCCCAGGATGTTGTCGCCATGCGTTGCTACCTGGAAGGTGAATGCTGGGAGGACTTTGGACTCGTAACGAACTGTCAGTGTGATGGTTCCTGCTTGGCTGATTCTAGTGTGCCCATATCCGTAGAGCTCCACCGCATCCTGCTTGATTGGATACCAAGGAAAAAACCTCTTTACTGCAATCCAGTTCATCAGCGACCTCATAGCAGCAGTGTCCAGTAGTAACGGCAGGCTGACATCATTGAGCCTCACTGTGCACCACTTGCATGCTGAATTACTACAGTCCACTGACTGAATGGTTGTTAAAAGCAGTCCAGTTGAGCTGGGTGGTGAACTCATCGTTGATCATGTTGAGCAACACACATTAGCAAAAGTCAATTCAACTTTATTTATATTGCGCCATTTCACAACAACAGTCATCTCATAGCACTTTCAACTGTAGGGGAAACCCCCACAATTGCAGAAAGACCCCAGCAATTAGGCGATCCCCTGTGAGCAAGCGCTTGGTGACGGTGGAGAGGAAAAACTCCTTTTTAACAGGAAGAAACCTCCAGCAGAACCAGGCTCAGGGAGGGGCAGTCATCTGCTGCGACTGGCTGGGGGGTGAGGCAATAGAGAAGATGAAAAGAGCAGACATGTAGAGAGCAAACGGCACAATGGGGACTCAATCTGTAGGAGAGAACAAACAGATGTTAATGACCAGCAAAAAAAATTACTCTGAGACAAGATGCTCTTAATCTTGGCAATATTACGCAAATGATAGAAGGCAGTCTTAGAAATGAATTTAACCCTTTAACTGCCCAGATTTAATGGACGGGTCACACGCCCCCAGTGGCACAGCGCAGCAACTGCAAGTGTCAACTTATTGACGTCCCCCGGTGATACTGAGAATTTGTTCTAATCTCTATTGATCTGACAGTTTAGAAGGTGGCAGACACTCGCCAAAGAAACCATGGCTGACATGGAATATAGCAAAAAAGGAGAAATCCTCATTATTATTCTTCCTTTTTCCGCTTTGAGCTCACACACCAATGTGGATGCCGCCGTGTTTGGTCAT
The DNA here is from genome assembly GCA_020510985.1 of Pholidichthys leucotaenia. Taxonomy (NCBI): domain Eukaryota; kingdom Metazoa; phylum Chordata; class Actinopteri; order Cichliformes; family Pholidichthyidae; genus Pholidichthys; species Pholidichthys leucotaenia. The sequence continues at coordinate 109,165,849 of CM035837.1, forward strand.
TGCGACAACGTTGATGACTGAAACTGCATGAAATGGGGAAAATAGCAGCGTAATACAAACGAAATTCATGTGGGATAATCATAAGAGTTTGTAGATTGGAACACGGGTGTAAATTACTGAGTAAACGTGTTACATTGAGGTCGATGTAACAAAAAACTGAGCTCCCAGTACCAAGATGGCGGCGCCCACGGGTGGCATGGATTCCCACAGGAATAATGCACTAAACAGAAAAAATAGCCATGTAATACAAACGAAATTCACGTGGGGTAATCATAAGAGTTTGTAGATGTGGTACATGGTGTAAAAGGCTGAGCAAACACACAAACATTGGCTACGATGGACGAAAATGGACCGGTCATGTGGGCGGGCGAGCCCCCCTCCCGCCAACAGGTAAGAGAGAAATATGTTTTTTTGACATTTTATTGGTTTTCTGGTTCATATACTTTGAAGATTAGATAAAAACATACCCCTGTAGACAAATCGACGTTAAAAAAAACGGACCATTCTTTATGTAAATGTGTCCAAAGTCCACTTTTGACTGAGTTATGTAATTTATATAGCTGCCACGACATTATGCAAATTAGATGCATAAATTTATTCCTATCTGAAACTTGGGATCATATTCTACATCTTTCTAATTGACAGTAAGCCGTTATCTCTTGTAACTTTCAAGTTACAGCCTTGGAAATCTGAACTATTTTACTGACAAAATTTTTTACCACTCTTGACCACTTGGGGGGCTTGATTTGCCTTGTTTCCCCAGGCGCCATATGGTGAATTTGGCAGTTAAAGGGTTAATATGGGAATTGAAAACAGATCTTGATCAAAAATAACTCCAAGGTTCCTCACAGAGCTATTAAGAGAAAGAGTAACCGCAGCCAAACTAAAAGTTTGATTTGGAAAGGTATTTCTAAGGTTTTTTGGACCAACAAGAATGACTTCAGTCTGATCTGAATTTAATAGCAGGAAATTACAAGTCATCCAAGCTTTGATTTCCTTAACCACTTGCACTCCGGGCAATTTTCCTAAAAATGCCAAAAAATAACGTGCCCAAACTAAATTGAAAGCTGTTCTTCAACCCTTTGCAGCATCTTCATGGGGTTGGTCTCATTTAAAAGAAAACACTTTGAATTTTTTGGCAAAAAAAACATAATCTCTCTACGTGCTCCGGCCACTGAGTTACAGTCATCTAAACATACTGAACTTGAAGAAAAAAAATTTGGACACAGTGTTTTTTTGGATACAAATGCTTGTAAATAACATACAGCTGTCCGATCCGGCTGGAAAATGCAACAGAAATGTAGAACCAAGTGTTATCCAGCTGAGATCCAAATTTGGTAACAATACCACAAAAAATGAATATTTTACACAGCTTTGTTCTCAGGCTGTTCCCAGGCGTTTTGGAACTGTGCCAAATGGCACAGTTTGGAAAAACGTCTGTAACTTTTGAATAATTCAATGTAGAATCTTCATTTTAGGCTCAAAGGAAAGGTCACACTCAGGGCTGTGTCTGTGTGTGTGTGTGTGGGGGGGGTTGCCCCCCCCCACTACCAAGGACAGAGTTCGGCCCTCGCTACATGACAGATTACACTCGTTGCATGTTTCCACAGCAACGCTGTCACAGCGGCTCCCCCCCCCCTCGCTACTGTGTGTGTGTGGTCCCCCCCCCCCCCGCTCGCTACAGAGGAGGGACTTCAGCCATCGCTACACAACGGATTAGCCTCATGTGGTGATGTGGGACAGCAGTGCAATCATCGCGCCCCCCCCCCCCCCCCGCTGCAGAAGAATAGCGGGGGTGGGGGGGCGTTCACAGCCTGTACACTGTGAGCAACCCCTTGTACCGCGGCGCACGAACTTCAGACTTCGTGAACCGCACAGCTGTAATTTACCGATCGGTCAAAAGTCATTTTTGATTACAATTTTCAGGGATAAATAATAATTTAGCTTATAACACCTTACCTCTTCACAGCAGAGTCTTGGTGAACTTCTCTTCCTCATTGTCAGACGAACGCGACGCTGATCCGCTCTGGTTCTGGTCTCGCGACTCGATCAAAACATAATTCCATTATTGCGGTTTTGTGCTTCCATGATTGCGGTTTTTGGCGAATGATTTTTCAAAACAAATAACAGTAGTAATTAAAAAAAGACTGGCGAAGGCGTGTCTGTCACTCAGCCTTCGTGGTCAGCCTCCGTCGGTCTATAATGACCATGGAAGAAATCACAACGTCTACTCTACTGGAACCAATACAAAATAAGCACCGCCTGTGGCCGAACATGCCGATCCACGAATGGCACTCCCTGTCACACAGGTTGCATTTGTGGATGGTCTCCATGCTGCTGGGTCTGTGGGGCTCTTCCTGTGTCCTTTTTTGATCCGCTCCAGCAGCCAGTCTTCACCCAGCCTTAAAAAAAAACAGCTCACGAACTTCTCTGCTTCAGTTGGCTCACTGCATTCAAAGCGTTGGGAGGCGGGTCCTCCTTCCTAGGTTTTCTTTCATTGGCTCTTCATGGTTTCAGAAACCCAATTCAAAGAACTTATTAGTCGAATGAGAGGTCAATCAGATGAACTAATCTGTTCTGCGTCTGCAGCAATTTTTTCCCAGTGGCGCTTGGAGGCCAGCACCATCTCCATCTGTGTGTGGAGAGACATCTGTGTGTGAAACACACACACTGTGTGTGTTTATATACTTGCATATTTATTCCATCTAGCTACAATGCTCTGCACTGTGTGTTCATATATTCATATATTTATTCCATCCAGCTACAATGCTCTGCACTGTGTGTCTGTGTGTGTGTGTGTGTGTATATATATTTTATAGTAATATGTACATATGTATATTAGCTGCTCTTGCTTGCTTGTTTTTTCTTGCCTTCTGATTGTTGCTCTGAGTGTTGCTATCCCTGTGCTGTTGCAATCCTGGAATTTCCCCGTTGTGGGACTAATAAAGGCTTATCTTATCTTATCTTATCTTATCTTATCTGCACCATCATCAGTATATCATGCGTTATGCGTCCGAGCGCGCACGAGTGCGCTCTTGTGCGCCCTCATGCGTCCTAGGACGCAGAGACTTGCCCGCCTGCGGAACAACGGAGTGCAAGTGGTTAAGACAGGCTTCTAACTTGGCTAATTGATTACTATCATCTGGCTTTATTGACAGGTATAATTGTGTGTCATCAGCATAACAATGAAAATGTATAGAGTGCTTTCTAATAATGTTGCCTAACGGAAGCATATATAAACTAAAAAGAGTAGGGCCTAGCACAGATCCCAGTGGAACTCCATGACTGAGCTTTGAGTTGAAAGATAACTCATTATTGACATGAACAAACTGGAACCTCAGATAAATAAGATCTAAACCACTGCAATGACGTTCCATTAAGTCCAATATAGTGTTCAAATATATCAAGTAGAATATTATGATCGATAGTATCAAAAGCTGCATTAAGGTCTAAAAGGACAAGTACAGAAACAAGTTCATTATCAGATGTGATAAGGTCATTAGTGACCTTCACTAAGGCTGTTTCAGTACTATGATGGATTCTAAACCCAGACTGAAACTCTATAAATAAATCATTTCCCTGCAAGTGGTCAAATAATTGTGTAGCAACAACTCTTTCTAAGATTTTTGAAATGAAAGGGAGATTAAAGATTGGTCTATAGTTGGCTAAAACTCCTGGATCGAGCGTTGGCTTTTTGAGTAAGGGTTTAATTACAGCAGTTTTAAAAGCCTGCGGTACATGGCCTGAAGTTAGTGAAGAATTGATTATTTGAAGAATAAAGCTACTAATAAATAGGAAGACTTCTTTAAATAAACTGGTAGGAATAAGGTCTAAAGGACAAGTTGAAGGCTTGGATGAGGAAATTTTTTTTGTCTAACTCTAAAAGGTCAATTGGAGTAAACTGATCCAAACAGATATCAATTGAAGGAGTTGTAGTAGTTACAGTATTTAAGTTAACGATGGGAAGAATCTGACTGTTTTTATCTCTGATAGATGAAATTTTATTATTGAAAAAGTTCATCAAGTCCTGACTAGTAAGCTCTAAGGGAATGCTAGGATTGACAGAGTCCTGACTCTTTGTCAACCTGGCTACAGTGCTGAAAAGAAACCTGGGATTATTCTTGTTCTCTTCTATTAATGCAAAAATAATAACTCGTTCTAGCTTTTCTAAGAGATTTTGTTTTATAAATTAAAAGATGATTTCTCCAAGCTAAATAGATTTCATCTAAATTAGTGGAGCACCATTTTCTTTCTAAATGACGAGTCTTCTGTTTTAAGCTACGAGTTTCTGTGTTGAACCAAGGAGTTGGAAATCTCTGATTAGACTTTTTCTTTAAGGGGGCCACCAAGTCTAGAGTCTGATGCAGAGAAGCTGTAACACTATCCACCATGTTATCAATTACAGAAGGAGCAAGCTGTCTATAGCTTATTTCCGTTGTGTTGACACATGGCATAGAGGAAACAATCTGCATAAATTTGGTAACAGCATCATCTGAGAGGCATCTATTGTAGTAATATTTTTCTTTAGGAGCCAAATAGTCAGAAATAGTAAAATCAAAGGTTAACAGACAATGGTCTGACAGTACAGGGTTATGAGGAGACACTACAAGATTTTCTATTTCTGTGCCATATGTCAGAGCAAGGTCCAATGTATGATGGAGGTAATGAGTAGAATTTCCTACTTTCTGAGAAAATCCAATCGAGTCTAATATTGAATGAAATGCCACATTAGGGCAGTCACTATCTACATCCACATGTATATTAAAGTCCCCTACTATAATTATTCTATCAGATTTCAGCACTAAATCAGCTAAGAAATCAGCAAATTCGGATAAAAATTCTGAGTAGGTTGATGGGGGACGATAAACTATGGCAAATAAAACTGGGTTTAACCTAAAATTGCTAAAGTGCCCAATACTGAGGACCAGGCCCTCAAAGGAATTATAACATGTTTTTTGCTTTACATTAACTAGTAATTTGGAATGGTAAATTGTTGCTACTCCTCCTCCACGACCTGAACTTCTGGGATTTTGACAGTTTAAATAACCAGAGGGAGTTGATTCATTTAAATCAACATAATCCTCTTGCCCTAACCAAGTCTCTGTAAGGGATATTAAATCAATCTGATGATCAATTAACAGATCATGGACTAACAGACTTGGGAGTTAGAGACCTAATATTTAATAAACCACATTTTTTAAATTATGAGGAGGAACAGAGGCCAAATCATTCAATTTAGAGGCTTTATGTTTAATTTGAGTTTTACCAATATTTTGCTTAATCACTTTGGGATGCTTATATATTATATTTTTTATTTACTTTGGAGGGAGCAGACAATGATTATCTGATGGGGAAGACGGGGGCTAAGTTCAGGGGTGGCGGATGAAGAGGAGCTGCAGAGAGGCGTGTAAGACTGCGACTCTGCTTCCTGGTCCCAACTCTGAGTTGTCAATGTTTTGGAAATTTGGATAAAAAAGATGCCAGATTGTTAGATAAATGAGACGCACCATCCAAAGTGGGATGAATGCTGTCTCGTCTCATAAGACCAGGTTTTCCCCAAAAAGAGCTCCAATTGTCAATGTAGCCCACGTCATTTGCAGGACACCACACAGACAGCCAGCAGTTGAAGGATGACGAGCGGCTAAACATGTCATCTCTGGTCAGATTGGGGAGGGGCCCAGAGAATACTACAGTGGCAGACATCGTTTTTGCAAAGTCACACACCGATTCTACATTAAGTTTCGTGACTGCCGGAGACGGATGTCATTAATGCCGGCGTGAATAACAATTGTGGAGTATTTACAGTTTCTTTTAGCCAGCATTTTCAAATTTGACTCAATGTCGTCTGCTCTGGCCCCAGTAATGCATTTGACTATTGCCGCTGGAGTCTGTAGGTTCACGTTTCTGACTACATAGTCGCCAATGATCAGAGTTTTTTCCTCAGCGGGTGTGTCGCTGAGCAGGGAAAAGCGATTAGAAACATGAACAGGTTGGTGGTGAACCGGGGCCTTGCAACTATTCTTCCTTCTCACCGTCACCCACCCAGTCTCCTTGCTGCTGAGGAGGACCGGAGGACTGCTAGCATGCCGCCCTATGCTAGGGTGCTCCACTGCAGCTAAGGGGCGTCTGTCATTATTAACTGGCGCAGACAGTGTTTGAATAAGCGACGTTCGCATTACGAGTGCGCATGTGCAGACTATGTGAGTTCAAAGTTCATGACTGCCAAACATTCTGGTAGCCAGCTTGCTTTTGTATACAAACAGTACTGTCACACCTGAACAATTGCCGGTTAAAGTCTGCTTTAAGCTTTAAATCGCCGTTATGCCAGGTGCACATTGTGCCGTAGTGAAGTGTGGGAATGGCATACAGTGTATATCATCTGGAGCAGTGGAAAAAGCAAACTTGCAGCATACATGTGTGTAACTTTAGGACCAGCGTGTGTACATGTCCACCACCATTCACGTTATATACATTCCCCATGGAGCTGAAGGATCCGGACGGACGTAATTGTTGGATTAAAGCAGTCAGTCTATATTATAACATAATTAAATAGTGTTGTGTATTGTTCAAGTTCTAGCCTAATTGACACGAGTCTAAACCCTGAAGTAGTAGGTACGGACAGGCAGGCCTTGATCTAGGATATAGTTCTTTGTATACTCGTAATGAAGCTTGATCTACACACACATGTAATTAAAGCTATTGATAATTAGGCTGGTATAAAACTGCAAATCATTGAAAACATGTGGTACTTAAACTATAGTAGTATCGACCTATAGATCTAAGTAAGCAGGCTATGCCTTGTAGTGAAATTTACTCAAAATGACAAAACCAAAGTTGAGCTGTCAAACCACTCGCTTACCTTGTTTGTAGTCGTTTCGGAGTCTCGCAAGTAAGGGTGCTTGGTCCTTTGACAACAAAAAATCTGCTATGTCAGCGTACGTACGGGGGAGCATTTTGGCCAATTTCTTTAATGTGGCCGCGAATGCAAGCACAACTAGTTCATCCTTGTGGGTACAACCGGGAAGACCCCTACGTGTACAATATGCTCATAGATCAGGAACTGTCCATAAATTAAATGCATCGATAGAGCATGTTTGGTAGCTATGTTCCATGAGGCTTTGCATGAGCCGAGATGCGAAAGTCGCTTATGCAGCGGAGCTGGGATTCCAAATCAGACAACCTCGCCTCGAGCGCCTCAAAAAGACATTTATTACATTTACCATTATCACTAAAAGAGGCAGGTGTAGCTAAACATCTGACAGAGAGAGCACACCAGAGGAGGAGAGGAAGGAGAGCTAGTGGCTAACCCAAAGCTAACAAAAACACCGATGAAAGGTGAACAGAAAGCTAAAGAGGGTGATTAGGTGACACTGAGTGCGCACACAGGTGCAAGAGACTTGATAAACAGAAGTGAGAGCTAACGGTAGATGGGGAAAAAAGTGATTAAAATACAATTAAAGGCAAAAATCCTCAGGAGAATGAGGAGAGCTAACCAGAGAGCAAACCACACAGACAGCCAGCAACACAGGAAGTGACGATGCGTTACCACAGGAAGCCGCCAAAGCAGAATGGTTAAGCTTACTGCAGCGCATGCATCTCTGCTCCCTTTTTTCCTAAATCCACCGTGCATGTGTTTTAAAGGGGACTGATCTTTTTTTTTTTTCTCACACTGGAAGCTGTTTTGACCAACCTCACGACAGCTGAAGGACTCAGATTTCGTGGCTTGAGTTTTTATTTAATCTTGTCTCTCTAATTCTATGATCCAGATCAGATTTTGAACTATCCCCAATTTATCTGGACCAGGGAGGAGAGCCGCTGAACGAAAACTGTCTCATATTGTTTGCATGACATACTGCGCGGCCCATGAAGCAGACCTCCTGTAAATTCCCCGGAGAAAAAGCCCCCAGAAAGCAGCTAACCACCAAGGCTGCCAGGAAAAGCGCTGTGGCCACTGGTGGAGTGAAGAAGCTTCATCATTTCCGTAAAATCTCAGCTTGTGACTGTGGATTTTGGGGAAATTATCTGCGGGCAGATATGTCCCCAGTCTCATCAAAATAAATCTTCAGCTAAGGACCCAAGCTGGAAGGAAGATCCCAATGACAACAAACAGTTCACGTGAGTGAAATCCCTTTGTTGTATCTGCTAAGTAATGATGTCCATCGCCTTAAACGTATGCCATAATTTGTTTCAGGTTTGGAAATAGTTCATAGATCTGATCGCAGATATAGAATTAATATTCCTCTTTTCATTAAAATTCAGTTTTATTTTTAGAGTAATTCAGAATCTAACTTTCACATAATTAGTTTTAATTTTGTCCATAAAATTGCGTCCCATTTTATGCATATTGTTGTTAGTTATTTCACAGTCTTCCATGGCATTAGTTAAAATGAAAAATCTGGTTTCTCTTGGTTCCACAAATGAGATTATACTCTGTTGCAACAATCAATTACGAAATGAATGTGATGCGTAATGTTGATCATTTCACCTGTTGACAAATTATTTGAATGTAATGTCATTTCATCTGAATCTGATTAAAACTTGTTAACAGTAGAGAGAAGTTTCAGTTGATTTCCTTTTCTGTGTTGTTTCTAAAGTCACCCAGTAGAATTCACGAATATTTTGAGACTGATTGATTGAAGGTATAAAGATTAATTATTAATAAATTGTTCAAGCAAGTTGGACTGGTGCCCCTTTTACGAGTGTAAAAGCAAACCTCTGTTCCCCCACACACAACTCTAATTATAAATTAAATAATCTTTGTACCTTATCACACTTATAATTAAATATTGCTACAGTACTGTACGTTTTATTTCTCTTATTCTTTTTTTAGCTAGTCTTTTTCTCTTTAATTTACTTTTTAGTTTGCTTTTAAAATTCTTATGAATTTCTTTTGCAACTTGCTGTAATGCTTTATGTAAAGCATTTTGAATTGTTTTGTACACAAAGTGTGCTTTACAAATAAACTTGCCTTGCTGTGATTGTGTAGCTCGAAAGGAAAATTTGGCATATATGGAGAACACGACGTGCGCGACTGTACTGGTGGGGGGCAGCAGCCAGACCATCTTACCGCAGTCCTTCACAGGGAACCAAGACCACCCTGCCTGGTTAACAGAAGTCTCGGCTGCTGCTTCACCCGTGTGCTACCGCTGTCCTTTAGAGAATACTGAAGATTTAATGCTTAAAAAAATATACTATAATATTGCTTTGATTGCATAGGCCTAAAAGATAATTTGGCATATGTGGAGAACACGAGGTGTGGTGGGGGGGAGGCAGCAGCCGGACCGGCTTACCGCAGTCGTTTGCAGGGAGCCAAGCCCGGCCTGCCCGGTTAACGGGAGTCTCGGCTGCTGCTTCACCCATGTGCCACCGCTGTCCTTTATGGCACCGTGGGCTCAACATGGCATTCCTTCTGGTGCTGGTGTGCTTGCACGGCTATCTAAAAATTAAAAGTTAATAGTAATCAGTGTTGGGCAAGTTACTAAAAAATAGTAACTGATTACAGTTACTAGTTCTTTTCAAAAGTAATTGAGCTACTTTACCAAATACCGCTTGATTAATGTAACTAGTCACTTTTAAAAGTAACTTTGACGTTACTTTTAAATGCATACTTAAATCATCTTGCACACATAACAAGACAGTTTAATTATTGGATTACATTACGGGCCTATTAAAGTCCAAATGTCACGTAATTTTTTTTTTTCAAATGCCAACAAATTTTGATAAAATACACATAGCTTAAACCAAATATTCATACCGGAGACCATATCACCCACCCGTATTTACATAATTGCACAAAATACACCAGGCGAAGGCCCCGCCTTGCTCGCTGGCTTGTGACAGCCAATCCAGACCGCGGCCATGTTTTTGACGTCACAAATTTAACCCTGGCTGCCCTGCCGTATCCACATTCATACTTATCAACATTGGACAATCATGACGGAAAGTGACAGCGATTGTGAAGCAATTAGTTTAGTTTTGTCCTCTGGTGAATCGGACTTGGAATTCAGGGAAGACGACACCCCAGATACTGATGACAGTGGTTCAGACAGTGACGGAGGCATAGAACCTTACAGGTTCGAGCCGTCCGAGACGGAATCAGATGCTTTGTCTGATGACAACAGTTCCGACGATGACCAGAGAGCAGAACCAGTGGAAAATGTCATTGAATTGGACATTAATCGCCTCCAGAATGTTGAATGGTAAGCCAAAAGAAATCTGTGATGTTTAATAAATTAACTATAACCACCGGCAAAATTGGGAAGCCGAAGGGGGTCTGTCGAGGGCGCCCCATAAATATCGATTTTTCGGAAGCCATTATTATGACGATACAGTGGGGCGCTAGCTTACAGTAGAACCCTTTCTTTCCTCATTCAGTTGTAGCAACAAAATCAAGGATGAAATGGAAGTAATTGTGGAAAATGACTTGTATTAAAATCCCCAGGATCGTGTGTATAGGGCCATAACCAGGAATGTTCCTTTCTCACTGTAGACGAATTAGAAATCTAGCTTGTTGTTTTGTACGCCAGCTTCAAGGTTTGATAACTAGAAATAATTGGGAAAAAACTATGTCTCTAGCACATGGCACTTCATGGGGAGGGCTTGAAAGTTCTATTAATAAACAAAGACAACATGAATAATGCAATGGATCTTTTCACTTTATTTTACATGAGTTCTGCAAGGCATTTATGAGGTGGATATGGTGTAAATAATATGGACAGGATGTGAACACAGTATTGAATATTATATATATTGTTACAAAATTTATAAAAGCTCACAATTGCAATATCAACAAACCTGTGCTTACAATATCAACAAACAAGCATATTTATGTATACATGCATTCAGAAAATATTTGCAAATTCTTGTACTTGAATTTTTCAATAGGTGCACCTGTGAGTGTTGCCAAGCAATGCCAACAGTGGAGGAGAGCCGCTGCTGTCAAGAAATTGACCAGATCAGAATGAGAATGGAGGGGCATACCTGTTAAGTGATACGTTTTCGCCGTATTTTAATACAGGGAAAATGCAATTTTAGCAAATACGGGCGTATTGCCATTTCTGTACGCCCAAAAGAAAAATATACGGGAAAAAAAATTGAGTGTGTTGAGGAACACGTCGTGTGTGTGACCCCCACAGCTAGGGGGCTGGCAGAACGCTCAGCGTGAGCTATTCTCACAACAGTGAGAAGTGTGGACTCAATCATTAGGCTGATGGCTGGGGCGGGCAAAGCGCTCAGCGTGAGCTATTATCACTACAGTTAGAAGTGTGGACTCAATCATTAGGCTGATGGCCTCACACTTTCTACTGTCTTGCGGCTCCGGAACAGAGGAATCGCCTTCCAAAGCCAGAATTCTGCTTTTTTTATTTTGAGCAGGACGCTGAGTTGTGTTGTTATTGTCAAATATCCATGAATCCTTAAAATATTTGACAATAACAACACGAATTACATTTAAAACATTTCCCAGAAAAGTGTCCCTTATTTCCCAGTCGTCCCTTATAGCCCCGTTTTACGGTGCCATCCAGCAATACAATAGATGATTTATTTCTAAGGATAAAATTGTTGGTCGTTGTTACGTTGGTAACGAGGGGTAACTAAGAACAAAAATAGTGATTGCCTTCCACAAACAACGGAAAAAAAACTGTATGTATTAAAAATATGCGGTGCCTCTTCCAGTCTCCATATAAACAATCAATCGGGATACCCCAAGCATCAAACTAAGGTACAATCTGTTTCATCACTTCCGCCTTCTTCCCCAGGCGATTCCGGGGACCGTGAGTAGGAACGTCAGGCCAAGCGCGGCAGTTTTAAATTAACGAATGTTCCGGCGTTACTGAAGCATATGCACCAAGACCCAAACAGATTGGTTCCCTTTTATATCTAGTTTCAAGACATTTTAAGGACCCTATTACGTGACATTTGGACTTTAATGTCAGGCTGAAAACAGACTCTTTCAGACAGAGCTTTTAGAACATGTTCAGTCTGCTTTATCCTGCCTTCAGAGCTCTTACTGTGGGAAAAATCTGAAAAAAATCAAAATGATATTGCTAGTAATTTCCTCATTTTGGAGTGAGTGTTGGCAGCACTGCATAAAGCTATCCATCTTTAGCTTTCCTTTGTGATATGGATTTAATACAATGTGCAGTGATCCAAAGAAAATGTCCATTATCCACAGTCCAAATGTCTGCTGTGGCAGAGACATGATCCAGTCCCTCAAATTCCTTTTGGAGATCAAAATCCATTTTTGAATAATCTTTTTCCAGGTAGCAAGTGAATGTGTTTACTTCAGTGGCTCACAGTCTCAGCTGTCTGATGGAAAGTGACTGTTATCACATCTTCAGTCTGTAACGACGTATCTGGCAATCAGTCGGTTTAATTCTTGCTGGGTCGCAAACTGTCCAGATGGATACCTGTGCTTGAAATCTAGCTGTAGCTTTTGAGACAAGAGTATTTCTACTTTACATCCAGCTGTGGCTGTTCAGATAGCGTAGATCCACTAACACAGTGTTGTTAGCATAGCTAGCCGTTACTTAGCACTAGCTTTGTCAGAGCTTTGTTGCTGTTTTCAAGCGGTTCTCAAGATTGCAGTAGGTCTCAACCGGCACTTTAGTTTGCAACCCACCAATATGCTTTTGTCCTTAACCACGACAAAGGAAAAAATAATATGTCCATTTCCACAAAAACAAAGTAGCTTCATCTCTTCCTCCGCTCAGTAGTGAAGACTTGGGCTCTTTGTCAAAGGTCATGTCGATTGACAGTCATGTCTCAGCTATGGTAGGGTCAGTTTGTATATTCATTTATTTGCGCTATAGTACTGCATGAGTTTATTGATGATAGACTATAAACTACACATATAAACTAAAATAATTATAATGGTGACTGAACAACTCCCATTTCCCCGAAATGCAAGATACAACATTTATGAATATAACTCCAAAAAGATCACATAAATAAGTTTGACAAACAAATAAACAAGGGTTCTTAAACAGTCGCTAATGTTGGATGTCCCAAGTTGAGGCATTCGTTTTTACTCTTTTTATATAATTATATTGCATTTCTTCATGAGCCTAATAAAGTAGAAGTGGATGGCATGTTGGGAAATTGAAAATTAGAATTTCCAGATTGTTGCAAAAAACATCATTTTTCCTCTTAGCAGCTTTAGTTTTGAAATGAATTTTAACCAGCATTCACCTCTCCTCAGGAATCAATTTTCTGCTTCTTATGTGAGCTCCTACCTCTCTTTTCCTCACCCTTTCGCTTCCCCCATCCCCATATTTTTAATTTCCCTCCCCATCGGTCCAAATGCTGGCCACACATCTAAATTTCAAGTAAGACTTTGCATGCTGATACCTTGAAGTTGTGGGGAGGATGAGAAATGGACCAAATTGATGCTTTGTTTTAAAATGGTTGGTCGCACTTCCGGTTATGGCTGCCACGTAGGACGGACGTGTCTCGCTCTGCTCTGCTCCTGGAGAAAAAAAATCGGCAAATAACTCTCTCATTTGGGACAGAACGTATCTCAGCATTTGGGCGAGGATATGTCGGCGAAGCCTAAGGCTGGAAAACCAGGAAAAGGAAAAAGCGAGCCGCCGAAACAGTCCAAATTAACGGACTTTCAGGTCTGTGACGCAGCAAACAAAACTCCATATATGGCGGAGGAGGCTGGCAACGGTGCGATGTCTGCGCGGGGAGGCGCAGATGCGCTGATGGCTGCCATGAGTTCAATGAGAGCGGACTTTTCCTCTAGATTTGATGGGATTATGACAGCGTTGGAAGGAATAAGAAAGGAATTGGGTGACTGTGTAGAACGAACGGCGCAGATGGAGCTCCGTCTCGCTAGTGCTGAAGATGACGTCACCCGTCTTCAATTAAAGGTGCGCACTTTGGAAAAAAAAAATAAATCTCTGGAAGATAATATTTTGGATTTGGAATCTCGGTCGAGACAGAATAATTTGAGGCTGGTGGGTCTTCCAGAGGAATCAGAAGGTCGGGACGTATATTCCTTTCTGGAAAAGTGGATTCCGGAGGTGCTGGGCAGCGAGGAGTTGCAATCAGCAGTGGTTCTGGAAAAAGCACATCGTATTGGCCCACGGAGAGATAAGGGACCGCCGAGGACCTTAATTATGAAGTTTCTTAGCAACAGAGACAGGATGAAGATCTTCAACGCTGCACGTGCTAAAGGAGAGATTAAACACCAGGACCAGCAGGTGCGGTTCTACCCAGATTTGGCCACAGGAATCCAGCAATTGAGGAAGCAGTTTGATCCTGTACGTAAGGAGCTGCGCAACCTTGGGATTCGTCATGGTGTAATCTATCCTGCGAGACTGCTGACCACGTATGAGGGCAGAACCCACATCTTCAAGACCCCAGAGGAGGCGCAGGAGTTCATCAAGAAGATCAAAGAAGAAGAAGAGACTGGTGGGAGCTAAGCATGAACAAAATATAAGGTAGAATAATTAAGCATTTGCACAGGCATCTGACTGACTTGAAGTAAATAGTAAGTTTACAAAATATAGATTGTATTATATATTAAAAAAACAAAACAAAAACAAAACAAAAAAAAAACTATGATGTACAAAGTTGTTAAAAATTTTGGAGTTAAGTTGGAAAACTACAGAGGAGAGTTAATGTTACGTCATTAAAAGCAGTAGAGTTAGGGTGATTGGGAGGATGAAGAAGGAGTGGCTTAGGCTGTTCCCCGTGGGTGTGGAACGGTCGATGGCTATATCGGGAGACAGAATTTTTCTTTTGATTTTGGGGGGTTTGCCACAAGTGTGGGAAGGGGAAATTTGTTTGTGTGTAGTTTGTAGGATGAATGTTCAACCACTCATGTTTTTGCTTCTCTGTATGAGCATGTTTACACTGCAAGGTAATCCCAAACTCTCTATTGATCATGGACCAAAGTGTTAATCTTAATTTAACTTCATGGAATTGCAGAGGTCTACAAAAATTAAAAAAACTTAAACAAGTTATGAATAAAATAAAGGACATGGGTTCAAGAATTGTGTTTTTACAAGAAACTCATCTGATAGAGGAGGATGTTAAAAGAATTAGGAGTAGATGGCAGGGAAGTGTATTCACCTCTTCATTTTCATCCCGAGCCAGGGGAGTTATGACTCTCATACATAAATCAGTTCCTTTTCAAGTGAAAAATGTAATTGGAGACAAATTTGGAAGATATGTAATCATTCAAGGTTCTTTGCTATTAGAAAATATAAATCTTGTGAACTTATATGGTCCCAATATAGATGATCAGAAGTTCTTTGCTAATTTATTTCTCATCTTATCATCACTTACAGGGCAACATATAATAGCAGGGGATTTTAATTGTACATTGAATCCAGGTGTGGATAGATCAACAGGACTGGATTGTACGCACATTGGATGTAGGATGACTATTAATCATTTTATGAAAGAATTGAGATTGTTAGATATATGGAGAGAAATGAAACCACAAGTTAAAGCCTATTCTTGTTATTCCAGTACCTACAAGACATTCTCACGTATTGATTATTTTTTGATTTCCACAGAATTAAGGTCCAAGATTCAAAACTGCTTTTATGATAACATCGTGATCTCTGATCATGCACCCTGTTGTCTAATATATGTAGATAAAAAATTGACAAAGGAATCAGGCAGATGGCAATTTCAGCATAAATGGCTTCAGGATGAGGAATTTGTCAAGTATATAGAAAAACAGATAGACGAGTTCTTTGACATCAATACTACACAAACATCAGCATGTGTAAAGTGGGAGGCTTTCAAAGCTTTTATTAGGGGACATATTATTAGTTATACAGGATCAAAATCTAAGAAGACTCGAGAGGAGAGAGCTAAATTGGAACATAAAATAAAAAGTCTTCAGGAAAAAGTGTATGCAGGAAGAGATCCAAGGTTGGAGAATGAATTACTGATTTTGAGAGCTGAATACGACAAAAAATCAGCGAATAGAGCTGCCTCGAGTCTTCTAAGATTGAAACAATCTTTTTATGAACAAGGTGAAAAATCAGGAAAATTATTAGCATGGCAGATTAAACAATTGGAAATTAAAACACCAATAACCAGTATTATAAGTAATGGACAGGTAGTTATAGATCCTTTAGAAATTAATAGAGCCTTTAGAGATTACTATGAAAAATTATATGATGCCAAAAATGAACCTGATTTAACAAAACTAAATGGGTTTTTGAACAAACTATCTATACCGTGTATTCCAAATGAAAACAGGGAGATATTGGAGTCTAAAATTAGTCAAGAAGAAGTTGGGCTAGCCATTGATAATATGAAATCAGGAAAAAGTGCAGGACCAGATGGTCTTCCAGTTGACCTTTATAAAAAATTTAAGAATAAATTAATAAAACCTTTTTTGGAAATGGTTTTAGAAGCATTTCAAAATAATAATTTACCATCATACATAAATAATGCCTTAATTATACTGCTGCCAAAACCAGGTAAGCCCTCTAATAAATGTGAAAATATGAGACCAATAAGCCTATTAAACGCCGACCTTAAGATAATCTGTAAAATTTTAGCAAGACGAATACAAGAAATTTTACCAAATATTATTAATCGAGATCAGAATGGCTTTATAAAGGGTAGACAAGGCTTCCATAATGTAAGAAGACTATTTAATATTATTTATTTTAATAAAGAAGCACCGGATACAGCTCTCCTATCATTGGACGCCGAAAAGGCCTTTGATAGAGTTGAATGGCCCTTTCTTTTTGAAGTCCTACAAAGGTTTGGACTTGGAAATAATTTCATAAAATGGGTTCAAATAATATACAATAATGCTACAGCAGAAATCCTAACAAATAACAATATTTCAAAACCAATAAAAATCAATAGAGGATGTCGACAAGGCTGTCCACTTTCACCTTTACTGTTTACTATGGCAATTGAACCTTTAGCGATAGCGATACGTTTACATTCACAAATATATGGAATTAAAGTTGGACCAACAGAACATAAAATCTCCCTGTACGCCGATGATATAATTTTGTTTATGTCGAATCTAAAAAAATCAATTCCAACCTTGTTGAATTTAATAAAGAATTTTGGGGAAATATCAGGATATAAAATAAATAATACTAAATCTTCAATATTTTTTTTTTTTCCACAATATCTTTATTGAACCTTTTTTTTTTTTTAACAAACATGATACAAACAATCAAACACTAACACTAAAGTACTACAAAAAAAAAAAAATGCACTAAAAACACCAACAACCACCAACAAAATCAAGTCTTCAACAATGCTCCTCTGTTTAGTCTAGACAATCCAATACATAAGTATACATATTATGTTCACCAGTTTGGAATTTACAAGGTCCACACACATCATTCACCTTCTTCTTCAAGAGTTATGTTTAAATTTTTTACATAATCAATAAAAGGTCTCCATATATTCTCAAACACAATTTCCTTTGATTTTAGTATATATGTTATTCTTTCTAATGGAAGGTTTGTTAACATCTGTCTTAACCACTGAGTCACATCTGGTCTATGAGTCTTTTTCCATAATAGTGCAATACATTTTTTGGCATTAAGCAAACTGAGGTCTATGAATGTTCTTTCACTTTTATTAAAATTATGCTTTTCTGGGTACAGACCCAACAAAAACAGTTTAGGATTCAATATGATTTGTTTTGAGATTATTTTTTCAATTGTTACCCTCACCTCTTCCCAAAACATTCTTATTAATCTACATTCCCATAAACAATGAAATAGGGTTCCTTTACTTTCCATGCATTTTGTGCATGTATCTGGTATATTTTTGTTATATCTATTTAACTCCTCCGGTGTAACATACATCCGCATTAACCATTTGAAATGTATCAATTTAAGGCGTACATTTATTGATTTGGTTTGAGCTTCTGTACAAGCCAATTCCCATTGTTCCTCTGAAATTTCAATTTGCAGATCTTCTTTCCAGTAGTTTAATCTTTTCAGTGAATTTTCACTTGAAGATAGTGTCAGTGAGTTATAAAACTCTGAAATAATACCCTTTCTTTTACTATCTTTCATCATCATTTTTTCCAAGGATGAATAAATAGGTCGAGTGAGAGCTTTATTTTGATTTGATCGAATAAAGTTTCTAAGTTGAAGATATTTAAAAAAATGTGTTCTATTGAGATTAAATTTGATCCTCAGCTCTTCAAAAGACATTATGTTGTCTGCACATGGCAAATATAAATCCTGAATCTTTTGTATCCCTTTTAAATTCCATACTTTAAATACAGCGTCCGCTCTCCCTGGTTTAAAATATTGATTACCCCATATTGGACTAAATTGTGACAATAACTGTGGTTCTTTTAAATAGTTTTTAGCTTCACACCATATTTTGATCATATGCTTTACAAATGGATTTTTAACTTGTTTTTGTAATTTTTTTGCCGAATCTGAGTATATGAATATGGGAAGAGGTAAAGGTAAATTGTATGATTCCATTTCAGTCCAGTGAGGGAGATCATTTGATGAAAAATAATATGTCATAGACCTCAGTTGTGCCGACCAATAATACAACATAAAATTTGGACATTTCAGACCTCCACGATCAAATGGTAAATATAATAAAGACAAACGTAATCTAGCCCTCCTGTTGTTCCATATAAATTCCACTAACTTTTTTTTTATTCTTGAGAATAGATCTAAAGGTGGTGATAAGGGAATGTATTGAAATAAATAAAGTATTTTAGGTAAAATATTACTTTTAAGTATATTGATTCTCCCGATCATCGACATTGGTAGTGACATCCATCTCTGAGTTAACTCATTGATATCTGACATTAAGGCTTCATAGTTGACACTGGCGACTGATTCTAGCTTAGGCATAATTTGGATTCCTAGATATTTAAACTGATTAACAACATTGAATTGATTTACCTCAGGGGCTGGGTAATTTCTCTGGGTCTCAGTTAGCATTAATATTGAAGATTTAGTTTTATTTATTTTATATCCTGATATTTCCCCAAAATTCTTTAAATTCAACAAGGTTGGAATTGATTTTTTTAGATTCGACATAAACAAAATTATGTCATCGGCGTACAGGGAGATTTTATGTTCTGTTGGTCCAACTTTAATTCCATATATTTGTGAATGTAAACGTATCGCTATCGCTAAAGGTTCAATTGCCATAGTAAACAGTAAAGGTGAAAGTGGACAGCCTTGTCGACATCCTCTATTGATTTTTATTGGTTTTGAAATATTGTTATTTGTTAGGATTTCTGCTGTAGCATTATTGTATATTATTTGAACCCATTTTATGAAATTATTTCCAAGTCCAAACCTTTGTAGGACTTCAAAAAGAAAGGGCCATTCAACTCTATCAAAGGCTTTTTCGGCGTCCAATGATAGGAGAGCTGTATCCGGTGCTTCTTTATTAAAATAAATAATATTAAATAGTCTTCTTACATTATGGAAGCCTTGTCTACCCTTTATAAAGCCATTCTGATCTCGATTAATAATATTTGGTAAAATTTCTTGTATTCGTCTTGCTAAAATTTTACAGATTATCTTAAGGTCGGCGTTTAATAGGCTTATTGGTCTCATATTTTCACATTTATTAGAGGGCTTACCTGGTTTTGGCAGCAGTATAATTAAGGCATTATTTATGTATGATGGTAAATTATTATTTTGAAATGCTTCTAAAACCATTTCCAAAAAAGGTTTTATTAATTTATTCTTAAATTTTTTATAAAGGTCAACTGGAAGACCATCTGGTCCTGCACTTTTTCCTGATTTCATATTATCAATGGCTAGCCCAACTTCTTCTTGACTAATTTTAGACTCCAATATCTCCCTGTTTTCATTTGGAATACACGGTATAGATAGTTCGTTCAAAAACCCATTTAGTTTTGTTAAATCAGGTTCATTTTTGGTATCATATAATTTTTCATAGTAATCTCTAAAGGCTCTATTAATTTCTAAAGGATCTATAACTACCTGTCCATTACTTATAATACTGGTAATTGGTGTTTTAATTTCCAATTGTTTAATCTGCCATGCTAATAATTTTCCTGATTTTTCACCTTGTTCATAAAAAGATTGTTTCAATCTTAGAAGACTCGAGGCAGCTCTATTCGCTGATTTTTTGTCGTATTCAGCTCTCAAAATCAGTAATTCATTCTCCAACCTTGGGTCACTTCCTGCATACACTTTTTCCTGAAGATTTTTTATTTTATGTTCCAATTTAGCTCTCTCCTCTCGAGTCTTCTTAGATTTTGATCCTGTATAACTAATAATATGTCCCCTAATAAAAGCTTTGAAAGCCTCCCACTTTACACATGCTGATGTTTGTGTAGTATTGATGTCAAAGAACTCGTCTATCTGTTTTTCTATATACTTGACAAATTCCTCATCCTGAAGCCATTTATGCTGAAATTGCCATCTACCTGATTCCTTTGTCAATTTTTTATCTACATATATTAGACAACAGGGTGCATGATCAGAGATCACGATGTTATCATAAAAGCAGTTTTGAATCTTGGACCTTAATTCTGTGGAAATCAAAAAATAATCAATACGAGAGAATGTCTTGTGGGTACTGGAATAACAAGAATAGGCTTTAACTTGTGGTTTCATTTCTCTCCATATATCTAACAATCTCAATTCTTTCATAAAATGATTAATAGTCATCCTACATCCAATGTGCGTACAATCCAGGCCTGTTGATCTATCCACACCTGGATTCAATGTACAATTAAAATCCCCTGCTATTATATGTTGCCCTGTAAGTGATGATAAGATGAGAAATAAATTAGCAAAGAACTTCTGATCATCTATATTGGGACCATATAAGTTCACAAGATTTATATTTTCTAATAGCAAAGAACCTTGAATGATTACATATCTTCCAAATTTGTCTCCAATTACATTTTTCACTTGAAAAGGAACTGATTTATGTATGAGAGTCATAACTCCCCTGGCTCGGGATGAAAATGAAGAGGTGAATACACTTCCCTGCCATCTACTCCTAATTCTTTTAACATCCTCCTCTATCAGATGAGTTTCTTGTAAAAACACAATTCTTGAACCCATGTCCTTTATTTTATTCATAACTTGTTTAAGTTTTTTTTAAATTTTGTAGACCTCTGCAATTCCATGAAGTTAAATTAAGATTAACACTTTGGTCCATGATCAATAGAGAGTTTGGGATTACCTTGCAGTGTAAACATGCTCATACAGAGAAGCAAAAACATGAGTGGTTGAACATTCATCCTACAAACTACACACAAACAAATTTCCCCTTCCCACACTTGTGGCAAACCCCCCAAAATCAAAAGAAAAATTCTGTCTCCCGATATAGCCATCGACTGTTCCACACCCACGGGGAACAGCCTAAGCCACTCCTTCTTCATCCTCCCAATCACCCTAACTCTACTGCTTTTAATGACGTAACATTAACTCTCCTCTGTAGTTTTCCAACTTAACTCCAAAATTTTTAACAACTTTGTACATCATAGTTTTTTTTTGTTTGTTTTGTTTTTTTAATATATAATACAATCTATATTTTGTAAACTTACTATTTACTTCAAGTCAGTCAGATGCCTGTGCAAATGCTTAATTATTCTACCTTATATTTTGTTCATGCTTAGCTCCCACCAGTCTCTTCTTCTTCTTTGATCTTCTTGATGAACTCCTGCGCCTCCTCTGGGGTCTTGAAGATGTGGGTTCTGCCCTCATACGTGGTCAGCAGTCTCGCAGGATAGATTACACCATGACGAATCCCAAGGTTGCGCAGCTCCTTACGTACGGGATCAAACTGCTTCCTCAATTGCTGGATTCCTGTGGCCAAATCTGGGTAGAACCGCACCTGCTGGTCCTGGTGTTTAATCTCTCCTTTAGCACGTGCAGCGTTGAAGATCTTCATCCTGTCTCTGTTGCTAAGAAACTTCATAATTAAGGTCCTCGGCGGTCCCTTATCTCTCCGTGGGCCAATACGATGTGCTTTTTCCAGAACCACTGCTGATTGCAACTCCTCGCTGCCCAGCACCTCCGGAATCCACTTTTCCAGAAAGGAACATACGTCCCGACCTTCTGATTCCTCTGGAAGACCCACCAGCCTCAAATTATTCTGTCTCGACCGAGATTCCAAATCCAGAATATTATCTTCCAGAGATTTATTTTTTTTTTCCAAAGTGCGCACCTTTAATTGAAGACGGGTGACGTCATCTTCAGCACTAGCGAGACGGAGCTCCATCTGCGCCGTTCGTTCTACACAGTCACCCAATTCCTTTCTTATTCCTTCCAGCGCTGTCATAATCCCATCAAATCTTGAGGAAAAGTCCGCTCTCATTGAACTCATGGCAGCCATCAGCGCATCTGCGCCATTCCCCGCAGAAATCGCGCCGCCGCCAGCCTCCTCCGCCATATATGGAGCCTTGTTTGCTGCGTCACAGACCTGAAAGTCCGTTAATTTGGACTGTTTCGGCGGCTCGCTTTTTCCTTTTCCTGGTTTTCCAGCCTTAGGCTTCGCCGACATATCCTCGCCCAAATGCTGGGATACGTTCTGTCCCAAATGAGAGAGTTATTTGCCGATTTTTTTCTCCAGGAGCAGAGCAGAGCGAGACACGTCCGTCCTACGTGGCAGCCATAACCGGAAGTCTAAATCTTCAATATTAATGCTAAATGAGACCCAGAGAAATTACCCAGCCCCTGAGGTAAATCAATTCAATGTTGTAAATCAGTTTAAATATTTAGGAATCCAAATTATGCCTAAGCTAGAATCAGTCACCAGTGTCAACTATGAAGCCGTAATGTCAGATATCAATGAGTTAACTCAGAGATGGATGTCACTACCAATGTCGATGATCGGGAGAATCAATATACTTAAAAGTAATATTTTACCTAAAATACTTTATTTATTTCAATACATTCCCTTATCACCACCTTTAGATCTATTCTCAAGAATAAAAAAAAAGTTAGTGGAATTTATATGGAACAACAGGAGGGCTAGATTACGTTTGTCTTTATTATATTTACCATTTGATCGTGGAGGTCTGAAATGTCCAAATTTTATGTTGTATTATTGGTCGGCACAACTGAGGTCTATGACATATTATTTTTCATCAAATGATCTCCCTCACTGGACTGAAATGGAATCATACAATTTACCTTTACCTCTTCCCATATTCATATACTCAGATTCGGCAAAAAAATTACAAAAACAAGTTAAAAATCCATTTGTAAAGCATATGATCAAAATATGGTGTGAAGCTAAAAACTATTTAAAAGAACCACAGTTATTGTCACAATTTAGTCCAATATGGATGGGGTAATCAATATTTTAAACCAGGGAGAGCGGACGCTGTATTTAAAGTATGGAATTTAAAAGGGATACAAAAGATTCAGGATTTATATTTGCCATGTGCAGACAACATAATGTCTTTTGAAGAGCTGAGGATCAAATTTAATCTCAATAGAACACATTTTTTTAAATATCTTCAACTTAGAAACTTTATTCGATCAAATCAAAATAAAGCTCTCACTCGACCTATTTATTCATCCTTGGAAAAAATGATGATGAAAGATAGTAAAAGAAAGGGTATTATTTCAGAGTTTTATAACTCATTGACACTATCTTCAAGTGAAAATTCACTGAAAAGATTAAACTACTGGAAAGAAGATCTGCAAATTGAAATTTCAGAGGAACAATGGGAATTGGCTTGTACAGAAGCTCAAACCAAATCAATAAATGCACGCCTTAAATTGATACATTTCAAATGGTTAATGCGGATGTATGTTACACCGGAGGAGTTAAATAGATACAACAAAAATATACCAGATACATGCACAAAATGCATGGAAAGTAAAGGAACCCTATTTCATTGTTTATGGGAATGTAGATTAATAAGAATGTTTTGGGAAGAGGTGAGGGTAACAATTGAAAAAATAATCTCAAAACAAATCATATTGAATCCTAAACTGTTTTTGTTGGGTCTGTACCCAGAAAAGTATAATTTTAATAAAAGTGAAAGAACATTCATAGACCTCAGTTTGCTTAATGCCAAAAAATGTATTGCACTATTATGGAAAAAGACTCATAGACCAGATGTGACTCAGTGGTTAAGACAGATGTTAATAAACTTTCCATTAGAAAGAATAACATATATACTGAAATCAAAGGAAATTGTGTTTGAGAATATATGGAGACCTTTTATTGATTATGTAAAAAATTTAAACATAACTCTTGAAGAAGAAGGTGAATGATGTGTGTGGACCTTGTAAATTCCAAACTGGTGAACATAATATGTATACTTATGTATTGGATTGTCTAGACTAAACAGAGGAGCATTGTTGAAGACTTGATTTTGTTGGTGGTTGTTGATGTTTTTAGTGCATTTTTTTTTTTGTAGTACTTTAGTGTTAGTGTTTGATTGTTTGTATCATGTTTGTTAAAAAAAAAAAAAAGGTTCAATGAAGATATTGTGGAAAAAAAAATGGTTGGTCGCTGTACTTGGTTCAACACCCATCGGGGAACATGGTCATCTGCAATCTTACGAGTTTGTGTCCTAATGAGCCATTTTGGGGTTCTCAAGATTTTAAAAAAGCAATATTCCTTTCTGTTGGCTTCAGTTTTCTCCTTTTTTTTCCTGTTTGCTGCTGATTGACATATGTACCCACATGCTGACACTTTTCACACACCACTGTTTTAATTTTGAAAATGCTGGGTCTGCACACATACCCATGTTGCCTCCCCACCACGTTTCATTGTATTTGGTGTGTGTGTGTGTGTGTGTGTGTATGCATATCTCTGTACTAGGGTAAATTGTGGATTTTTCCTAACAGCACATTTATCATTACAGGAGTAAATAAGAATAAGCAAAGTTCAAATCAAAGTTCT